>BTHU01000003.1:111278219-111934052 GCA_036184795.1 Tokudaia tokunoshimensis | reverse complement strand
TGACCCCCTCCTCTCTTTTTCTCAGCTCTAATCCCAAACAGGCTATTTCACTTTCAAATATCCTCAGGCTAATTATTTCCTGATTGATCTTCTTAAATGAGCTTTTCACTGCCTCATCTAATGGACATGTGCCCCTCCCTAAATCTTTGTCAAACTTGCTTATACAAAGACAGATCCCTGAGAGGTGACTTTAGCTTTCTGCTAAATAGGCCAGCCTGACAGAATGGAGAAGACTTATGCAAAACTTGGCAGAACTCAAATCCAATAGTATATCTACATTTCTGCGGAGTGTGTTTCTGCGATTGTTAATGATATGGATGTGTATTTTGTTACAGCAATATCTAATTATGTCATGAGTTGAACTTGACAACATGTAGATGATTAAACAATGTCTATTTTAAGAGTGAGCACATTTGCTTTGGACTCTCTCTACTAGTTGCTAAATTAATGCAATGACCTTCAATAACTTAATATGCATTTGTCTTTCCTGGACTTCAACTACTGAAAATCTATCATTTATCTTCACTCTGAACTCTAAGGAAGTTTAGAAGAACCTATTTCATGCTGAACTGTGTTAAACTTGTGCATGGAGATTCAACTTCTACACCCAAGTAGGAGCAGTTATTTTAGGTCTTGAATTTTTGGAATCTCTGTTCTGTGGTGAAAGAATAAGGGTCCAATAGACTCTGCTTCAGAATACTGGCAATAGGGACCACACCTACACTACATTTTCATTTACTCACCATTGTAACTTTAATTATTTCAAAGCCTACTTTTAAGGAGGGTTCTTAAATGCGTTATCCTCTCTTCTACCCTATCAGCCACCATAAGTACTGGGAAAGAAAGGATACAGGTAAAGAGGACCTGTTTAGAAATGGTGGAGCAAGTACCATCCATGTTGTCATGGAATCAGCAGTTCCTTTTACATGTCAGCAGCAGCAGGTCAATCCACTAGCACACACTTCCTATATATACCAGCAGTCCAGTTTAAAGAGTCTGATAGCAGTTGTGAATCAGCAGTGGTTAAGCTAACAGAGACAGCTAGGCCTCAGCCTTGCCACCATTCATCAGGAGAGATCAGGGTCAACAGGAATGCCAGGAAAAGTTCTAGACTGTGCCTCTCTCAGTGAAGCAAAGATCAGCAAAGACATGAGACAAACAAGCACTTAGCTATGCAAGCAAGTCAAACTCAGCCTCCATCATTGTCCATTAAGTCCTATTTATACTCGCTCCAAACATCACATGTCCTCCACAGGTCTTGCCTCAGCACATGTATTGCCTCAACATGTGAGTTTGACATAGCAAAACTCCACCAATCTCTGTCTCATCTGATATCACCCTGCAGTCCAAGTTGGCAGAAGCAGCAAGAAATTGCAGCACATCACCAGCAGCATTTCGGTTCCTTTCTTTCTATAGATTTGCAACAAAGGGAACTCAACTATGCAATGTAAGGGGAGCCAATGTATGTGTGTCATTAGCTAAGTATCCTTCCTCATATGTCCTTTCACATACTTGCTTTTGCAGAACATCCGTTCACCTGTGTCTGCTTCCACGAAACATTTCTTCACGTGTTTGCCCCAGCAAAACTCCACCCAACACAACTGACTTTCCAAAGAACCTTTAAGTTTCCACTTCACACCATATTTCATCAGAAAGATTTCTTGACTGCTTTTCCTACTCCTTGTTCCAGAATGTTCTTTTATCAGCCTATAGCCTATGCTTAATTCTAATGCTGCTTCATGTGGTAACAGGCTCACCTAAGTAATGTGTTATGGGTACTTTCGCTATCTTTTCTACCTATGTGTGGGAAACCTGGGACAGAATAAAATTTGGGGGGAAAATAAGCCACAGACATATCGGCATTGCAAGAGGTCAGTGGCAGCTGTGTCTGGCCTTAGTTGTAAACTTCATATTATTTTAATTGAAACACAGAACCTTCATCCCATTCTTGAGACAGACTTGAAAAATATCTTGACTTGGAGATTATGATCCCCAGGTGAAGAAGGAACCATCAACTTGTGGATCACATATACAGATGTGTGGGAGTATTTTGAGGGAGAAAAATGGTACTTGAAGAGATAGACAGACAGATAGATAATTCATATCAAATCCTGCAAAATAGCAATGAGTGATAATTCCATGATTCTAAATACTGGACATAGTCTATAAGATACAAACGTGTTATTAGAACATAATTCATACTGAGTCCATATTACCTGGTGAAATTTTCAAAGAAGGTGGCCAACACTGTCAATTGATAGTGAATCGAATTGATAGTGAATGAGGTATAAGATTTAGGAATATGCAGCATAGAAATTACTGTGAGAATTAGACTGAATGCAAACTTGTAGTTGTCCAGCAACTTTGTAGGAACTGGGTCTACCTGAAAGGGGGGCTGGAAACAAAAAAGAAAAAAAATGAGCAGGGTGCAAGAGAAGGATGAAGCCAAAACAAAAGTTTCTGATCAAGGCTCAAAGTTTAATATTAAGCACTGTATTTATATTGGGAAAGCCCACAGACTCTTCCTTTGTTTCAGCAGGATTATGTTGCAAAGCAAGTTCAGCAGGCAGTCTGCTCCTGTAGGAAATTGTAGGTGCTGTCAGGCAGAAGACTCCACCTAGGTGGTGAAGGTTGGACTGTGGCAAACACTTAAGGCCTATTTAGCCTGCTCCAGGCTGGGGGAAGGGCTCACAAACTACAGAAATCATGAAGAAGTCTGTACAGGGCTGATTAATGTGTATGTGATGATTCAGAAAGCATGACAAGGCTCTATGTCTACAAGTAGGAAAAGAGTTAGACATAGATCAGTAGAGAGGGAGGCAAAATTGAACTCACAGAGATCATGTCAAACCAATGAGGTCAAAAAGAAACCCTCATCTGCCTACATTTCAATTAAAATCAACGCTGAAATTATGATTGACCTTCAGAAGTAATTATTTTATTTTTTTTATATTGTGTTCAGTGTAGAATGCGCAGTACTTAAGACAGAAAAAGACTTGGCCTTGAGGACACCACAGAGCCTTAAAACTAAGCAAGTTGGTACTAGATGCTAGGTGGCTGCAGGGTGCCTTAAGACATTATAGAACACAGAATGATTTGCAGTGTTGTGGCACTTGCTACATAGAGAAGTACAGAACATCAGGGTGAGGGTGAAGGGCAAATATAGAGTGTTGTCGTACCATATGGTAGACCTTGTGTTGATCTCCGGAAACACAAGAAAAGTTTAATAAAATGAATGGTCAGACAGTGGTCTGTGACCACTCTTCCCAGGAAAGCATAAAGTAGTTGGATTTGTATATTCTACTATTTAGCATAGATCCAGTCAATGTTCACCAGAGAATAAATTCTTAATCTTAATCTTAATATCCTGATTCAAGTTTACCATTTTTGAAACTGAAGAAATTAAGTAGACATTGGTAATTTCTAATTGTTTTAAACAATCTTGTGCTTTTGTTCCCTTCCCCCAGCCTTGAGCAGGCTAAATGTGCCTTAAGTGTTTGCCACAGTTGGTCTTCTGCCAACCTAGCCAACCCAGGGTGGAGTCTTCTGCCTAGCTGCACTTGCAATTTCCTATCAGAGCAGACTACCTGCTGAGCTTGCTTTGCAACATAATCCTCCTAAAACAAAGCAACATAATCCAGCTGAAAGAAAGAATGAGTCTGTGGGCTCTCCCTACATAAATACAGTGCTAAATATTAAACTTTGTGCCTTGATCAGAAACTTTTTGTCTTGACTTCATCCTTCTCTTCCCCCACCACCCTCCTGTCCTTTTTCATTACCAGCCAACCTCTCGAGTATACCCAGTTCATCCATGGCAGCTGGAATCTAAACACTTTAAATTTTCTTTTCAATATTTCAGGAGAATAATCGGATTGACACTCTCTTACAAACCTGGGAATAGAGAAAAACTTCACATCACCCTTGGCTAGTGTGTGTGTGTGTGTGTGTGTGTGTGTGTGTGTGTGTGTGTGTGTGTGTGTGTGTGTGTGTACACCACTGATCTGTCTACCTCTCTGTCTGTCTGTCTGTCTGTCTGTCCTGTGTGAGACTGGCAAAATGATTTGTATCAATGTTCAGAACTGTTAGTTGTTTGTTAGTTATAGTGCCTGCTCATCATACAGGGATCCTGGAGAGCAGATAAAGTTGCATAGTAAAAGTAAAAGTAAAAGAAGACCTTGGCTTAGATCATGTTTTGATTCAGGATCCTGGCAAGCACGAAGCAGGGATACTTGTTCAAGTGAATTGTCGATAGAATACTGTTTAATAAAGAGTGGAAATTCATGTCCTATGTCACAAAACAAGTTCTCATAAAGTTAGCAGATTAAAGAAACAGTGGTTTGCTGTCACTTTCTCTATGTGAAACGGTTAGGCATTGATAAGTGTGGTTATCTATTTGAGGTCTAATACGATTATGGTAACATTTTGAAAACAGATTCCTATCTTAGAAGTGTCATCTGTAAGCTAGTGCCTCATCACAGTCAAGACACTGTTTCTTTTAATTCATTTTTGTTCTTAATCTTACAGTGACTAATGAATATTAATTGTACATATAAATAGGCTTCACTGTGACATTTACATGCAACCTTACTTTCCTACATTGAGTAACATCAGGATAAAAAACATGATAAAAATAATTCTATTCATGCTTTGTAAGCAAAAATGTCTCTGTGTGTCTATCCGTTTGGTCTAGGGTTTAATATATCAAGTTGTCCATGTACTATGCACAATTTTTTTATTCTTTTTTGTCAACTGGACCCAAATTAGAGTCTTTTGGAAAGACAAAACTTCACTTGAAGACTTGCCACTTTCTATCAGATTGATCTGTAAGCAAATACATGGGAAAGTTTCTTTATTGATGAATGAAAAGGTCTATCCCACTATGGACAGAACCATGCCTAGGTAGCACGCAAAACTAAACAAAACAGAAAGAACACACCTATAAGCAAATTTTCTCCATTGTTTCTGCTTCAGTTCCTACTTGAAATCCTGCTCTGAATTCTCACAGTGATGAACTGTTACCTAAGGTTGTAATACAACTCTTTTCTTATAAAATTCATTTTAATCATATTTATTATAGCAGCAGAAAAGTCAGATAAAAGAGGATCTTTTAAAATATATTTAGTGTGTGTGTGTGTGTGTGTGTGTGTGTACACATAAACAATTAATGGTGCACATGTAAAGGTTAGAGGACAATGTACTGGAATCTGTTCGTACTTATGTCCCATTGGCTCCTGAAATAAACTCAAGTAAAGCCAGTAGGTTTTTTTTAAATTTTTTTTTAAGATTTATTTATATATTATATGTAAGTACACTGTAGCTGTCTTCAGACACTCCAAAAGAGGGCGTCAGATCTCATACGGATGGCTGTGAGCCACCATGTGGTTGCTGGGATTTGAACTCAGGACCTTTGGGAGAGTGGTCAGTGCTCTTAACCGCTGAGCCATCTCTCCAGCCCCAAACCAGTAGTTTTAAGTATTCAGTCATATTGCCAGACTCTTATTCATTTTTGCTTTGTATTTTAGATTTTCCAATATTGTTCACTATATATATGTTATGATCATAAAAAGAGAAGGAGGTTTTAGAGAAACTGGTATACGGCGGTATGGGGGAAGGGGGCGCCCCAGTGGGCCCATACTAAGGCTTCTCTTCCCCCGAGGGAACAGACACATACAGACATGATATAGAATTGGGTTTATTCAGGGCAGAGGATGGAAGTTAATGGGTAGTGGAGGCAGAGAAAGGCAGAGAGAGTAGAGAGGTAGAGAAGTAGAGGCTGGCCATGACCACGTGGGGGGGGGAGCGGAGGAGAGCCCAAGAGGGACAGAGAGAGGCTGAGAGGAGCAAGAGAGCAAGAACAGAAGGAATAAGAGGAATAAGAGAGAGAGGAGGTGCCCCTTTTATAGTGGGCTAGGCCTAAGTGGCTGTTGCCAGGTAACTGTGGGGAGGGGCACACCTGGCTGTTGCCAGGTAATCATGGGGTGGAGCTTAGACAGAACCCTAACAATATATATATATATATCTCCAGTATGCATATATGTATGTTCACCATGTGGGTGCCTTCCCTGAATAGATGCCAGAAGATTCCTTAGAATTGACGTTACATACAGTTATGAACCACCATTTGTGTTCCAGACACCAAATTAGGTCCTCTGCAATATCTGGTCCTATTAACTGTTGAGGCATCCCTATAGCTAATTCCTCATATTTGTTTTAACTTCAGGTTTTATGGTCTAAAAATAGGTCATCTCAATATTTTCTATTAGTCTTCTAAATTCTGATTGTTTAGACACTTGATATGTTTCAGAAGTAATTGTGCCGATGGCCAATGCCTGTCCAGAAAAATTATTACTTGTTAGCCAACCCTCTGACAGAGCTAAATTGACTAAAGTCGACATTGTCATTCCGGACATAAAGCAATAAAAATGCCACACTCACTACACAATAATAGGTTTTATAAATAATTTGAATTAGACATTTATTCCATCAGGAAACATAACTTGTATTTTGAAGTAAGCCAGCATTTATACAGGAAATTATTTATGGAGATGAAGTTCCTCTTTCATATATATAATCATGAATTTGATGAATATCCCCGACTGTGCTTCTGTCATACAGTGGAATTAGAACCTGTTTCTAGCTATTAATTCATAGTGTCATAAATATGGCTTTTAAATCACAAGTTCATGCCCAAAAGATCAAGGAAACACATGCACATCCTTCATAAAAATATGAATAATAAAAACGCAACAAAAGAGAAACTAAATATTTAATTGCATGAGCTGCAATAGAAGAGAATTTGGTATATCAATTCATTTTTTTCTATTACTACCCACTTCATATTAAAACCCAACATCAATGCAGGCATGTATTTGTTCTCGCTTTGATAAAGAAATAATACAAAGTAATGCCATTATTATAATTATGCAATAAAAACAATTATTAAATAAAATTTTCATGATATTTCATTATACTATGCATAAAGAATAAGAAATAAGAATGCATAGCTGCAAAAAGGTATGATTTACATTTTATTTGACGATATATATATATATATATATAACAGTTCATATATATATATATATATATATATAATTTTGTTTTATAATAAATATCTTGCAGGTTTGTTTCCTACTATTTTATAGAATCATTATAATATTTCTGTCATCGAGCCAAATTGACTTTCTGGATTTATAATTATATAAGCATGAGTAGACATTTATGAATTTAGTAAAGTAATATTTTTTCAGTATTTTTAGATGAAATACAAAATATTACTAAAAGTTGCTCACAACCATAAAGTTTTCAAAAATAAATGTGCCTTGAAACTCTAATAATTTATGAAGTATATATGGACCCATATCTATGGTATCCCTTGTGATTTTATGATACTGAAGGTGATAAATGTTTGCACATGGCAGAGATTCAGTGAAGGGTTGCAACAAGACAGATTTTGATTATGACACAAAAGTATGGATAATATATTACTCAGCAGACTGTGGATTCCAGGCAGAGTACATACAATATGTATACCTAGAAAAAAGTAAATATGCTAGAATTGACTTGGGGATACCAAGAAGACGAAAATGTGTAACATTTATGATATTTGGAATAATTCAGAAAGTGTGGATGTAATTCTCAAAGTTTTAGAACAGGTTATAGTATTTAAAATTAAGTAAAAATGGGACATACACACACACACACACACACACACATATATATATATATATATTCAAGCATACATTGTTATATATGCATATGTATATATATATATATATATATATATATATCACAGTCATAACATGTGAATGAACTTAAAGAAAAATTAGATAAACTTATATCTGGAGAGTAAATTGCAAAAAACAGCAATGATTTTTAGAAACCACCTGTGTGTTAGGAATATTCCCACTAGAAGTAGAAGGCACTGCATTATGCAAACAAGAATATTTAAAAATATTATTCACTAATATTGTCATACTGAAGTTTCTTGAGAATAATTTTTGGAATTAGAATCAGCAGATGATTTGAACAAAGAGAAATAATTTGATAAAGTTCTTGTCAAATTTAATCTTTTAGCACAGTTTCATTCCAACAAGTTTAAAGACTGCAAAATGCTAAACATTATTCACACAATTAAGTTATGATAAAATATTAGATAACTATGATTTTTATTAAGCAAACATCTTAAAATTTAAAGCTCATGCCTTGAGCTAAACAGTAATTGAAAATGACTGTATTATTAGATGCTTTATCAAATTCCTGCATCCTGACCCAAAAGTGCTAGAGTGTTCTGCACAAGGTTGGAGCAAGGATAAGGAGCTTTCTGAGCCATTTGAAAAGGCACATCATCAAAGTATGGCCAGAGGATGCTATCCTGTGACATTCATGCTAACTTGTCCCATAGGAGCTGCCGTATTGTACCTACAGCAGGTTATTCAGCTAAACTGCATTGTGTGCACCTTGCTTTATACAGGCCACTTGCTCATAATTAATCCAGGGCAATCAGGTTTGTGTCACAGTGCAGAGTAGAATCAATGTAATTTTTGTAAAGTAATTTTTAAGTGCACACTCCTGCTGTAGCCTAATTAAACACCAATGACTTTACAAAGGGCATATCTAAGAAATAAATTATTAAAACTTATTCTGTTGGTGTAAATAATAACTACAAACCAATCAAATAACAAGGAAAGACGAAAGGAAAGATGATCAGTAGTTTATACAAACCACATGACTAAAGTGATTACTGAAAAGTTTCCATAGATTAAGGAATTCTGTTTTTGTTTGTACTCTCCCCAAATGAAACAGTTCTTCAGCATTAAAATTATATATATATATATATATATATATATATATATATATATATATATATATCCAGAACATTCTATCTTTTTGATATTACAGATTTGAAATATTCATTTTAATTAAATAGAGAAAAATGTTATTAGGAGAAACTATAAACAGATGCAGATGTAGAGAGAAAGTATTTACTCTGGAACATGCTCATAAATGTTGAGTTATTTAAATGTAACTGAAAATTAGTTATATGTAATTTAATTTACCATGAGTTATAAAGCTAAATAGAAATTCTATATCTTATCTTGAAGAACCATGTATACTTCAGTATGATTTTTTGAAACTTCAACATTTTAAACATGTTATTAATATATACATTTTGGACCTTTATAATTATGTTTGGCATTATGTAATGTATCCTTTTCAAGTTTGAAGATGTCTATCTTTTGTGAAATGGAGTCTACGAAGTGTACTGTTCAGAACATCTGTACTACCATCTACTGGAAAACTGAGTATATACCATCCATAATATTTTTATCAGCCACTCAAATACAATACAATTAATTTTTTGAAAATACAAATCAACTTTGAAAATAAGAATACTATTGTTATCAGTGATCATAATATTAAGGGATTATTCAACATATGTATTTTATACAGTATTCTTCCATGCATATGGTAAAGCCTTTCTGTGCCAGAATGAGAAAATGTGTTTGTACCCCCAAAACTAACATAAAAGTAAGAAGCTGAAGAAGAGGTCAATCCTGTAGGAGGACCAGCAGTCTCAACTAACTGGAACCTGGACCCCCGAGATCTCTCAGACACTGCAACACCAAGCAGGCAGCATACACCAGCTGATATGAGGCCCCCAACACATACACAGCAGAGGACTGCCTGGTCTGGGTTCAGTCAGAGACTATGCACATAACCCTCAAGAGAATGGAGGCCCAGGGAGTTTAGAGGTCTGGCAGGGTGGGAGGTGAGGGGTGGGGATATCCTCATGGAGACAGAGGAGTAGGGAGGAGGTATGGGATATGGAACAGTTGGAGGGTAGACGTGGAGGGGAATAAAATCTGGAGTTTAAAGCAAATTGATTAATTAATTAATTTGAAATAATGTATAATATGGTTGCAAGTATCTGTAGGCCTGATAATAGGAAGGGTGGAGAGCCACAGGATCTCCAGTAGCTGCTCACCAATCATATGGAGAGCTAGTACGATTAAGGTTGAATTAAGTGCCTCATCTCTAAAATGTAAAGAAAAATACTAGAGGAAGACACTACATTTTAAGCTCTGGCTTCCATAGACACACATGTGCATATATATATATTCATACACGAAACCAAAACTTATTGCCTTGTGCACAATAAACCACAAGAAACCAAAACACAATTGCCTTGTGCCATGATTTGGTGTTGAATTTCTCCATGAAATAATACAGAAATTCTAGGTATCAATAAAAGCATCTAGAAAAAATTCAGAACTGTATAGAGAGATATTTATAAAGCTGGACAATGAAACCTTAATTTTCATGAACATGTAAGTGTCATGGATTATATTATTGCACTACTATATCTAAGGGCCCAAATCGGGACACAGATAGTTCATAAAATGGTGCATCAAATGCACTGTACTGCAAGAATTAACAGCTGCCTCCTGTCAATCACTTAACTAAAGCCTTTATTTATTAACAAAAATAACAATTAATGTTGATAATACCAAGGATTGTATACTTAAAAAATTAAAAGCAACAGAAAATAACGATAATATAAAGTCCATTTTGATCTCTTCTTAAAACTGTTGTTGATTGCTTGCTTTCTTGCTTCCTGCTTCCATTTTTGATAAAGGGTCTCATTATGTCCCTGCCTAGCCTGCAACTCACCATGTTTAGCAGCCTGACCTTAACACTGCTGTTAATCTCCTGCCTCTGACTCTAAGGATTGAGGGAATGGTGTACACTATTGGTGTTCTGTTAGGGAAATTGTCTCCTGTGCCAATGAGTTCAAGGCTATTCTTCACTTTCTCTTCTATTAAGTACACTGTATCTGATTTTGTATTGAGGGATTTAATCCATTTGGACTTGAGTTTTGTGTAGGATGATAGATATGGATTGCATCCTTCTATGTGGTGACATCCAGTTAGACAAGCTGCAATTGTTGAAGATGCTTTCATTTTATCTTCTACTGTGTATCTTTGATTTATTTACTATAAATCCATAGATGTGTGGATTTATTTCTAGGTCTTTGATTCAAATCCATTTATCCACTTGTTTTTCTGCTGATACCATGTACCTTTTACTATTGTATTATTGTATTTTATTGCTGTATTATGTTATATGTCATGTGTCATGTGTCACATGTCACATGTTACAGGTTACAGGTTACACATTGCAGGTTGAACATTACATGTTACGTGTTACATGTCACACACTGCATATAGCATGTTGCATGCTGCATGTAGCATGTTGCATGTTACATGCTACATGTTATATTATATTTGATATTATATTTATTATTGTATTATTGCATTTTATTATTGTTATTGTATTTTTATTATTTTATTACTGTAGTGGAGCTTGATATCATATATGATGATACTTTGAGAAGTTCATTTATTGTGCAGAATTGTTTTAGCTATCCTGGGTTTTTTGTTTTTCTCATATGAAGTTGAGTATTTTTATTTCAAGATCTGAAAGATCTGTGTTCAAATTTTATTGGGAATTGCATTGAATCTTTAGAATGTTCTTGGTACAATGGACATTTTTCCTGTTAGTCCTACTGACCTTGAGCATGAGAGATTTTTCCAACTTTTTATATTTTCTACAACTTCTTTTTTCAAAGATTTGAAATTTGAATTGTACAAGTTTTTCATGTTCTTAGTTAGACTTACCTAAAGATATTTTATATTGTTTGAGGTGATTGTGAAGTGTGTTCTTTATCTAATTTTTTCTCATTCGATCATTTGTTCATAGAGTGAAATACACGCGCGCGCGCACACACACACACACATATGCACACACACATGTAATCTTTTATGCAGTCACTTTGTTGCAGATGTTTATCAGCTATAGGAATTCTTCAGTATAATTTTTGTGATCCCTTACATATGCTATCATATCATCCACAAATAACAATATTTTTTCTTATTCTTTTTTGATTTGTATTCCTTATCTGCTGTATCTGTCTTTTTGCTCTAGCTAGAACTTCAACTATTACATTGAATAGATTTGGAGAAAAACTGTATAGCCTCATCTTGTTCCTCATTTTACCGGAATTTCTTTGACCTTCTCTTCAATTATTCTGATGTTGTACAGTGATTTGTTAATATTGCCTTTATATTGTGTTTAGGTACACACCTTTTATTCCTGATCTCTCTGAGACATTTATCATGAAGAAGTGTTCGATTTTCCCAAAGGCTTTTCCAGTATCTAAAGGGATGATCGTGTGTGTGTCTCTCTCTCTCTGTGTGAGTGTGTATGTGTGTGTGTGTGTGTTTTCTTTAAGTTTGTTTATGTGGTAGATTGCAATGACAGATTTTCTAATTTATCTACTCGATGAATCCTACTTGATCATGGTGGATGATTCATTTTGTGAGTATTTTGTTGATTATTCTTTTTTTTCTAAGTTCTTTTTTATTTACATTCCAAATCATTTCCCCTTTCCCATTTCCTTCCTCCCCAAAAGTCCCATAAGACCCCTTCCCTCCCTCTTTTCTCCATTCATTCCCCTCTCCTTTCTCTGTCCTGGCATTCCCCTACTTCCAGTCTTTCCAGGACCAGGGGTCTTTCCTTTCATCTTCTTAGAAATCTATTTATATGCAAATTGTGTCTAGGGTATTCCCAGATTCTGGGTTAATATCCCCTTATCAGTGACTGCATACCATGTGTGTTCTTTTGTGATTGGGTTACCTCACTAAGGATATTTTCAAGATCTGACCATTTGCCTAGGAATTTCGTGAATTTATTGTTTTTAATTGCAGAGTAGTATTCCATTGTGTAAATATACCACATCTTCTGAATTCATTCCTCCGTTGAGGGACATCTGGGTTCTTTCCAGCTTCTGGCTATTATAAATAAGGCTGCTATGAACATAGTGGAGCATGTGTCCTTATTACATGCAGGTAAAGTCTCTGGGTATATGCCCAGGAGTGGTAGAGACGGATCCTCCAGGAGTGTCATGCACAGTTTTCTGAAGAACCGCCAGAGTGCTTTCCAGAGTGGTTGTACCAGCTTGCAATTCCACCAGCAGTGGAGGAGTGTTCCTCTTTCTCCACATCCTCGCCAACAACTGCTGTCTCCTGTGTTTTTGATCTTAGCCATTCTGACTGGTGTGAGATGGAATCTCAGGGTTGTTTTGATTTGCATTTCCCTAATGACTAAGGATGATGAACATCTCTTTAGGTGCTTCTCAGCCATTAGATATTCTTCAGGTGAGAACTCTTTGTTTAGCTCTGTACCCCATTTTTTAATAGGGTTACTTGCCTCTCTGGAGTTTAACTTCTTGAGTTCTTTGTATATATTGCATATTAGCCCTCTGTCAGATGTAGGGTTGGTAAAGATCATTTCCCAGTTAGTTGGTTGCTGCTTTGTCTTTTTGACAGTGTCTTTTGCCTTGCAAAAACTTTGTAATTTAATGAGGTCCCATTTGTCTATTCTTGATCTTAGAGCATAAGCTATTGGAGTTCTGTTCAGGAAATTCTCTCCTGTGCCCATATGTTCAAGGTTCTTCCCTAGTTTCCCTTCTATTAGTTTCAGTGTGTCTGGTTTTATGTAGAGATCCTTGATCCACTTAAAATTGAGCTTAGTGCAAGGAGATAAGAATGGGTCAATTTGCATTCTTCTGCATGTTGACCTCCAGTTGAGCCACCACCATTTGTTGAAAAGGCTATCTTTTTTCCACTGGATGGTTGTAGCTCCTTTGTCAAAGATCAAGTGACCATAGGAGTGTGGATTCATTTCTGGGTCTTCAATTCTGTTCCATTGATCTGCATGCCTGTCACTGTACCAATACCATGCGGTTTTTAACACTATTGCTCTGTAGTACAGCTTGAGGTCCGGGATACTGATTCCCCCAGAGGTTCCTTTATTCTTGAGAATAGTTTTAGCTATTCTGGGTTTTCTGTTATTCCAGATGAATTTTTGAATTGCTCTTTCTAACTCTATGAAGAATTGAGTTGGGATTTTGATGGGGATTGCATTGAAGCTGTATATTACTTTTGGTAAGATGGTCATTTTTACTATATTAATCCTGCCAATCCATGAGCATGGCAGATTTTTTCATCTTCTGAGGTCTTCTTCAATTTCTTTCTTCAGAGACTTGAAGTTCTTGTCATACAGATCTTTTACTTCTTTGGTTAGAGTCACACCACGATAATTTATATGGTTTGTGGCTATCGTGAAGGGTATCATTTCTCTTACTTCTTTCTCAGCCTGCTTATCCTTTGAGTATAGGAAGGCTACTGACTTGCCCGAGTTGATTATATATCCAGCCACTTTGCTGAAGTCATTTATCAGCTGTAGGAGTTCTCTGGTGGAGTTCTTTGGGTCGCTTAAGTATACTATCATATCGTCTGCAAATAGTGATAGTTTGACTTCTTCCTTTCCAATTTGTATCCCTTTGACCTCCTTTTGTTGTCTAATTGCTCTAGCTAGAACTTCAAGCACTATATTGAAAAGATATGGAGAGAGAGGGCAGCCTTGTCTAGTCCCTGATTTTAGTGGGATTGCTTCAAGTTTCTCTCCATTTAGATTGATGCTGGCTACTGGTTTGCTGTAAATTGCTTTTACTATGTTTAGATATGGGTCTTGAATTCTTGATCTTTCCAAGACCTTTAGCATGAAAGGATGCTGAATTTTGTCAAATGCTTTCTCAGCATCTAACGAGATGACCATGTGGTTTTTTTTTTTTTTTGAGATTGTTTATATAGTGGATTACATTGATGGATTTCCTTATATTGAACCATCCCTGCATCCCTGGGATGAAGCCTACTTGATCGTAGTGAATGATCGTTTTGATGTGTTCTTGGATTCGGTTGGTAAGAATTTTATTGAGTATTTTTCATCGATATTCATAAGGGAAATTGGCCTGAGATTCTCTTTCTTTGTCGGATCTTTGTGTGCTTTTGATTATTCTTATATCAATGTTCATGAGAGATATTTTTCTGTATGTTTTTGAGACTTCATATAGGAAGGCTTCATGTAGAAATGCTCAGGATATGGAGCTCAGGGGAGAGGGTTCTGTTGCAGCCAGCTTAGTTGGGGGTTTAAGGAGAATGAGCAGATAGTTGGTAGCATCTTACTTAGGGTTCCCAGTACAGATAAGCTGGCCTCGAGTCAAATAGTCTTCTGCCAGACCCGAGAAATGGAGATCAGGGTAGGGGATGTTTTGAACTTCTGGGCAGAGGTTAAGAAGTATTAATGGGTGTTCCTCCACCCACCCCTCTCCCACCTTTCTGCCTTCAATTCCTGGAGGGAGGATGGGATGGGGGTTTCTGGGATGGGGGAAACTGGGAAAGGGGATAACATTTGAAATGTAAGTAAAGAAAATATCCAATAAAAAACATAAAAAATGATGTGTTAATGGGTCGTGTGGGATGTCTTATTTGTGTTCTTAGTATCAGAAGGTCCTCTGATCTAGCAGGGGACTGTTTCCTGTGTTGTGACCAAGATATGGAGAATAATTTTTTGTTTCATGTTCTATGTTGGGTTTTATGAGACTTCTGTTTCTAGATGCTTATATGTTCCCCAACTTTATGGTCATTTTCACCTAGTATTTCCTGTGGGATGTTTTCTATAATTTTGCCTTTGTCTCTTATTGCTGTTGTTCAGAAAATACAAGTATTAATATTTGGTGGAATACCATGTATTTCAATAGTTTATTTCAGATTGTCATTTATTCTTCTTTAAAAGTAGTAGTTAGGATATTTGAAAATATCTGACTTGGAGTTCAGAAAGTCTTTTTTTATGATTTGCCTAGTCTGAATTTTTAGAGTTTCAAAAATATATTTTTTCAATTTAACTTACTGAGTTGCTCATCTCCTAGGTCTCTGTCTGGTCCCTTTGCATAAACTCAAATATTTTGTCATTTCTCACTAATGTTACATTTTGCCTACCTAGATTCTCTGTGTGTCTAGAAATTTTAAGTTTTATTGTATCTTACTTGGTTTGATTAGACATTTTGAGACAGGGTCTCATGTAACTCGGGCCAATACACAATGTGGTTTTTTGACAGAGGATGGCTGAGAAACCTTTATTCCCTCATTTCTCTCTTCCAAATTCTGGGATTAAAGATATATCATGGTACTGGCTGTTTGGGCTTACTATTAATAGTTTTTAAATTTATTATATCAATTACTTTGCCCATATTGTTTTTGGAGGCAACATGATAATTGCATTTGTAGTGTTCTTATTCTACATAGAAAACTTGCATCTAATGTCTCATCTATCTCTATCAGATTTCTGGGTAAATTGTGTAGAAACTACTCTGTCCAGAAGACATCCCAATAAATGTGGTATGTATTGCTGTTTTCGTAATAGGTGAGCAAACTAGTATAGTGTTGCTGAGTCTTCTGGTGATATAATGAATTAATGAGTACAATGGAGACTGTGGAAGTGTCAATACTTGGAGGAGAAAACAGTGGAAAATCTAATACCTGGGGCACAGTACAGCTATGAATGGAGGTAGAGCACTCACTGTACCATTACCACTTTAACAAGCATTAGATAGAGAATAAATGTTTCCATAGGTTTGGTTGTGCTGAGATACACTATTCTCAGTTCTATTTGGTCATGGAAGTTCCTTCCTGCTCCTAGCCTGGGAAAAGAACCCATTTTGGTATTCACTGCCCACTGTTTACTCTGGCTTTACTCTTTCAGGCCCCTGCTATAAGTCATGTCTTACTCTGCAGGGGTGGGAATGCTCCTCCTGAGCTGGGGAGGAGCACTTGAATTTGCTTACCAGGCCCCTCTCTTTCCTTGTCTGCCCACTTTGGTTGCATGCTCACACAGCCCAGCAGTTGGAGCAAAAGCAGTACACCATTTTGTCCTCTGAACTTCCCAAAAAAGCTGACTTGGAGTGTGCTTGAGGGGTCGGAAATGGAGTCATAAGATCCAGAGGGCAAAGCATTTATGTGTCAAGTCTGAAGCTGTCCTCTTGCTGACTGAGCAGTGGAAAAACTGTTTAAAATGATGATCAGCCTTTTTGAAGATCCAGCCCTGGTGGTATGATCATCAAAAGAGAATGCCCAGGGCTCTAGAATCCCTCCTGGCAGGGTTACAAGCAGAGGAGGTGGAGGGACAGTTGGGGGATCTATATGTACCCTCTCTGCTTTAGTTTATGCTTTTACTCCTCAAGAATGCAACTTTGCTGGCTAGAGGACTAGTTGGGCATTGGAGGAGGTGCATTCATGATTCAAAGCCAGCATGGCTCTCGGATGAGATCCTTTATAGGGGAATTTGATAGGGCTTGCAATTTTCTAATCTGAGAGGGTGTTTTTGGTTTTTGTTTTCTTTTGTTTTAATTATTTTATTTATGTTCGTTCCAGATGTTTCCTCTCCTTCCATCTCCTCTTCCACAGTTCATCTTATTGCTCCTCCCCTTTGCCTCTGAAAGGCTCATCCCCAGCTCACCCCCATCTGGGCACCACCTTTCCTAGGGCCTCAAGTCTTTACAGCATTAGGCACATCCTCTCTAACTGAAGCCAAAAAAGGCAGTCCTCTGTTACATGTGTGCAGCGGGCTCAGAACAGGGTGTGTATATTCTTTGGTTGGTGACTTAGTCTCTGGAACTCAGAGGTCCAGATTAGTTGACACTGTTGACTTTCCTATGGGGTTGCTATCCCTTTAAGTCCTGTCAATCCTTCCCCTAACTCTTCCATAGGGATCCTGACCTCAGTAAAATGGTTGGCTGTAAATATCTACAACTGTCTCAGTCAGCTGCTGGCAGAATTTTTCAGAGGAGAGTCATACTAGGCTCCTGTGTGTAAGCACAACATAGCATCAGTAATAGGGCCAAGCTTTGGTGCCCACATCCCAAGTTGGAGAGGTCAATGGAATTCTTTTTCTTGAGTCTCTGCTCCATTTTTGTCCTTGAATTTCTTTTAGACAGAAACAATTCTGAGTCAAAAATATTGAAAGTAACTTGGTAACATGATCTTTCCATTTAGGGCCCTGCTTATCCACTGAAGGTGGCGTCTTCAGGTTCCCTACTATTGAGCATTTTGGCTAACATCATTCCCATTGAGTCCTGGGAGTCTCTCACTTCTCAGATCTCTGGGACTTTCTAGAGGGTCCCCCATACCCCCAGAAACTACATATTTTTATTCATTCACCTGACCCTCTAGGCTTCTCTCTTGTTTCCCTCCCAAACCTTATCCTTCCCTCTTCTTCACCTCCCTCTCCTCTCTCCCACCCAGGTCAATCCTTCTATCTGTCTCCCATGATTATTTTTTCCCTGCTTCTAAGTGATATTGAAGTACCCTTACTTGGCTCCTCCTTCCTTTGGGGTATATGTTCAGGAGTGATAGAGCTGGACCTTCAGGTAGAACTATTTCAAATTTTCTGAGAAACCACTAGGTTGATTTCCAGAGTGGTTGTATAAGTTTGCAATCCCACCAGCAGTAGAGGAGTGTGTTTCTTTCTCCACATCCTTCCTAGCATGGGCTGTCATTTGAGGTTTTGATTTTATCTATTCTGATTGGTTTAAAGTGGAATCTCAGAGTTCTACAATTTTCATCTCCCTGATGACTAAAGATGTTTAACAATTCTTTAAGTGCTTCTCAGCTATTTGAGATTCCTCTGTTAAGGTTTTCTGTCTAGCTCTGTACCCTGTTTTTAGACTGGCTTACTTGCTTTTCTGGAGTCTAACTTCTTGAGTTATTTATACATTTTGGATATTAGCCCCATATCAGATATAGGGTTAGTGAAAATCATTTCCATTCTGTAGGTTACCATTTTGTCCAATGTCTGTATTAGTCAGGGTTCTCTAGAGCTACTCTCCCAGGAGTGTCAACACACCTGTGAGCACAGGTAAGACCACCAATTCTGCTCAAATTTCTTGTCCAAGAGGGACTTAAACAGAGCCATTAGGACACAGGAAACAAGAAACAGCAGGGGACAGGATCCTTCCAGTGTCTGCATCCAAGAGCTGACCCTGTGCCACACTTCTCCATACCCAAATTCCTCTAAGGGAGAACTGGTCTTCTAAGAGTACTGATGCACAGGCTTGCAGGTGGGACAAGCCACAGAGACAGATACACCAGCTAACACCAGAGATATACAAATGGCAGGAGATGCAAGGGTCAGAAGATAAGGAACAGAAACCAAGGCTACTTGGCAGAATCAGAATCCAGTTCTCCCACCACAGTGAGCCCTGGATACCCCAACTCACCAGAAAAGCAAGACTCTGATTTAAAATCACATGTCATGATGATGATAAAGGACTTTAAGAAGGACATAAATAACTCCCTTAAAGAATAAAGAAGAACACACATAAAAAGGTAGAAGATGTCAAAGAAGAAAAACAAAATACCTTAAAGAACTATAGGAAAACACAACCAAACAGGTGAACAAATAGAAAAAAAATCCAGGGTATAAAAATGGAAATAGAAACAATAAAGAAATCACAAAGGGAGACAACCCAGGAGAGAGAAAACCTAGGAAAGAGAGATGTAAGTATCACCAAGAGAATACAAGAGATAGAAGAGAGAATCTGAGGTACAGAAGATACCATAGAAAACACTGACTCAACAGTCAAAGAAAATGCAAAATTCAAACAGATACTAACTCAAAACATTCAGGAAATCAAGGACTCAATGAGAGCACCAAACCTAAAGATAATGGGCATAGAAGAGAGTAAAGATTCCCAACTTACAGGGCCTATAAATATCTTCAACAAAATTATAGAAGAAAACTTCCCTAACGTAAAGAAAGAGTTACACATAAACATACAAGAAGCCTACAGAAGTCCAAATAGATTGGACCAGACCAGAAAGTCCTCCCGGCACATAATAATCAAAACACTAAATACACTAAACAAAGAAAGAATATTAAAAGCAGTAAGGGAAAAAGGTCAAGTAACACATAAAGGCAGACCTATCAAAATTACACCAGACTTCCCACCAGAGGCTATTAAAGCTAGAATATCCTGGGCAAATGTCATACAGACCCTAAGAGAACACAATTTTCAGCCTAGGCTACTATGCACGCAAAACTCTCAATTACCATAGATGGATAAAACAAGATATTCCATGAAAAAACCAAATGGAAAAAACAAGATATTCCATGAAAAAAAAAAACAAATTAACACAATATCTTTCCACATATCCAGCTGTACAAAGGATGATAGATGTAAAATGTCAAAACAGGAGGGAAACTACACCATAAAAAAATCAAGAAAGTAATCATCTTTGGACAAACCCTAAAGAAGATAGCATAATTCCAGTTATACCAATAAAGATAACAGGAAGTAACAATCTATATTCTTAATATTTCTAAACATCAATGGATCCAATTCCCCAATAAAAATACATAGACTAACAGACTGGATACATAAACAGAACCCAGCATTTTGCTGCATACAGGAAATACACCTCAGTGATGAAGACAGACACTACTTCAGAGTAAAAGGCTGGAAAACAATTTTTCAAGCAAATGGTCCAAAGAAATAAACTGGAGTAGCCAATAAGATATGGAATAAAATCAACTTTCAATAAAAAGTTGAAAGAAAAGATAAGGAAGGATACTTCATACTCATTAAAAGAAAAATCTACCAAGATGAACTCTCAGTTCTGAATATCTATGCTCTAAATGCAATGGAACCCACATTCAAGAAAGAAAATCTACTAAATGTCAAAGCATACATTGTACATCCTAGAATAACAGTGGGAGAGTTCAACACCCCACTCTCATCAATGAACGGATCATTGAATCACAAACTAAACATGAACACTTTGAAAATAAGAGAAGTTATGGACCAAATGAATTTTCCAGATCTCTATAGAACATTTAATACCAAAATAAAAGAATATACCTTTTTCTTAGCACCTCACCGTACCTTCTCATAATTGACCACATAATCGGTCACAAAACAGGCCTCAACAGATGTAAGAAGACTGAAATAATCCCATCCCCCCTAACAGATCACTGTAGATTGAGGCTGGTCTTCAATAGCAGCAAAAATAAGAGAAAGCTCAAATACACATAGAAGCTGAATAACGCCCTATTCAATGATATCTTGGTCAAGGAAAAAATAAAGAAAGAAATTAAAGACATTTTAGAATTTAGTAAAAATGAAGGCACAACATACCAAAATTTATGGGATACAATGAAAGCAGTGCTAGGAGGAAAACTCATAGTTCTGAGTGCCTCCAAAAAGCAACTAGAGAGAGCATACACTGGCAGCTTAACAGTACACCTGAAAGCTCTAGAACAAAAAGAAGCAAATACACCCAAGTGTAGTAGACAGCAGGAAATAATCAAACTTGGAACTGAAAAAAAATCAAAAACAAAAAACAACAAACAAAAAACCAAGTAGAAACAACAAGAACTATAGAAAGAATCAACAAAACTAGGAGCTGGTGGTTCTTTGAGAAAATCAGCAAGATAGAGAAACCCTTAGTCAGACTAACTAGAGGGCACAGAGACAGTATCCAAATAAACAAAATCAAAAATGAAAAGGGAGACTTCACAACAAAAACTGAAGAAATTAAAAAAAAAATCATCAGATCGCACTGCAAAAGTCTATATTCAACACAACTGGAAAATATGGATGAAATGGATAATTTTAATGGTAGACAGATATCAGGTACCAAAGTTAAATCAGGATCAGATAAACCATCTAAACTGTCCCATAATGCCTAAAGAAATATAAGCAGTCATTAAAAGTCTCCCAACTAGAAAAAGCCCAGGAGCAGATGAGTTTAGTGCAGAGTTCTATCAAACCTTCAAAGAAGGCCTAATACCAACAGTCTTCAAACTATTCAACAAAATAGAAACTGATGGAATTTATTCTGCAAAGCCCCAGTTATAGTGACACCAAAACCACACAAAGACCCAATAACTAAAGAGATCTTCAGACCAATTTCCCTTGAGAATACTCATAAAAAAATACTCAATAAAATTATTGAAAAAGAAACCAAGAACTCATCAAAACGATCCTTCACCAAGATCAAGTGTGTTTCATCCCATGGATGCAAGGACCGTTCAATATATGGAAATCCATAAATGCAATTTATTATATAAACAAACTCAAATAAAAAAACCACATGATCATTTCATTAGATGCTGAAAAAAGCATTTGACAAAATTCAACATCCCTTCATGTTAAAAGCCTTTGAAAGAGCAGGAAATCAAGGCCCATACCTAAAGACAGTAAAAGCAATATATAGCAAACCAATAGCCAACATCAACCTAAATGGAGAGAAACTTGAAGCAATCCCAATAAAACCAGGGACTAGACAAGGCTGCCCTCTCTCTCCCTATCTATTCAATATAGTGCTTGAAGTTCTAGCCAGAGCAATTAGAAAACAAAAGGAAGTCAAAGGAATACAAACTGGAAAGGAAGAAATCAAACTATCATTATTTGGAGATGATATGATAGCACATTTAAGTGACCACGAAAACTCCACCAGAGAACTTCTACAGTTGATAAACAACTTCAGCAAAGTGGGCAGATACAAAATTAACTCTAACAAATCAATAGCCTTTCTATATTCAAGAGACAAAGGGCTCAGAAAGAAATTAAGAAAATGACTCCTTTCATAATAGTCACAAACAATATAGATTATCTTGGTTTGACTCTAACCAAACACGTGAAAGATCTGTATGGAAAGGACTTCAAGTCTTTGAAAAAAAAAATTGAAGACCTCAGAAGATGGAAAGATCTCCCTTGCCCATAGATTGTCAGGATTAATATAGTAAAAAGGTCCATCTTGTCAAAAGTAATCTACAGATTCCCCAAAATGCCCATCAAAATTTCAACTCAATTCTTCAAAGAGATAGAAAGAACAATTCTCAAATTCATTTGGAACAACAGAAAACTCAGGATAGTGAAAACTATTGTCAACAAATAAAAGAATGTCTACAGGAATAACCATCCCTGACTTCAATCTGTACTACAGAGCAATAGTAATAAAAAAATGCATGTATTGGTACAGTGACAGGCAGATAGATCAATGGAATAAAACTGAAGACCCAAAAATGAGCCCACACACAATGTGGTCACTTGATTTTTGACAAAGACGCTAAAACCATCCAATGGAAAAAAACAGCAATTTTAACAAGTGGTGCTGGCTCAATTGGCATTAAAAATGCAGAAAAATGCAAATTTATCTTATCTTCTTGTATAAAGCTGGAGTCCAAATGGATCAAGCACCTCCACCTAAAACCAGATACATTGAATCTAAAGGAAAAGAAAGTGGGGAAGAACCTGGAGCACATGGGCACAGGGAAAATTTTCCTGAGCAGAATACCAATAACTTATTCTCTAAGATCAAGAATTGACAAATGGGACCTCGTAAAACAGCAAAGCTTCTGTAAGGCAAAGGACACTGTCAATAGGATATAATGGCAACCAACAGACGGAGTAAAGATCTTTACCAATACTACATCTGATAGAGGGCTATGATGCAACATATACATAAATACAAGAAGTTAGACTCAAGAGAACCAAATAACCCTATTAAAAATGGGAAATAGAGCTAAACAGAGAATTCTCAACTAACGAAACTTGAAGGGCTGAGAAGCACTGTTCCAGCATTTTCCTTGTCCAATAATGTTAGGACAGTAGAAGGCTTGTGAATGAACAGGAAAAGGTAGATGGAGCTAGGAGTTGTGGGGACAGAGATGAGGTTGCAGGAGGAAAAGAGAGGAGAACTGAAATGACTTCAGAGGTGGTCCTGTGTAGTATTTACTAGCCACAAATAGGTAATTTTTTTAAGGTTAAAATTATTGGGATAAAATTTTTATCATTATCATTTGGCTCTGAAATTATTGTATTGGTATCATGTAATTGTGATTTTATTGACACATAATTCTAACTATTAAGCTTTAGGAGTCATGCTTCTACCTGGTAACTGGGTGATGAGGTGGCAGATCGTGGTTGCATGGGAGATGAGTGGAAATAAGATGGCCCAGGGAGGCCCTGTGTTCCAGTTGGCAGGCTGACAGGAGCAAGGGAGCATGGTCCAGCTTTGCAGAGAGTTGGCAGGTTCTTTTTTAATATTTCCAGCAACAAAACACCTAAAGAAATGTACAACATCATTAGTCATCAGGGAAATGCAAATGAAAATGTCTCTGAGATTCTACCTCACACCAGTCAGAATGGGTAAGTTCAAAACCTAAGGTGACACCAGATGCTAGTGAGGATGTGGAAAAGAGGAACACTCCCCCATTGTTGGTGGGATTGCAAGCTGGTGTAAACACTGAGGAAATCAGTTTGGTGGTTTCTCAGAAAATTCGACATACTTGATCACCCAGCTACACCACTCCTGGGCATATACCCAGGAGATACTCCAATATGTAAGAAGTACACATGCTCCCCTATGTTCATAGCAGCCTTATTTATAATAGCCAGAAGCTGGAAAGAACCCAGATATCCCTCAACAGAGGAATGGATACAGAAATTGTGGTACATTTACACAATCCACTACTACTCAGCTATTAAAAACGATGACTTCATGAAATTTGCAGGGAAATGGATGGAACTTGAAAACATCATCCAGAATGAAGTAATTTAGTCACAAAAGAATACACACATTATGCACTCACTGACAAGTGGATATTAGCCCAAAAGTTTAGAATACCAAGATTCAATTCACAGACTATTCTTGCCCAAGAAGAAGGAAGACCAAAAATGTGGATTCTTCAGTGCTTCTTATAAGATGGAAAAAAATACTCACAGGAGGAAATATGAAAACAAAGTATGGAAAAAAGACTGAAGGAAAGGCCATTCAGAACTGCCCCACCTGGTGATCCATCCCATAAACAGTCACCAAACCTGGACACTATTCTGGATGTGAAGTGCTTGCTGACCGGAGCCTAATATGACTGTCCCCTGACAAATACAGAGGTGGATGTTTGCAGCCAACCACTGGATTTACCTTGGGGTCCCCATAGAGGATTTGGAGAAGGGACTGAACAAGCTGAGGTTGTTTGCAGCCCCATGAGGGAAACAGCAGTGTCAACCAGTCAGACCCCCTGGAGCTTCTGAGGACTGTACCACCAACCAAAGAGTACACATAGAGGGACCCATGGCTCTGATTGCATATATGGCAGAGGATAGCCTTGTTGGATGTCAGTTGGAGTAGCAACCCTTGGGCCTGAGCATATTTGATGACCCAGTGTAAGGAATGCAAGGTTGGGAAGAAAGGAATGTGTAGGTGGGTGATGTAGTACTCTCATAGAGGCAGGGAAATGGTTTGGGGGATTGCCAAAGGGGAGACCTGGAAAGATGAAAACAATTGAAATATAAATAAAGAAAATATCCCAAAAATGATGTCATCATCATTAAATCCTGTCAAGTTTTTTAGCAACAGAAATAGTGAAAATACTCCAATACACTTATATGTATTATTCTGAACATTAGGTTAATATAAAATAGCACATCTAGAGAGAGATCAACAGTTTGTGGAGAGGTCATCTGCATATGTGATTCAGAAAACATGGCTGAAGAGTGGGCTGGGAGATGAGGAACAATATAGGCTTACTGGGCCACCCAGTGCTACCAGAGACTAGACCATCAACCAAGAAGTATACAGGGAATGATCCATGACTCCAGATTCATATGTACATAGGATGAGCTTACCTGACAGCAATGGGAGGGGAGGTCTTTGGTCCTATGGAAGTTTGATGCCCCATCTTAGGGGGATGCTAGAACAGTGGGGAGGTAGAGGGTGGATGGGTGGGGAAGCACCCTCATAGAGACAAAGGAAAAGGCCGATATGGGATGGGGGATGGGGGAGGGATAACCACTGGGTCATTGAATATCATTTGAGACATAAACAAATGGAATTATTAATAATTAAAAGAAGAAGAAAGGAAGAGGCAGAACACCAGGAAGGATGCTGTAAAACAGTCTCTCCTACAAATGGCATCATAAATGAGCCTGGAACATGGGCAGTTTCAATGAACATTTAAACATGCAAAGGATAATTTCACAGAGGCCTACTGCTAGAAAAGTCACCACAGGCAAATAATGACTGATAGAGAAGGAGAATTTTCCCAGTGTTGAATTCCCTTGTTGGCTGTTCAATACACAGTGATCTGCCTTGAAGCCATGTACATACCAGTAACAAATATATACTCCTTAGTCAGTACACACAAACACAAAACATACATAAATATACATATACACAAATATATATTTGTTAACACACACATATACATATATATATATATATATATATATATATATATATATATATATATATTTGTATATGTATATGTATAGATATGTATGGTATAATCATCAGTGATATTCAAAAAGTTTAACAACATACAAGTTGGAAACTCATGGAAGGGGGTCAAGAAAGGTTAACTGAGAGGGTTTAGAGAAAGGAAAGGGATGGAGTGATGTAAAACTATTTCAAAATTTAAAATGAAAGAAACCTAGTAATTTTAACAAGGTAATATACATACAAACAGTCTCAGTCACATTTCTGAAGGTAAATGAGAAAGTTTGGACATTAATTAAGACTCAGAGATTCAATTTACAGAGAATCATTCAAAGGAGAGGTCCAATTAGGGTAGAGTAATAAAGATGATGCCACTGATTAGGAGTGATTTAAGCATCAAGAGGCAGGCAATTTAAACGAGCTGTAAACTCGTTGATATTTCCTACTGAGGAAATTGGCCCACAAAGTTGATATGATTAAATTATTTGGAGAACATATATTCCTGGGCAAGCATTTTCTACCATAAGGTGCCAGTGAGAAAGAAGATAGAATTTGCATGAAGGAAACTCTAAGAGTGCAAATGGTCATGGTTCTTAGCACATACTCTCTTTCATCGTCTTTACTGTGCACTATGTATCTGAATTCATCATTGCCTCATTCATATCCCAGCATGGCCTGTTCAACTGGTGGTGTCCTTGTCTCTGTCTCTTCTTGTTGATTGTTTTTACATTTCTGTTTACTATTACTTTCTGTGAATGAGTATGGCATGTATGTGTGCAATGTTTCATGTTGCATTACCATTTACAAGTCTTTAATACAACGTGCAAATTTTGAGATCAGCATTATTTAAAGCATATCTAAAAGTGTTATTAATAAAAATTCATAATATACCTTTTCTTAATTACTATTATAGAAATATCACATACATTGTGGGGAGGGATGTCAAGGTGACTCTGCAGGTAGTTGCAAGTGGCAAAACTCATGTCTCAGAACTGGTTCACTCTTCCTTCTACCATGATAATGCTTAGGATCTCAGGCACAGTGGCAGGAACTTTTGCTGGATAAACTATCTCACAAGCCCTGACTGATGTCTATTAATTGGAAATTTGCATTTGGTCAAGTAGTAGATATTTAAGATAGATGAGTGAATCACATGGAATGATGAGAACTAACAAACTGAATCCTATTCATAGGTTATAAGTATTAGGATATATTTAAGAGCTCTGTAGACTCAAATGTACAAAATTTTACGAAAATCTCTATAGTCCACCAATGAGGTAACAGAAACAAAGATTTATCATGACCTGAGTATCCAAATAAAGGGAACTTTTCTTCAGTTTTGGGCCACTATGTCCCATATATTTATGTCTCATCATTGCCTTATTAAGGACTGGAATTTCTTGCAGTCAATATAAATTTTCTTTTACATGATACTTTTGATTTTATAAATATTAAAAATCACTAAATTCACATATTTATTTTTTGTGTGGGCACTGACAATTACTGGTGCTCATGTGGTTTTAGAGGAGTATGGAAATCAGTTCTCTCTTTCTAATACATATTTCAGAAGGACTGATCCTAGAGTGTCAGATTGGTAGCAATTCCATTTACCAGTTGAGCCACCTTGGTGGCCTACTTTGTATAACATTGGTGAATAAACATTTCTATAACATTGGTAAATACAATGTATGTGTTGGATACCAATAACATTTCCAAATATCATTTATAATGTTTATATCAATATTCTACTATTTCATTAGATGGTAGTAAGTGATGATAATGCATGAAACAATATGCCATGAAATTAATTTTAAAGTCCAGGAAGTTTAAGGAACAAAATAAAGCAAAATAAATTAAAATAATGGAACAAGCAATTGCATTCCATCTTAATTATAAATAAATTTATATATTAGTGAAAACTAATCACTTTACAATTAAAACTTTATTAATTTGTATTTTGTTAAGCCAGTTAATATTGATAAATAAAATTGGATTATCATATCATGAATCATATTAAGAAATTAGAAGCAGAACAATTAAATATATGTTTTAGTAAAAGTTTAAGCTTTTAAGTCACAAAGATTATTTGCAGATTGTTCAACCTATGGGTTAATAAAGGATCTAAATTCTAATTTCTAATCCCATAGTATGCTACATGAATATTGGATTTAGAAGCACGTGACTTTAGGAAGACTTTTTGAAAAAAATATCCTGCAATAAAGACATTTCTCTCACCTTGTTAACTAGGTGTTTGCCAAAGGTTATTAACCATAAAGACCTCATGCATATTTAATAAAGATAACTAATATAAATGTTTACATAGGATATTGGATGAATCTTCACACTGTTAGAGCCATTGTGAATTTGAGTCTCATACCTCACTATGCAAATTACAGCCAAGAGCATTAGATTGCCTTTAGAGTATTGCTGGAATACTGTGTTCATCATTATGATAAAGTGAATAAGAATGCGAATGTTGTGAGATCACTGAGTGACTCATAAATCTATTAAAGGGAGAGAAGCAATCCTACTACATTGTTTTGGTTTTCATTCATGGCTGCAAATTATGAAGAATATATTTCTTAATAAAAGAGTACTAACATTACATTTTAAAGGTCTGATTTTGGCAAGATGCTAGGAATTGGGCAGAAAATTTACCAGGTGCATTTTTATTTCTAACCCAATTTAGGAAACTCAAGTTAAAGGAAATTACTGCCTCCAGAGGAATATTGTATGGAATCTTCCCTATCTCAAATAATAACTACTTTAAACTTGCACAATGGAAGCTAAACTCTGAAGCCAATCTTGAGTTCTGTCATATTTGCATGTCATTTTTATTATGTATTAGAACTCTTGCATACAATGGATTTTTGTTTTTCATCTAGAGTAGGATATCAGGAGCAAGGTTCACTACCAAACATGCAGAAAAAAAAAAAAAACCGCAAGCACACATGAACAAGAAGAATATGTAAGAGAAACTCTGGAAACATCAAGCATTACAGAAGGATGATGATATTGAGAGTGGAGCACAGCAGCTCCAAGCTTACTACCATACTCCAACACATGTTTGTGATTTGGAGGGATTTTGCAGCTATGAGATACAAACCAGTGCACTGAAGTTTCTAAAATTTATAATTTTACAAATTATAAAATTTAAAAGTTGATTGTTTCTACTCAACTCCCACTCATATAAGTGCTTTCTGTAAAAACATTGTTTCCTTTTTAGGGGATTACTATTTGTGTTCTGTAACTGTATCTATTTTATCATTTTTTCTATTATTAGACTTTAGAGATTTCTATGTTTCTCCTGTTTTGTTTCATATTTTATTATTTTACTCAGACATAAGCTTATATGATGATGATATGCAGAATAATACAATTTGTTAAGTTTAGATTATATAAGAGGCTTTTCTATAATAAAGTAATAGGCAAAACAGCGACCTAAATATGTTTGTCTTCCTTTCTGACACCCATGCTATTCTCTTCCCACTTCATTAAAATACTACTATCTGTTGGTACAGGTAACATGTGATTCCTTCTCATTCATTGTTCTGCCTTGCTGGGGTTTACTGACTCACAGCACTGCTAGTTTGATTTCTCTCATTTGTTTTCTTTCTATATTGGGTCTCACATTTAGTACAGATTTGAGATATTTCCTGCCATTAAAACTTGTATATCTTGTGTTTCCGAGAAATTTAGTTTGACTTTATTTAAAGACAATTATCTAATTTTTATCCCTTATCAGGCTCTCATTTTGTCATATTTAGCATATTCTTTGGAATATAATTCAAACTAACATTTCTGAGCCAGTATGTCTCTCTTTTCTATCCTTTTTCTTCAATAGAGCACACTTGTCTCTACCTATAAAATATTTAAAACTGTAAACATATTTGGTGAGTCATTTTTTCTAATTTTGTAGCAATAATTAAGGGTGGTTGTACTCTTTCAGTGATACTGAAAATATCATCTGCAATTATACACTCATATTAAACAGTGAAATATTCATTTTAAAGAAGGCTCTCAAGTGGTTGTGTCATTACTTTCAAACATTCAAATCAAAAACAAAAGAGAGATTTTTCTCTCTGGTGACTCTACAAGGCAGTACAGCCAGGAGTACAGAGAGCACAGGAGTGGCAGAGGTGGGACAGGATACTTTTTGGCTCCATATGCATCCATGAGCTTGGCTGCTGTGCACAGGTCCTTCCAAGGGAGAATTGATCTCCAGGGAGAACTTTGACTCCCTACTGGGTTTGGAGGTGAGACAGGCATTTTCTCTCCAGTGCCTATGCAAGGCATTTACTGGCCAGGAGAGCAGGCAGCACAGGAGTGGCAGAGCAGCTGGGACAGGGACCTTCCGGGTTCCGTCTGCACCCAGGAGCTGGGCTGCTCCACAGCCTGTGCACTGGTCCTGTCTGGAGAGAACTGTTCTCCAGGGAGTGCTTTGACTCCCAGGTTTGGAGGTGAGACTAACATTTTTTTCTCCAGTGACTGTTCAAGGCAGGTAAGTTCAGAAGCACTGGGAACATAGGAGTGGCAGAGAAGTTGGGACAGGGTCGGTCCTTCCAGGCTTCATCTGCAACCAGAAGCTGGGCTAAGCCATAGACGTCTGTGCCAGGAGAGAGCTGGTCTCCCAGGCTTGCAGGCCCAGAGGAGGGACAAGTTTCAGCCAGAGACAGCGGGACCAACTAACACCAGAGATAATCAGATGGCAAAAGACAAATGCAAGAACATTACCAACAGAAACAAAGACTACATGACACCATCCAAACCCATTTCTCCCACAACGGTGAGTCCCTGATACCACAACACGCTGGAAAAGGAAGATTTGGACTTAAAATCACAGTTCATGATGCTGGTAGAGGACTTCAAGAATGACATAAATAACTCCCTTAAAGTAATACAGAAAAATACAACCAAACAGGTGAAGGAATTGAAAAAAAAAATCCAGGATCTAAAAACAGAAGTAGAAACTATAAAGAAATCAGAAAGGGAGACAACTCTGGAGATAGAAAACCTCGGAAAGAAGTCAGGAGTCATAAATGCGTCAACAACAGAATACAAGAGATAGAAGAGAAAATCTTAGGTGCAGAAGATATCAAAGAAAACATTGATATAAGAGCCAAAGAAAATGCAAAATCCAAAGAGCTCCTAATCCAAAACATCCAAGAAATATAGAACACAATGAGAAGATAAAACCTAAGGATTATAGATATAGAAGAGTGTGAAGATTGCCAGCTTAAAGGCCCAGTAAATGTTTTCAACAAAATTACAGAAGAAAACTTCACAAACCTAAAGAAAGTAATGCCCATGAACATACAAGAAGCCTATAGGACTCCAAATAGACTGGACCAGAAAAGAAATTCCTCTTGTCACATAATAATCAAAACACCAAATGAACTAAACAAGGAAAGAATATTAAAAGCAGTAAGGGGAAAAGGTCACGTAACATTAAAAGGCAGACCTATCAGAATTACACCAGACTTCTTGCCAGAGACTATGAAAGCCAGAAGATCCTGGGAAGATGTCATACAAACCCTAAGGGAACTCAAATGCCAACCCAGGCTACTATACCCAGCAAAACTCTCAATTACCATAGATGGAGAAACCAAGGTATTCCATGACAAAAACAAATTTATACAATATCTTTCAACAAATCTAGCACTTCAAAGGATAATGAAAGGAAAACCCCAACAAGAGAAGGGAAACTACACCCTAGAAAAGAAAAAAAAATCTTCTTTTAAAAAACCAGAAAGAAGAGAGCCACACAACATAACTCTACCTCAAATAACAAAGATAACAGGAAGCAGCAATCACTTTTCCTTAATATCTCTTGATATCCATGGACTCAATTATCCAATGAAAAGACTTTGACTAACCGACTGGATATATAAGAAGGACCCAATATTTGCTGCATACAGGAATCTCACCACAGGCACAAAGACAGAAACTACTTCAGAATAAAAGGCTGAAAAACAATTTTCCAAGCAAATGGTTCCAAGAAAAAACTGGTGTAGCCATTCTAATATCGAATAAAATCGACTTTCAACCTAAAGTAACCAAAAAAGATATGGAAGGACACTTCATACTCATCAAAGGAAAAATCTACCAAGATGAACTCTCAATTCTAAACATATATGTTTCAAATACAAGGGCACCCACATTCAGCTAAAGCTGAAAGCACACATTGCATATCACACAATAATAGTGGTAGACTTCAACACTCCATTCTCATCAATGGAAAGATCATGGAAACAGAAACTAAACAGAGACACAGTGAAACTAACAGAAGTTACGAACCAAATGGATTTAACAGATATCTATAGAAAATTTTATCCTAAAACAGAATATACCTTCGTCTTAGCACCTCACTGCACCTTCTCCAAAACTGACCACAAAACACACCACTCGATCACAAAACATACCTCAATAGATATAAGAAGATTAAAATAATCTCGTATAAGATTACCATGGACTAAGGCTGATTTTCAAAAACAAAAAAACAACAGAAAGTCCATATACACATAGAAACTGAACAACACTCCACTAAACAATAAGTTGGTCAAGAAAGAAAGAAAGAAAGAAAGAAAGAAAGAAAGAAAGAAAGAAAGAAAGAAAGAAAGAAAGAAAGAAAGAAAGAAAGAAAATTTTTTTTTAGAATTTAATGAAAATAAAGGCACAACATATCCAAACTTATGGGACACAATGAAAAATGCTAAGAAGAAAACTCATAGCTCTAAGTGCTTCCAAAAAGTAACTAGAAAGAGCATATACTAGGAACTTGATAGCACATCTGAAGGCTATAGAACAAAAAGAAGCATATACACCTAAGAGGAGTAGATGGAAGAAAATAATCAAACTCTGGGCTGAAATCAAACAAGTAGGAACAGAAAGAACTATACAAACAATCAACCAAACCAGGAGCTGGTTCTCTGAAAAAAACAAAATAGATAAACCCTTAGCCAAGCAAATCAGAGGGCACAGAGACAGTATTCTAATCAGCAAAATCAGAAATGAAAATGGAGATATAACAACAGATACTGAGGAAATGCAAAAAAATCATCAGATCCTACTTCAAAAGCCTATACTCAACAACACTGTAAAATCTAGATGAAATGGACAATTTTCTAGACATATACCAGGTACCAAACTTAAAGCACGATCAGATAAATGATACAAATCATCCCATTACCCCTAAAGAAATTGAAACGTCTTTAATAGTCTCCTGACCAAAAAAAGCCCAGGACCAGATGGGTTTAATGCAGAGTACTATCAGACCTTCAAAGAAGACCTAATGCCAATACTCTTCAAACTATTTCACAAAAAAGAAACAGATGTAACACTACCCAGTCCATTCTGTGAAGCCACATTTACACTAATACCTGAACCCCACAAAGACCCAACAAAGAAAGAGAACTTTAGACCAACTTCCCTTATAAATATCAATGCAAAATTATTCAATAAAATTCTTGCCAACCAAATCCAAGAACACATGAAAGTGATCATCCACCATGATCAAGTAGGTTTCATCCCAGAGATGCAGGAATTGTTCAATATATGGAAATCCATCCGTATAATTCACCATATAAACAAAAACAAAGGAAAAAACCCACATGATCCTTTCATTAGATGCTGAGAAAGCATTTGACAATATCCAACACCCCTTCATAATAAAAGTCTTAGAAAGATCAGGAATTCAAGGCCCATATCTAAACATAGTAAAATCAATATACAGCAAACCAGTAGCCAACATCAAACTAAATGGAGAGAAAGTTGAAGCAATCCCACTGAAATCAGGAGCTAGACAAGGCTGCCCACTCTCTCCCTACCTGTTCAATATAGTAATTGAAGTCCTAGACAGAGCAATTAGACAACAAAAGGGGGTCAAAGGGAAATTGTAAAGGAAGTACTCAAAGTATCACTATTTGCAGATGGTATGATAGCATACTTCAGTGACCCCAGAAATTCCATCAAAGAACTCCTTAACTGGATAAATAACTTCAGCAAAGTGGCTGGATATAAAATTGACTCAAACAAATAAGTAACTTTCTTATACACAATGGATTAAGAGACTGAGAAAGAAATTAGGGAAATGACACCCTTTACAATACTTACAAACAATACAAAATATCTTTGTAACTCTAAACAAGCAAGTGAGAGATCTGTATGACAAGAACTTCAAGTCTCTGAAGAAAGAAATTGAAGAATATTTCAGAAGATGGAAAGATCTCCTATGCTCATGGATTGGCAGGATTAATATAGTAAAATTGGCCATCTACCTAAAGCAATCTACAGATTCAATGTAATCCACATCAAAATTCATTTCAATTCTTCATAGAGTTAGAAAGAGCAATCTCCAAATTTATCTGGAATAAGAAAAAACCCAGAATATTGAAAACTATTCTCAACAATAAAAGAACATCTGGTGGAATCAACATCCCTGACCTCAAGGTACACTTCAAAGCAATAATGATAAAATACTACGTTATTGGTACAGTGACTGGCAGGTAGATCAATGGAATAGAACTGAAGACTCAGAAATGAACCCACACACCTATGGTCACTTGATCTTTGAAAAAGAAACTAAAACTATCCAGTTGAAAAAAGACAGCATTTTCAACAAATGGTACTGGTTCAACTGGAAGTCAAAATGTAGAAGGATGCAAATTCATCCATTCTTATTTCCCTGCACAAAGCTTAAATCCAAGTGAATCTAGGACTTCCAAATAAAACTAGGCACACTGAATCTAATTGAAGAGAAAGTGGAGAAGAACCTTTAGCACATGGGCACAGGGAAATTTTCCTGAGAAGAACACCAATAGCTTGTGCTCTAAGTTCAAGAACTGACAAATGGAACCTTATAAAATTGAAAAGCTTCTGCAAGGCAAAGGACAGTGTTAATAGGACAAAACAGCAACCAACACAAAAGATCTTGGGAAAAGATTTTTACCAATCCTACATCTGATAGAGGGCTAATATCCAGTATACAAAGAACTCAAGAAGTTAGAATTTAGAGAAACAAAAATTCCTTTTAAAAAATGGGGTACAGAGCTAAACAATGAATTCTCAACTGGGGAATACTGGATGGCTGAGAAACACCTAAAGAAATGTTCAATATCCTTAAACATCAGGGAAATGCAAATCAAAACAATCCTTAGATTCCACCTCACACCACCCAGAATGGCTAAGATGAAAAACTCAGTGGACAGCAGATGCTGGAGAGGATGTGGAGAAAGAGGAATACTCCTCCATTGCTAGTGGGATTGCAAGCTGGTACAACCGCTCTGGAAATCAGTTAGGCAGTTCCTCAGAAAATCGGACATAGTACTACCTGCCATACCACTCCTGGGCATATACCCAGAAGATGCTCCAACATGTAATAAGGACACATGCACCACTTTGTTCATAGCAGCCTTATTTATAATAGCCAGAAGCTGGAAAAAAACCCAGATGTCCCTCAACAAAGGAATGGATACAGAAAATGTGGCACATTTACACAATGAAGTACTACTCAGCTATTAAAATTAATTCATGAATTCATGAAATTCTTAGGCAAATAGACAGAACTCGAAAATATCCTCCTGAGTGAGGTAACCCTATCACAAAAGAATATACACAGTATGCACTGGTTGATAAGTGGATATTATCCCAAAAGCTCAGAATACCCAAGATACAACTCATAGACCACATGAAGCTCAAGAAGAAGGAAGACTAAAGTGTGGATACTTTGTTCCTTCTTACAAGGGGGATCAAAAATACCCATGGCTCATAGCCAACCAACAGACTGAGCATAGGGTCCCCAATGGATGAGCTAGAGAAAAGATCCAAAGAGCTTAAGAGGTTTGAAGTCCCATAGGAGGAACAATAATATGTACAAACCAATACCCCCAGATCTCCCAGAGACTAAACCACCAACCAAAGAGTACACATGGAGGGACCCATGATTTCAACTTTATATGTAGTAGAAGATGGCCTTTTCAGACATAAGTGAGAGGAGAGGCCATTAGTCCTGTCTAGGCTTGATACCCCAGTGTAGGAGAATGAAAGATCAGGAAAGTGGGAGGAGGTGTTTGTAAACTGGCGAGGGGGGATGGGATCATGGGTTTTCAGAGAGGTAATGAGGAAAGGGGATACAATTTGAAATATAAATAAATCAAATATCTAAAAAATAAAAATACGCAAAAGAGAAACAGTGGGTTCCCCTAATGTCATCATATTTTCTATCCAGTTACAGTTTCAGATCCTTTGGGCCAGGTGTACAGAATCAGGCATGAAATATTTTCTGTAGATCAGATTTCATATCCAATCAGATATTGTTAGGTTACCCCATAATTCTCCTGTCATTATTGCAACAGTGGACACATCTTGCCAACAGATTATTTTCTATCACAGAATAGGAACCTAATTGTTAGAAAAGCAAATACATCTGAAAGTGACTGAAGAAGCTTATTTGTTCAAAATAAGATATAAATATGAGTTACTCTATTTTCAGCTGTAATAATTTTGGGAGTCCTGTATAGATGTTTCAGTGATTAAAACACAGCACAGTTCTTACGGAAGACCTGGGTTCAGTTCTCAGCATTCACATAACAGTTCACAACTGTAGGGTATTCAATGCCTTTTACTGATATCTATATGCAATAGGCATACATGTGGCTCACAGACACACATGCAAGCAAAATAAATACATATTTAAACAAAATAATATACATTTTAATCTATTTTTTCATTGAAAATAGTTTGTTCTCATACTATATATGATGATTATAGTTTTCCCTTTCTCTATATCTCCCAGTTCCTATGCATCTCTCTCCACTGGATCCACTCCCATTCAGTTTCTCATTAGAAAAGAACAGGCTTCTATGAGATACCAACCAAACATGACAGAATAAAAAAGTAATAATATGAAGCAAACCAATTATATTGAAGTTGTACATGTGATCCCAATAGAGGTAAAACCATACCCAAGAGCAGTCACAAGAGTTAGAGCACCAATTGTTTTTTAGTTAGGAGTCCTTTAAAAATAGTTAGCTAAAAGATATAATATATATGGAGAGGACCTGGTGGAGACCCATATAGAAGACCCTGTACTTGCTCCTTCAGTCTCTGTAAACTCTCATAAGCACCTTTCTTATTGATTCAGAGGGCCTTGCAATCTTGGGGTATTCTATCTCATCTGGCTGTTATAATATTTCTGCATACACATTCATGGACTTTCTTCTGCTCTGAGAGGAGAGATTATATGGAGACCTCCCATTTATAATCTTTCTCTCTCTTTTTTTTTTATTGAATATATTCTTCATTTACATTTCAAATGTTATACCCTTTCCTGGTTTCCCCCCGCCCAGAAAACCCCTAACCACCCTCCCAACCCCTGCCTCCAAGAACATGGCCCTCTACCCAACCCACTCCCACGTAACCCCCCAAACTCTCGATTTCCCCATGCTGGGGAATCTATCAAGATTTCATAGGACCAAGGACCTCTCCTTCCACTGATGCCCGACAAGGCATTCCTCTGCTACACATGTGGCTGTAACCATGTGTACCCCTTGGTTGATGGTTTAGTCCCTGGAAGCCCTGGGGGGGTGGTCTGGTTAGCTAACATCATCTTTCTTTCCATAAGGCTGCAAACCCCTTCAGCACCTCCACTCCTTGATCCAACTCCTCCATTGGGGACCCAACGCTAGGTCCAATTGTTGGCTGCTAGCATCTGCCTCTGTATCTGTAAGGCTCTAACAGGGCCCCTCAGGAGATAGCCATATCAGGCTTCTTTCAGCAAGAACTTGGCATAGTGTTGGGGTGTGGTGACTGTTTATAGGATGAATCCTGAGGTAAGACAGTCTCTTTATGGCCTTTACTTCAGTCTCTGCCCCATACTTTGTCTCCATAATTGCTCCTGTGAGTATTTTGTTCCCTTTCTCAGAAAACCCAAAGCATCCACACTTTGGTCTTCCTTCTTCTTGAGCTTCATGTGGTCTGTGAATTATATCCTGTTTATTCTGAGCTTTTGGGCTAACAACCACTTATCAGTGAGTTCATACCATTTGTGTTCTTTTGTGATTGGGTTATCTTAGTCAGGATGACACTTTCTAGTTCTATCCTTTTGCCAAAAATTGCATGAATTCATTGTTTTTAATAGCTGAGTAGTACTCCATTGCATAAATATACTACATTTTCTGTATCCTTAAATGTCTATCTTTAGTTCTCTAATTTTGTTCTATCTATGTCAAAGGAATCCTCTCCGATGATGACCAGATAAGGGGTTGATCTATGAGTATAAGAGAATATGATTAGGAGTCATATTTTTATACTTTTTTTGATTAGTAATATGTTTTCTGTGCTATCTAGTCTCTAATTCTGGGTTACTCAAGCAAAGTCAGGCATAGATTTTGTTATGTGGAATGGGCATTTAGCCAAATCAGTCATTTGTTGTCTATTCCACAAGTTTTGTGCCACCGTTGCCCCAGCATGTTTTGAAGGCAAGACATATTGTAAGTCAAAGACTTTGTGACCAGAAGTTATCCATGTTTCTCTTTTGGTTGCCTAAAAAGTAGCTTCATGCACCAAAGAGACTAAAACTTAGGGGAGAAGTCTCCATATAAGCACAAGCTCTGCCTATCCATGTTCAATGAGTTACATGGGTATGGTCCTCAGCAATGGGATCATGATGCTATTTAGAAGAGAACAACCATTTGCTTTAGCAAAGGTGTGAATTTTTTGGGAATCACCATGGAAAACCCTTTGTAGAGAAAATATCTTATGTATTCTAAGGCTGCATCACCTGCCAATTAAAAAGTCTATGGAAAATGACTTAGACATGAAATAGAAGTGGGGTATCCAAGTGGCAGTAAGGATTGTGGGATAGAGTCAGGCATTGGAAGATCAGCTATGGAAGATATGAAGAAACATGGATACATTGTACCTGAGCACAGGTAACCAACCACATGGCAGAATGTATGTTAAAATTAATGGGTTAACTTAAGTTATGGTTCTAGTCAGAGAAAAGCCTAGCTATATGGACAAGGTATTTGTAAATATATTTTGAATCTCAGTCTTATTTCTGAGAACATGAGGCTGGGAGGAAGAACTGTGACTATACTTCTATACCATTTGGTAAACAACTTAACTGAGTAATCTCAAATGGTTGAGAAACACTCAAATAAATGTTAAAAATCATTAACAACCAGGGAAATATAAATCAAAAATACATTGTGATTCCATTTTGTACCTGTTATGATGGTTAATACTGTCAAGGAAGTGGAACAAGGGAATATGCCTCCATTGGTTGTGTACAAACTTTTTAACCTCCTTTGATTGGAATTTTTGTTATAACACATTCCTGTAAAATTAAATATTAATTAGTAAATCCTGACAGCAGATTTCCCTGCCCACTGCAATGGTTTAGTGTGTTTCCTGAATGAAACACAGTAAAATATGTCTTAAATAGCACGATAGCTGGGCCACTACCTACCCCTCCATGTTGTTAGGATCTATCTCCGGCAGATGCTGATAATTCTGAATTACTGCTCACTAATTCTGTATTCTATCCTGGCTGCTGTGGACCCAGTTTGATGGCTCATTCACATGGCAGCTATGCCTCTGTCCTGCACTATTCTCAGGTATGTAGTCTCTCCTCTCCTCCATACTCTTCAGGCATGGTGAATCAAATCTTCTTTCCTCCTCTCAAACATCAAGTCTGGGAATCCTAAAATCCATTCTCTGTCTGTCCTACACAGCTTTTGGCTGTTGGCATCCTTTATTTTACCTATCATGACTAAATGGGGGCAGATTCCCAGAAGCTACATGCAGATCTTCCCATGTGAGCAGTTTTGGGGTTTTTTTTTTTGTTGTTGTTATTGTTTTTTGTTTTATTTTTTTCTGGGAAAAAGAGGAAGGTCAGGAAAATCCTGACATTTATTTTCAGTCTCCAACACACCAGGCTGAACATAAATGAGATAACAGAACTCATCATGTTTGTCATTGTCATGTTTCCATGTTCAATCATGTATAACAAACAGACACATCACTTGGGTCATGAGCTTAATAAATTTTGATCTTTTCCTATTTTAGATACAAGATGAGTCAATCCTGATATTGGCACAGGTGAACAGAGACAAACCAGGTGAACAGCCTTGAACAAGTTAAACCAAACCCCCAAAGCCTTGGTTTCTTCATTTGCAAATGAAAGTTTTTTTATTAGATATATTCTTTATTTACATTTCAAATAATATCCCCTCCTCCCCAAAAGTCCCATAAGCTATCTCCCATCCCCCTGTTCCCAAATCAACCCCTTCCCACTTCCCTATCCTGTTATTCCCCTACACTGCTGCATTGAGCCTTTGCAGGACCAGGGAAGTCCCTTTGATGTCCAAAAAGTCATCCTCTACTGCCTATGCATTTGGAGCCATGGGTAACACCATGTATACTATCTGGTTAAGGTTTTGTCCCTGGTAGCTCTGAGAGTACTGGGTGACTCATAGGGTTGTTCCTCCTATGGTGCTGCAAATCTCTTCAGCTCCTTGTGTCCTTTCTCTAGTTCCCCCATTGGGACCCTGTGCTCAGTTAAATGGCTGACTGAGAGTCTCCTCTTCTATATTTGTCATGCACTTGCAGAGCCTCCCATGTCAGCTATATCCTGCTCTGGTCAGCAAGTACTTGTGGGCACCAATAATAGTGTCTGGGTTTTGTAACTGTATATGGGATGGATCACTAGATGGGGTAGTCTCTGGATGGTCTTTCCCTCAGTATCTGCTCCACATTTTGCCTCTGTATCTCCTTCTGTGGGAATTTTGTTCCTCCTTCTAAGAAGGACCAGAGTATCCATACTTTGTTTTTCCTTATACTTGGGCATCATTTGAATGTGAATTGTGTCTTGGGTATTCCAAGCTTCTAGGCTAATATACACTTACCTGTGAGTGCATACCATGTGCGTTCTTTTGTGATTGGATTATGTCATTTAGGATTATATTTTCAAGTTCCACCCATTTGCCTAAGAATTTTAAGAATTCATTGTTTTTAATAGCTGAGTAGTATTCCATCGAGTAAATATACCACATTTTCTCTATCCATTCCTCCGTTGAGGGCCATCAGGGTTATTTCCAGCTTCTGGCTATTATTGTTAGGGCTGCTATGAGTCTAGTGAAGCATGTGTCCTTATTACATGCTGGGGAATCCTCTGGGTCTATGCCAAGTAGTGGTATAACAGGGTCCTCCAGTAGTATCATGCCAAGTTTTCTGAGGAACCACCAAACTGATTTCTAGAGTGGTTGTACCAGCTTGCAATCCCACCAGAGGTGGAGGAGTGTTCCTCTTTCTCCACATCCTCCCAAGCACCTGCTGTCTCCTGAGTTTTTGACCGTAGCCTTTCTGACTGATGTGAGGTGAATTCTCAAAGGGAGTTTAGATTTGCATTTTCCTGATGACTAAGGATGTTGAACATTTCTTTAGGTGTTTCACAGCCATTCGATATTCCTCAGGTGAAAATTCTTTGTTTAGCCCTGTACCCCATTTTTAATAGGGTCATTTGGCCCTCTGGAATCTAACTTCTTGAGTTCTTTGTATATATTGAATATTACCTTTCTGTCAGATGTAGGGTTCATAAGATCTTTTCCCAATTTTTTGGTTGCCTTTTTGTCCTATTGACAGTGTCCTTTGCCTTACAGAAACTTTGTAATTTTATGAGATCCATTTGGCAATACTTGATCTTAGAGCATAAGCTAATGGAGTTCTGTTCAGGAAATTTTCTCCTGTGTCTAGGTGTTCAAGGCTATTCCTCTGTTTCTTTTCTTTTCTTTTTATTTTTTAAATTGTAAAAGACATTTCATTCATGCCATTTCTTGAGGATAATGTTCTAATTTAATATTCGAACACAAAGTTTGTGTGAGTATTGACAAGTTAGAATAAAACTGACATAGCAATTAATGAAAATAATAAAAGGTACAATTTTAACACATTTATTGACAGATTTAAAATTCCACTGGTTGGTAAACATTTCATAAGATTATTGGATCTTTTCATTAGTTTTGTAATGAAACTTTCATGTGGAGTCTCACTTGACTAAATGATTTTTGAATGTCCAGAACCACACTTAATTCCAGACTTTGAGTATTTTGCTTAGTTTGAGCTCCATTGCTCATATCTCAACTAGTTTTCTTCTATTATACTCTCATTCCATTAGTGGACTGTATTTTCTCTTTTTTTTTTTAAATTTTATTTTCTAAGTTTTTTTTATTTACATTCAAAATCATTTCCCCTTTCCCATTTCCTCCCTCCCCGAAAGTCCTATAAGCCCCCTTCCCTCCCTCTTTTCCCCATCCAACCCCCTCTCGCTTCTCTGTCCTGGCGTTCCCCTACATCCAGTCTTTCCAGGACCAGGGATCTCTGTTTATTATCTAGTAGCTTCAGTGTGTCTGGTTATATGTGGCAATCCTTGATCGACTTGGACTTGAGCTTAGTAAGAATGGATTGATTTGCATTCTTCTGCGTGCTGACCTCCAGTTGAACCAGCACCCTTTGTTGTAAAGGCTATCTTTTTTCCACTGGATAGTTTTAGCTCCTTTGTCAAAGATCAAGTGACCAGTGTATGCGTTCATTTCTGGGTCTTCAATTCCATTCCATTGTTCTACCTGCTGGTCTCTGTATCAATACTATGCAGTTTTTAACACTATTGCTCTATAGTACTGGTTGAGGTCTGGAATACTGATTCCCCCAGAAGTTTTTTTACTGTTGAGAACAGTTTTAGCTATCCTGGGTTTTTGTTATTCTAGATGAATTTGAGAATTGCTCTTTGTAACTGTATGAAGAATTGAGTTGTGATTTTGATGGGGATTGTATTGAATTTGTATATTGCTTTTGGCTAAATGGACATTTTTACTATTTTAATCCAGCAAATCCATGATCATGGGAGATCTTTCTATCTTCTGAGGTCTTCTTCAATTCCTTTCTTCAGAGACTTGAAGTTCCTGTCATACAGATCTTTCACTTCTTTGGTTACAATCACACAAAGATTCTTTATATTGTTTGTGACTATTGTGAAGGGTGTCCCTTCCTAATTTCTTTCTCAGCCTGTTTATCCTTTGAATATAGGAAGGCTAATGATTTGTTTGAGTTAATTTTATATTAGGCCACTTTTCTGAAGTTGTTTATCAGCTGTAGGAGTTCTCTGGTGGAGATTTTTCGCTGCTTAAGTATACTATCCTATCATTCAAATAGTGATAATTTAGCTTTTTCCTTTCCAATCTGTATCCCTTTGACGTCCTTTTGTTGTCTAATTGCTCCAGCTAGAACTTTAAGTACTGTATTGAATAACTATGGAGAGACAGAGTAGACTAGTCTACCCCCTGATATTAGAGGGATTGCTTCAAGTTTCTCTCCATTTAGTTTGGTGTTGGCTACTGGTTTGCTGTTTATTGCTTCTACTATGTTTAGGTATGGGCCTTGAATTCCTGTTCTTTCCAAAAATTTTAACTTGAATGGATGCTGAATTTTGTCAAATATTTTTTCAGCATCTAATCAAAAGAGCATGTGTTTTTTTTTATAGATTGTTTATGATGTGGATTACATTGATGGATTTCTGTATAGTAAACCATCCCTGCATCCCTGCGATAAAGCCTACTTGATCATGATGAATGGTTGTTTTGATGTGTTCTAGGATTCAGTTGGCAAGAATTTTATTGAGTATTTTTGCATCCATATCCGTAAGGGAAATTGGTCTCAAGTTCTCTTTCTCTGTTGGATCTTGGTGTGGTTTTGTTATCAGCAAAATTGTGGCTTTAAAGAACGAGTTGGGTAGTGTACCTTCTGTTTCTATTTTGTGCAGTAGTTTGAAGAGTATTGGTGTTAGGTCTTCTTGGAAGGTCTGATAGAATTCTGCACTAAAACCATCTGGTCCTTTGCTTATTTTGGTTGGGAGAATTTCAATGAGCCCTTCTATTTCGTTAGTGGTTTTGGGGCCATTTAGATGGTCTTTCTGATCCTGATGAAACTTTGGTAGTTGGTATCTGCCTAGGAAATTGTCCATCTCCTCCAGATTTTCCAGTTGTGTTGAGTATAGTCTTTTGTAGTAAGATCTGATGATTTTTTGAATTTCCTCAGTTTCTGTGGTTATTTTTCCCTTTCCATTTCTGATTTTTTTTTTTTCAGATTGGATACTGTCTCTGTGCCCTCTGGTTAGACTGGCTAAGGATTTATCTATCTTGTTGATTTTCTCAAAGTACCAGCTCCTGGTTTTGGTGTTTTATATATATATATATATTTTTTTTTAATTATTTATTTTTAATTTACATTCCAAATCATTTCCCCTTTCCCGTTTCCTCCCTCCCCGAAAGTCCCATAAGCCCCCTTCCCTCCCTCTTTTCTCCATTCAACCCCCTCTCGTTTGTCTGTCCTGGCGTTCCCCTATATCCAGTCTTTCCAGGAACAGGGGTCTCTCCTTCCATCTTCTTAGAAATCTATTGATATGCGAATTGTGTCTAGGGTATTCCGAGATTCTGGGTTAGTATACCCTTATCTGTGACTGCATACCATGTGTGTTCTTTTGTGATTGGGTTACCTCACTAAGGATGATATTTTCAAGTTCTGACCATTTGCCTAGGAATTTCGTGAATTCATTGTTTTTAATTGCAGAGTAGTATTCCATTGTGTAGATATACCACATCTTCTGAATCCATTCCTCCGTTGAGGGACATCTGGGTTGTTTCCAGCTTCTGGCTATTATAAATAAGGCTGCTATGAACATAGTGGAGCATGTGTCCTTATTACATGCAGTTAAAGCCTCTGAGTATATGCCCAGGAATGGTATAGCCGGATCCTCCGGGAGTGTCATGCCCAGTTTTCTGAGGAACCGCCAGACTGCTTTCCAGAGTGGTTGTACCAGCTTGCAATTCCACCAGCAGTGGAGGAGTGTTCCTCTTTCTCCACATCCTCGCCAACAACTGCTGTCTCCTGTGTTTTTGATCTCAGCCATCCTGACTGGTGTGAGATGGAATCTCAGGGTTGTTTGGATTTGCATTTCCCTAATGACTAAGGATGATGAACATCTCTTTAGGTGCTTCTCAACCATTAGATATTCTTCAGGTGAGAACTCTTTGTTTAGCTGTGTACCCTATTTTTTAATAGGGTTACTTGCCTCTCTGGAGTTTAACTTCTTGAGTTCTTTGTATTTATTGGATATTAGCCCTCTGTCGGATGTAAGGTTGGTAAAGATCATTTCCCAGTTAGTGGGTTGCTGCTTTGTCTTTTTGACAGTGTCTATTGCCTTGCAAAAACTTTGTAATTTAATCAGATCCCAATTTTCTATTCTTGATCTTAGAGCATAAGCTATTGGAGTTCTGTTCAGGAAATTCTCTCCTGTGCCCATATGTTCAAGGTTCTTCCCTAGTTTCCCTTCTATTAGTTTCAGTGTGTCTGGTTTTATGTGGAGATCCTTGATCCACTTAGAATTGAGCTTAGTGCAAGGAGATAAGAATGGGTCAATTTGCATCTTTCTGCATGTTGACCTCCAGCTGAGTCAGCACCATTTGTTGAAAAGGCTATCTTTTTTTCCACTGGATGGTTTTAGCTCCTTTGTCAAAGATCAAGTGACCATAGGAGTGTGGATTCATTTCTGGGTCTTCAATTCTGTTCCATTGACCTACATGCCTGTCACTGTACCAATACCATGCAGTTTTTAACACTATTGCTCTGTAGTACAACTTGAGGTCCGGGATACTGGTTCCCCCAGAGGTTCTTTTACTCTTGAGAATAGTTTTAGCTATTCTGGGTTTTCTGTTATTCCAGATGAATTTTTGAATTGCTCTTTCTAACTCTATGAAGAATTGAGTAGGAATTTTAATGGGGATTGCATTGAATCTGTATATTACTTTTGGTAAGATGCTCATTTTTACTATATTAATCTTGCCAATCCATGGGCATGGCAGATTTTTCCATCTTCTGAGGTCGTCTTCAATTTCTTTCTTCAGAGACTTGAAGTTCTTGTCATACAGATATTTCACTTGTTTGGTTAGAGTCACGCCAAGATACTTTATATGGTTTGTGGCTATCGTGAAGGGTATCATTTCTCTTACTTCTTTCTCAGCCTGCTTATCCTTTGAGTATAGGAAGGCTTCTGACTTGCTTGAGTTGATTTTATATCCTGCCACTTTGCTGAAGTCGTTTATCAGCTGTATGAGTTCTCTGGTGGATTTCTCTGGGTCGCTTAAGTATACTATCATATCGTCTGCAAATAGTGATAGTTTGACTTCTTCCTTTCCAATTTGTATCCCTTTGACCTCTTTTTGTTGTCTAATTGCTCTAGCTAGAACATCAAGTACTATATTGAAAAGATACGGAGAGAGAGGCAGCCTTGTCTAGTCCCTGATTTTAGTGGGATTATTTCAAGTTTCTCTCCATTTAGATTGATGCTGGCTACTGGTTTGCTGTAAATTGCTTTTACTATGTTTACATATGGGCCTTGAATTTACGATCTTTCCAAGACTTTTATCATGAAAGGATGCTGAATTTTGTTAAATGCTTTCTCAGCATCTAATGAGATGACCATGTGGTTTTTTTCTTTGAGATTGTTTATGTAGTGGATTACATTGATGGATTTCCTTATATTGAACCATCCCTGCATCCCTGGAATGAAGCCTACTTGATCGTAGTGAATGATCGTTTTGATGTGTTCTTGGATTCGGTTGGCAAGAATTTTATTGAGTGTTTTTGTATCGATATTCATAAGAGAGATTGGCCTGAGATTCTCTTTCTTTATCGGATCTTTGTGTGCTTTTGGTATTAGTGTAATTGTGGCTTCATAGAACGAGTTAGGTACTGTTCCTTCTGTTTCTATTTTGTGGTACAGTTTGAAGAGTATTGGTGTTAGATCTTCTTTGAAGGTCTGATAGAATTCTGCACTAAAACCATCTGGACCTGTGCTTTTTTTGGTTGGAAGACTTCCAATGACAACTTCTATATCTTCAGGGTTTATAGGACGGTTTAGATGGTCTATTTGATCCTGATTTAATTTTGGTATTTGGTATCTGTCATCGAAATTGTCCATTTCCTCGAGATTTTCTATTTGTGTTGAATATAGTTTTTTGTAGTAGGATCTGATGATTTTTTGAATTTCCTAAGTTTCTGTTGTTATCTCTCCCTTTTCATTTCTGATTTTATTAATTTGGATACTATCTCTGTGCCCTCTGGTAAGTCTGGCTAAGGGCTTATCTATCTCGTTGATTTTGTCAAAGAACCAACTCCTCGTTTTGTTGATTCTTTTAATGGTTTTGTTTGTTTCTACTTGATTGATTTCAGTCCTGAGTTTGATGATTTCCTGCCTGCTACTCCTCTTTGGTATATTTGCTTCTTTTTGTTCCAGGGCTTTCAGATGTGCCATTAAGCTGTTAGTGTATGATGTCTCCCATTTCTTTTTGGCGGCACTCAGGGCTATCAATTTTCCTCTTAGCACTGATTTCATTGTGTCCCATAAATTAGGTTGTGCCTTCATTTTCATTATCTTTCAAAAGGTCTTTGATTTCTTTCTTTATTTCCACCTTGACCAAGTTATCATTGAGTAGAGCATTGTTCAGCCTCCATGTGTATGTGGGTTTTCTTTTGTTTTTGTTGCCATTGAAGACCAACCTTATTCCATAGTGATCTGATAGGAGGCATGGGATTAGTTCTATCTTCTTATATCTGTTGAGGTCTGATTTGTGACCAATTATATGGTCAATTTTGGAGAAGGTACCATGAGGTGCTGAGATGAAGGTGTATTCTTTAGCTCTAGGATAAAATGTTCTATATATATCTGTTAGTTCCATTCGGTCCAAGGCTTCAATTAGATTCACGGTGTCCCTGTTTAGTTTCTGCTTTCCTGAAGGATCCATTTCAGAGAGCGGGGTGTTGAAGTCACCCACTATTATTGTGTGCGGTGCGATGTGTGCTTTGAACTTTAGTAAAGTTTCTTTTATGAATGAGGGTGCCCTTGCATTTGGAGCATAGATATTCAGAATTGAGAGTTCTTGATGGTGGATTTTTCCCTTGATCAGAATGTAGTGTCCTTCTGTGTCTTTTTTGATGACTTTAGGTTGAAAATCCATTTTATCTGATATTAGGATGGCTACTCCACCTCGTTTCTTGGGGCCATTTGCTTGTAAATTTGTTTTCCAGCCTTTTACTCTCAGGTATTGTTTGTCTTTGACACTGAGGTGCGTTTCCTGCATGCAGCAAAATGCTGGGTCCTGTTTATGTATGCAGTCTGCTAGTCTATGTCTTTTAATTTGGGAATTGAGACCATTGATATTAAGAGAGATTAAGGCATAGTGATTATTGCCATCTGCCATTCTTGACGCTATCTTTATGTTTGAGTGGTTATCTACTTTTGGGTTTGATTCAAGAAGGTTATTATCTCATTTTTTCCAGGATGTTGTTTCTCTCCCTGTATTGGAGGTTTCCACCTATTATCCGTTGCAGGGCTGGATTTGTGGAAAGATATTGTGAAATTTTGGTTTTATCATGGAATATCTTGGTCTCTCCATGTATGGTGATTGAGAGTTTTGCTGGGTATAGTAGTCTAGGCTGGCATTTGTGCTCTCTTAGTGTCTGCATGAGATCTGCCCAGGATCTTCTGGCTTTCATAGTCTCTGGTGAGAAATCTGATGTGATTCGGATAGGTCTTCCTTTGTATGTTACTTGGCTCTTTTCTCTTACTGCTTTTAGTATTCTTTCTTTCTTTAGAACATTTGGTGTTTTGATTATTATGTGACGGAAGGTATTTCTGTTTTGGTCCAGTCTGTTTGGAGTTCTGTAGGCTTCTTATATGTTCATCGGCATCTCTCTCTTTAGGTTAGGGAAGTTTTCCTCCATAATTTTGTTGAAAATGTTTACTGGCCCTTTAAGTTGCAAATCTTCACTCTCATCTATACCTATAATCCTTAGGTTTGGTCTTCTCATTGTGTCCTGGATTTCCTGGATGTTTTGGGTTACATGTTTTTTGCATTTTGCATTTTCTTTGACTGTTGAGTCAATGCTTTCTATGGAATCTTTAGCACCTGAGATTCTTTCTTCCATCTCTTGTATTCTATTGTTGATGTTTGCATCTACGACTCCTGATTTCTTCCCAAGGTTTTCTATCTCCAAAGTTGTCTCCCTTTGTGATTTCTTAGTTGTTTCTACTTCCTTTTTTAGTTCCTGAATGGATTTGCTGAGATCCTTCACTTGTTTGTTTGTATTTTCCTTTATTTCTTTAAGGTATTTTTGCATTACGTCTTTCAGGATTTCTGCCTGTTGACCCATGTTCTACTGCATTTCTCTGAGCGATTTTTGTGTTTCCTCCTCATGGGAATCCATCTGTTGATCCATTGTCTCCTGTATTTCTTTAAGCAGTTCTCATGTTTCCTTTGTAAGGGCATCTAACTCTTGATTCATTTCTTTAAGCAATTTTTGTGTTGCCTCCTTATTGGCATCCGTCTGTTGACACATATTCTTCTGCATTTCTTTATGCAATTTTTGTGATTCCTTTGTGAGTGCATCTACCCATTGATTCATCTCGTTAAGCGATTTTTGTGTTGTCTCCTTTTGAGCCTCCATCTTTTGATCCATGTTCTCCTGCATTTCTCTAAGCGATTTTTGTGTTTCCTTTGTAAGGGCTTCTAACCCTTGATTCATGGTCTCCTGTAATTCTTTATTAGATTTATTTGTGTCCTTCTTGTGATCCTCTAATAGCATCATGAGAAGTGATTTTAAATCCAGATCTTGTCTTTCGGGTGTGGTGGGGTATTCAGGACTTGCTGCTGTTGGAGAGTTGGGTTCGGATGGTCCCATATTACTTTGATTTCTGTTAGCAACATTCCTACATTTGCCTTTTACAATCTGGATACCTCTGATGTTAGTTGGTCCTGCTGTCACTGGCTGTTGGTTGGACCCCCTGTGAGCCTGAAAAGCTATTTCTGCCCCCCCTGGTTTACCAGGATTCCCCTGGCACAGGTTTCTGGGGCCTGCCCTGCTCCTGAGTGACTTTGGAGCCCTGATGTGCCTTGCCCCAAGTGATGTTATATTGGGGAGTCCTTGCACATCCAAAGGCTCAGCGTAGTGGATTCCTGGAGCAGAGGTCGCCAAAGGGTGGCTGGTAGGCTCCTGCCCTGTGCAGGGGTGTGTGATCTCTCCTAGAGTGGGGGGGGTAGGGGGCGTCCCTCTGCCAGGCAGAAGTCCCACAGCAGAGCTAGCACGCTGGTTACTGCAGATCTGCCCAGCTCTTGGGAGCCACGTCCACACAATCCGCCTGAGACCCAAGTGATATTATGCCTGTCTGTCTCTGAGCCTGGCAGTCCCAACTTCCTGGCCACTGGAGCAAAGGTGGCGGAGTGCACTCTGCACTCTCTCCGTGGTGCTGCTCACCCTGCAGAGGTGATGGCCTACAGCAGATCTGGCACCCAGACGACCACAGGGCTGTCCCGTTCTTTGGTGCAGGCGGAAGCCCCAACAGGCCGTGTCCCAAGTGATGTTATATTGGGGAGAGCCTGGGTACCTGTCTCTTCAGTGCAGTCTACTGGAACAGAGGTCGAGGAAGGGAAGCTGGTAGGCTCCCGCCCAGTGCGGGGTCCCTCTGCCAGGCAGAAGTCCCACAGCCGAGCTGGCACGCTGGTTACTGCAGATACTGGTGATATTTTGTAATAGTTATTTTTGTTTCTACTTGATTGACTTCGGCCCTGAGTTTGATGATTTCCTGCTTTCTACTCCTGTTGAGTGTACTAGCTTCTTTCTGTTCTAAAGCTTTCTGGTGTGCCTGAAGCTGCTAGTGTATGCTCTCTTCAGCTTCTTTGTGGAGGCACTCAGATCTATGAGTTTTCCTCAGAGCACTGCTTTCATTGTATCCAATAAATTTGGGTATGTTGTACCTTCATTTTCAATAAATTCTAAAAAGTCTTTTATTTCTTTACTTGTTTCTTCCTTGACCAAGGTATCATTGAGTAAAGTATCGTTCAGGTTTCATGTGTATGTGGGAATTATATTGTTTTTGTTGCTATTGAAGACCACCCTTACTCCATCGTGATCTGATAGGAGGCATGGGATTAGTTCAGTCTTTTCTTATCTGTTGAGGCCTGTTTTTTGATCAATTATATGTTCAATTTTAGAAAAGGTAGTATGAGGTACTGAGAAGAAGGTATAATCTTTTGATTTAGGACAAAATGTTCTATAGATATCTATTAAATCCATTTGTTCCTAAACTTCTCTTAGTTTTGCTGTGTCTTTGTTTAGTTTGTGTTTCTCTTATCTGTTCATTGGGGAGAGTGAGGTGTTGAAGTCACCTACAATTTTTGTGCGAGTTACAATATGTGCTTTAAGCTTTAGTAAAGTTTCTTCTATGAATGAGGTTGCCCTAGTATTTGGAGCATAGATGTTCAAAATTGAGAGTTCTTCTTGGTAGATTTTTCCTTTGATGAGTATAAAGTGTCCTTCATTGTCTTTTTTGATGCCTTTAGTTAAAAGTCTATTTTATTGGATACTAGAATGGCTACTCTAACTTGTTTCCTGGGACCACTTGCTTGGAAAACTATTTTCCAGCCTTCACTCTGAGATATTGTATGTCTTTGACACTGAGATGTGTTTCCAGTATGCAGCCAAATGTTGTGTCCTGTTTTTTAAGTATCCAATCTGTTAGTCTATGTATTTTTATTGGGTAATTGAGTCCATTGATTTTAAGAGATATTAAGGAATAGTGATAGTTGCTTCCTGTTATTTTTGATGTAATTTTTATGTTTCTGTGTTATCTTCTTTTGGTTTTGTTGAAAGAAGATTAATTTCTTGCTTTTTCTAGTGTGTAGTTCCACTCCTTTTGTTGGTGTTTTACATTCATTATCCTTTGAAGTGATGGATTTGTGGAAAGATACTGAGTACATTTGTTTTTGTCATGGAATACCTTGGTTTCTCCATCTATGGTAATTGAGAAATTTGCTGGATATAAAAATCTGGGTTGGAATTTTTGTTCCCTTAGGGTCTGTATGACATCTGCCCAGGCTCTTCTGGTTTTCATAGTCTCTGGTGAGAAGTCTGGTGTAATTCTGATAAGTCTATTATTATAAGTTACTTGATCTTTTTCCCTTACTGCTTTTAATATTCTTTATTTGCTTAGTGTATTTGGCATTTTATTTATTATGTGATGGAAGGAATTTCTTTTCTGGTCAAATCTATTTGGAGTTCTGTAGGCTTCTTGTATGTTCATGGGTATCTCTTTCTTTAGGTTAGGGAAGGTTTCTTCTTTAATTTTGTTGAAGACATTTACTGGCCCTTTAAGTTGGAAATCTTCACTCTCTTCTATACCTATAATCCTTAGGTTTGGTCTTCAGATTTTGTCCTGGATTTCCTGGATGTTTCGAGTCAGGAGATTTTTGCATTTTGCATTTTCTTTGACTGTTGTGTCAGTGCTTTCTATGGTATCTTCTGCATCTGAGATTCTCTCTTCTATCTCTTGTAGTCTGTTTTTGGTGCTTGCATCCATCACTCCTGACTTTTTTCCTAGGTTTTCTATGTCCAGAGTTGATTCCCTTTGTGATTTCTTTATTGTTTATACCTCCATTTTTAGATCATGTGTGGTTTTGTTCAATTCCTTCACCTGTTTTGTTGTGTTTTCCTGTAGTTCTTTAAGGGCTTCTCTGTGTATACTTGTGTTCTCCTGTATTTATTTAAGGAGTTGTTTATGTCTTTCTTGAAGCTTTCTCTCAGCATTATGAGCTGTAATTTTTAATCCGAATCTTGCTTTTCTTGTTTTTTGGGGTATCCAGGACTTTCTGTTCTGGGAGATTTGGGTTTGGATATTGCCATGTTGCCTTGATTTCTGTTAGTAATGTTCCTACGTTTGCCTTTTGCAATCTGGTTATCTTTTGTTAGTTAGTCCTGCTATCTCTGGCTGGTGCTTGTCCCTCCTGTGTGCCAGTGAGCCTGTCTCAGCACCACAAGGTGACTGACTCTACCCTGGCACAGAGTTCTGAGGCACTGCCTAGCTCTTGGATGCAGGCGGGGACTTGGAGGACCATGTCCCAAGTAATCTTACACTCAGGTATTCTCTACATTCCTGACTGCACCTGTTTGCTCACTCACATGAGGAAAGATGGCAGCCTCACCTCTAAAGGCGGGACTCCCTCTAAATGTGGGTTGCCCTGCAGGGCAGATGTCCCCTGGCAGGATAGGTGCACAGATGATTGTGGTGCTGCCCAGGTCCTGGGTGCAGGTGGGACCCTGTTTGACCAAGTCCCAAGTGATCTTACAATTGGGTGTTCTCTGTATTCCTGACTGTAACAACCTGCTCAGTCTCAGGAGTGAAGATGGCGCCCTCACCACTAGCATTTGGTCACAATGAGCATTTGTCATACAAGCAGCCATACCTTTCCTATGGCTGGATTTGTGGATACATATTGCTTAAATTTGGTTTTATCATGAAATTTCTCATTTTCTCCATCTTTCTTTCTTTTTTTTTTGAGAGAACAAATTTTATTAAAATTACCTCAGTTGATACCTAATAAATACCTTAGAATCTGACAGCAGGTAAGGAACTCTTTAGATCACCTGCAAGTAAGCCTCTGTCTAAAAGAAAAAAAATCCTAGGTCTTGTGAATTCATCTGCTATGAATTCATATGTACAACTGTTCTCAGGGTAGATTAGGGAATACAGGGAGGGATAACTAACACTAAATACATTTTGAAAAAGTCACATGGAAACCTACTGCAGCAGAAGCTTCCTAATATGTATGTGTGTGATGTGTATTTTGTATACATACATATATATAATGCATACACACACACATATATATATATATATGTAAACTGGAGTTACCCTATACTAAAGCAGCAATGCTCCTATTAAACACCACAGGACAACAAGTAAAAATCCCACAGCTCTAAATAGTTTGTTATCATCAAATCCCTCCTTTCTGAACTCAGGGAACCCTGTGAAGGAGGAGGAGGCAGAAAGAGCCAGAGAGGATGGGGAACACCAGGAAATTTTGCTGGGTATAATAATCTGGGTGGGCATCTGTGGTCTCTTAGAATTTGCAGCACATTTGTCTAGTCCTGTTTGACTTTTATAGTCTTCATTCAGAAGACAAATATAAATTTAATAGGTCTGCCTTTACGTGTTTCTTGATCTTCTTCCAATGAAGCATTTAATAGTATTTTCTTTGTTTTTTATGGTTAGTGCTTTCATTATTATGTGGTCAGGTGACTCTCTTTTCTATTCCAATCTATTACTGTTCAGAATGTCTCTTTTTCCTTTATAGACATTCTTTCTTTGGGTTAGGAAAATTTACTTCTATGTTTTTGTTGTAAAAGATTTCTGGGCTTCTGAGTCGAGAATCTTCTCCTTCTATTCCTATTATTCTTAAAATTGATCTTTTCATAGTGTTCTAGATTTCCTGAATACTTTGGGTCAGAAACCTTTAAGGGTTAGCATTTTCTTTGAAAAAAAATGTATCCATTTCTTTTATAGTTATTTCAATGTCTGCAATTTTGTCTTCCATCTCTTGTTTTCCATTGGTGAACCTTGCCTCTGAACTTCCTGTTCAAATTCCCAAATTTTTCATTACCCTCAGTCTGTGTTTTCTCATATTGTTTCTATTTCCATTTCTGGTCTTGAACAGTTTCATTCCTTCTTTCTATGGTTTGTTTATGCTGTCTTCAATTTCCTTAAGGGATTTATTCATTTCCTCCAATTAGTTTTGATTTTGTAGATTTTTATAAAGGATTTATTCATTTCATCTTTAAGGACTTATACCATCTTCATATAGTTGGTTTTATGGTCTTTTCCATGTGTTTCACTTAATTTTGGAATATTCAAGGCCTGTTGCTCTAGGGTGACAGGTCTCTAGGAGAGACCTATTTCTCTGGCTGTCATGGATTCTTTTTTTACACTGAAGTCTGTTAATCTAGGTTTGGGATGTTTATAGATCTAGGTACTGATTTCTGGGAATTTCTTTTGGGTTTGTAATTTTGTTCTTTTTTTTCCGTTTCATCTCTGAATTTCGGAGACTGTGACATCTGTGTGTTCCCTATTACCCTGGCCTGTTTAGATAGTATCCTCACTGGGAATGCCTGCAGGTGTTCGAGAATGGAATACTGGGGTAAGTGGGAGGAAGGAAGCTTGCCAAATAAGATCTCTGTGATTTTGGTGAGATGATGTCCAAGGGGAAGTGGTGATTACATAGCTATATATGAAATTTAGGTGATTGTGTATTAGGAGTAGGAGAAGAGGTAGGGCTCTATCTTTAGCTTTCAAGTTGCTCTGAGAAAAGTGGCCTTTGGATTAGGAGCATGAGCCTGCTCCATTTGGGGACTGAGTAAAAGGGATATAGTAGAGGAAAGTTTAGATGCTTTAAAAAACTGAACAAAAAATTGCTTAAATATAAAAGGTTTATTTTTTTTTATTTTTTGCCAATAACTTATGACAATCAATAAATCCTTCTAGGTCAGGATAAATAGTACAATGCAAACAATAAAACAAGACAGGCCACTCTCATCTCAGAAGTTATACAAACATACCATCTCTGAAATACAGATATTAGACAGTGGACAAGGTCTGAGCCGTCTTATGAAGTTGATAATTTTAAACTTAAGGACACTTTCATTACCTCTCATGCAGTTCTGTAAGCTTTGGACCTATTTCCCTCGAGACTAGTTTCTACCTGGTAAGGGAACTGTCCTGGTCACTATATTGTATGACCCTCTGGTGGGTGCTTCACTTTTGATAATCCTCTGCTTCTGAAACACTGACTTTCAAGTGACTGAATGACAATATGGCCTCTCAAGCCAATGGATGTGTCCCAGGGTGATAACAAGGAGAAAATTGTTTTCTTACAATGAACTCTTTTCAAAAGGAAATTCAAGTTTTGATCTTCAGTCTTATTGCTGGATGTATTGGTGACACAATGCCACAGATTTGTGGCGTTATAACTTAAAAATTCCCTGCGGCTATAAAGCAGGAGTAAAAATCCATATCTTTCCAATCATGCTGCATATTTTTGGGCAAAGAAGACATAAAACTATCTCTTTCTATTGAGTATTCTCAATTTATAGCACACTCACAATATGCCTCTGCAGGATTGAACATGGATAGCTTACATTTAATTTGATTTAAAGAAGAGATTTTCAGTCCACATTCATTAAGTCAAACTGCAGGTCTTTGAAGACGGACTCTATTTTCAAGTGTGTGACTAGTGGTCCAATTTTAATTTAAACTGAGCATGGCATGAAATAAACATGCAAATGACAAACTGAAAGCTGTTAATTTGTGCGAGATGCTAAAGTTAGGAAACCATGAGGATAAAAACAGTTTCTTTGTGCTACTATTGCATAGAATCCACAACTCAGACTCAAGGGGAATGAACAACCAGTCATTTAATGTTATGTCAACACATGTATCTTGTCTTTCATTAGCAAACTCTCCCACTGATTTGTACACTGTCAGTAGCAGACCACCTACTGAAATTATAGAGGTGCAGAAACTGGGTGCTTTAATAATTCTGTTTTGTTTAACTCTCTTCCTTCTCCTATTCAAAGCCATTTTTCTGCGCTTTTAGAATAAGTACATATTAGCTTCATTTATAAGATAAATGTTTAACAAGTGTATGAGTCAGATGACCTACTTTCTGTTTAATTCCTTGGAGTTCTCTGAAGATCCTAGCCAATAGAGAGTCGCATTTGCCTGTAAATTACCCAAGCTTTATCTCTGCACACAGTCTGCCCACATCATCTGTGAATAAATGACCATAAAAAATAAATGGAGAGGAAAGGCAACTGCATCCATCTCCCTTTCTTTCAGAGAAGTGTTCTACTGAGATGTTGGTTAATGATCTAAGCACTATTACAGATTTAAAGTGTTTTCTACCCCTCCAGACCAGTCCTCCCAGACAAACATCCTTAATTCATCTCTTCTCTAATTTTAAGTAAGATTATTTCTAGAAAGTAGTTGAGTAAATAAATATAAAATAATTACACAGAAAATTCAGGAATAATTATGTGAATATCAAGAAATATAACTGTATAGCAGCACAAGAAAGAGTCAGGAAACAAAAAGTTAACTAGATACAAAATTAATGCAAATAATTTCTTCATGTATTGTCTAAGCATTATCATGAGTCAATTATAAACTATCTCATTTTCCTATATTAATTAGGAAGTATATGATTTCTTCTGTGATGTTGAATTACTTATAAATTAGTACCTGGTAATATTTCATAATTATAAAAATCATAGAATCATGTTCTTAAAGTATAAAGTATTTATATGTAAACTTATTAGGTGGCTATTTGAAAGTATAAATATTAGCAGATATAAGGTACAAATTAAGTAACAATTCTTTTGTGTAAACTTGTAAACTCTCAAAATGAAATTCTCAATTTTAACATTTAGGCTTTTCTTTCTTTGGAATAGACTTTATATTTAGAGAAAATAATATATCTAAATGAAGAATTTATCCCACTAAATTTTTTCAAAGTAAAATCAAGGACAATATTTGGCTTTTGTGCATTATAGTTAAAAGGGGAGAAAATTCTAGGAGGAATATAGGCTTTGAAAGTACTAATGTGATGAATCAACTCCAGCTGTTGCTAGCTGTAGTGGGTAATTTTAAGTGAGATAGACTTAAGATTGAAACTGTTACATATTAGGTACAATCAATCTGAGCACCTATGGGTAATTTTCTTTTCTCCTGTTTATAATACATCTTCCTTACATGTTCCGATAGTTGCTTTGGACAAGTTGACAGTAACCCTCATACTCTGAATTTAATGGTATAAACAAATAGCTTTCAACTGAATTGTCTCTATAGTAAAATGTTTAAATTTTTTCTTTAAAAAATTAAGAATTATTAAAATTATCTTTAATTATAAATTATTGAATGTATTAGCTCTCATTTCCTATTACCTATTTTAAACAAAATATTATACCTAAGTGGTAAGAAATTTATAAAGATGCTTTAATTATTTATAAAGTTTAGATTATTAACAATCTTACAACCTAACAAAATACATGATTTACTCATTTTCTAGAATGCATTAAATTTTAAGCATTGAAATGAAGAAGCATTTACCTGATATTTTTAAACATTTTATTCATTACACTTGCAACATTAATGTTGCTTGCTTGTTTATTTGTTTGTTTGTTTGTTTGTTTCTAGACAGGCTCTCACTATGTAGCGCTGGCTGTTCTGGAATTCACTATGTAGACCAGACTCACAAAGATCCTTCTGTGTCTTCCACATGAATGCTAGGACTAAAGTTACGTGTCATCACCACTTTACTGTAGCAAGGTTATTGTTAAGTCCAGTTCATGAGAATGTAGTTACACAATTTACAGGAAAAAAAGTATTCAAGCATTCAAAACAAACTTCACTTTAAAAATCAACTGAAAAATGAAGAAAAATACTTTAATTTTTACATGTTACTGTTAAAGAAAGTCTGTCATCATTATTGTAGAAATGCTAAATAAACCAAGTTTCCAAAGCTTTACTTTGTCCATCTCATATTTTACAAATCTGCTAGGAATTATAGTAATAAATGTCTTAAGCTGTAACAAGAGTATAAAGATTTCAAGGATAATTGTGTGTAATTTCTACCTTTACAAGGTAAATACTCTTTATTCAGCATAATGATCTGTATTCCCAGCTCAAATACCCTATCTTTCAAGAGTTCGTTTAGTTTATATTGGCTTCCCAAAATATGCATTTTAATATTTTACTTTTTAAATCACAGGGCTTTTATTCTATCACCCTATACACCTGTTTTCATTTATCTAGTTATGTATTTATAAAATAAGAAATTTGAGACTTTTGTTTCTACACAGTTTCTTTTATTTTATTTATTAATTATTTTGTTTATATACAGTTCAAACGTTGTCTCTCTTCCTGGTCTCCCCTCCTCAAAACATCCATCTCATCCCTCCTCCCCTCTGCCTCTAAGAGGGTGCTCCCTCACCTATACACCCACCCACCCACTACTGCCTCACCACTCTAGCATCCCTATATGCTGGACAATCAAGCCTCCACAGGACCAAGGGCCTCTCCGTTTGTTAATGCCAGATAAATCAATTCTCTGCTACGTATGCAGCTGGAACCATAGATCCCTCAATGTACATAGACTCTTTGGTTGGTGGTTTAGTCCCTGGCAGCTCTGGGTGGTCCGGTTAGTTGATATTGTTGTTCTTCCTGTGGAGTTGCAATCCCCTTCTGCTCCTTCAGTCTTTCCCCTAACTCTTTCATTGGGGGGTCCACTGGCTCAGTCTGATGGTGGCAGCTGAGTATCTGCATCTGTATTAGTCAGGTGCTGGCAGAGCCTCTCAGGGAAAGGCAATAGCAGGCTCTTATTAGCAAGTGCTTCTTGGCATCACCAATAGTGTTTGGGTTTGGCTTTTGCATATGGGATGGATTCCTAGGTTGGGTAGTCTCTGAAATGGTCTTTCCTTCATTCTATGCTCCATTTTTGGTTCACAGATTTCCTTTAGACAGGACAATGCTGGGTTCAATAATTTGAGATGGGTTTGTGGCCCCATCCATCATCTGCGGCAGTGTCTATCTACTGGAGGTGGTCTCTACAGGTTCTATTGTCTTTATATTTCCCATGTGAAATACACTGCACAAGAAAGATTAAGAAAATAGAAGTCGTGGATTCTCATTTTTTAGGAGTAAAAGGATCATCTGGGTGTATGTGTGTCTTTCTCTCTGTCCCTCTGTGCTTATTTGTTTCTGTATCTCTGTCTCTTTCTTTTGTCTCTGTCTCTTTATATCTTTTTGTCTATTCTCTTTCTGTGTGTACCTGTGTGTGTCTGTCTTTTCCCTGTAGAAGTTAGGTCTGGTTCTTCCTCCCTGCCCTGTGTTTTTAAGAATAAGAGTTAGATTTAAAATATATTTACAAATATATTGCACGTATAGCTAGGCTCTTCTCTATCTAGCTAATAACTTTAAATAAATAATTTATTCTAATATACATTCTGCCATGTGGCTAGTTACCATGTGTCTGTTTTGTCACATCTTCCAGGTCAAATCTCCCACATATAGCACTACCCCAAAATACTTTCTATCTCCCAAATTTTCCACCTCTTATTTCCTGACTAAACCATAGGCCATCAGATTTATTATTGACAGGACAACATTCATACAGACAAAATATTCTCTTTACCTATCTCTATGTGTCTTTCTGTGTAACTTTGTCTCTATATGTGTATTTGTGTTGGTCTCTTCTCTTTTTCTCTCTTTGTGTATCTGTGTGTGTTTAAGTGTATGTGTACATGTATACATTTAAGTCAGAATTCCCAACAAAATTTCAAAGTATCAGTTGCCCTTAAGAATGCAGAACTGTCAGAATCAAATAGCTACTTCCCTTAAAGAACCGCAACTCAATTTTTTCACTTAATATATCTGGTTTGGGTTGATTCAAAGATGTCTCCAGCACAGCATTAACAAACACTGTAATTTTCTGGGGTCAGATAGGTCCATAGCTCAGAGACTGAAAGTCATCTTAAATTACACTATCAGCTTTCAAAAGCTCATTAGACTTAACCCATTTAGGCGCCAGTGACTTCTCGGAATCACCAATAGAACGCTACTCAGAAAACCACAGAGGAGTCAGGCTTCTGCTATCAGAAACCTCAGTACGACTTTATGTATTAATATTTAAAAAAGTTTGTAGGAACACATGGTCCCTGCTGAGCACTACAGCCAGACCAGATAGGGTTACAGTCAGTCAATCCAGCAAGAATTGCTGGCTGCCCCCTGTCTGTCTCCACACTTGGCAACTGGAGAGAGAAAGACAGAGGAAAATGAAATGAATGGCCGCATTTGACTTGTGATTAATATGTTCCCATAATTGGGGAGTCAGATAAGCAGTAAATAGAATAATATATTTACAGGAAAAATGAGTATAACCTCTGGTAACAGATTTATGGGATTCTGAGTAGAACGTCTATTTCTATAGAAGAGTGATTCTTGAAGTTTAGAACTCTAAAATCTAATATTCTTCAAAATGTTTAATCTAGCTTTGACTATTATTTTGTGTGTGAAAGAAATCTAGGACATACAACCAAGCATAAAAATTACACTTTCCAAACACAACTTACAAAAATCAGTTTAGCAATAAACCATTATGTATCCTACATGAATTTTCAGTGACTGTTAGACATCTCTCCAAAACAGAAAAAAAAAATATAATTTATATCTATATAGAGGAAAAAGCTCGAAGTTCAATGAATAAAAGTAAATATATACAGAGCAAAGGACTAACAATGTCAGAAGAACTTAGGTTAATTCTGCGTTTCTTATTTGTACTCACACAAATCATATATCTGATAAACATGAAAACTGCTATTTTTTAATAGAAATATCAGAGTGTAAGTGTTTTCAAAGTGAACTCCTAAACAGAATCTATTTTCAAATATTTCTAGCAACTTAAAGTGTCAGGGTAAATATTAAACTGAAAACACACTAAAATATGGGCATTTTAGATAATCCTTAATATGCTCCCTAAAAATAAATAACTAAAACACTAAAATGGTAGCTAGAATAAGTTAACACAAGGTTATTGTTTCCATATTATATGAATTTGAGCAAGTCTGTATCTTTGATTAGTGTGAGTGTTGAATGGAGGTCCTTATGAACCACATCCCTAGGAAATAGCTTGACTTAAGGTCTTTCTAGGGAGCATCAGAGCTGGAAACCTCTTAGGGCATCAGTTTTCTGTGGAAGTTGCATTGTCATGAAAAATGAGCAGTATATGCTGAGAAATTTCATGCTCTTAGGTTAAGTTTACCATTGCCAATGTTTTCTTTTGCAGCCTCAGTTTCCCAACAACAAACCTTATGTGTGTGTCCATATGCAAGCTAGACATTATTTAAATCATTCAAATATTTGAGAATATAACTTATTTTTAAGTCTAATTCAACTTTTTTTTTGATGTTATGTGATTTATATACAAGATGGTTTTTGGCCATCTAAGATTAAAAGGGAAATGTCAAAGAGGTTCTGTATCTTTCTTATGTAACATCATTAATGATTTCATGAGAAACATACTGTAATTTGATGTTTTGCTTGATATATTCTGTGCCTTTGTGGACTTTTAGACTGACGGATGATGAAGCCGCTGTTGTTTGGTTAGGGTATATTTCTCATTATTCAGAAAGAAATATGACAAAATAATGTGTTAGAAAAAAATATTTCACTATTTCCTTTCGGAGCTGCTCAGTTTTCCATGCTAGTTTCAGGGAATTAGATTAAATGTTCTTCTTCTAACCTACTTTTATTGAGTTCATACAGAGTACTGTCCTGAATCTCCACTATTGTCCTCCATTGTTTTAAATGATTAGTTTACTGAAAATGAGGTGTGATGACACATGCCCATACTCAGGATGCTTTGACAGCTGCGGGTGTGGGAATTAGGTTTTGAGGCCATTCTGCAGGGCACAATATGTTCCAGACCACAGGTGATTTAAAGTGGGATTTTGTGTAGGAAACAAATCACTGACACAGAAGTTATAGACAAATAATAGATGAAAAGAAAGTAAACAATTGTAGTCGTTGAAACATGTATAATAAGTCTAATGGTTCATGGTCACTCTGGGTTCTCTAATCACATCCATTTTCATTTATCCTATAAAGAACTCTCTACAGAAACAAATACTGTCCTGAATCTTATATGTCACATGTATGTTAGAAGTTTACCTTTTTGAATTATTGATTTTCTTTACTTTGGGACATAGAGGGAATAGCAGATCAAATAAGATCAGATAGGGGTTCTATTCCTAGATTTAGGGGGAAATTATAGTTTTCCCGTATTGACGACCTAGTTCGCCTTTATTGCGACTTTTCCACTTTCTGCACTTTTGAATCTACTCTTCAGGCTACTGCTTTTTAAGTTGGGAAAGGATATATCAACTGTGGCGTTTCCCAGACTTCTGATGGTGCTGAGAATGTTCAATGTTTCTTGTCCACATGTTTTTGTGAAGTGCTTGCTGCCACATTTTCTAAACCAGATATCTTTTTTTTTTCTAAGATTTTTTATTTACATTCCAAATCATTTCCCCTTTCCCGTTTCCTCCCTCCCCGAAAGAGTACTTTATATATTCTGGGTACTAAATCTTTTGCAGATATGTGATTAGTAGATTTTTTTTTGAACTCTATAGTTTGCCTTTTAGCTCTGCACACTTTCATTCATCTATTCTGAAAATGCCAATAAGTCCAGAGATGGAAGTATATGTAAAGAAAATATAATACTGTTGCAAAATGGAACAATATTAAGTCATTAAGCTTGACATTCTGTAATTTGAAGACATGAGTGGATCTCAACAGTATTTTGTAGATTAAAGAACGACAAACCTAGAGGAACAAATAGTACATACTTTGATGTCTATATAGAAATAAAATGTTGATACATATTTAAAGTATCTATTAATTCTTTGTGAATTTCATTTCATGCACCCCTACCCCAACCATCTCCCTGTCCACTTATATCCACTTATAAACTCCATGCAAAATAAAACTGAAAATGCACAATCAAAAAATAATAAATAAGCCAAATGTAGCATAGAAAAATCTTTTCATGGAAGCAATAGTATATCAACATGTGTACCACTGTGTCCCAATGTTCATTCACACATCTTCACTTGCAAATGTTTATTGTAATGAGTCGTTGTTCTGGTTCAAGGTCTTTGGCTTCTGTGACACCATCCACAGTAGATCCTCACTGTGACTCCTCTCAGCTATCGTATTGTTGGTTTGTGTTATAGAGATGCTGCAGCTTTGGATTAGCAGGACCCGATCTTTACCATGTTGCATCAATTCACAGATAATGTAGATATTAGGGTGGGCCAAATTAAATCCTGAGACCTGGGCCTGGGTGGAAGTTGAGCTGGTTAGCCTGCTGGGTTTCCCACATCTACACAATCAGAGCAAAATCTCCAGCTGAAGAAGGAACCGAGAGTCGTACTTCTTAATTTGTAGGCAGCAGGAAGTGAACTGAAATGTTAATATGTTAAAGATGGAAAATAAGATAGTATGTCTTAGATAATGTCACATTGTAGTAAGGATAGAAGAAGACATGTGGAAAGAGGAGATGATTAATACGCGTAGAGATTCTCAGGACAGGGTGAATAACCTACAATGTGGAGTTACAAAATCAGCTAATTGTAGTTTAGAATAATTCATTATATATACTGAAATAGTGTATTTCTGACAAAAAGAAATTTAAATGTTTAAGCTGACATATATGTCAATTAAAATAATCTTAGTGCAACGCACTATATACATTTAAATATGAAATTTTCACACTCTAGTCATAAATATGTATATTTTATGTCAATTACTTGTTAAAATTTATAATCATCTTTACATAATGTACATAATTTAGTGAATAATACATTAGTTAACTAACTTTTCATGTTTTATTTGAGATAAATTTTCCTGCATATTATGTTATATGGTTGTACATTTGATAATTTTATTTTTCAACTCGTGACTTCGATCCAACTTATTTCAATTTAATTGTTAGTTAAATTGAAGTAATTTACCGATTGTATTCAATAGTTCAATACCATCATGTTTTCAAGAAAGGTACATGGTGATAAAGTCATTTAGTTCTTTATGGAGGTTTTTGAAATTAGCAGTGTTTACATGTTCATGCATTGGCACATGAACACTGTATGCCTCGGATATAATTTTTAACAAAATTGCTAAATATAAATTCTGTATGTAATGAATGCTGGCACGATGCAATCATGTAAAATAGTAAACAAGATAATTCACACTTTATTCATTGGGGGATTAGGAAAAATATTCTGACAAAAACTCGGCCTAGAATTCTCACTAATTAAGAAAGAAAAGCTGTTTTTAATATTACGTCTATTAAAATGGTAACGTCAAGAACCTTTTCCTATGAGTGTGGGCTCACTTATACTAAGTAATCAGATGTCAGGAAAATAGAACAAAACAGAAATTGATATTATGTAAATTAAGTTTGTCTCTAAGACATTAAGATGTCCACAGGCAGTTCCAGCACTGGTGAAGCCGAGAAAGGAGCGGTGCCACTAGTTTACTTTTTTTTTATTATTATTATTTATTTTATTTTATTTTTTTAATTTACATTCCAAATCACTTCCCCTTTCCCGTTTCCTCCCTCCCCGAAAGTCCCATAAGCCCCCTTCACTCCCTCTTTTCTCCATTCAACCCCCTCTCGTTTCTCTGTCCTGGCGTTCCCCTACATCCAGTCTTTCCAGGACCAGGGGTCTCTCCTTCCATCTTCTTAGAAATCTATTGATATGCGGATTGTGTCTAGAGTATTCCGAGATTCTGGGTCAATAACCCCTTATCAGTGACTGCATACCATGTGTGCTCTTTTGTGATTGGGTTACCTCACTAAGGATGATATTTTCAAGATCTGACCATTTGCCTAGGAATTTCGTGAATTCATTGTTTTTAATTGCAGAGTAGTATTCCATTGAGTAGATATACCACATCTTCTGAATCCATTCCTCCGTTGAGGGACATCTGGGTTCTTTCCAGCTTCTGGCTATTATAAATAAGGCTGCTATGAACATAGTGGAGCATGTGTCCTTAGTGCATGCAGGTAAAGCCTCTGCGTATATGCCCAGGAGTGGTATAGCCGGATCCTCCGGGAGTGTCATGTCCAGTTTTCTGAGGAACCGCCAGACTGCTTTCCAGAGTGGTTGTACCAGCCTGCAATTCCACCAGCAGTGGAGGAGTGTTCCTCTTTCTCCACATCCTCACCAACAACTGCTGTCTCCTGTGTTTTTGATCTTAGCCATCCTGACTGGTGTGAGATGGAATCTCAGGGTTGTTTTGATTTGCATTTCCCTAATGACTAAAGATGATGAACATCTTTTTAGGTGCTTCTCAGCCATTAGATATTCTTCAGGTGAGAACTCTTTGTTTAGCTCTGTATCCCACTTTTTAATAGGGTTACTTGCCTCTCTGGAGTTTAACTTCTTGAGTTCTTTGTATATATTGGATATTAGCCCTCTGTCAGATGTAAGGTTGGTAAAGATCATTTCCCAGTTAGTTGGTTGCCGCTTTGTCTTTTGGACAGTGTCTTTTGCCTTGCAAAAACTTTGTAATTTAATGAGGTCCCATTTGTCTATTCTTGATCTTAGAGCATAAGCTATTGGAGTTCTGTTCAGGAAATTCTCCCCTGTGCCAAAAACCGCATGGTATTGGTACAGTAACAGACATGTAGATCAATGGAACAGAATTGAAGACCCAGAAATGAATCCACACTCCTATGGTCACTTGATCTTTGACAAAAGAGCTAAAACCATCCAGTGGAAAAAAGATAGCCTTTTCAACAAATGGTGCTGGCTCAGCTGGAGGTCAACATGCAGAAGAATGCAAATTGACCCATTCTTATCTCCTTGCACTAAACTCAATTCTAAGTGGATCAAAGATCTCCACATAAAACCAGACACACTGAAACTAATAGAAGGGAAACTAGGGAAGAACCTTGAACATATGGGCACTAGTTTACTTTTGTAACACTTTTGCAAACATGTTTGACAGTTACAAGCCTTTATGTTTCCATTGACTTTTAATATAAAATGTTCTGTTGTGATGCATGCTATTTAATACATAAATTTATATTTTGACCAAAAAATTTCTTAATCCTTTAAAAATTGGATAAACAAATTATGTCTAATGCTTCTCACTGATTTCTGCAATTTCTACACCAGAATAAAACACTCTTCAACACTAAGGCACTGCTTACACAGTTCTGTAAAATTATTGCTAAGAATGTAGACAGCTGAATTGAACATTAATTATTAAATTGAGTTTTAAGACTTAAACTGAGAGGAGAGTCTACACATTTGGAATCTGTAAGCAAGAACAAAAGGTTCCAGACGAAGTTGTGAAATATCAAGGATATTTGATGCTGATGGAAAAATTATGGAATTACCAAGAATGGAAAAGAAGCAAACAGGCTTTCAAAAAGATGCTATCTGAATCTCAGTTAAATGTTCATTTAGATATCAATTTCCTCAGTGTTTCAGTTTAACAGAAAAATTGAAACATGACCCATAAACTCAAGCTACAGATTACTTGCAATGTCATGCACCAGACATGGAAGGTTTCTACTTGCTAAAAGTGTTTTAAATGTATAGATTCTAGGCATAAATAGCACTTAAAGCTTTTATTCATCCAGATTAAAATATGTTGACCAAATAACATGTTCTCTTTAGAAGAATGTTTTACAAAGCACATGCTATATTTTCTCTGGCTATGGTAGTATGTTATCTAAATGTAAATAAAATTTTAGTTTGTACCTATAATTATAGTTCAAAATTAATCATCTGCAAGAAAAGCTGACATTATAACAGTGAATATCAATTCAAAGGAAACACTAGGAGTAGGACTTGGCACACAGACTCACACCTGAAATGCTTTTAACCAGCTGGGTCCCTGGGCACAGATCATTTATTTTCAGTGAGTGAATAGACAAACTCTCTTGCTTCAGGTTGGACATTGAAATTCAGGCAAAATTTTGGGGTGTTTGGTTTGTTTTCTAGCTGTGAAATGTAAGAGGCTGCTTTAACCAGAAAAGAAATAGTCATTTTCTCTATGGACTAGTGATCTAATCTCTCAAATTAAAAATTTTATAAAGAGATGAACATAATATACAGCATTTTATGAACTATAACTCTTTATTTCTAGGTAATTTAATAACACCTAATATGTCACACATTCAGAACCCAGATATTAAAAAATGGAATGTTATATTATTCTTAACCTGGATAGAGTCAGTTCATTTAAATAATAACATCTGACAGAAGAAAAGATATTATCCTGTAGTGGTACACAATAGAATACATAGATAGTAGAGAAGGCACATGTTTTCTTCATGAAACTGTCCCACTATACAAACATAGGATGAAATTTAGGAATATAAAGCCATTATTAAATAAATACTACATTAAATACTTCATGAGTTCCAGATATATAGCAGAGCAATTATTTCAACTGAGAAGAGTCCTAGTTTGTCTTAATTCTCTGCAAGACTCTCTCTAACTCTCTGGGATGCCTAGATAGAAATGCCCTGTTCATCAAGGGGACTTGGAATATAATGGACTCTCTAATAATGTGATTTACAGTGAGAACATACTAGGTGATGTAGTAAGGTGATTTGCAATGTGAACTACTCTACTATAGCAGGCTGTAATGTGATTTAGTGTGGAGATTGCTGAACAAGATTCTGCAAAGATGTAACTTATAGTGGAGTCTGTGGATCAAATTGTACTGCCTTGACCTGTAATGAGGATGGAAGCTTCAGACACTTTTGTAGTAGGGAACCTGTGAATATGCAGCTGAGCTATAAATCCACTCTGACCAATACTCATGTGAACGTATACAGTTACAGAAACAGTTAGCATGTTTACTATCCTGAGACTTACAATTTGCTGTAATCATTGTTGTCTCATTCCACAAATCTAGCTCTGAGGATATGATTACCCTCTATCCTAGTACCCATGCATTAATTAACATTTTCTATTAGAAAGCAAGCTGAGCAAGCCATGTGTGATATGACAAAGTAAAGAGCAACCCTAGTTGGCTTCTGCATCAGTTCCTTCTTTCTGGCTCTTGCCTTTTGAGTTCCTTCCCTGACTACCCTAAATGCTGAACTGTTACCCAGAAGTGTAAGGTGAAATATATCCTGTCCTCCCCAATTTGCCTTGGTAATAGTCTTTCATCATAGCAATAGTAACCCTAACTAACAAATAAAGCTGTTTTAAGAGGCAAATTTGTAGCATTAAGTGTGCGTGTGTGTGTGTGTGTGTGTGTGTGTGTGTGTGTGTTAATTAGTTAAGAGCTTCACTGTTTGTGGGTTACTCATTCTCCCTGCACCTGGAACTAGCTGGATTTGTAAACGAAAGGCACACACAAACATACACACACACACACATACACATACACACACATACACACACACAAAAACACACTATGTACCAATTAATTTTAATATGGCTCACTACTTTAATGGCTCGGCATTTCTAATCCTTCTTGATCCTTGCAAACACCCCCCTCTGGTACTCCCGAGTTAACATTTTTTAAAATCAATCTTTCATCTTTCCTACCCCAAACACAATTGGTTGAGTGACTTATGTGGCCACTTTCTCTGATTCTAACATGTCAGTGGGCCTTTAGGTCTGGTCTTTCTTTTTCCCTGTATGGCAATCTCTACTTTCTCCCTCCCAATTCCTAGCCCATGCAAATCTAAAAGTCCCACCTCAGTCTATCTGCCCAGCAATTAGCTGTTGGCATATTTATGTCCCAATCAAAACCCACTGGGGCCAGGGACCTGCAGTGACTTACAAACAAACATGGGAATTCCCATGTAATTTGGGAAATCAGTAAATCAAGTACCCAATAACATATATATATATATATGTTTTATATATATATATGTTATATATATATATGTTTTATATATATATGTTATATATATATCTATATGTCTGTATATATATATATATATATATATATATGTCTGTATATATATATATATATATACAGACAGATAGATGTAGATGTAGATATAGATATAGAAGGCATAGATTAGATAGAGACAGAGATATAATAACCAATTAATTAAAAAAAAAGAAACTAGCCACTGGACATATAATCAAAACATACTTCAACCTATTAGAAAATCACCTTCTCTACAATATTCATTGCTGCTATATTATTAACAACCAGAAATTGTAAACAACCTAGTTGACACTCAACATAAGGGTGGCTCCAGAAAATGCAATACATTTATACAGTAGAATATTACCCAGTGGCTTAAAATATGGCATAATGAAATTTGCAGGCAAAGTAAAAAAAAAAATCATATTGAGTAAAGAATCTCAGATCTAGTAAGAAGAATATGGTATGTGTGATGATTTGTATATTCTTGGCCCAGGGAGTGGCAAAATTAGGAGGTGTGGTCTTGTTGGAGTAGGTGTGTCACTGTGGAAATGAGCTTTAAGACCCTTATCCTAGCTGCCTAGAAGTCAGTCTTCCACTAGCAAACATTCAGATGAAGATGTTGAACTCCCAGCTTTGCCTGTACCATGTCTGCCTGGATGCTGCCATGCTCTAGTCTTGATGATAATGAACTGGAACCTCTAAACTTGTAAGTCAGCTCCAATTAAATGTTATCCATATAAGAGATTGCCTTGGTCATAGTGTCTATACACAGCAGTAAAATCCTAACTAAAACAGTATGTGTTATTTTTTTTAAATATTAGATCTTTATTCAATGACAACCAAGCTACAATCTGTAGAACCACAGAGGGTAGGGAGACAGGGGTTAGATCTTGTGAGAAGTTGTGAATAGAGTAGAAAATTATGGATTGATGGGGTGAGAAGACTTGAATGGAATGATCAAGTAAAGAAGAGGAAGAGTTCACTGTGGAGTAGTGTCTTAGTCAGGGTTCTCTATAGTTACAGAACATATGGGTAGTCTCTATATAGTTAGGGAATTTTACAATGACTTACAGCTTGTAATCCAACTCCCCAACAATGGTCAGTAGCAGCTGTAGATGGAAGTCCAAGGATCTAGCAGTTGCTCAGTCACAGGAGACAGCTGTGGATGGAAGTCCAAGGATCTAACAGTTGCTCAGTCCCATGAGACAGGCCAGGAAAAGCCAGAGTGAATCTTCCTTCTTCCAATGTCCTTATATAGGTCTCCAGAAGAGGGTGTGGCCCAGATTAAAGGCATGTGCCACAGCACCATTAATCCCAGATGACCTTGAACTCAGAGATCTTCTAATCTTAATCTTCTAGAATTCATAGTCACTATGCTTCAAGATCTCCATGCCAAGATCCAGGTCAGAAACTTGTATCTCTGAGCCTCCAGATTAGGATTATAGGTGAACCTTCCAATTCTTGATTAGTTCATTCCAGATTTAGTCAAGTTGACAACCAGGAATAGCCACTACAATCCACCCCTTGTCAACTTGACACAAATAATATCTCATGTACAGATGAAACAATAACAAGGTCATGAGTATGCCTAACATGATATAACTATTCCTCGTACAATCACAAACGTATTTGTAAATTTACAATGGGGTAATATCCCTTGGGAACATTCTTTAAGTGTCTCAATACCAATTGATGTTAAAGAAATTGGAAGAAAGACAAATGTATCCTTAACAAAATAAGACAGAAGAAATCATATTACTTATAATCCTCGTTTCTGCAACTGGTTACGTGGTCTTAGCTGGTATTTATAACTACCTTCCTCTGCTAACCATTCTGTATTTCCTTCACCTTCGAAAAGCACCTCAGCAGGTCTTGGCTCTTTTTCTGGAGGATTGACACATACTTTCATTCCTGATGAGTCTGTGTCTTTTGTCATCCTGCTTGGATTAGGCTGTTGTAGTTTCCCATTGACTTTAATCACAGGACACAGTAGTACCAAGAGATGCCCTAAAGAATCTCCTGCACTCCAGACATAATCCTGCTTACCTTCATTGTGGAGAGGCAATCCAATTTCCCTATGGTAATCTGGATCTATCACCCCTCCTAACACTGTTATTCCTTTCTTAGCCTGTTGGTTTAAGGGCATTAGAAGCCCAAAATGGCCAGGGGGAAGTCTGAGATTCCAGTTCAGTGGAATGTTTGTTGTAGCTCCTGGTAGGAGCACTCCCCCCTCTGGAACCAAAACTTCTAGGCCAGCAGAACCTAAAGTTGTGGGGACAGGAAGCAAAAATTTTCCTAGAAGGTCACTAGGAGTGATAGTGAGTGGAACTATTCCCTTTTCCACCCCATAATTCCTGAACCCATGATTCCTGGCTAAGGGAGAAACTGTACCATATATTGAATGCTGATTCAAAGCATATACTGCCTTCTGAAGAACTCTGCCACAGCCCTCCATACTGTTGTCACCAATGGCCCTGTAACTGTGTCTTCAAAAGGCCATTCCATCTTTCTATCAGACCAGCTGCTTCAGGATGATGGGAAACATGGTAAGACCAGTGAATTCCATGATGGTGGACCCACTGTCACACTGCTCTGGCTGTGAAATGAGTTCCTTGGTCAGAAGCAATCGTGTGTGGAATGCCATGACAATAGATAAAGCATTCTGTGAGTCCACGGTTGGTGATTTTGGCAGAAGCATTATGTGCAGGAAAGGCAAATACATAACCAGAATAAGTATCTACTCCAGTAAGAACAAAACATTGTCTTTTCCACAGGGGAAGTTGTCCTACCACCAGGTTGCTGACTGATCACCTTGAGGAATGGTGCCATATCTGGGGCTCAGTGTTGGTTTCTGCTGTTGGCAGATCTGTCATTCAGCAGCTGCTGTAGTCAGGTCAGCCTTGGTGAGTGGAAGTCTGTGTTGCTGAGCCCAAGCATAACCCTCTTCTTGGCCACCATGGCCACTTTGTTCAAGTGCCCATTGGGCAAGGACTGGGATGGCTGGGGAAAGAGGCTGACTGTCCACAGACCAGGTCATCTAATCTACTTGATTGTTGGACTCCTCCTCAGCTGAAGTCACCTTTTGGTGAGCATTTACATGGGATACAAATATCTTCACATCGTTTGCCCATTTGGAGAGATCTTTCCACATACTTCTTCCCCAGATGTCTTTCTCACCAATTTTCCAATTGTGATCTTTCCATGTCCCTGACCATCCAACCAATCCATTGACTATAGCACATGAGTCAGTGAACAATCATACATCTTGCCATTTCTATTTCCAAACAAACTGTAATACTATATGTACTGCCCGAAGTTTTGCCACTGTGAAGATTTTCCTTCACCGGTATCTTTCAGGGTTGTCCCAGAAAGGGGTTGTAACGCTGCAGCTGTCCACTTCTGGGTGCTGCCTACATAACATGCAGAGCCATTAGTAAACCAGGTCCTAGTCTTCTCTTCTTCAGTCAGCCAGTCATAGGGAACACCCCATGAGGCTATAGATGCATGCTTGGAAGCAGATGGCATTGTAACAGGAGTAGAAACCACAGGCATCTGAGCAACTTCTTCATGAAACTTGCTTGTTCCTTCAGGACCTGCTCAGGCCCGATCACATATATACCACTTCCATTTGATAATAGACTGGTGCTGTGCATGTCCTACTTTATGACTTGAAGGGTCTGATAACACCCAGCTCATAATGGGCAGTTCAGGTAGCATAGTAACTTGGTGTCCTATTGTCAAACGTTCAGTTTCCACTAAGGCCCAATATCAAGCCAAAAGCTGTTTTTCAAAGGGAGATTAGTTGTCTACAGATGATGGTAGAGCTTTGATCCAAAATCCCAAAGGTCTCTTCTGCGATTCACCTACAAAGTACTGCCAGAGGCTCCAAACAGCATCTCTATCTGCCACTGACACCTCAAGTACCATTGGATCTGCTGGATCATATGGTCCAAATGCTAATGCAGCCTGCACAGCAGCCTGGACCTGTTGAAGAGCCTTCTCTTGTTTCAGGCCCCACACAAAGCTAGCAGCTAAGGATGATGAACATCTCTTTAGGTGCTTCTCAGCCATTAGATATTCTTCAGGTGAGAACTCTTTGTGTAGCTCTGTACCCCATTTTTAATAGGGTTATTTGCCTCTCTGGAGTTTAACTTCTTGAGTTCTTTGTATATATTGGATATTAGCCCTCTGTCGGATGTAAGGTTGGTAAAGATAATTTCCCAGTTAGTTGGTTGGCGCTTTGTCTTTTTGACAGTGTCTTTTGCCTTGCAAAAACTTTGTAATTTAATGAGGTCCCATTTGTCTATTTTTGATCTTAGAGCATAAGCTATTGGAGTTCTGTTCAGGAAATTCTCCCCTGTGCCCATATGTTCAAGGGAAATGCAAATCAAAACAACCCTGAGATTCCATTTCACACCAGTCAGGATGGCTAAGATCAAAAACACAGGAGACAGCAGTTGTTGGCGAGGATGTGGAGAAAGAGGAACACTCCTCCACTGCTGGTGGAATTGCAGGCTGGTACAACCACTCTGGAAAGCAGTCTGGCGGTTCCTCAGAAAACTGGGCATGACACTCCCGGAGGATCCGGCTATACCACTCCTGGGCATATACCCAGAGACTTTACCTGCATGCAATAAGGACACATGCTCCACTATGTTCATAGCAGCCTTATTTATAATAGCCAGAAGCTGGAAAGAACCCAGATGTCCCTCAACGGAGGAATGGATTCAGAAGATGTGGTATATCTACACAATGGAATACTACTCTGCAATTAAAAACAATGAATTCACGAAATTCCTAGGCAAATGGTCAGATCTTGAAAATATCATCCTTAGTGAGGTAACCCAATCACAAAAGAACACACATAGTATGCAGTCACTGATAAGGGGATATTGACCCAGAATCTCGGAATACCCTAGACAATCCGCATATCAATAGATTTCTAAGAAGATGGACGGAGAGACCCCTGGTCCTGGAAAGACTGGATATAGGGGAACGCCAGGACAGAGTAACGAGAGGGGGTTGAATGGAGAAAAGAGGGAGGGAAGGGAGCTTATGGGACTTTCGGGGAGGGAGGAAACGGGAAAGGGGAAGTGATTTGGAATGTAAATTAAAAAAATAATAATAAAAAAAGCTAGCAGCTTTCTGAGTCACTTGGTAAATAGGCCTGAGTAACACACCTAAGTGAGGAATGTGCTGTCTCCAGAATCCAAATAGACCCACTAAACGTTGTGCTTCTTTCTTGGTGGTGGGAGGGGCCAGGTGCAATATCTTATCTTTTACCTTAGAAGGAATATCTCTGCATGCCCCACACCACTGTACTCCTAAGAATTTCACTAAGATAGATGGTCCTTGAATTTTGGTTGGATTTATTTCCCATCCTCTGATATGCATATGTGTTACCAATGAATCCAAAGTTTGCTACTTCCTGCTCACTTGGTCTAATCAGAAAAATGCCATCATTATGGTGCACCAATGTGAAATTTTGTGGAAGAGAAAAATGATCAAGATCCCTTCTAACTAAGTTATGACACAGGGCAGGAGAGTTAATATATCCTAGAGGCATTAGTGTAAAGGTATACTGCTGGCCTTGCCAATTGAAAGCAAATTGCTTCTGGTGGTCCTTATGGACAGGTACTGACAAGAAGGCATTTGCCAGATCAATAGGTGCATACCAGGTTCCAGGAGATGTGTTAATTTGCTCAAGTAATGAAACTACATCTGGTACAGCAGCTGCAATTGGAGTTACTACCTGATTTAGTTTCCGATAGTCAACTGTCATTCTCCATGATCCATCTGTCTTCTGCACTGGCCAGATAAGAGAGTTAAACGGAGATGTGGTGGGACCCACCACCCCTGCATCTTTCAAGTACTTGATAGTGGCAATAATTTCTGCAGTTCTTTCAGGAATACGATACTGTTTTTGATTCACAATTTTCCTTGGCAGAGGCAACTCTAAAGGCTTTCATTTTGGCTTTCCAACTATAATAGCCCTCACTCCACAGGTCAGGGAACCAATGTTAGAATTCTGCCAATTTCTGAGTATATCTATCCCAATTATACATTCTGGAACTGGGGAAATTACCACTGGATGTATTCGGGGACCTACTGGACATACTGTGAGTCGGATATCAGTCAAAACTCCATTAATCCCCTTTCCTCCATAAGCTCCTATTCTAACTGGAGGGCCACAATGTTTCTTGGAATCTCCTGGGATCAGTGTCAATTCAGAACCAGTATCCAATAGACCCTGGAATGTTTGATTATTTCCTTTCCCCCAGTGTGCAGTTACCCTTGTAAAAGGTCGTAGGTCCCTCTGGGGAAGAATTGGGGAAAACTAACAGGAAAACTTGCAGATGTCTTACCAAGATCCTTCCTCAGAGGAACATGGCCACCCCTTCATTCAAGGGGTTCTGGCTTTGCAAACCGACTCAAGTCTGGAAATTGATTCACTGGCCAAGATTGCCTTTTGCCATGACCCAATGTAGCCTTTCTTTCATTTGTTTGAGGATTTTTCTGCTTATACAGATCAAAAAGATATGCAGTAGGTTTCCTATCTATTTTATGCCTGGAAACACCATGATTGACTAGCCAGTACCAAAGGTCCAAAGGAGTCATGCCGTTATAAAGTCCACCTCTCTTATACTGAACATTAAGGGGTATGTCATTATAAACATTGTTTTGTCTACCCTGTCCATTATAATGACTACGATCACCTTGTCTCTGGTGATTCAATGCTGCCACCTGGCCCTTGTTACCTCAAGGCCAGTTAAACCTATTGAAATTAATTCATCCAATTGAGCAGCAGCATCTCCAACCCTAAGGTCTGGCACAAGGAAAAGGGCAAGAGCAAAACTCTTTAAACGTGCTGGTGCCTCTCTCACAAGTTTGCGTCTTATAGGACTGGTGAAGGGCATATCTTCTGGACCTTCCCATTGTGGATCCTTAGGTTTTACACAACATATCCACTCTAGCATTGCAATTTCCCTAAGCCTTAAAACCCCTTCATCAATACTAAGCCAAGGGATATCAGGCATCTCCAACTCATTTTCAGTAGGCCATCTTTTGATAAACACTTCAGCCAACCACTCAAACAAACTCCTGACACCTTTTTTAACTGTGTGAGCTTCCATATTAAACCTAGAATCTCCACTCAGAGGGCCCATGCCAATAAACTCAGCCTGCTCTAGTTTTATGTTCCTTCCACCGTTATCCCACATCCTTAAAATCCATTCCACACATATTCCCCAGTCTTCTGCTTGAATAAATTAGCAAACTCATTAAGCTCCTTAGTAGTATAGTGTATTTCCTCATGGACTACACTTTCTACCTTCGCTCTAGGGGCCTGTTTTGCCTTGAGTCTGGTTATAGGTCTAGAAAAAACTATTTGTGGGCCTTGAGAAACATCAGTATTGTCTTGTCTGGCATTTTCTTCAGCAAAAGTCACTACTGGTTTATCAGGCTCTGAGGGATTAATTTCATTATATGGAGAAGGCATTATTTCAAGGGATGGGGCTGAGGGTACTAGTGGGACAAATCCTTGAAAATCTGAAGATTCAAAATTCTCAATTTCAACAGGGTCTTCCCACACATCCCCATCCCAAGTTATAAGATCCCATTCTTTGCCAATTAATGCCCTTACTTTAACTGCTGACACCGTCTGAGGCTGAGACCAGAATTTTTGCTGTAATTCAGACAAACGTATAATGAAAGCTTCAGTTTGATTTTCTGCAACTTAAGGTCTATGGCTGCTAGAGAGAAGATTCTCTTCAAGGGCACACTTAGCATCTTTTAGATTGTTTACTTGCATCTGGAGCTGTTCAATTTTATTACACAGCTTCTTCCTTTCCTTCATTATTTTTTTTCTGAGATGCTAAGAGCAACCAGCCAGCAAAATCATTTTTCAATTTTTTACCGAAGTTGTAAAAAGTTGTAGAAAGTATACACCACTGAACCATCTAATTCATCAAGATACTCAAAGACAATAGCTTCTTTAAGCTTGAAATATAGTTTCCACCATGGGTCTTCAATATTTTCTGCAATCCCAGGAGGAAGAGAATCTGGAGAGGTTTCAGTAATTGAAGGTGCTGATGAATTACCAAACCAACTACAGATTTTTAAAATATTCATCCTTATACTTCTGCTCCTCTAGAACCACTTCTGTTACCAACTTCTGTATTAGTCAGGGTTCTCTAGCACAGAACATATGAGTAGTCTCTATATAGTTAGGGAATTTTACAATGATTTACAGCTTATAGGTCAACTCCCCAACAATAGTCAGCAGTACTTGTGGATGGAAGTCCAAGGATTTAGCAGTTGCTCCATCCCACGAAACAGGCCAGGAAAAGCCAGAGTGAATCTTCCTTCTTCCAATGTCCTTATATAGGTCTCCAGCAGAGGGTGTGGCCTAGATTAAAAGTGTGTGCCACAGCACCTTTAATCCCAGATGATCTTGAACTCAGAGATCTTCTAATCTTAATCTTCTGGAATTCATAGTCACTATGCTTCAAGATCTTCATGCCAAGATCCAGGTCAGAAACTTTTATCTCTGAGCCTCCAGATTAGGATTATAGGTGAACCTTCCAATTCTTGATTAGTTCACTCCAGATTTAGTCAAATTGACAACCAGAAATAGCCACTAGAAGTAGATTAAGGAGAGAGACAGGTTAAGGATCATAGGAGGGATAGGATGGAAGTATAATACAGGAGGAACTTCCTAAAATATATGCATATATGAAAATCAAATAAAGGAAATCACCAAATAATGAAGAAAACATAGTTCCAAAAGGAAAACTCTTGTCACCAAACACAGCTTCCAGTACTGAAATTTGGTTGTATCAAATTGAGTTGTTGGCTAATAGAGTTCCTTGGAAATTCCCAAACCTCCCAAAGTCGTCAAGAATATTGTTGAATACACCTATGTAGTGTTTTATTTCATTTTCTTGATTTAGTGATATTTTAATATTATATTGGATCCTTTTGTTTGTTTTTGGAGTAAAAACTTAAAGTTGGATAAATAGGGATGGGGAGACTATATAGAAGAATTTAAAGACAGGGAAAAACTATATTTAAATGTAAAAATTGTTCTAAATAATGAAAACTATAAAATTAAAGAATAAAGTGTATAATGGCATATTGATTTTAAGTAACATGTTTTCATATACATTATATCTGTTTACTTACAATACACTAACTATGTTAGGGAGCTGTTTGAAAATATCCTTTGAGATTAAATGTTACATCATGGAATGAAACTTGTGACTATAGGATGTTCCAAAGAAAGCAAAACCTACCATTCTACAGTAAAGATCATGACAGAGGAAGTAATATCTCAACAGCTTCAGAGAGTCCTGAAAACTGACCACATTTATTAGACTTCTTTCTTCCCAAGTGTCTTTAAGCTATAAAGAAGAGCTAAGATTTCTAAAAGAGTCGGAGGGGAACCTGAGAGAGACATTATCTCCCCTGCTATGCCCCTGCTACCTGTACAGTTACCTTTTTATTCCCCGATGCCCAAAGCTGTCATCTGTGCTAGGGTGGGCTTCCATTATGTAGCTCTCTTACCCTGTAAGTAACCTCTCACCCATTTCCTGTAAGGAACAAAAATAACCTCATTAAAACACCTTAGTTCACAAAAAAAGAAAGAAAGAAGAAAAGGAGAAAGAGAGAAATGAAGAAATTAAGAAAGAAAAGGAAGAAAGAAAGGAAAAAAAGGAAGGGGAGAGAGGGGGGAGGGGGACAGAGAGGAGGTCATGAAGAAGATGATGATTATTATTCTACTTGGTTTATTTCTTAATCAAAGGAAAATAGGTTATCAACTTCTCTAAAATTTAAGTCACAAAGTATGAACTTCAAGCTTTAAATCATTATAAACTATGTGATACTTTCCCAGGAAATTTAAAATAGTATATCCATATTCCTCACTTCTTTGCTATTGTTTAGTTCTGGTTTTTATGTTTACATGAATTATCATTTTGTGTGCTACATTATCTAATTTGGAGCCTAGTGCTGATATAAATAATTTTAGTTTTACTGGAGTAAATACTGAACTGAGTTTTACCTTCTGAGTTTAAATAGTATGTTTATGTCTTGCATAGTACACTGATGTCCTCTAATTTCTACTAGCCATCAAATACTCGAGAGAGATAACAATGACACAGGTTTTAAGCCAGTGGAGTGGCTCTCAGAGGAGCAGGGCTCTTTCGAAGTCTCTCCTCTCTAGGAGGTTCTTCTTGGTCCTTGTGATTTTAAATGCTACATTGTCTCTTCTAGTAGCTGAATCTTCAGTTTCTGAAAGTACAGAGTTCACTACAAATAGAAGATATGAAGAGTAAAATTAGTCTTCTAGTGGACCATTATCTTGTTGGACTCAGCCTATGCCATACCAGAGAAAATTCCTGAAATGTAAAAGATTTAATCAATCAAGGACAATGGACTATTATGCCTGTGGACACAGCGATCTACAGAGATATCGTTCTGCTCAGGTGAATTTCGCATCTAATGATGTCATCTCTATATAAAGACATATCAAAAGTCACAAAGAAGTTATTCTTTCAAATGACTGGACATATAAAAGTGGTTATGTTCTATTAATCAAATAAAAGAGTAATTTGGTGTCCTATGTCTGGAGCTACTCTAATCAGCCTTATGATGATCCTAAGCAAGTCTTATATTAGTTTTGCAGGTGAGAAGACATTATGAACAGCACGTGGAATTTGAGGAAATAGAATAAGTGTCCCCATGTTTTTTTGCTCAGAGTTCATGTCTAAAATGCCCTTCATTGATGATGTAGTTGTTTCAAAACTGTAATTAGGTTTCTTTTTTAAGGGAGTTGAATATGAGCATTCCTGTGAGCAGCAACTTGTAATGAAATATTGATCCCAGAGATGGAAATGGCAGCTCATACTTTTGTCTAGCTCCATTAAATAATTGGACTTACTGATAAGAATAATGGAAAATTTTCATCACTTTTTTTGGCATGTAGAAAAATATGTATAAGATGGCTCTAGAGGGAGGGCATAGATATCCTCAACATTGATATATTTCAACAACATGGTAACATGGACTTCTAGGATGTTTATGAGTTGGCAGTTACAGAAAAGAAAGTCATGTAAATTTACAGCTAGAAAATTAATTATATATTTTCTTTATAAACAAATCCCTAAACCAAAATCTTTGTTATATTCAAAAGTCTATAGGGATTCTTAACAGACAGTCAAATCCACAAAGATATTACAACCATGTTCTTTAAATGCATGTGATTCCATACCTAAATTTAAGCAATATAATCATAAAATACCAGATGATATCAGATATTTTAAAGGTGGAATAACAAAATACTACAGAATTTTTATTTTCACCTTTTCTCAAAAGTCAATGGTCATTTTTCTGTAGTTTAAAAATAATTTCAGATCAACTATTTATAGTATCTCTAGTATATTACTCCCTAGCTTTTGTATAAAAACACTTTAAATGATATCTAAACTTAAAAACTATCATTAAATATATGCATGAAATGTTTGCATTTATGCTTCCTGAAGTAGTAGATAAGAAAGTAAGTAGTTATGATGTGAAGACTTTCTCTAAAAGTAGGAATCACCATTCCATGGAATGGTTTTCTGAATTAAACTTAAAACAAAATTGTACTGAGCACCAGTGTCATTAGCTCTCTTTTTTTAGCTACAGAAGCTATGAAGCTAAATGTTTTCTGCTTCTGCTGATATGACTTCCTTGCACTAATGAACTGTACCTACCTCAAAAATAAATCCATCATTTATATTATTTTATACATGACAAAGTATTTTGCCTTAGAAAAGGAGAAAATAAGTAATTTGTATATGTACTTTTTTCTCCTGTGCATTTTAAAAAATCTCCTTCATATTCTAGCCCCCACACCTATATGTTTCTTCTTGAACAGAGAATTTTTCCCTGTTTATTAAAATCTATTTATGAACTAGAAAAATAAAGCTAAATTCAGCAAACTCCATCACTAATTAACCTTAACAATGTGATTTAATGGAAAGAAAAAGTATGTCTGTTTAAATAATACCAACATTTCACTGTAAACATATTAGTTATAAGAAAAACAACTAAGCTTTCTCTGTGTTCTGATATTTTTAGAAATATGAATAAAAAAGAAAACAGTAACTTTCATTCATATGTTTGAATTACATGATTTTGTTTGATAACATATGCATGATTTGGTGTATATCTATTCCATCATTGAAAACTACATTTCAAAATACATCTAATAATATCCAACAAAATATTTGGATTAGTGTAGGATCCTGTATATATCAAATATAAACTTGGTAAATATTAAGTAATAGTTTAAAATGTAAAAACTTAAGGATAAATACTGATTTTTATAAATTACTACAGAAAAATCACTAGAATAATATAGGAATGAATTTTGAATTTCTTATTTTTGTACAAATATTAACTACTCATCTTATTATTAATAAAGCTTGGACTCTCATTTGATTTTAAAAATAGGAAACTGTCTTTATCATTACATTAATTTGTGAAGTTATAATATAGTTTATTAAAAAGTACATTCCTTATATGAACTAATACTTATTTTTACAGAGAATATGTCAACAGCCACAGGTAGGCAAGTTTGACAACGCTGAGTGTGACTATCTTTGCTTTCAATTTCTTTTCTTGTTCAATTTATTGCATGTTTTGAAGTTTAAGCAGATGATTTGTAAATATCTATTTTTGGTATTTATAAAAGTAATGAAAATATACCATGAAATTATTCTTATCTTGTGAAGACTTAATTGCCTTGATAACATAATACACTATCAAAAGACTTATTAAAAGCATACATATTGATATGCGAATTGTGTCTAGGGTATTCTGAGATTCTGGGTTTATATCCCCTTATTAATGACTACAGTGCCACCCTCCTTCTCAGCTTCTTCCAGCTTTTCCTAATTCAACCACAGGGGTCAGTTTCTGTTCATTGTTTAGGTGCAAATATCTGCATCTGATTTTTCAGCTGCTTTTTGGGTCTTTCAGAGGGCAGTCATGATAGGTCCCCTTTTGTGAGCGCTCGATAGCCCCAGTAATATTGTTAACCCTTGAGCTTGATCTCATTTTGTGCCTGTTGCTGGATTTCCTTTTACTCAGATTCTTCTCCATTTCCATGCCTGCAGTTATTTCAAACAGGAACAATTATGGGTCAGAGTTTTGACTGTGGGATAGCAACCCCATGCCCTGTCTTTCTGCTGGAGGTTGCCTCTACATGCTTCCTCTCTCCATGTTAGGGCATTCCATCTAGGGTTCTTCCCTTTGAGTTGTGAGTCTCTCATCTCCCAGGTCTCTGTTACATTCTGGAGGATCCCCCCAACCTACTACTTCCTGAGGTTGCCTGTTCCATTCTTTCTACTGACCCCCAGGTCCTTTTCCCCCACCCAGTACCATATCATGTTCGCCTCTCCAATTCACCCTGTCCCCATTCCCTCCCAGGTCCCACCCTATCTCCCCCCTTGTGCTTGCTTTCTTCTCCCTCCTAAATGGGACTGAGGCATCCTCACTCGGGCCCTTCAGCTTGTTGAACCTTTTGAGTTCTGTGGACTATATCTTGGATATTCTGTACATTTTGTTCTGGCTAATATCCTATATTCATGAGTACAAACCATACATGTCCTTTTAGGTCTGAGTTACCTCACTCAGGATGTTATTTTCTAGTTCCATCCATTTGCCTGCAAAACTCAGGATGTCCTCATTCTTAATAGCTAAGTAGTATTCCATTGTGTAAATGAACCACGTTTTCTGTATCCATTCCTCTGTCCTGGGACATCGGGGTTTTTTCCAGCTTCTGGCTAGCAAAATAAGGATTCTATGAACATATTGGGACACATGCCCCTGTGGCATGGTGGGACACCTTTTGGATATATTTCCAAGAGTGGGATTTTTGTGTCTTCATGTAGACCTATTTACAATTTTCTGAAGAACCTCCAGATTGATTTGCAGAGGGGTTGTACCAGTTTGCAATCCCACCAGCAATGGAGTAGTGTTCCTCTTTCTTCTGATCCTCTCCAACACGTGCTATTGCCTGAGGCTTTGATCTTAGTTATACTGATTGGTGTAAGGTAGAATCTCAGGGTCATTGTGATTTGCACTTCTCTGATGACTAAGGACTTTGAACATTTCTTTAGCTGTTTCTCAGTCATTAGAGATTCCTTTGTTGTGAATTCTCAGTTTAGTTCTATACACCATTTTTTTTATTGGGTTGGTAGCTACTTGAATTCTTTATATATTTTGGATATTAGCCCTCTATAGGATGTAGGGTTAGTGAAGATTTTTTTCCCCAATCTATAGGTTGCAGATTTGTCTTATTGACTATGTCCTTTGACTTACAAAATCTTTCCAGTTTCATGAGGTCCCATTTATCAATTCTTGAGCTTAGAGCATGAGCCATTGGTATTCTGTTTATGAAATTTCCCCTGTGCCAATGAATTTAAGGCTCCTTCCCACTTTCACTTCTATTAGATTCAGTGTATCCGATTTTATGTTGAGGTCCTTGATCAATATGGACTTTAGCTTTGTGCAAGGTGATAAACATGGGTCTATTTTCATTTTTCTACACAGGGACAGCCGGTTAGACCAGCACCATTTATTGAAGATGATTTCTTTTTTTTTCATTGTATATTTTAGGGTCCTTTGTCAAAAATCAAGTGTATATAAGAGTGTCATTTTATTTGTGGGTCTTCAATTCTATTCCATTGTTTAACATGTCTGTCTCTGTACCAATATCATGCAGTTTTTATCACTATTGCTCTATAGTAAAGCTTGAACCCAGGGATAGTAATTTCCCCCAGCTGTTCTTTTTTTGTTAAGAATCATTTTTGCTATGTTGGTTCTTTTGCATTTCCAGATGAATTTGAGAATGATTTTTTCCATGTCGTTGAAGAATTTTGCTTGGATTTTGATGGGGATTGCATTGAATCTGTAGATTACCTTTGGTAGGGTGGCCATGTTTACAATGTTAATTTTACCAAACCATGAGCATGGGAGATTTCTCCATTTTCTGAGATCTTCTTCAGTTTCTTTCTTTAGAGACTTGAAGTTGTTGTCATACAGGTCTTTTACTTGCTTGGTTAGAGTTACCCCAAGGTATTTTATATTATTTGTGGCTATTGTGAATGGAGTTGTTTCCATAATTTCTTTCTCAGCCTGTTTATCGTTTGTATCAAGGATATCTAGGGATTTATTTGAGTTAATTTTATATCTAGCCAATTTGCTAAAGTTGTTTACCAGATGGAGAAGTTCTCTGCTAGAAATTTGGGTTTTATTTATGTATACCATTATATCATCTACAAATAATGATACCTTTATTTCTTCGTTGAAAATATGTATCTCCTTGATCTCTTTTTATTGTCTTATTGTTCTAATTAGCACTTCAACTACTATATTGAATAAATATGGGGAGAGTGGGCATCGTCATCTTGTCCCCGATTTCAGTGGGATTGCGTCAAGTATGTCTCCATTTATTTTGATATTGGCTGTTGGTTTGCAATACATTGCTTTTATTATGTTTAGGTATGGGCCTTGAAATACTGATCCCTCCAATACTTTTAACATGAAGGAGTGTTGTATTTTGTCAAATGCTTTTTCTGCATCTAAGGAGATGATCATTTTTTTTTCTGAGTTTGATAACATAATAGATTATGTTAATGGATTTTCGTATAATGAACCAGCCTTGCATCCCTGGGATGAAGCCTACTTGATCATGATGAATGATGGTTTTGATGTGTTCTTGGATTCGTTTTGCAAGAATTTTATTGAATATTTTTGTATCAATATTCAGAAGTGAGATTGGTCTGAGGTTCTCTTTTTTGGTTGGGTCCTTGTGTGAATTAGGTATCAGAGTAATTGTGGCTTCATAGAATGAATTAGGCAGTGTTCCCTCTGTTTCTATTTTATGGAATATTTTGAGGAATATTGGTATCAGGTCTTCTTTGAAGGTCTGGAACTAAATCCATCTAGCCTTGGCCTTTTTCTGCTAGGAGGTTTTTAATGACTTCTATTTCCTTACGGGATATGGGCATGTTTAGATAGTTTACCTGCCCTTGATTTAAATTTGGTATGTGGTATCTGTATAGAAAATCATTCATTTCATCTAGATTTTCCAATTTTTTTGAAACTTTTGTAGTTGGATCTGATGATTTTTTTTTTAGTTTCCGCCATTTCTGTTGTTATGTCTCCCTTTTTATTTCTGATTTTGTTCATTAGATATTGCTTCTCAGCCCTTAGTTTGGCTAGAAGATTATCTATCTTTTTGTTTCTATCAAAGAAAAAGCTTCTGGTTTTGTTGATTCTTTATATTGTTCTCTTTGTTTCTATTTGGTTGATTTTGGCCCTGAGTTTGACTATTTCTTGCCATCTACTTCTCTTGGGTATGTTTGCTTCTTTTTATTCTAGAGTTCTCAGGTGTGCTATTAAGTTGCTAGTGTAAGATCTCTCCACTTTCTTTACCAGGGCACTTAGTGCTATGAATTTTTCTCTTAGCACTGCTTCTGTTGTGTCTAATAAGTTTGGGTATGATGTGTCAACATTTTAATTAAATTCCAGGAATTAATTTCTTTGTTTCTTCTTTGACTGAATTATCATTGAGTAGTGAGTTGTTCAATTTACATGTGTATGTGGGACCAATCTTAGGCCATGGTGATCTGATATGATGCATGAGATTATTTCAATCTTCTTGTATCAGTTGAAGGTTGTTTTGTGACCATTTATGTGGTTGATTTTTGGAGAAGGTATACAATATGCAACTGAGAAGAAGATGTATTCTTTTATTTCAGGGTGAAATGTTCTGTAAATATCTGTTGAATCCATTTGGTTCATTACCTATATTAGTTTCACTATTTCTCTGTTCTGTTTCTGTTTCAATGACCTGTCCATTGGTGAGAGTGGGGTGTTGAAGTCTCCCACTTGTATGTGTGGGGTTCAATGTGCATTTTGAGCTTTAGTAAAGTTTCTTTTACAAATGCGGGTGCCCTTGCATTTGTGGCATAGATGTTCAGAATTGAATCTTTCTCTTGGTGGGTTTTCCCTTTCATGAATATGAAGTATCCTTCCTCATCATGCTTGATAACTTTAAGTTGAAAATCCATATTATTAGCTATTAGGGTGGCAATTCCAGTGTCCTTCTTGGGACCATTTGCTTGGAAGACCTTTTTCTATTCTTTTACTCTGAGATAGTGTCTGTCTTTGTTATTGAAGTATGTTTCTTCTATGCAGCAAAATATTGGATCTTGTTTGTGTATCCATTCTGTAATGTCTTTTTATAGGTGACTTGAGTCCATTAATATTGAGAGGTATTAAAGACAGATGACCACTTGCTATATTTGTTTTTGTGGGTGGCTTTATGTGCTTGAGATTCTCTTGTTTTGGCTTTGTTGTGATATGTTTAATGTGTTTTTTCTTTGTTGTAGGTACCTTCCTAGTGTGGCTTTTTTTTTTTTATTTCCATTTTTAGTTCTTGACCTCTTTATACAATTTCTTCAGCTTTTTAATTGTGTTTTCCTATATTTCTTTAAAGTATTTATTTGTTTCCTCTTTAAGGGCTTCTACCTATTTTCCTGTGTTTTCCTGTATTTCTTTCTGTGAGTTAATTATATCCCCCTTAAAGGACTCTATTATCTTCATTAGATAGGATTTTAGGTCTGCTTCCTGATTTTCAGGTGTGTTGGTATATTCAGAGCTTGCAGTGGTAGGAGAACTGGGTTCTGATGACGCCCATGCATATTGGCTTTTGTTGCTTATGATTTTGAGCTTGCCACTTGCCATCTGGTTATCCCTGGTATTTGTTGATATGGGTAACTCTGTCTGGAGTCTGACTCATTTTTCCCTGGCTTGCCTCTGGTCTCTTAGTAGGCACACAGACTTCATGGCTGTAGCAGACCTCATAAGGGGCCTTCCAACAGGGGGGTCTTCAGAGGGGCAGAGAAACTGCTGATCTGTTGCCCTGACTGTAGTAGGCCTCTTGGGAGTTGGGTCTTCAGAGGAACTTTCAAGCCGTAGTCCTGTGTAAAGTTGTTCTCCAAAGGGGAGGACCTATGGATTGTGGTTTTTATTTCCTTGTGTACAGTAGAAATCCAGGGAGATTTTCAGTCTGTAGGAACGGTTGCCCTGCATACCACAGAGTCCCCAGGATGCCTTCAAGCTACCAAAGTACTGGAATACAGCAATCAAAAGCTTCCTTTTGACTACCCTAATTAGTATGCCCAATCAAAATTAACCGAATCATTTCAACACAGGGGTCCCTTTTTTCCCTCTATATACTGCCATCTATTATAACCTGACTCCTCTCTATCCAGAGGCAGTCTGCCAACCTCACTCTGCACTGTTGCACACTTAGCTAGACAGGAAGGAATGAAGCTTAGTGTATTAGTCAGGATCTTGGTCAGCATGAGTATGATAGAAACAGCCATCCCCAGAGACAATTGTCAGTGAAATTGTTCTTTTTACTGGGGGGGTAAATAAGGGCTATGAACCTTGGGGAGTGGGTGTGGTTTAAATTGGTTAGTATACATTATTGGCTGGTGATGAGATGTTGGAATTGCTTAAATTACATAAAGAGGAATTCTAGGTGCTTACTGGCCATGTTCTAATAGGAAGAGAGAGTGTTTAATCTATAATCTGGCCACCAGGCCTCATGACAGCCTCAAGAATGGTGGAGATGAGGGTGAAAAGGAAAGAACCTAGATGTCCCTCAATGGAGGAATGGATGCAGAAAATGTGATACATTTCCATAATGGAGTGCTATTCAGCTATTAAAAACAATGAATTCATGACATTCTTAGGTAAATGAATTTAGAAAATATTATCTTGAGTGAGATAACCCAATCACATAAGAATGCGCATGGTATGCACTCACTGATAAGTGTATATTAGCACAAAAGCTTCAAATGCCCAAGATACAACTCACAGACTACACGAAGCTCAAGAAGAAGGAAGACCAAAGGATACTTCAGTCCTTCTTAGAAGGGGGAACAAAATACCTATGGGAAGAGATACAGAAATAAACTGTGGAGCAGAGACTGAAGGAAAGGCCATCCAGTAACTGCCCTACTTGGGGATCCATTCTATATACAGTTATCATACCCAGACATTATTGTGAATGCCAACAAGTACTTGCTGACAGGTGCCTGATATAGCTGTGTCCTGAGAGGCTTTGCCAGTACCTAACAAATATAAAGGTGAATGCTCCCATACCCATAGGAGGAACATCAATATGAACAAAACAGTACCCCCCAGAGATCCCAGGAACTAAATCACCAACCAAAGAGTACACACTGAGGAACCCATGGTTCCAGTCACATATGCAGTAGAGGATGGCCTTATTGGTCAGGAGATGCCTTTGATCCTATGACGACTTGATGCCCTAGTGTAGGGGAATGCCTGGAGAGGGAAGTGGGAGTAGGTAGGTTGGTGAGCAGGGGGAGGAGGAATGAGAGAGGGGGTTTTCAGAGGGGAAACCAGGAAAGAGGATAACATTTGAAATGCAGATATAGAAAATATTTAATATATATATATAAAAAAACAAAACAGGATTATGTCATAAGGTTACTCAAGCTCAGGGCAGGAAGGAAGCAGTCCTATTCCTGTTTGTCTCAGGATGTGAATTTCAGTGTTTGGATATATCTGGACTTTACTCATTTTCTGGACTGGCTCCTGCAGTCACAATGCTTTCTGGCCCCTAGCAATTCTTCATTCCTTTACGTAAATATCCCTTTACTCTCTCCTTTGTCTTTTCCCCCTTTCTTCCTTGTCCTTTGTCTTTTATTTTTTGTCTTTTTTTCTGGGGCAAGCCAATAAATATCTTTTGTGCTGAGAATTTGGTCTTGGTGTGTCTGAGTCTTCCTATTTTTAAGTGAATCTATAATGTTCATTCCCCATAAGGTTTAAATGAAACAGGGTGTCATGTGTACACACTTTAGAGTAGAATCTACAAATATGTTAGGAAAGCTAATATTAAAGTGCTACCAGTTAGATGCTAACTATCAGCTCTTCTGTCTGAATGTGAACATCTGAAAGGGCTAGACAGAGTGGAAATCTTCACACCTCTCCTTTTCAACTTCATATGACAACCCAGCTCAAGAAGAAATTTCCTTTGTAAGCTTCCAAATTTTTAGGTTTAATTTGCACTAATATATACATTATGATTTGAATGCCAGTTGATTACTTTGGCTGTCTAAGAATTATAAGCAAAAGGGGGGAAGGACATAGAGAAAAGAGGCAGATAAAAAATTAATAAAATTCTTATCAAAGATGTGCTCTACTATAAGGTCAAAATAACACAGGGATTACATACCTGAGAGAAATATTTGTTGATTGAAAGTTGCTTCTTTGAGATATTGGTTCTCCCCTGTCACAGGGTGGCTTTATGTAATACAAGCATCATATATTCTCAAAACAGAAGTAGATCACATTTGTAAGACTTACTTCTGAGGAATACACATGCACAGGTCATGTGTAGGTCTGATTAAAAAGTGAGAGCAAGCACATAAATTCAGAGGTAAGAAAGGTTAAGACTTCCAGGATTTTCCTTCTTCAGGGATAAGGTTGGGTCAAGATGCCAATTTTTTTTGTCAGCATGGACAAGCTAGCCTCTAATAGGCTAGAAACTAATAACTCTCCTGTATAAGATCACACTCAAACATTCACCAAATTTAAATCTCCTCATCAAGATTGTTCATTTATTGGCTAAGATCAAAAACTCTGGAGACAGCAGGTGCTGGTGAGGATTTGGAGAAAGAGGAACACTCCTCCACTGTTGATTAGATTGCAAGCTGGTACAACCACTCTGGAAATGAGTCTGGCGTTTTCTCAGAAAACTGGGCATAATACTATCAGAGGACCCTGGTTGACAACTCCTGGGCATATACCCAGAGGATTCTCCAGCATGTATTAAGGACACATGCTCCACTAGGTTCATAGCAGCCTTATTTATAATAGCCAGAAGCTGGAAAGAATCCAGATATCCTGCAGTGGAGGAATGGATACAGAAAATGTGATATATTTACACAATGGAATATTATTCAGCTAAAAAAATGAATTCATGAAATTATTAGGCAAATGGGTGGAACTGGAAATTAGTATTACCTGAGTGAGGTAACCCAATCACAAAAGAATATACATGGTATACACTCACTGATAAGTGGATATTATCTCAGAAGCTTGGAATACCCAAGACACAATTCACATATCAAATGATGCCCAAGAAGAAGGAAGAACAATGTATGGATACTCTGGCTCTTCTTAGAAGGGAATAAAATATCCACAGAAGGAGATACAGAGACAAAATGTGGAATAGAGTCTGAGGGAAAGACCATCCAGAGACTACCCCACCTAGTGATTCATCCCATATACAGTTACAAAACCCAAACAGTATTATGGACCAAAAGTACTTGCTGGCCAGAGCCAGGATATAACTGTAACCTAGGAGGCACTACTAGTGCATGACAAATACAGAGGGGGACAATGGAGGAGCTAGAGAAAGGATCAAAAGAGCTGAGGGGGTTTGCAGCGCCATAGGAGGAACAACAATATAAGTCACCCAGTACTCCCAGAGCTCCTAGGGACAAATCCATGAACCAGATAGTACACATGGTGTTACCCATGGCTCCAGAGGCATAGGCAGTAGAGGATTGCCTTTTTGGACATCAAAGGGATGAGAGGCCCCTGGTCCTGGAAAGGTTTGATGCAGCAGTGTAGGGGAATACAAGGACAGGGAAGCAGGAGGGGGTTGACTGGGCAAAAGGGGGAGGGGAGATGGCTTATGGGATGTGTTTTGGGTTGAGAACCAGGAAAGGGGACAACATTTGAAATGTAAATAAAGAATATATCTAATAAAAATATAAGTACAAAAAAATGATTGTTCATTTATAAAACCAGTCAAAATTTTCACAACCAAGGAAATTAGAATATTTGGAACTTTTTAAACAAACAACTAAATATTATCTGAGAAACATGTAGACCAATCATTTTAAAGCAACCAATATTCAGCTATTAACTAATACTCAAATCTGATGCAAAGCTTTTGTGTTAAATAAATCTCAATGTTAACTGTATTATTTTTCTTTTTTTTTATTTTCTAAGTTTTTTTATTTACATTCCAAATGATTTCCCCTTTCCCATTTCCTCCCTTCCAGAAAGTCCCATAGGCCCCCTTCTCTCCCTCTGTTCCCCATTCAACCCCCTCTCGCTTCGGTGTCCTGGTATTGCCCTACATCCAGTCTTTCCAGGACCAGGGGTCTCTACTTAAATCTTCTTGGACATCTATTGATATGTGAATTGTGTCTTGGGTATTCCGAGATTCTGGGTTAATATCCCCTTATTAGTGACTTCATACCATGTGTGTTCTTTTGTGATTGGGTTACCTCACTAAGGATGATATTTTCCAGTTCTGATCATTTGCCTAGGAATTTCGTGAATTCATTGTTTTTAATTGCAGAGTAATATTTCATTGTGTAAATATACCACATCTTCTGTATCCATTCCTCTGTTGAGGGACATCTGGGTTCTTTCCAGCTTCTGGCTATTATAAATAAGGCTGCTATGAACATAGTAGAGCATGTTCATTATTGCAGGCAGGTGAAGCCTCTGGGTATATGCCTAGGAGTGGTATAGCCAGATCCTCTGGAGTGTCATGCCCAGTTTTCTGAGGAACTGCCAGACTGCTTTCCAAAATGGTTGTACCAGCTTGCAACCTCACTAGCAGTGGAGGAGTGTTCCTCTTTTTCCACATCCTCACCAACAACTGCTGTCCCCTGTGTTTTTGATCTTAGACATTCTGACTGGTATGAGTTGGGATCTCAGGGTTGTTTTGATTTGCATTTCCTTAATGACTAAGGATGTTGAACATTTCCTTAGGTGCTTCTAAGCCATAAGATATTCTTCAGGTGAGAACTCTTTGTTTAGCTCTGTACCCGATTTTTTAACAGGGTTATTTGGCCCTGTGGAGTCTAACTTCTTGAGTTCTTTGTATATGTTGGATGTTAGACCTCTGTCGAATGTAGGGTTGGTAAAGATCATTTCCCAGTTTGTTGGTTGCTGCTTTGTCCTTTTGACATTGTCCTTTGAAACACTTCTGCTGTTTTATATAAAATAATTTCTTGAGAAATGTTTTTATTTCGTCTTTACTAGATATATTTCTGAATTCTTTGTGTCCTTTAAACTTTATTAGGCTTTTTTTTAATTGCTTCATATCACACATTTTCTCTATTTCTCAGTAGCTCTAAGTCTTTGCATGGGATGTTAATTTAAAAACATGGAACGGAAGAGATTCTCAACTCAATGCTATCTTCCAGATGTACATATATGTGTGAGGCAGCTAATACCAGCAAAAGTGAGGAGGGACATAGAGGGAAAAAAGGCAGATCATAAAACAATGAAATTGTTATTATCAAAGAGTTGCTCTACCATCCAGTCAAAATGCCATATATTTACATATATGGGAAGCAGCTCTTATGACTGAGACTATGTTTTCCTCCACCATTCATGTCAAAATAGCTCTGATGGAAGTGAAGCTTGTTGAGAAGATTAGAGTATCAACAATTTTTGAAGTATTGGGATTGTTTCTCCCTTCAAGCATGGATGAGATTTAACTGGGTATATGGAATTAAGTTAAAACAATTTTCCATCATGCTTTGATATCTAGCATGTTTCTTTGAGAAGGGGAATTCTTTTAGTATATTCTGCAAGATTAATTGTTTCGTTAGAAAACTGAGGGTTTTTTTTTCAAGTTTAGCATCTGTAGAAAGAAATCTCACTTGTATCAGTTGAATAGACTTATAATTTATATAATAAACCTTACCTACCACGAGAGATTTTGTTTATATCTAAGTGGAAAAAAATACATAGACTTTTAAAGTGAGAAATTCTAATTGTAAACAAAATGAGTTGATCAAAGGTATAGTTTGGTAATACGTAAGGCACACTTCTAAAAGTGAAGGGATACCTGGGTGTGGATTTTTGATGTAGATTGAATACCTGTTCCATAATATGAAATAATGTTTTCCAGTGGATCCTAACTGAGTACCATTTTTTTTCCAGATTGGGGGGAAATTCATCAAGGCTTCAATATATTCCTACAGCAAAATCTTTAAACTTTTCCAACATGCCAAAAGGACTGTTTTCTGGGATGGATGCCAGGCTGTGTGTGAGAAAGTGACACATATAAACACCCGGCTGTCAATCAGATGTTCTCTTGCAGACGATGGTACCTTGGGATCCAGCAATTCATTCACACAGACACCACTGGGAACTCACATAGACACCCACAGACCTAGCCAGAAGGTCATCCCACAAACACTCCCTTCTACTTGAACAAGCTAATTGATATAATGACACCTGTAATTGGTCCATATGATCATTCTTATCCATCTGTACAAGCAAAAGTTTTGACATCTTTCCATATATACAGTAGGAATATAGAAGAAAGATAGAATGTAGACGAGTTGGACACATCCCTGTCATGTGATGTAGTTTAGTGGGAAGCTTTCTAATGTGTCAAAGTACATATCTTCAAATATGTTTTAAGACTAAGACTAATATACTATACACCTGAGAAGGAGAAACAGAACAGATTTTACACGTGGACTGAGGTTATTAGGATGAACATAGGAGGAATCAGGTGGGGGTAGAATAGGGGGAGAATGTTTTGTGAGAGACAACTAGAATCACTGAGGGGCATTTAGGGAGCAATATGAAACCTAGTGGAATAGAAACTCCCTGGAATCTATAAGAGTGACCCTAGCTAATACTCATAGGAATGGGATACAGAGTCTGAACAGGACAGCTTCTGTAACAAGTCAAGACTTCCATTGGAAGGACTTGCATATAATTCCTGCCACAAGACCATTAACCTACAATTTTTCCTGCCGATAAGGTGTTCTTGGGTAAAAGAACTTGAGAGAATATGCAATCAATGACTGGTCCAAATTTTGGCCCATGTCAAAGAGGAAGCATGTCCTGTACACTGCCTGGAGGACCAGGAACCAGAGGCTGGATAGCCCAGAGACCTAAGATAGACCCAAACACCACTGGACCAAAATTCAATGAAATAATGCCTAATGATATTCTGCTATACTCACAGACTGACAACTAGTGGAATCATCATCAGAGAAACTCTAGCCAGCAACTGATAGGAGCAGATGCAGACACTCACAGCCAAACATTAGTTGGAACTCAGGATTCCCTTGGAACTGGAAGAAGAAGGATGGTAGGAGCCAGAGGAATGAAAGATACCACAAGAACATGTTCCACAAGATCAACTAACCAGTGCGCATCGGAGCTCACAGAAACTGGAGCTACAATCAGGGATCCTTTATGCATCTGAGCTAGGTCCTCTGCAAATACCTTGTGGTTGTATAGCTTATTTTTCTTGTATGATATCGAACAGTTGGAATGGGGGCTGTGTCTGACTCTTTTGTCTGCTTTTGGGACTCCTTTCCTCCCATTGTGTTTGTCTTGTCTAGCCTTGATATGAACATGTGTTCCTAGTATTGTTATAAGTTATTATTCCATACTTGGTTGATATCCCTGGGAAGCTCTCCCTTTTCTAAAGGGAAATGGAGGAGGAGTGGATCTGGTGGAAAGAGGCTGTGGGAAGAGACATAATTGGAGGAAAGGAGGAAAAGAAAACTGAGGCTTAGATATAATATATGAGAGAAGAATAAAAAAATTCTTACAATATCCATATATCATATACAGATTTCATTAAGTTTTTCCCAGTTATATATCATCAATATTTAATTTTATTACTATATTTATAATTTTGCATGCATGATGATGGATACAATATATATAACATATGTAAAACATGTATACATGAACAGAAAGTGAATATATAACTTTAACACATTGACAGTTATGAATGTTTTACCCACTAAGCATATGATTCTCAACCTTCTTAATGCTGTGACCCTTGAAAACACTTCCTCACATTGTCATAACCGACAAGTATAAATTATTTTTGTTGCTACTTCACAACTGTAATTTTGCTACAAATATGTATCATAATAAAAGTATGTGTTTTCTGATGGTTTTAGGTGAATGGCCAACAATTTGAGAATCACTGGAAACCTTATCTTAATCCTCAAGTAAATTATTTTAAATTAAATGTGACTTATGTAAAAACCAGATGTCAATGTATTCAACTGCTATCTGGAATGACTGCTCTCATTTGAAGAGAATCTCAGGAACAGTAGATATGGAGGAGAGAGTAGATAACAGGAGACTGGGAGAAGTGGATTAAGGGAGGGGAGACTATAGTCAGGATATATTGCATTAAGAAGGAATATATTAAAAAGAAAGAAAGAAAACAAAGTAAATGTAAGTAGCTTCCATGTATAGGGTAGATGTCTATCTGTGAACAGAGGAAAAACTCTCATAGATTCCTTTTGAGAGAGAGGTAATTAACTCAATGTAAAATAACAATGCTCCCTATGAAATATTCTGGCTCTGTGCTGTAGATGCAGGTACTTGTATTGTCTTCTAGAAATATTTTCTCTAAGAGAAAAAGCAAATGAGTAAATAATTAACTAAAGAACATCATTGCACAAGAAGCTCTGTAATAAATGTATGACTCAAGTATAAATATTGAAAATGTCTAACAGAGTGAAGCCAAGTGCTTTTCTCTGCTAGCATCTGAGGAACAGGAAGTTGAAAGGATGAGTTATGATGGCAAGATCTCAAGTCCATTTGGCTGGGTGGGTTAGAGGAGGACACAAATGTCTCATGAAGTTCCCTAAAGCAGTCATCCCTGACTATTTGGAGCAGAGTTTTTGACCTTTCAAGTTAGGATGAACAAATTATAACCCTGTTTACAAGAAAAATATAGATATTCTTAAGATTGAGAAGCACACTTATTTTTTCATAAAGATTTGGAGAGCAAAATAACTACTTTCAACTTGATTTGAATAACATCCACTTATTTGGGAAAAAGTATCAGTTAAGCCAAGGAACAGACATGTAGATAAAATAAAGGACTGACTGACTGATGATTGATTGATTCATGATAGATAGGATGATGATGCATTTATTTACTTAACCTGAGCAACCTGTTATCCCCAAGTAACCTCCATTTCCCCTCCACTTCCCCCTCCCATCTTCATAGTATCTTCTGAGCCTGAACCATACAGGTAAGCTTCCCTTTCCTCACACATAGTCTCCTCTAACTGAGTCCTGTAGAGCAAGCCTGAACTGTCCTGAGCAGCCTGCTATCCCAGGGCACCTCTGTGGTGGGTAATAATTAAGAAAGTGTTCTACACTGCCAGGTCTTTGCACCACTCCTTCCAAGTATCCAGTAAGCATGACTCTTAAACTTGAATAGTTAACCAAATATATTTATGTATAAGAAACTCCCAATTTCATAGTATGAATTTACAATGATAAAGTATTATCCCAATATTTTTAACCTCTCCAAAACACCAGAAAAATGTCTGAGGCCATCTGCATATCCGCATCTCCTTCGCTGCTTGACTCAGGTCATCTACTTAGCCTCTCTCTTTCCTTAGCTCCTCCTCCTCCTCCTCCTCTCTCCACTCCAATCACTGGCTTTTCACTGCCTCAATGTGAACAGATAGGAAATATCATGCAACAAGCCTCCATCTTTTCCCAACAACTCTCCTACATTCATCAAACTTGTTAAGCCTATATCATACAGACATGCATATCCTGAACCATACAACCCAAGGATACCCATCCAAGGCCTGCCACACCAGAACAGTAGAGGATAATCCACCACCAAATACCTACTTCAGCTAGAACATCTAGGGACCACAGCAATTCAGATGACTAAACATCCTAGAAAGAACACAATCAACAAAAGCAAGGGCAATATGAAACCTCCAGTGCACAACTACCCCACTACAGCAAACCCTGAATATCCTAGCACAACCAAAACACAAGAAAATGACCTAAAATCCAATCTTATAAAGATGAAAGAGGCCTTTAAAAAGGAAATAATTAAATCCCATAAAAAATACAGAAAAATAGAATCTAACAGATGAGGGAAATAACCAAACTGTGCTAGATCTAATTGTGTAAATAGAAGCAATAATAAAGCACAAACTGAGGGAACCCTAGAGATGGAAAACCTGGGGAAGAAAACAGGAACAACAGATGCTAGCATCACCAACAGAATGCAAGAGATAGAAGAGAGAATCTCAGTTATAAATGGTACTGTAGAAAAAATTGATACAATAGTCAAAGAAAATGTTAAAACTAAAAATTCATGACAAAAGCCACCTAGGATAACCTATAAGTACCTAACTTAACAATAATAGGAATAGAAGAATATAACAAGTTACAACTCCAAGGTCAAGAAAATATTCTGGAGGTGCATGCCTTTAATCCCTGGGAGGCAGAGACAGGTGGATTTCTGAGTTCAAGGTCAGCCTGGTCTACAGAATGAGTTCCAGGATATCCAGGGCTATACAGAGAAACCCTGTCTCCAAAAACCAATATGTATATGTATATATATATGTGTGTGTGTGTGTGTGTGTGTGTGTGTGTGTGTGTGTGTGTGTGTGAATATATATATATATAAATTCTCAACAAAATCATAAAAGGAAACTTTCCCAATCTAAAGAAAGAGATGCCTATAAATATACCAGAAACCTATAGAACACCAATTAGACTGGACAATAAAAGAATATCCTCCCACCATAAAATAATCAATGCACAAAGTGTACAGAACAAAGATAGAATATTAAAAGCATCAAGATTAAAGGGGCAATTAGCATACAAATGCAAACCTATCAGAGTTATACCCAACTTTTCGACAGGACTCTAAAAGCTAGGATCACCCATGCAAATATCTTGCAACCTCTAAAAATCCACCAATGCCAAACTAGGCTACTATACCCAGTAAAATTCTCAATTATCATGGCTGGAGAAAACAAGATATTTCAAGACAAATCCAAATTCAAACTATCTATCCACAAACCCAGCCCTACAGAAAATACCACAAAGTAATATCCAAACCATTAAGGAAAACTGCATCTAAGAAAACACAGGAAAAAAGTAATTCCATATCAGCAATACAAAGGAAGCACACACACACATGCTAACACAACCAACATCAAAATAGCAGGAAGGAACACTCACTGTTCATTAATGTCTCTCAACATCAATGGAATCAGTTCCCCAACAAAAAGACACAGAATCACAGAATGGATGTGAAAACAGGATTCATCATTCTGCTGTATATAAGAAACACATTTCAGTAATAAACATAGACACTACCTCAGAGTAAAGGGCTGCAATAAAATTTTTCCAGTAAACTGACCCAAGAAGTAAGCTGGAATAGCCATTCTAATATATAATAAAATACTTTCAATGAACAATCCAAAGAGTCAAGGAAGGACACTTCAAGCCTATCAGAGAAAAAAAAATCTACCAAGATGACAGACATCTCAATTGTCAACATCTATGCCCCAAACTCAAGGGAACCCACATGTTTAAAAGAAGCATTGCTAAAGTTTAATTAGCACAACAAACCCCACACATTAATAGTTGGAGATTTCAATACTCCACTCTCACCAATTGACAGGTCATGCAGAAAAAAAACTAAACAGAGAAATTAGGAAACAAACAGACACAATGAATAAAATGAAACTAACAGACATCTATACAATATTTTACTTAAACACAAAAGAATATAGCTTCTTCTTAGCACCTTGTGGATTCTTGTCCAAAATTGACCATACAGTCAGTCACAAAGCAAGCCTCAAGAGATACAAGAAAATTTAAATGACATCTTATAACTTATCAGATACCAACCCATGAACAAAACTTTTGACCCATAATGTATCCTGTCTACAGGAAATACAGGGATTGGAGATGGAGCAGAGACTGAAGGAATAAACAACCAATAACTAGCCTAACTTGAGACCAATCTCATGGGCAAGCACTAATCCTAACACTATTAATGAAACTCTGTTAGGCTTACAGACAGGAGCATGTTGTCCTCTGAGAGGCTTCATCCAGCAGGTGATTCGGACACATGCCGACACCCACAGCCCAACAGTGGATGGAGATTGGGGACCCTTATTGAAGAATTGGAGAGAGGATTGCAGCCCCTAAGGGGATCTCCAGAGGAAAACAAATATAATCAACTAACCTGGACCCTTGAGGCTCTCAGAGACTAAACCACCAACCAAAGAACACACTGACCTGGACCTTGGCTCCCTGCACATATATAGCAGATAAGAAGTTTGGTCCTCATGTTCATCCAGAACAATTGAAACAGGGCTATCCCAAAAGCTGTTACCTGTCTATGGAATATGTTCTTGCTCGGCTCCCTTACCTGGCCTCAGTTGGAGAGGAAGTACCTAGCCTCACAGAGACATGATGTGCCAGGGCAGGGAAATACCCAGGAGGGCCCCCATCTACTCAGAGGAAAAGAGTAGGGGAGAATAGGGAAAGGATTGTGGGAAGATGTTCCTGGAAGGTGGGCAGTGAGTGGGATGTAAAATGAATTAGTAAAAATAAAAATAAATTGAAAAAGAAACATTTAGTTATAGTATACCTTCATACATATTTATCATAGTGTATAATTTACCCTATACTTCTAATTGTGTAGTTCAGATATTTATATCACTCAATGTGTACATGCTTTAATATTACCATATAAAAGGTTGATATTATGAATTATGGCAATTTGAAAAGCTTAAGTGCCTATATTATGGTAGAGATTTGTTGCAAGAGAGACCTGAGGCAATTGCCTTTCTACTTTATACCATGTCCAAGTAAAAGAACAACTTTTCCCTGAAAGAATCTGCTGAACACAAAATCTATAAACATATTCTTCTCCCCCTCCCCAGTCTCTGGAAGTGCAAATGGCAATTTTGTTATTACTGAGCCAATTCAGAGGTAGCATTCCTTCATACAATCATTCTGCCAAACGAGCTAATACAATTATGAGCTAAAATGGAGAAGTTAATATTCAATGAGGAGGAAGTAAGATATGAAGCAATTATCTATGAATGTAAGAAATCAACACAATAACTGTGACTGTTAATTGTAAGAATAAAGAGTCGTGGAACCATTTGTTCATAACTTAAAATGAGTTCATTCAACTTTATTAAGGTAAAAGGCCATAAGGAACAAATACAGAAATTATATGAATGTTTTTTTTTTTTGTGTGTTCATCATTGACTTCATCCTTGAATTTTAAAATGGACAATGATTTAAGGGTAGAGAGAGGTGTGATTAAGAAGGGCGCACTGGGACATAATCTGTATAAAAATAAAAATATCTGGCTTGTCAGATGATTTGTCATAAACAAACTGACACAAAGTAAATAAAACTTATAATAACTTTCATAAAGATGTAGATATTCTATGGAACTTACACTATAATATTAAAATTAGATACAGTATAGTCTAAAATATACAGTGCTATTTTCAAAAGGTCTATAAAAAGTAAGCTCAGAGAAGTAATGAAACCTCCCATTTGTCATATTTTAGAAGACTTTTAGATACATGCAGAGATATAAATGGACTTTTCTTACTAAAACTCTCGATCAACAGACATTTTTTTTCCTCAAGGATTTAGAGATATTTTATAAGCACTTTCCTTTGCAAAAATTTAATCTGTGACTCTTACATCAAAGGGTTCTTCCATCTGATTTTATGTTATGTTTTATATTTCTGATAGCATCTTGTATATTTATACTTTCCCTGTGTATAGACAACCTATTTTATTAAGGTTGTTCCTCAGAGGCAATCTTTGTCTCTTTCTAGTGTCAAATAAAGTTCAGATCATCTACTATCTACAAGACCAACAGATATTATAGAACTACAAAAACAATCATACACCTGGAACACTAGGTACTAGAATCAGAACAAAACCATAATTTTTTAATATTTCAATTTTTTTACTAGATATATTCTTTTTTTACATTTCAAATATTGTCCCCTTTCCTGGTTCTTCCCCCCCCAAAAAGTCCCATAAGCCATCTCCCCTTCCCCTGTTCTCCAATCAACCCGTTCCTGCTTCCCTGTACTAGTATTCCCCTACACTTCTGCATTGAACCTTTCCAAGACCAGGGGCCTCTCCTTCTTTCTTCTTGGGCATCACATTTGATATGTGAATTGTTTCTTGGGTATTCCAAGCTTCTGGACTAATATTCGCTTACCAGTGAGTGTATACCCTGTGTGTTCTTTGGTGACTGGGTCACCTCATTTAGGGATGACATTGTCCAGTCCCACCCACTTGCCTAAGAATTTCATGAATTCATTATTTTTAATAGCTGAGATGTATTCCATAGTGAAAATATACATTTTTTGTATCCATTCCTCTGTTCAGGGACATCTGGGTTCTTTCCAGCTTCTGGCTACTATAAATAGGGCTGGTATGAACATAGTGGAGCATGTGTCCTTATTACATGCTGGAGAATCCTCTGGGTATATGCCCAGGAGTGGTATAGCAGGGTCCTCTGGTAGTATTATGCCCAGTTTTCTGAGGAACTGCCAGACTGCTTTCCAGACTGGTTGTACCAGCTTGCAATCCCACCAGCAGTGGAGGAGTGTTCCTCTTTCTCCACATCCTCGCCAACACCTGCTGTACATGTTTTTGTCTATCTAATAAAAGAATTTCTAATTGTTCAAAGATATTAAATATACTTTTTTTTAAACTTCTTATGCTGTCCTGAGCACTAAACCATCACATGTTTAGAAATGTTTTGACTTTTCATGTCTAAATGCACTTGATTTTCCTCCTACCTACTCTGCTGACTCTAACCTGAGCAAGATATTAACAAGGCTGTCTGATGACCATCTAAAGACAGTATGTGGGAATCCATATTTCTCAACCTGACTTTGTAGAGGATACTTCTCTTATTGTGTTTAGTTTTTCTTTATGAAGGGTTACTTATTACTATTTTTTTTAAAATAAGGTTTTATTTTTATCACATGCTGATCATAAACCTACCTCTCTCTGCTTTCCATGGGCTGAAGTCAAAAGCAAGAACTTATCTAACTTCTGCAGACTGCATTTATTCACTAGCTTCTGACTTTAGACCTTCCCGACTGAGGTCAGCAATATTATGAATATTAGATCAGTAATCATTATTCCATTAAAAATAATCTTAGCCTTTGAGTCTGAACATGGTAATCAAGAATAGTTATATTTCTCAAAGTTCTATAAATATTTCAGAGCTCTATTAGATACTATAGAAATAAGAAAAAATCTTAAATAATATCCAGTCCTGTAAGAAATTCATGATTGGCGGGCGGTGGTGGTGTATGCCTTTAATCCCAGTACTTGGGAGGCAGAGGCAGGAGGATTTCTGAGTTTGAGGCCAACCTGGTCTACACAATGAGTTCCAGGGCAGCCAGGGCTACACAGAGAAACCCTGTCTCAAACAAAACAAAATAAAACAAAACAAAAAAAAAAACAAAAAAAGAAACGAAAAGAAATTCATGATCTATAAAATGTAATAGTTCTGTTTTTATGATTCTTTAATTCTCTTATTTCTCAAGAAGAATGTAGGAGCAGGAATTAGTGTGATATTAAAGAGGTTTACTCTTTCCGTTTTACTCTTGTTCTTGTTCCATTTCTGTCTCTTTCTTTATTACTCTATTCTCTATTTTTCCTATTACTTATTCATTTATTTTATGTCTGTTGATCTATCTATCTATCTATCTATCTATCTATCTATCTATCTATCTATCTATCTATCTATCTATCTACCTATCTATCTATCTTTTATTCTATCATCTATGTATAATCATATATATATACATATATATATATATATATATATATATATATATATATATATATATATATATATATATATATGTAACACCTGTAAATTTATCGATTTTTATTATCCAGAAGTAATTTTCATCTCTGAGGCTTACTGCTGAATAAGCTCATCCTTTTTAGTTCTTTCTGAACTCTGGCTGACTAGTTCAACTCACCCATTCTAATTTAAACTCTTCTCCAAGCTGACTGATTCAAACTGACTTCTCACTGAATTGCTCTGCTCTGCCTCAAGCTAACTCTGGAAACTGGTTCTAACCTTCAGGCTCTTCTTCTCTGGCTCCTTTTGTCATTCTGTGTATAACTATCTGCAACCTGCCTCTGTAAAATGGTCCAGGTAAAAACTGCCTCTGAACTGAACTCAACCCAATTCAACTGAACTGACTGCACTGTATGAACTACACTGACTGAACTAATTCAACTGATTCTGATATTTTGGAGTCACCTCTCTTACCTGTTTGTTCTCAAGAGTTGGAAGTATTCTATCTCTGGCTCATTCTGTCAAATTTATCTGTGGTTTATCATTTGTTTTTGCCTTAATCCAGTGTCACTTTTAATCATGGATGTATCCTTCTACAAACTAACTTCACTATTATTTCTTTGGGCTAAACAATGTTATAATATATCACATTAAACTTGTCTACTAAGGACATATCCATATTCTAGCTAGATGATGTGTACTAAAGTCAGGCATGTCTACAGTCTATCCAGAGATATTGATGATGCATATTAAAGGCAGGCATGTCTGTATTCCAGCCAAAGGGATTAAAAGTTTGTGGTGTGTCTAAATTTAAATCAGACTATAGACAAAATGTCTGTTGAATGTGAACTCTTGGACAGTAGAAATGTTGCCAAATTAAAATTCCTTTACAATTATCTGTCTTACATATATATGCATACATTGCAAATATGTCTGTTTGTTAATTTTGTTATCTCATCAAATTCAGAGATATAGTGATTTCTTACACATTTTATAACTTTACAATTAATGATATTTATTTTATTTTTCCATAAATGAACATGATTCTATCCCATATTTCCCTCAGCTGTCGGGGATTTTATGAATCTCTTGGACTAGATTGTGACTGATATACTTCAATTCCATGTGCTGCTCAAACTGGACCAAGTGTAATAAATGTTTTCAGACTATAATTCATTTATCATGTCTTATTAAGACTAAAGGAGTCCATCATTATTTACTCTAACATTCTTAACTATTATAAACTTTATAAAAGTTACAGACATCATTGGGGATGTGGACAAGACTTTTTGCAGTAATAACTTCAGTGATATCTGAATTTTGCTCACTCTGATGCAGTGAGCCAGCTTCCTGTACTGTTTTTTGTGTGCTCCTGTGATAAACCTGCGTGTCACAGCCCAACCATTCAGTTAATAAGGTGAGCCAGTTCAGCTCAAGTAAGTAAACCCTGACTGCTTCCAGCAGTTTCTAGCTGTATGGTTTGCTGGCATGGTATTAAGCACTTGATTGATGTGTTCCCATGTTACTCTATTCTCTGTAGCTGTTACCACTCTCCTATCACCTGTCATCATCAGAGAGATGTGTTTGTTGTTTCATTATCTGAGTGTCACTCTAGATTAAAAGGTCCACAAAAAAAAGGCAATCTGTCTATTGTTGACTATTTCAAATGCCTACAGTGACAGGAATACTGTAGATGTTCAAAAAAAATAAACAAAACAAAATAAAATAAAACAACAAAGAAACAAATAAAACCCCATCAATGATTTCTCATATGCTAGTATATATTATATATGTAAATACAACATCTATGTTCCAGATATTTTAAGAAAAGTCATTATGAACTTCATAGAACTTTCATGCTTATATTTCCTTGTCTCTCCATTGTAGTATATCTGTTTACTTTTTGTCCCTTCGGTGTTCATGAAATTTTTATCAAGCAAATGCCTCTATGTGTATAGGTTTAATGTGTTGTCTTATGGAAGTAATGTAGTTAAAACTGTGTTTGTTTGTGAGATCATGAGTTCATCTGTGTATGTGGACAAGTTATGCTATTGTACATGTGAATCCCAGTGAATTGCTAATAATCATTGAAATTTCATTTGTAGAGAGCTAAGATCTAGTACCCACATACATTATTCTCCTGCAATTGTATTTAAACCTTTAGCTTGTGAGGTTCTATTTTGTTTCTTTAAGTTTGGGTGCTCTTTAATTTCCACATCGATTTCCTAGCAGTTATAAATGAATTTACTAAGTACCAAATAATACCTATGTCAGTTTGTTCAACTATATTCACCATCAGTGAATTTATCCTGACATTGGGCTTGAGACAACAATTATCAATCCATTTTCAAAAAGTTTATGCACTCAAATTGTCATTAAAAAAATAGCCATTCAGTAAGATGCACTTTTGACAGTCAGATTTGCAAAAATAGCAATGCAGATAACTGCATTTTAATGCAAATTAGATATGCATATTCAAAGGTTCAACTTTCTGAAATGAATCACACAGTGTTCCTCACAATGGAAGAGACTCGACAATTTTAGCAATTTGTGTGTGTGAAGCAAAAATGGAAGTTTTTAAAGTGGTTAAAACATTCATTATCAAAACTACTGGAAACCAAAGTTATGCATATAATATATGCAGATCTTCACTGTTCATGCTTGAAACGCTTGTCCCATAATCATGTATTCATTTATCTTCCATAATCATACTGTCAGCTTTAAAAAAAAAGATTTAAAGTTATATATTTATATGTTGATATTCAATGCAGTAACAATATACTCAAAATTAAAAGGAGTATTTTCACCAAAAATGGCTTTCCACTCCTACTCACCAAATAGTTTTATAGTTCTCTAAAGTTATTAAGTAATATGCACATTTTGCAAAACGTTTACAAATAAAAATTCCCTTAAAAACAGACTTCAGAATTTTATTTACTTTTGCTTTCTCCATGTAAAATCTTAAACTTGAATCCTTTTTCCATAACTCTAAGCTTATGTTGTGCCTCTATGTCTCCTTTCTCTCTCCCTCCCTCCCTTTCTTCTCTCTCTGTCTTTGATAATCTCCTCTCTCTCTCTCTCTCTCTCTCTCTCTCTCTCTCTCTCTCTCTCTCTCTCTCTCTCTCTCTCTCTCTCTCTCTCTTCCGCTCTCTCTCTTTCTCTCTCTCTTCCTCTCTATCTCTCTATCTCTCTCTTCCTCTCTCTCTCTTTCTCTCTCTCTCTATCTCTCTCTCTTCCTCCCTCTCTCTCTCTATCTCTCTCTTCCTCTCTCTCTCTCTATCTCTCTCTCTTCCTCTCTCTCTCTATCTCTCTCTCTTCCTCTCTCTCTCTATCTCTCTCTCTTCCTCTCTCTCTCTCTTCCTCTCTCTTTCTCTCTCTCTCTTTCTCTCTCCCTCCCTCTCTCTCTCTCTCTCTCTATCTCTCTCTTCCTCTCTCTCTTTCTCTCTCTCTCTCTCTCTCTCTCTCTCTCTCTCTCTCTCTCTCTCTCTCTCTCTCTCTCTCTCCAATGACTTATCTCAAATTCCTTTGGAAAGTTCTTATTCCTCCTCTGTCTTCATTTTTCTACCAGCAGACCTGATTCTGCACCTGCACCTACACATAATTCTTTTCTATTTTTGGGTGGATAAAATGATGTTCCCTTCTCCTTGTCATTTATTGAGTTTCAATAACAAGGACGATCTCTCTCTATTATATTTTTCCCAAGGAACTCATCCCTCTGTGAATCCTGAATTTTCATACATCAGCCCTATCCCAAAATTAGAGAATCACTTTGGGGATGGGGGGGGGTTGGCCATTCTCCCAATTTTTTTTAAATTTATTTATTTATTTATTTATTCTCCATATTTCATCCCCTTCCCCATCCACCCTCTGACTGTTCCACATCCCATACCTCCTCCCCACCCCCTGTCCCCACCCGCACTATACCTGACCTCTCAGCAGTCCTCTACTCTATATGTGTTGGAGGCCTTATATCAGCTGGTACATGTTATCTCTTTGGTGGTCCAGTGTTTGAGAGATCTCGAGTGTCCAGATTAATTGAAACTGCTGCTCTTCCTACAGGGTCTCTTTTCTCCTCAACTTCTTTTAGTCTTCCCCAATTCAACAACATGGGTCAGTTGCTTCTGTCCATTGGTTGGGTACAAACATCTACATCTGTATATGACTCAACTGCTTCTTGGGTCTTCTGGAGTGGAGTAATACTAGGTCCCTTTTTATGAGCACTCATAGCCTTGGGTGCCAGGCCTTGGGACCTCCATTGGTTGGGTGCAAACATCTACATCTGCATCTGACTCAACTGCTTTTTGCGTCTTCTGGAGTGGAGTAATACTAGGTCCCTTTTTATGAGCACTCCATAGCCTTGGGTGCCAGGCCTTGGGACCTCCATTGGTTGGGTACAAACATCTACATCTGCATCTGACTCAACTGCTTCTTGGGTCTTCTGGAGTGGAGTAATACTAGGTCCCTTTTTATGAGCACTCCATAGCATTGAATGCCAGGCCTTGGGACCTCCCCTTGAGCTGGATCCCACTTTGAGCCTGTCTTTTCCTCAGGCTCCTGTCTATTTTCATCCCTGTAATTCTTATAGACAGGAACACTTACTTATGGGTCAAAGTTATGACTGTGGGATGGCCCCCTGTCTTCCTCATTTGATGCCCTGTCTTCTTGCTGGAGGTTGCCTCTTTAAGTTCCCTCTTCCTACTGTCAGGCATTTTATCTAAGGTCCCTCCATTTGAGTCCTGAGAGTCTTATCACCTCCCAGGTATCTGATTCATTCTGGAGGGTCCCCCAACCTCCTATGTCCTGAGGTTGCCTGTCTCCATTCTTTCTGCTGGCCCTCAGGGTCTCCATTCTTTTCCCTCCCCCAATACAGATCAGGTTCTGCTCTCGCCTCAGCTAAATCCTGTCCACGTTTCCCTCCCAGGTCCCTCCCTCCCTCCCCACTTGTGACCGCATTTTCTCCCTCACAAGTGGGCACTTCAGCTTGTTGAACTTTTTGAGTTCTGTGAACTTTATCTTGGGTATTCTGTACTTAATTTTTCTTTTCTTTTCTTTTCTTTTTTTTCATTTTGATAATATCCACTTATTAGTGAGTACATACAATGCATGTTCTTTTGGGTCTGAGTTACCTTGCTATTTGCCTGCAAAATTCTGAATATCTTCGTTCTTAATAGCTAAGTAATATTCTATTGTGTAAAAGAATGACATGTTCTATATCCATTCTTCTGTTGTGGGACCTCTAGGTTGTTTCCAGCTTCTGGCTATCACAAATAAGCCTGCTATGAACATAGTGGAACACAGACCGCTGTGTCATGGTAAGGTAACATTTAGGTATATTCCCAAAAGTTGTGTGGCTGGATATTGAGGTAGACCTATTTCAAATTTTCTGAGGAACCTCAAGATTGATTTCCAGAGTGACTATTCCAGTTTACAATCCCACCAACAATGGAGGAGTGTTGTACTTTCTCCACATCCTCTCTAAGATGTGTTATAACCTGAGGTTTTGATCTTAGCCTTTCTAATTGGTATAAGGAGGAATCTCAGGGTAATTTTGATTTGCATTTCTCTGATGACTAAGGACTTTGAACATTTATTTAGGTGCTTCTCAGCCATTCGAGATTCATCATTTGTGACATTTCAGTTTAGGTTTATACCACATTTTTTTTTGATTCAGTTGTTTGGATTTTTGGTGATTAGCTTCTTGAGTTCTTTATATATTTTGGGTATTAGCTCTCTATTAGATGTTGGGTTAGTGAAGATATTTTCCCAATATGTGGTTTCTGATAGTGAATAAAAACTGCATGGTAACCCAATCACAAAAGAACACATATGGTATGCAGTCACTGATAAGGGGATATTAACCCAGAATCTCGGAATACCCTAGACACAATTCACATATCAGTAGATTTCCAAGAAGATGGAAGGAGAGACCCCTGGTTCTGGAAAGACTGGATGTAGGGGAATGCCAGGACGGAGAAGCGAGAGGGGTTGACTGGGGAAAAGAGGGAGGGAAGGGGGCTTATGGGACTTTCGGGGAGGGAGGAAACGGGAAAGGGGAAATGATTTGGAATGTAAATAAAAAAAACTTAGAAAATAAAAAAAAATTCATGGTACTTGTACAAAGACAGACAGGTTGAACAGTGGAATAGAATTGAAGACCCACAGAAAAAACTAGACATCTATGAATATTTGATCTTTGACAAAGAGGCCAAAAATATACAATGGAAAAAAGAAAGCATCTTCAATAAATGGTGCTGTTCTAACTGGATGTCCCTATGTAGAAAAATTAAAATAGAGCCATATTTGTCACCTTGCACAAAGCTCAAGTCCAAGTGGGTCAAGAATCTCAACATAAAACCAGATATATTGAGTATAATAGAAGAGAAAGTGGGAAAGAGACTTGAACTCATTGGCACAGGGGAAAATTTCCTAAACAGAACTCGAAGTAGCTCATGCCGTAAAATCAAGAAATGATAAATGAGACCTCATGAAACCGGAAAGTTCCTGTAGGGCAGTGGACATAGTCAATAAAATCACTTTTAACATCAACAGATCTTATTATAAAACTGAAATCATTGAAACAATAATTGGTTTGCAGCACAAATCATTACCCAAGTAGTTTATACTTCAAGTGCCCTAGAATAACTAAACATATACATGCTGACACTGTGCATTATAATATTAATTATAAATGCAATTATACTGTAATAATATTTATATCTTAAAAGTCACTGATAACCCTCTTTACATTTTTGTCAAAATGTAAAATAGTTAACAGACATTTTTTTTTTGGGTTTGGTTATTTGTAAGCGAGTGAGGTTTGAGCTTACTGATTTGCTTCCTTCCACTTCAACCACATATGTTCATGGAGCATTTTCATTCTATTTGAACCAGTGATGTACTGGATACTCTTGGGATCTGAATGAAATAGCAAGTAGACATTTTGCATTATTTGAGTAAAATGATTCTATTAATTTGTTTTCATTTGTTTTTTTGATAATATTCTTATGAGATTTTGCATGGTAGATATCACATCTAGAATATTAAGCATGCTAGTAAAAGAATCTATAATGAGTCACATCTCTAGATTTATTCTTTGGTTCTGGAAATATGAAAATAAATTGACATATAAAAAATCAATCCGATGTTATGATGCATCCTCCTTGTTCATGAAATTGTCATAAGTCTAGAAATTGGACAGCTAAATTTCTTTTTTTTATTATTTTCTATATATTTTTTCATTTACATTCCAAATGATTTCCCCTTTCCTGTTTCTCCCTCCCTAAAAGTCCCATAAGCCCTCTTCCCTCCCCCTGTTCCCCATTCAACCCCCTCTGGCTTCTCTGTCCTGGTATTCCCCTACATCCAGTCTTTCCAGGACCAGGGGTCTCTCCTCTTGGAAATATATTGATACGTGAATTGTGTCTTGAGTATTCCCAGATTCTGGGTTAATATCCCCTTATCAGTGACTGCATACAATGTATGTTCTTTTGTGATTGGCTTACCTCACTAAGGATGATATTTTCCAGTTTTGATCATTTGCCTAAGAATTTTGTGAATTCATTGTTTTTAATTGCAGAGTAGTATTCCATTATGTAAATATACCACATCTTCTGAAACCATTCCTCCGTTGAGGGACATCTGGGTTCTTTCCAGCCCCTGGCTATTATAAATAAGGCTGCTATGAACATAGTGGAGCATGTGTCCTTATTGCATGCAGGGAAAGCCTCTGGGTATATGCCCAAGAGTGGTATAGCCAGATCCTCCAGGAGTGTCATGCCCAGTTTTCTAAGGAACCGACAGACTTCTTTAGAGAGTGGTTGTACCAGCTTGCAATCCCACCAGCATTGGAGGAGTGTTCCTCTTTCTCAACATCCTCGCCAACAACTGCTTCTCCTGTATTTTTGATCTTAGCCATTTCTGATGGTGTGAGGTGGAATCTCAGGGTTGTTTGATTTGCATTTCACTAATGACTAAGGATGTTGAATATTTTTTTAGGTGCTTTTCAGGCATTCGATATTCTTCAGGGGAGAACTCTTTGTTTAGCTCTGTACCCCTTTTTTTAATAGGGTTATTTGGCCCTCTGGGGTTTAACTTCTTAAGTTCTTTGTATATATAGGATGTTAGCCCTCAGTCGGATGTAGGGTTGGTAAAGATCATTTCCCAGTTTGTTGGCTGCTGCTTTGTCGTTTTGACAATGTCTTTTGCCTTACAGAAACTTTGTAATTTCATGAGGTCCCATTTGTCAATTCCTGACCTTAGAGCATAAGCTATTGGTGTTCTGTTCAGGAAAATTTCCCCTGTGACCATATGTTCAAGGTTCTTCCCTAGTTTCCTTTCTATTAGTTTCAGTGTGTCTGGTTTTATGTAGAGGTCCTTGATCCACTTGGAATTGAGCTTAGTGCAAGGAGATAAGAATGGATCCATTTGCATTCTTCTGCATGTTGAACTCAATTTGAACCAGCACCATTTGTTGAAAAGGCTATCTTTTTTCCACTGGATGGTTTTAGCTCCTTTGTCAAAGATCAAGTGACCATAGGAGTGTGGATTCATTTCTGGGTCTTCAATTCTGTTCCATTGATCTACATGTCTGTCACTGTATCAATACCATGCGGTTTTTAACACTATTGCTCTGTAGTACAGCTTGAGGTCCGGGATACTGATTCCCCCAGAATTTCATTTGCTTTTGAGAATAGTTTTAGCTATCCTGGATTTTCTGTTATTCCAGATGAATTTTGAATTGCTCTTTCTACCTCTATGAAAAATTGAGTTGGGATTTTGATTTGGATTGCATTGAATCTGTATATTGCTTTTGGCAAGATGGTCATTTTTACTACATTAATCCTGCCAATCCATGAGCATGGCAGATTTTTCCATCTTCTGAGGTCTTCTTCAATTTTTTTCTTCAGAGATTTGAAGTTCTTGTCATACAGTTCTTTCACTTGTTTGGTTAGAGTCACACTAAGATACTTTAAATTGTTTGAGGCTATCATGAAGGGTATCATTTCTCTTACTTCTTTCTCAGCCTAATTGTCCTTTGAGTATAGGAAGGCTACTGATCTGCTTGAGTTGATTTTATATCCAGCCACTTTGCTGAAGTTGTTTATCAGCTGTAGGAGTTCTCTGCTAGAGTTCTTTGTGTTGCTTAAATATACTATCATATCGTCTGCAAATAGAGATAGTTTGACTTCTTCCTTTCCAATTTGTATCCCTTTGAACTCCTTTTGTTGTCTAATCGCTCTAGCTAGAACTTCAAGTACTATATTGAAAAGATATGGAGAGAGAGAGGGCAGCCTTGTCTTGTCTCTGATTTTAGTGGGATTGCTTCTAGTTTCTCTTCATTTAGATTGATGTTGACTACTGGTTTGCTGTAAATTTCTTTTACTCTGTTTATATATGGGTCTGGAATTCCTCATCCTTCCAAGACCCTTAACATAAAAATTTGCTGAATTTTGTCAAATGCTTTCTCAGCATCTAATGAAATGACCATGTGGTTTTTGCTTTGAGATTGTTTATGTAGTTGCTTACATTGAAGGACTTCCTTATATTGAACCATCCCTGCATCCCTTAGATGAAGCCTACTAGGTCGTGGTGAATTATCGTTTTGATGTATTCTTGGATTCAGTCGGCAAGAATTTTATTGAGTATTTTTGCATCAATATTCATAAGAGAAATTGGCCTGAGATTATCTTTATTGTCGGATCTTTGTGTGATTTTGGTATTAGCGTATTGTGGCTTCATAGAACGAGTTGGGTAGTGTTCCTTCTGTTTCTGTTTTTTAGAATAGTTTGAAAAGTATTGGTGTTAGGTCTTCTTTGAGGGTCTGATAGAATTCTGCACTAAAACCGTCTGGACCTGTGCTTTTTTTGGTTGGAAGACTTCGAATGACCACTTCTATTTCTTCAGGGGTTATAGGACGGTTTAGATGGTCTTTTTGATCCTGATTTAATTTTGATATTTGGTATCTGTCTAGGAAATTGTCCATTTCCCCCAGATTTTCTAGTTGTGTTGAATACAGGCTTTTGTAGTAGGATCTGATGATTTTTTGAATTTCCTCAGTTTCTGTTGCTATCTCTCCCTTTTCATTTCTGATTTTGTTAATTTGGAAACTGTCTCTGTGCCTTCTGGCTAGTCTTGCTAAGGGCTTATCTATCTTGTTGATTTTCTCAAAGAACCAACTCCTAGTTTTGTTGATTCTTTGTATGGTTTTATTTGTTTCTACTTGATTGATTTCAGCCCTGAGATTGATGATTTCTTGCCTTCTACTCCTCTTGGGTGTATTTGCTTCTTTTTGTTCCAAGGCTTTCAGATGTGCCATAAGCGGCTAGTGTATGCTCTCTCCCATTTCTTTTTGGCGGCACTTAGGGCTATGAATTTCCCTCCTTGCACCACTTTCATTGTGTTGCATAAATTAGGGTATGTTGTGCCTTCATTTTCATTAAATTTTAAAAAGTCTTTGATTTCTTTATTTCTTCCCTGATCAATGTGTCATTGAGTAGAGCATTGTTCATCTGCCATATGTATGTGGGCTTTCTGTTATTTTTGATGTTATTGAAGACCACCCTTATTTCATAGTGATCTGATATTAGGCATGGGATTAGTTCAATCTTCTTATATCTCTTGAGGTCTGTTTTGTGACCAATTATATGGTCAATTTTGAGAAGGCACCATGAGGTGCTGAGAAGAAGGTATATTGTTTTGCTTTAGGATGGAATATTATATATATATATATTAGTGTTAGTTCCATTTTGGTCAAGGCTTCAATTAGTTTCACTGTGTCCCTGTTTATTTTCTGCTTTCCGAAACTATCCATTTCAGAGAGCAGGTTGTTGATGTCACCCACTATTATTTTGTGGGGTGCAATGTGTGCTTTGAGCTTTAGTAAAGTTTCTTTTACGATTGAGGGTGCCCTTGCATTTGGAGCATAGATGTTCAGAATTGAGAGTTCTTCTTGGTGGATTTTTCCTTTGACCAATATGTAGTGTCCTTCTTTGTCTTTTTTGATCACTTTAAGTTGAAGGTCAATATTATCTGATATTAGGATGGCTACTCTGGCCTGTTTCCTAGGACCATTTGATTGTAAAATTCTTTTCCAACGTTTTACTCTGAAGTAGTGTTTGTCTTTGACACTGAGGTGCATTTCCTGCATGCAGCAAAACGCTAATTCCTGTTTACCTATCCAGTCTTTTAGTCTATGTCTTTTTATTGGGTCATTGAGACCACTGATATTCAGAGAGATTAAGGAATAGTGATTATTGCCACCTGCTATTCTTGATGCTATCTATATGTTTGAGTGGTTATCTACTTTTAGGTTTGATTAAAGAAGGTTACGATCTTGTTTTTTCAAGGGTGTAGTTTCTCTCCTTGTATTGGCGATTTCCACCTATTATCCTTTGCAGGACTGGGTTTGTGAAAAGATATTGTGTAAATTTGGCTTTATCATGGAATGTCTTGGTCTCGCATCTATGGTGATTGAGAGTTTTGCTTGGTATAGTAGTCTAGACCGGCATTTGTGTTCTGTTAGAGTCTGTATGAGATCTGCCCAGAATCTTCTGGCTTTCATAGTCTCTGGTGAGAAGTCTGATGTGATTTGGATAGGTCTTCCTTTATTTGTTACTTGGCCTTTTTCTCTTACTGCTTTTAGTATTCTTTCTTTCTTTAGTACATTTGGTGTTTTGATATTATGTAACGGGAGGTATTTCTGCTCTGGTCCAGTCTGTTTGGAGTTTTGTAGACTTCTTGTATGTTTTTTGGCATCTCTCTCTTTAGGTTAGGGAAGCTTTCCTCCATAATTTTGTTGAAGATATTTACTGGCCCTTTAAGTTGCAAATCTTCACTCTCATCTATACCTATAATCCTTAGGTTTGTTCTTCTCCTTGTGTCCTGGATTTCCTGGATGTTTTGGGTTAGACGTTTTTTGCATTTTGCATTTTCTTTGACTGTTGAGTCGATGCTTTCTATGGTATCTTCAGCACCTGAGATTCTTTCTTCCATCTCTTGTATTCTATTGTTGATGTTTGCATCTATGACACCTGATTTCTTCCCAAAGTTTTCTATCTCCAAAGTTGCCTCCCTTTGTGATTTCTTAGTTGTTTCTACTTCCTTTTTTAGATCCTGGATGGATTTGCTCAGATCCTTCACTTGTTTGTTTGTGTTTTCCTGTATTTTTTTAAAATATTTTTGCATTTCCTTTTTCAGTATTTCTGCCTGTTGACCCAAGTTCTCCTGTATTTCTTTAAGCAATTTTTGTGTTTCCTCCTTATGGACTTCCATCTATTGATCCATATTCTCCTGCATTTCTTTAAGCGATTTTTTGTGGTTCATTTGTAAGGGCATCTACCCATTGATTCATTTCTTTTATTTTTATTTTCATTTTTATTTTCTAATGTTTCTTTTTATTTACATTCAATATCATTTCCCCTTTCCCTTTTCCTCCCTCCCCGAAAGTCCCTTAAGCCCCCTTCCCTCCCTCTTTTCCCCATTCAACCCCCTCTTGCTTCTCTGTCTTAGCATTCCCCTACATCCAGTCTTTCCAGGACCAGGGGTCATTTCCATCTTCTTGGAAATCTATTGATATGTAAATTGTGTCCAGGGTATTCCGAGATTCTGGGTTAATATCCCCTTATCAGTGTCTGCATACCATGTGTGTTCTTTTTGATTTGGTTACCTCACTAAGGATGATACTTTCAAGTTCTGACCATTTGCCTAGGAATTTCGTGAATTCATTGTTTTTAATTGCAGAGTAGTATTCCATTCTTTAAGTGATTTTTCTCTTGCCTCCTTATGGGCCTCCATCTGTTGACCCATATTCTCCTGCATTTCTCTAAGCGACTTTTGTGTTTCCTTTGTTAGGGCTTCTACCCGTTGATTCATGTTCTCCTATATTTTTTTTATGAGATTTATTTACGTCCTTCTTGAAATCCTCTCATAGCATCATGAGAAATGATTTTAAATCCAGATCTTGCCTTTCGAGTGTGATGGGGTATCCAGGACTTGCTGCTGTTGGAGAGTTGGGTTTGGATGGTGACATATTGCCCTGATTTCTGTAACCTTCCTATGTTTGCCTATTTGCAATCTGGTTATCTCTGGTGTTAGTTGGTCCTACTGTCACCGGCTGTTGGTTGGACCTCCTGTGAGCCTGCAAGTCTATTTCTGCCCCCTGCCCTGGACGACCGGGATTCCTCTGGCACTGATTGCTGAGGGGCTGTTCTGCTCCTGAGTGACTTTGGAGCCCTGATGTGCCTTGCCCCAAGTGATGTTATACTTGGGGGAATCCCTGTGCACCTGAAGACTCAGTCAATCCCTGGAGCAGAGGTGGCTAAGGGGAGGCTAGTGTGCTCTTTTCCGTTGTGCTGTCTCCAGGTGCAGACCCCTCTGCAGGGCAGATGTCCTACAGCAGAGCTAGTGTGTAGGTGACCACAGAACTGCCCAGCTCTTGGGTGCAGGGAGCACACAATTTGGCCGAGTCCCAAGAGATGTTATGCTCGGTTATCCCTGTTCCTGGAGGTCCCAACTGCTCTGTTGCTGGAATAAAGAGGGCGGAGTGCACTGTGCACCCTCTCAGTGCAAATCGCTCTTCAGGGAAGATGGCCCACAGCAGAGCTGGCACCCAGACAACCAAAGAGCTGCCCTGCTCTTGGGCGCAGATGGAATCCCAGCAGGCTGTGTTCCAAGTGGTGTTATATTGGGGAATCCCTGAGTACCCGAAGGCTCAGCGTAGCCAATCCCTGGAGCAGAGGTCACCAAGGGGACAGCTAACTTTCTTTTGAAAGTCTGTAGGAGATAAAATTTCACAGCTCCTGCAGTGGTGAATTTGACATGTAACAAGATCATCTTTCTATTTATAAACATTTATAATTTCTACATCTGGTATTCTATTCTGAAGCTATACACCTGCAACCACAAATTTGTTTATGAATTATAAAATATAGCAAACAACTCAAATGTCCATCAATATAGTACATTTTTGTAAGGTATGAAATATTAGTAAAAATAAAATCAAACAGTGCTATAAATTGATAAAAATTTAATTAAAAACATTTTTGTAACAAAAAGAACTGTGTGTATATATATATGGATAGATAGATATAGATATAGATATTGTAAAACATATTTTTGTAGGACAAGGCATGGAAACAGCTTATGAAACTAATAGGGATGATTTCTAATAAGCAAAGGAAGCTATATTTTTTTAAAAGAAAAGGATATTAATAAAAATACCTAGAGTATAAATTTTTGGTAAAGATTAAATTATATTTCTAATAGAATAGATGTAAGAGCCACAAGTAATAGAGGACACCAAAGACACCAAACCTTTTAAATATATGATGGGTAAACCTATGAACTTCAGAGACTGACAGCACAAACAAGCACAGAACTAAGGTGGATGGAGTCAGTAGAGAAGGGGTTAGGTCTCATGCCCTCTTCCCTAATGCAGAAGAAGCTAACTTAGATTGATAATTGCTTGAAAATAAAAATTACTTTTCTTCATAGATTCTCACTGGGTATATATGCAACACTTAAGAACATGCCTCATGGCCAACACAGAACGAATTCAATGCTGTCTTTAGAGATTTTATAGTCCTTTATCTGGTCATCTTTTCTGCTTATATGTCTTTTATATATATAATGCATGTAAGACTTTAGGTTTTCTTGGCTTGCCTGTGAGTGAACATGTATGTTACTGTGCCCATATGTTGGCTCTTTTGCTTCTGGTTCTGTTTGTTTTATTTGTCCCATTCTGGTTTGTTTATTATATAAATATATATATCATCAGAAACTCTGGATAAAGAGAGAGGACTTGGGGTGACGAGGGAAGATTGGAGGATATAGGAAAAGTTGGTGGAGGAAAATCATACACAGATTATTACATTAAAACTATTTTTAATAAAATAGTTAATGTACTTTTAAGCAATAAAAGATATCAAAACATTATTTTGTGCTTTTTCTTTAAAGTAAATTATAGAAGAGAGATATCAGTTTAATAGAGCAACTAAAAAGAGTTTAATCTTTGTGTACTGTGGTGAGTCCCTGACAAACTATTTGAAATGAACATTATGGATAGTTTTCTTTTTTCTTTATTTTTTTTTACCACTGATCCATGGTGAGCATAATAGACAGCACCAGCACTGTCAAACTGAGGGAGAAGAGATGGAAGGAAAACAGTCAGAAAAGGGGAATTATCTAAGTAATAATATTGCTGCATGTCATGGAACTAATTATTTCCAAATCTCAAAGGTAAAGGAATTTAAGAAAATTTTAAGACAGAAAGTTCCTTGTCTTTCAACCTAACATTCTTATATTAGTGTATCTGAGGCAGCCCATTGGCATCCATTAGAAAAAAAAAAATCAAACAGCACCAACTTCTTCCTGCAGGCAGCGTCAAACTGAGTTGGTGGTACCAGCTCCTATCTTGTTCCTTCCAATGTTTCTTGTTTGTCTGTTAACCAGTAAATTACAAAAGAACGTAAAAGAAATTGCCTGTTATCTAATCTAAGGTTCACAAGCTATAAAACCAATGCCTGTCATGCCTTAATTAACTTTATGCATCTGGCCCACACTCTTCTTCTCTTATTATCTTAGGTTAAGGACCAAATGTCCATCTGAACCCTGACCACCAAGGCCTTGAAACCAGGATGCCAGGATAAGGTCTAATCACTAGTGTTTACTCCTTTATTGTGACTCGCCAACCTGAAGCAGGGAAGAGACTCACTAATCCAACCCCTGTCAGAATATGATTGGAGAGTGCTACCAACCTGTTCCCCATAATTTGTGATCTCATCCTTTAAATATGCTGAATTTCCATTCAGGGAAATAGTTCAGCTTGAGTTTAATCTGCAGCCCTGATTGATCAGTTGCAGCTTAATTGCAATACATTTTTGTTATCTTGAGTCCATCCAGTGTTTGAGCTATGTTGCATTTAAGTGGACCCCATAAGAATCACAAAGTAGCAGATAGAACTAACAGGGAACAAGGACCCTGTCTTTGTTTGGGTTTTACTGCTGGGAACATACACATGACCAAGTACAACATTTAATTGGTGTAGGCTTACAGGTTCAGAAGTTCAGTCCATTATCATCAGGCCAGCAGCTTGACAACATGCAGTAGACATGATGCTACTGAAAGTTCTACATCTTCATGCAAAGGCAGACCAGAGAAGACTGGCTTTCAGGAAGCTAGGAAGAGGGTCTGAAATCCCATGTTCACAATAACATACTTCTTCCAACATGGATCTACCTCCTAATACTGCTACTCCCTGGGCCAAGCATATACTAACCATCCCAGACCCTCATTTGCCTGCAAAGAGCAGCAGTCAAAAGCTATTCAAGTAGAACTCAGAAGAGTCAGGAAATTGAGGGACTTTCTTGCAGCAAAGAGTAGTTGGTGGAGTACACAGTAGAGCAGAGAGCAAAATATGAAAGATCTCTTACATCTTACTAGAACATAAATGGTTATACTGAATTATGTGATTCTAAGACTTTGCAGGCAAAATCTAATTGCTATGAGACATTTTTATACAAATTGAAGAAAAAATTCCCAATGATATCATGAATAAAATGTTTTCCACTGTTTACAGATGAATCCACCAAATATATCAGTCATGTGCAATTACATACTAAAGATACCTTAGCCATAAAACACCTCACAGTACAGGGTGGAAATTCCAAATAATTCTCCCAACTTAGAATGTAAAATAAGGAATCAGTGGAAAAGGAAACTTGAAAGATGAAAGATATGGATCCAGAAACCAGGAGAGCCATGAAGGAAAGTTCTAGATAAACAACCAAGAGATCCTCTAGATGGAAAATTTCATTAAAGCCTGCAGTGTAAAGTGCCTGCTTTGGATCTCAGCTATAAAGTCTGGAAGATAAAGGATTTCAGATGGAGAAATTGATATTACAAATAGAGTGAGAATTTCTAAAGTGCGAAGATAGATGAAAAAGAAGTTTCCATAGCAATATGTAAGTAAATAAGTAAATAAATGCAGGGAAAGAGAAAGAAACAGAAAGAAGGAAAAGAAAGAAAACAGCATTTGTGTAAAGGGCATAGCTTATATATAAGCAAATGAAGTCATGAAATAATTCTGAGTAATAAAAAAATTACAAGAAAAATCATCACCAGTGGCTGACTATTAGAAAACTCTCATTAGCATGGTTTTCTTTATATCTTTTGAGAGGGCGATGCGGTCATATGAAATTAGCTGATCTAGAATTGAATGCTATTTATTTCATAAAAGGTATTTAGTTTCATATTGAATTAAATTTTTATCATTAAAACATATCATAAAACTATTAATTATATTCCTGTATACTTAGGTTCTCATTGATAAACTTTCTTTTTCCTTTTTATTCATAGTTAACAGCCAGAAATGTCAATGAAGAAACATGGATGTAATAAGAGCAACAGTCATACCATTTTTATTCTGCTAGATGATGACAAGCCATACATTTTATAGTTCTTTTTAAATAATTAAAATTTTGAGCTCTCTTATCATCAATAAGTTATCAAAAATGAATAAATAAATAAGACCAAAGAAATTCTTGGATCTAAAGGGTTAATTACTGACATTGATTATGCTAATGGGCTCATGAGTGTGCATTTACCTCAAACATAATCAAGTTTTATACATTAAATATGCAAAATTTGTAGGTCTTTGAACTTCAATAATGAGCATGAATGAAGTTTTCATGAAGATAGAAAACTTGACAACATACATAAATAAGATCAATTATCTTTGTCTACAGACTTAAAATGAAAGGGAACTTTGTCTAAAGATAATATGAAAATTCAATTTTTAGAAAAAGAAATTTAGAAGATATCCTACTACTTCTGAGTAGTGACACCAAAATAACATGTAAAAAAAGAGGTTTGAATATTTATTTCTACTATTTCTCATTTGTATGAAGCATAAGTAAATAAAATAATACTAAAATACCTGTACTAATATAAGGTATATTATTTTTAATCAAATATAATTTATGATTAGTTTTTTCAAGATATTTCTAATTACCTTTATAAATACTTGACTATTCTGCAAATATGAAGAGGAGAAACAATTCTATTTGGTTATCTATCATTAGCATAGCAACTGCAAAATAATCAGTTTTCATTAATGAAATGAAGGGCAAGTTCTAGCATGCCCCTGGCATTTTATCATCATGTCTTACTGTTCACATTTGCCCCATATTAAATTCTAACAGTGCCCAGATCTCTGCATGCCTTTCTCCACTTAGCCTCATTCTTCAATAACATCGAAAACAAGTTGCCAGCAGGGTACATTTTCACTTTGACAATGTCTAGGTCTCTACTGCCCTTCTGGTTATTTTATGTTTCCTAGAATGTTGATATATATCAATAAAGGGCATGGAAAGATGACTTCTGCAGAGACATTTATGTTTGTGGCATTGACTGTGTGTTGAAAACTCAAGGCAGTTTAAAAAAAATGAGAGCTGCTCTTTTGTAGTGCCAGTTCAAAGAAGAAATAATCACTTGGGATATTTTACTCTGTATCTGTTGCAAAGAAACCCAGCAGAGAAGAAAGCCTTTGAAACCATAGAAGACAGTAAATGTCAGGACAGGTGGGCCATTCCTGCTCATAACCATGAGGGCAGCCCACTTCTACTCAATTTTATTGTTATGCTTAGTCAACTGTAACCTTATGTCAAGCTGATCTTTGCTCTGTGGAAGTCCAGAAGTAACTGCAGGTAACAAACTTTGGACTAGAATTTTTACAAGAGTTTAAAAACTTTCATGCAGTTTAAATATGATATTAATTATGTTTTGCTATTATTTGATTTTATTCTCCTAAGGGAGAGTTTTTCATGTAGTCTCATTTTTCTTTAAAACTATTATTTAGTTATTCAAACTTATGCAAATTGATGTGTGGTGGGAGGGGTTTTTTTGGGGTAACAAAATTTAAAGAACTCTCTTAAATATAGTTTAGTTTTTGCAATATCAAGTTATATTGTCCCTATCACAAAGACAATTTGGTGAGGTATGGATGCCTGTTTTAGTAAAGTTGCATATCTTAAAATTACTTTGGATAAAATTAATAACATAAGTAAAACAACAAATGTCAATTCAACTGAGATGTTAATTTTATTCTATCAAACCATAATTCAAAAAAAGAATTAGCTTACTCTGTATGTGCATATACATGTGTGCATGTACACATGTAAATGCTTTGACCTTCTATAAATATTTACAGCTGATATGCAGTCATCACTGGAAGTCGAATGCACTAAACAATTGTCAATATGTCTACATTCCTGTTCACTGTCTGCTGCTGTTTCTCACTTTTTCCTCTGCAGTGTTCCCTGGGCCTTGGAGGGTGATATCTAATAGGTTTTCTCCACCAGAGAAATAAGGCAACTTGAGCACAATTAAAAAGGGGGGAGAGGTGGGGGAAAGACAGGTAATTTGTAAATGAGCTCCAGAACAGGTTTACCAGCCTCAGAGTGTAAGGGCAGACAAGCTGCATGCAGATTGAGTTGGGGAAGTTATTTTTTATACAATGTAGGAAAAGGAAAATGATGTATCTGCCACATACTGGGTTTGGATGGAAGGAGCTGGTAACTTCAGGTGAGAGGTATTGGGAGCGCTATCAGGAATCAGGAATGTCAAAAATGCCAAACTGGACTTCATGCTGGCTTTGCTGTTTTAGGCTTTCCAAGTGGAATGGGTTGGAAAGAAAATGAGGATGGGGGGCGGGGGGTGTCAAGCCAAAGACTCTAACTGAACAATATTTAGGTCCAAGTTAGAGATAGGGACTAAAAGCTCTCTTATTTTCAGAATTTTAAGCCATTATCACTTTCTGCTTTAAGCATTGGTTACTGCATAGAGAGGTTTTTCTGACCAAGACTGTGGCCCACAGTAGTCTATGGACACTTATAAAATTTGTGAGTGGATGGGTATTCCTATTGCTCCACCAGGAGTTGCTGCTGGGCCACAGGAGGCAGCCTCCACATGATTCGGTACCACAGTGCTACGAGTCACAGCTAAGGACAACCCAATTGATTCTTGGGTGCCTCCCCAACCTCAGTCTCTTATCTTTTTCTGGAGATGCGCCCTGTATGCCAATCCTCAGTCCATTGCAGATTTCCATTTCTTCTCATGGCCATCAGGGCATCCCCCTAGCTTCCCCACCTCCAACCTGAGCACTCCCACTCCCCTCCTGATCCCCTCTGCCACCCAGTTTCCTCCCTCCATCTACCTTCCAAGACCATTACATTCCCCATTTTAAGGGAGACTTAAGCATCCTTGCATGTGGCTTCCTTCCAGTCCAGCTGAGGAGCCAAACCTACTCCATCTTGGGACCGACTTCCGTAATAAAAGCAAACAAGCCTGAGAACTTGACCACAGGTGAATTGAAGCTGCACTCAAATATCAGAAAGGACCCCATGGCTTGTAATTACTTAGAAGTTTGCACCTTGATGGTCTTTGGGAGGTTCACTAACATTTCGGGGTACAACACGGACCCCTTGGGTCTATGGAGAATGTCATAGATATCCTGTGTTTTATGACTAATATCCACTTATAAATGAATCCATACCATGAAAGTTCTTTTGTGACTGGGTAACTTCACTATGGATGATAGTCTCGGGATTCATCCATTTACCTGCAAAATTCATGATGTTTTTGTTTTTCATAGCATTTCATTGTGTATATGAACCATATTTTCTTTATTGTTTTCAGTTGAGGGACATATAGGCTGTTTCCCATAGCTAGCTATTACGAATAAAGCTGCTATTAACATAGTTGAAAAAATGTATTTGTGGGATGGGGTAGCATCTTTTGAGTATATGCCTCAGAGTGGTATAGCTGACTTTTAAGGTAGAACAATTTCCTCTGTATATCATCCCTGTCTCCTCCCATACCTGATCCTGCCCCCCCTTCCCCCTTGCCCTCCTCTTTTCCTCCCAAGTCCCTTCTATGAGTATTTTTTACCCCCTACTAAGAAGGACTGAAGAATCCAAATTTTGGTCTTCCTTCTTGAGTTTCTTGTGGTCTATGAATTGGACCTCTGGGATTCTGAGCTTTTGGGATAGTATTCACTTATCAGTGAGTACATACCATGTGTTCTTTTGTGACTAGTTTACCTCACTCAGGATGATATTTTCTAGTTCCATCCATTTGTGTAAAAATTTTATGTAGTCATTGTTTTTCATAGCTGAGTAGTACTCTATTGTATAAATATACCACATTGTCTGTATCCATTTGTCTGTTGAGGGACATCTGGGTTCCTTAATTGGGCTGCTATGAACATAGTAGAGTATATGTCCTTGTTTCATGTTAGAGCATCTTTTTTGAATATATGCCCAGGAATGGTACAGCTGGGTCCTTAGGCAGTACACTTTTCAATTTTCTGAGGAACCACCAGACTGATTTCCAGAGTTGTTATACCAGCTTGCAATCCCAACAATGGAGGAGTGTTCTTCTTTCTCCACATCCTTGACAACAACTTCTGGCAAATGAGGTTTGATCTTAGCCATTCTGACTGGTGTGAGGTAAAATCTCAGGGTTGTTTAGATTTGCATTTCCCTAATGACGAAGGATGCTGAATACTTCGTTAGGTGCTTTCAAGACATCCAATATTCCTCAGTTGAGAATTCTTTGTTTAGCTCTGTACCCATTTTTAATAGGGTTACTTTGCTCTCTGGAGTCTTCTTGAGTTCTTTGTATACATTGGATATTAGCCCTCTATTGGATGTAGGATTTGTAAAGAAAGTTTTCCAATTTGTTGGTGACATTTCATCATACTGACAGTGTCCTTTGCCTTACAGAAGCTTTGCAATTTTATGAGTTCCCATTTGTTGATTGTTGATCTTAGAGCACAAGCCATTGGTTTTCTATTCCGGAAATTTTCCCCTGTGCCTATGTGTTCAAGGCTCTTCCCCACTTTCTCTTTCTCTATTGGATTCAGTGTATCAAGGATAAGGAAGGACACTTAGCACTCATCAAAGGAAAAATCTACTAAGATGAACTCTCAATTCTGAATATCTATGCTCCAAAGGAAAGGGCACCCGCATTTTTAAAAGAAACTTTACTAAACTTCAAAGCACACATTCCACCGCACACAATATATAGTGGGAGATTTTAATACCCCACTCGTATCAATGTACAGATCATGGAAACAGAAACTAAACAGAGACACAGTGAAAGTAACATAAGTTTTGAACCAAATGGATTTAGCAGACATCTATAGAACATTTCATCCTAAAACAAAAAAATATACCTTCTTATCAGGACCTCATGGTACCTTCTCCAAAACTGACCATGTAATTGGTCAAAAGACAGGCCTCAATCAGATACAAGAACACTGAAATAACCCCAGGCATTATATTAGATCACCACCATATACAGACACCAAACCCAGACACTATTTTTGTTGCCAAGAAGTATTTGCAGACAGGAGACTGTTATATCTGTCTCCTGAGAGATTATGTCAGAGTCTGAGAAATACAGATGCAGATATTTTCAGCCAACCATTGGACTAAGGATAGGGGCCCCAATGGAGGAGTTAGGGAAAGAACTTAAGGAGTTGAAGGCATTTGCAGCCCAATAGGAAGAACAACAATATCAATCAACCAGACACCCCAGAGCTCCCAGGGACTAAACCACCAACCAAAGAGTACACATGGAGGGACCCATGGCTCTAGCTGCATATGTAGCAGAGGATGGCCTTATGTGGGATCAATGGTAGCAGAGGTCCTTGGTCATATGAAGGCTCAATGCCCCAGTGTAGGGGATTGCCAATGAAGTGAGGAGGGAGTGGGTGGGGGAGCACCCTCATAGAAGTACACAACATTATGAAACAATCAGTACCCCCAGAGCTCCCAGGGACTAAACTACCAATGAAAGAGTACACATGGAGGGACCCATGGCTCCAGCTACATATGTAGCAGAGAAAGACCTTGTTGCACATCAAAGGGAGGAGAGGCCTTGGCCCTGAGAGAAGGCTGGATGTTCCAGTATAGGAGAATACCAGGACAGGGAAGCAGGAGTGGGGTGTTGGTGAGCAGGGGAAATGGGAGGAAGGGATAGGGTGTTTTCAGAGGGGAAACCAGACAAGGGTTAACATTGGAAATGTAAATAAAGAAAATATTTAATAAAAAATTAAAAATAAAATTAAAAAAATATAAACTAATAACTAAAGAAGTACAGTGACGGGGGATGGAATAGGTGGTTCGTGAAGGGGAAAATGGGAAAGGGGATAACAATTGAAATGTAAATAATAAAATATCCAACACAAGATAAAAGAAAAAATGCTGAGATGGCCCCATCTCAGTATTACATGGGTGGTCCCATCCCTCCACTGGAGGCCATGTCTATTTCTTGGAGGTGGTCTCTTTAGTTTCTATCTCTCTTCTGTTGGGTATATTGATAAATGTCATCTCTGTTGGGTCCTGGAAGCCTCTCACATTGCTGGCTTCTGTTAACACCCCATCTCCCATTTTCCACTGCCCACTGATTCTTACTTCTATTAATTTTCCTGGCCCTCTGGACTTCTCTCCTGTCTCTTCCCATACATGATCCTGCACTTCACTTTTTACATTAAGCTCCCCTCACCCACCATGACCCTCTCCCCTTCTGCATCCCTTGATTACTTTGTTTCCCCTTCTAAGTGGGATTGAAACATCTGTACTTCGGCCTTCCTTCTTGTTAAGCTTCATATGGTCTGTAAATTGTGAGTATTCTGAGGTTTGGGCTAATTTCTACTTGTCAGTGAGTACATAACATGAATGCACTTTTGAGTCTGTGTTATCTCATCTAGTTTGCCTGCAAAATTCATGAACTCATCATTTTTTATAGCTGAGAAGTAATCCATTGTGCAAATATACACATTTTCTGTGTCCATTCCTTTGTTGAGGGCCATCTGGGTTGCTTCTAGCTTCTGGTTAGTATAGATAAGGCTGCTGTGAACATAGAGGAGCATGTGTCCTTGTTATATGTTGAGTATCTTTTGGGTATATGCCCAGGGTGTAGCTGGGTCTTTAGGTAGAATTATTTCCAATTTTCTAAGGACCTGCCAGGACAATGATTTCCAATGTGTTTATACCAACTTGCAGTCCAACCTGCAATTGAGGATTATACTCTTTCTGCACTTCCTCTCCATCATCTGCTGTTCCCTGAGTTTTTGATCTTAGTCATTCTTTAGTGTAAAGTGGACTCTCCTTGACATTTTTATCTGCATTTACCTCATGACTCTATTGAACATTTCTTTAGGTGCTTTTTGGCATTTGAGAAACCTCAGTGAAGAATACTTTGTTTATCTTTGTATTCCATTATTTAATAGGTTATTTGGTTCTATGGGGTATAACTTCTTGATTTCTTTGTATATATTGGATATTAGTCATCTATCTGATGCAGAATTGATAAAGATCTATTCTCAATCTGGAGCTTGCCATTCTGTCCTATTGACAGTGTCCTTTTCCTTACAAAAGCTTTTTAGTTTCATGAGGTCACATTTGTCATTGTTGACCATAGACCCTGAGCTATTGGTGTTCTGTTCAGAAACTTTCCATTCCGTCCATGACTGCCTGGGGTAAGGACAGATATGAAAATGGGCTAAACAGAACTACCTTGCCTAGGGTTAGGACAGAGAGGGAAGTGACTAAAACACAATGCCAGGAAATACCACAAATACCACAAGGTGGGCAGGACAGGGCTGAATGGCAGAGACAACCTCCCCATTCGAGTTGACCAATAATTTTAAATGTTGCTCAGGGTAACCAGTCACAGTCATCCAACTCAGGCGACTGCTGAACTCCCTGCCAAAAAGTGTATAAAAAGGGTATGCTTTGTGAGCTCATGGTCTCCTCTTGCCTGCGTGCTGGGGGACCTGAATGTGAATTGGAACATTAAAGCTCTTGCGGATTGCAGCAGGGAAAAGAAAAAGAAGAAAAAAAGAAAAAGAAAAATTTCCCCTGTGCCTATATATTCTAGGTTCTTTGCAAATTTCTCTCTCTCTCTCTCTCTCTCTCTCTCTCTCTCTCTCTCTCTCTCTCTCTCTCTCTCTCTCTCTCTAATACTTCATTAGGAATTGCTTTACCATCCCTTTTTTTATTAGATATATTCTTTATTTACATTTCAAATATTGTCCCGCCTAACTTGATCCGATTTCCTATAAAACCTTGTCCCAGTCAGAATTTGAGGCTGCTTCACCAAACCTTCGCACAGGTTAGCAGCAAGTAGACCCAAACTTGAATGTGTAAGAATTGTGAATTTGTGAGAATAATGCAATTAGACACAGAGCAATGGATACAGAAAATGTGGTACTTTTACACAATGGAGTACTACTTAGCTATTAAATACAATGAATTCGTGAATTTCTTAGGCAAATGGGTGGAACTGGAAATGGAAAAGAATTGAAGACCCAGAAGTGAACCCACACACCTATGGTCAATTGATCTTTGACAAAGGAACTAAAAACATCCAGTGGAAAAAAGATAGCCTTTTCAACAAATGGTGCTGGTTCAACTGGTGGCTAGCATGCAGAAGAATGCAAATCTATACATTAATATCTCCTAGTACTAAGTTCAAAGTTCAAGTGGATCAAGGAACTCCATATAAAACCAGACACACTGAAACTAATAGAAAAGAAACTGGGGAAGAGTCTTGAGCACATGGGCATAGGGGAAAATTTCCTGAACGGAACACCAATAGCTTATGCTCTAAGACCAAGAATTGACAAATGGGACCTCATAAAATTACAAAGTTTCAGTAAGGCAAAGGACACTGCAAATTTCTCTGCTAATAGATTCAGTGTATCTGGTTCTCTTCTAATGGATTCAGTGTATCTGTCCTTGATCCATTTGTACTTGATCTTTATACAAAAGATAAAAATTGATCAATTTGTATTCTTCTACATGCAGACTGCCTGTTAAATCAGCACCATTTGTTGAAAATGCTTTCTTTTTTCCACTCTATGGTTTTGGCTTCTTTGTCAGAGATCAAGTGACATTAAGTGTGTGTGTGTGTGTGTTTTTATAACTGGGCCTTCAATTCTATTCCATTGATCTACCTGTCTGTCTCTGTACCGATACCATGCAGCTTTATCACTATTGCTTTGTAGCACAGCTTGAGGTCAGGGATGATGATTCTCAGAGAAGTTCACTTATTGTTCAGAATAATTTTTGCTATCCTGGATTTTATGTCATTCCATATGATGTTGAGAATTGCTCTTTCCATCCCTGTGAAGATTTGAGTTGGAATTTTGATGGCATTGCATTGAATCTGTAGTTTGCTTTTGTTAAGAGGACAATTTTTACTATATGAATCCTACTGATCCATGATCATAGAAGATCATTCCATCTTCTGAGGTCTTCTTCAATTTCTTTCTTCAGAGTCTTGAAGTTCTTATCACACAGATTTTTCTTGTGCTTAGGAGTTATACCAAGAAATTTTATATTATTTGTGACTATTTTTAAGGGCATTGCTTCCCTAATTTCTTTCTTATCCCATTTATCCCTTGTGTAAAGGAAGGCTACTAATTTGTTTAAATAAATTTTATATCCAGATTCTTTACTGATATTGTTTTTCAGGTGTAGAAAGTCTCTGATAGAATTTTGGTGTCTAGTATCATGATTTGCAAATAGTGATATATTGAATTCTTCCTTTCTAATTTTTATCCCGTTCACCTCCTTTTGCTCTCTAATTGTTCTGTCTAGAACTTTGAGTATCATATTGAATAGACAGGAAGGGTATTGGCAGCCTTGCCTTGTCTCTGATTTTAGGGGGAGTGCTTCAACTTTCTCTCTATTTAATTTGATGTTGGCTGTTTATTTTTATTTCTTTTATTATGTTTAAGTATGTACCTTGAATTCCTGGTTTTCTAAGACATTTAACATAATGGGGTGTTGCATTTTGTAAAAGGCCTCTTCAGCAGATCATGTTTTCCTTTCCCTTTGAGTTTTTTTATATAGTGGATTAAATTGATACATTTCCATATATTGAAACATCCCTGCATCCCTGTGATGAAGGGGACTTGATCTTGGTGAATGATGGTTTAGGTCTTAGATTCAGCTTTGTAGATTTTTTTTTGTACTTTTGTATCAATATTTATAAGCAAAATTGTCCTGAAGATCACTTTCTTTGTGGATACTTGTGTGGTTTAGGCATCAGAATAACTGGGGCTTCACAGAACAAATTAAGAAGTATTCCTTTAGTTTTTGTTTTGTAGAATTATATGAGAAGTATTGGTATTAGGCCTTTTTAAAAGGTCTTATGCAATTCTGCATTAAAACCATCTGGCTCTGGACATTTTTGGTACTTTTCTCATTTTACTCAAAATTCTACCTCTTCAATATATGTTCCAATGTATTTTCCAGTACTTCAGTTCCATTGTGTACTGCACATTACATTATTTTTATTGTGTGAAGCATATGTGTAATGATAAAGACTAAGCAGCAAGGAGGAGGATGTTTGTTTATTCTACTTTATATTTAAAAATTCTCCCACACGTTGCCTGTACTATGTTTATATTCTTGATTTTTAGTTGGCATATTAGTATTATCACAATATTCCTAGACCTAGAAATAACTCCACTATATATAAAAATGAAAACTGTTGCTATGAAACACCACTCTGTTTTGTAAGATACATGGAGTGTTACAAATGTTATCTCTAAGTAAATAAGGATCATATAACATCAATTGAATTTAAGAAAGGAGTCATTTTATTTATCTTAATTGTTCCTAAGTATCTTCTAAATTAGTAAGGGAAATATCTGCTCCCTATGCTTAACTTGAGGATACAATAAATACATTTGGAGAAAGGCAATATCTTTGAAGAACTTCCCTGGCTTTGCCTTTCTGGGAGATCCTAGGCCTGGTAGCCCCTTTGAATCCATTTATGTGCCATAAAATTGTGAACTAGAGACTGTTTGGAACCCAAAGATTATGATGGGGTCACTTTCTGCAGTTTTCTGATTGATAAATTTTAAACACAGTAATTTTATTCTCAGCTTAATCTTTATTGGACATTAATGGTCTTTTTATTAACATGTTAAGAAACTAAAATTTTCCTGAATTGATACCACTCAGAAAAGAGACAATGGTGCTGTATTTCCTGATGTTGAATATTTATCATTTTTGCTTGATTTATATTTCAAAATGGAAGGAGTTACATGAATGTTCTCTTGGTGCTTAATGTTAATTAAAATTTTATATTTTAAATACAGACTATTTAAACATGAATGTAATATTTGTTAGAAAAAATAGCTTAGCGAATCAAAAATATTTAAAAATTGGCATTGATATAATTAAAAATTAATTGAATATACACAAAATAACAATGCTATCATTGAGAACTAAAAAGATTATGTTTTCAAACTTAATATTTTATTTATATTTGTGATGCACATGTTCATGATACAAATAAGTAGATGTTAGTTTACTACACATTTAAAATTGAAGGAAAAAACACAGTAAACTCACTTTTGGTCTTTTGAAATTTAAATATTAAAAACCTCTTAATGTTAGGTATAAAAATCTGATTATTTTCCTTTTGCTGAACAATTTTACACATCAAATGTACATTCCATATTAAAATAGAATTCTAAATATTATAATACAATGACTACTTTTAGCCTTTTTGGAATTAACTTTCAACAAATTAAATTTAAATGACAACAATAATTTAATGTTATTTTATGAAGGTTGCACAGGGACAAAAATGTTATGCTGGTACTTTATGGTTGCACACATTGTTCAACAAAATGCAAATTATGTTTATCTATCAGCAGACAATTTATATTTTACTGTTTTTCACTTAAATGTCAATGAGTTTTCATACTGTATAAGAAGGCCTTTTTTTTAACAATTTAAGTTATATTTCAGGATAAGCAGTAATTGTAATATATAACTAACTGTCTCATTATGGTTATTTCCTACTATGTTTTTGAATGTTTAAAGTTGTTTTTCTAGATTCATAACATGACAATTATCCCACTAAAAATATTATTAAATATCCTTAGCCCTACATTTGTTTTAATTATATTCATTTATTTTTTCTACATGAACACATGTAGTTTCCCAGAATGCATTGCATTGATTACTGCATGACTATGCAAAGAAGAGACTCTGAGGGTCATGGTTAATAGATAAAATTTGATCTCTGAAGGGAGTAGAAGAGCTTTGGTAGAGAGTGAATCCGTTACAAGTCACATTCAAAAGATTGATGTTAATCAAGCTCCTACAAAGAGAATTTGAAGCAGTTAGAATTAATGTTCTTTGCATTTATGTAATCAAATTTTTATTTAAACATTAGTAAAAGATAAGTGTACCTTCTAAATGAATCAAAATTGTTGACACTGGTAATATTCTACACACTATTGAATATTAATTTTTAAACAAAATAAGACTTAAATTGACTTTAACTCCTAATGGACTTCCAATACCATGTTAAAGTAAATTGATAGGTGTGTGGATTTTTCCCATACATTTATGAAGAAATCTCATAAAGATTTAGAGATGAGGTTTTGAATAACTGATTCATTTTCTCATGACTCTATTCTAATGTTGTTTAGAATACTTAATTTTTACTCAAAAGACTATGAATCACAGAGGGCAATTTTTACTGTCAGAAGTCCTATGGTGTATGTTTTGCCTTTTAGTATTTTGAACAATCACAGTAATTAGTATTTCAGAAAGTAACGTGGTCTTCTGTGGTTTCCCCAGGAGTGAAGTAGTAATATTTGTGCTATTTAGCAAAATTAGTTCAAAAGAATTATACAGCCACTGGTAAAAATTATAATGCTAGTAAATTTAAGAGTGTTTATGCTATTAGTAACTTTGGATATAGTTATTTACAGAAGTTAATTTATTGTTTCAATTTATTTTTATTTTTGAAATTATAATTTATTTTTCACATTTCTCTCTTTTATTTCCCCACTTAAAATACCATGTCTGCTTTCCTTAAAACTCAAGGCATAATCAAATCTAATTGTTGTTGAATGAATATAGGAATGCATATATATACATATATATGTGAGTGTATGTGTACATGTGTATATATATATTTGTATATATGTCTATATGTATATGTGTCTATATATCTGTGTGTCTGTGTGTATGTCTGTATGTAAATCTGTCTGTCTACGTTTATATATATATGTGTGTGTGTATAAATATATGTATATTTGTATTTATGCGCATACGCTCATATGTGTATATGTATATATGGTAGCCTATATGTAATCTTTCAAATAATTGAACCAATAACATGCCAAGCTGGACTAGAAAAATCCCACAGGGCCTCTACCCTACACAAAGAATGATGAATAACTCAGGAAGACTGGGAAAGCAAAAGTTGGCCCTTGTAAAGGAAGAGCATACTACTTGTTGTCCACTGTCAAAGTTTGACATGCAAACAAAAAAATGAAGCTAACATTATACAGACTGAGCAGATGCTTGATTTTTCTCAAGTTCTATTAGCAGTGTCACCCTAAATTTTTGAGCAATTTCCCAATAAGGTAGCATTTGACCACTAATTTTGCATATTTTCCAGTCAAGACAATTCACACATCTTAATCATTCCAGAACCATTTCCTAATGTATTCCTTCTCCAACTGGTCTCAAAGTGAAAGGGAAAGAGCAGAAATTATATGTAAAAAAATTCTGCCATTCTCTTGGAGAGTGCTTTTACCATTTTAGTGAGCCATAGTCACATCTCACAATAAAAGAAATATTTGTGAATAAATGTTTTTCATGTTGTTTCTGTGCGTAAAAAATAGTTAAAAATAAAAAATACAATAACATCAACAAAAATGAAACTATCTAGTATAGCCTTCATAAAAACAAACATTAGTATAAGCAAAACTAAGGATGATTACATTATTTGTGCAGAACAAAACCATCAGCAACAAATACTGATCATATATGTTTTATCCTCAGTTACAAGTATAGCTCTTCCTAACCCTAGCATGGGCAGTGCTGTGTTGACTTTCTAACTGGCACTTGTTTATTAGAAAAGAATTATATTTTATCGATGTCATGTCTGTCCCACTAAGTTTCATTTTTCTTTTACTTTTCTTAATTACTATTAGCTTTTTCTTTCTCTAATCAGAATTACTTCATAAAATCTGAGCAGAGAGTGATATGTCTCAGACACTAATTGCTAGGACTTATTTAAATAAATAAATATTGATAGGTTTTACAGTTCAATTCCAATAAATTTAATATTACTTAACTTCACTTAATTTGAGCATTTCTTTTTCAAAATATCTTATTCTTAGAGCCTCTCACACAACGTATTTTGATAGTATTCATTCCTAGTCATTCCCCATGTCCTTCAAGACCCTATTCTACATGCCTACACTCCCTAAATTTATTAGTTTCTTCTGCTTCCTGTCCTCCTCTTTATCATCTTACCTTCTCTTCTTCCTCTTCCTTGTCCTCCTCTTCCTCTTTCCTCTATTCTTTAAATTTTGCTGGAATCAAGATATGATGCATAACACCAAACTGACAATACAAAGCTATCCCATTTTTGGTTTAAATGGTTCAAACTCTTACACTAAAACATCTTAATATATTGATAAACATGGTGTATTTGTATATGTATGTATATATGTATGTATGTATGTATGTATGCATATGTACATGTTTGTTTTTGTGTATGTCCACCCATCCTGATGTGTGTGTGTGTGTGTGTGTGTGTGTGTGTGTGATTACCAACTGTTTCTTTACCATCCTTTTTGTGAAAGGCTCTCTCACATGGAACATGGAGTCCAGAGATGTTAATAGACTTGCTGACAAGTGAAGTCCAGTGATTCTTTCTGTGTGCTCCCAGGGTGCAGATTATTATTGTGCATCTCCATGTCCAGATTCATATTTGGATGGAATTCTGTGGATCAAATTCAGGTCCTAACACATGCATGTTAAACACTTTAATAACCTAACCATCTTCCCAGCACCTCATAAAGAATTTAAAACTCTGTCTGGCTTTTTATTCAGAGCTCTGGGCATAAACTTGAAATCATAAATTATAAACTATTATCCTTGAAAAATTAGTTAAAATTTTATGGCTCAGTCATATCATCTTTAAGATGGCTTAAAAACAACCTTCCTAAAGAACCTTAAACTAGTTAGTTAACGTGTATATTTTCACACCATATTTGTCTTGTATATGGTATTTATTATATGGATTTTCTAGGAAATTCAAAGGCTGAAGTTGAAATAATATGATAGAAGAAACAGAATTGAATTAGAAATATACAGAGCAAAATGGAAGAAGCCAGAACATTACAAAAATTAGTCACATCTTTCCACCAGTGGAATATACCTTCATATCCAGGCCTCTACTTAATGCTGTGTAGATGGTGTTGGTACTTCGTAGCTTTGTGTCTCACTGTGATAAAATCCTGGATGGTACATATCTTCCTACAACATTATGCACACTGATAGATTCAGAAGTGAGGGAGAGTTTGTCTACTGGTCTGTGGCAAGGCCAAGCCTTAGATCTATAATTAAATCTAAACCAAGTGGAAACAAACAGAAAATCAAACGAAACAAAAACTCGTGTGGATCAATTCCTGAAAAGACCCCCCCCTCACCAAGTGAACTTGCTAACATGAACTGAGGATATGACTTCCATCTCAGTCAAATTTAAGAGACATGGAAACAAAAGGTTCAGGTTACCCAGGAGAAAATGTTCATCCATTGCCTTTTCTACCGTTTTTTCTAAAACATGACGTCATTACCTGTAGGCCATTCTTTGGCAGGGTTTTTTGAGTTTGAATTTTTGTTTATTTGATTGATTACTTGAGCTGTTGTTTTGTTTTCACCAATTCATCATTTTCTTTTTTCTTTTTCTTTTTCTTTCTTTCTTTCAGTATTTTTTAAATAAAAAAAATGGTTAAGTAAATAAATGGATTCATGTTCTGGAGTGCCTCCTTACTTTCTTGTCAAATGTCTTCCTCAAATAAAACAGTACTTAACTGTGTTTCAGACACTTTGGAAGTTTAGAATTTGCATTTTAGCTATTACTAAAATATTATAGTATTGACTTAGGTGATAGTTCAGTGCCAAGTCATGTTGCTCCATAATAGAACCAATTACTTAAAAAAGAGGAACTCACTGCCTCAGGTCAACGGCCTTCTGGGGGTGGGGGTGGGAGAGTCTTTCCTGAAATACATTTATGCTGCATCCAACATAATCATGATTTTCCCTTCCATTATTTTGCTTCAACTCATGTTCTATACTTTGCACTTATCCACAAGAATACTTACATATTTTTTCATTAAGCACACATAAATGTAATTATTATTTATATAATTTATAAAACTTTTATAGTATTAGCATCACAGAAAACAAGCCTTAAAATGTTATAAAATTAAATATGTAAAAAGTACTCAAGTGAAACATTTGTGTTATTTAACGCTATATAACAGTATTTTCTAATGTCATACTAGAATCCATCGCATCTATTAGTTAAACTTGGAGACTGTGGGGACATTGAGGATATTTGGTTAGTAATTTAAAATGTGGAATGATAATTATTGTCATATAAGCATGATTGCTTCTGAAATTTTAATGGCATAGATTAAGCAAGATACTTTTGCTTATTTTTAACATGCCATTGTAAAATTTATAAAACATTGATCCATATGAGTGTAAAATCCTAATGTAAATCCCCAAATGCATTTCTATATGAAAGTAATATGCCCTATGTTCTCAGCATTTTGAAAAATAATGACCCTCTTCATTAACCACTAAGTTCTCTACAATAAGATGCTTCTCTGACCAAGGTAGGGAAAGTCATCAATCTATAAATACAAATATAAATAAATAAATAAATAAATAAATAAAGGCAGTTTGATAACATGATCATTTGAAAAAATATCAAGTGGACTCAGTTAAATATAAAAATAATATTAATTAATTAAAAAAGTACATAAAGATGTTTGGTTACTGTTATGGGAGAAAATTTGAGAAATGTGGGAGACAGTATGAGCTGGAGATGTTCAAGATACATTGTATTTATGTATAAATTATTCAAAGGCTTAATTAATAGAATATGTACGATTATGTCATCATCAGAAGGTATGTATGAAGTCACTGTTGCAATGCTGGCTCTAGGGGATTCTTTGGTAAAATGGCAATAATATTTGTTCTTTGCAGACCACTGTGAAAATAATACATTTGTGCATTCCCTTTTATGTGCTGCTTTTGGCCAACTCCTTATGTATTTCTCATGACCTTAGAAATGATGGCAGAACATGAGGCCACTGACCTCCAAAGAGGCTCATGAACAGTAATGGACAGGATTTACATAAAAATTTAATAGAATGCTAGTTTTCAGTCATGAACTGTCCATTTCATGAATGTTTGATAATGTACATATAGTAGAGTAATGCATATTTTATGTAATTCATAGGTATTGTGAAAATATGTAATATAAAATTATGTGCAAGTTGTATCATCTATGCAATAAAAATATATTGAATATGCTGTGTTTGCTTGCCATTTGCGGGTTTTTTTTAGTTTAGTTTTTTTCCTCACTATTCCTTTTATTAGCATGTACTCAGTGACATTAATTTCTTTTTTATTATATTTTTTATTTTTTATTAGATATAATCTTTATTTACATTTGAAATGCTGTTCCCTTTCCTGGTTCCACCCTCCCATGAAAATCCCATAAGCTATCTTCCCTTCCCCAATCAATCCTCCCCTGCTTCCCTGTCCTGGTATTCCTCTACACTACAGCATCAAGTCTTTCCAGGACCAAGGGCTTCTCCTCCCTTTAGTGTCTAATAAGACCATCCTCTGCTGCCTATGTTCTGGAGCCATGGGTAACTCCATGTGTACTCTTTGGTTGATTGTTTTGTCCCTGGGAGCTCTGGGAGTACTGGGTGACTCATATTGTTTGTTTTTGTGCAAATCAGTGTAGAATTGTAGCATAGAAAATATTTCATGTATTCACAGATAATTAGATCTTTGGGCAATGTAATTTCTAACCACTACAATATGGATGCTCATTTTTTATCTACTTATAGTAACATTGGAGTCGATTTAATATGTTTTTAGTTTTAAATTCTTCATACAATGTATTTTTCTTCATTTCCCCCTTCACAGATTCTAATTTCTTAAATGACACATAGTTGACCAAAATGTAAATGTTTTTGACTTATATTTTCCCTTGCATTTACTTATAGTTTGATTTCACAGAAGGGAAGATTTTGCACAAAGATATAGTGGAGAGTCAAGTACTTTAAAGACTGGAGAACAACACAATTAGCAAATAGAAAATTTAGGGATTTGATGATCCATCTAATCTGGCATTCTTGTTTTAATATCTTATTCAGACTATGCAAGAGAAATAGTTGATGATACACTTACCCCTACTTTCTACCCAGAAACCATGCTGCTTTTTGTTGGTCCTCAGAATTTCTTCTGAAAAACCTTTCCATGTTTTATACTTTTTCAGCTCTGAACAGTCTCTGTCTCACAGTGCCGTTAGATTTTGATTCTCACATTAGAAGAAAAGAAATTCAATTCAATTCTTGTGCAGGCATTAGGTAAATTCACTAGATATATCTTCATATGAACATCCAAATTAGGATGTTTGGTATTTAAAACTGCTACGGGATCATTTGCTGAAGATGTTAGGAGAAAATATCTTATGCAGCCCATATATTTAGTTTATGACTCCAGAGTTGAATATTTTGACTGTCTGAGCAAAGTGAATTAAAATATTAAAGCTGCTTTGCATTTCTTTCTCATCCACCAGGTGTTTAGATATCCTACAGGAACCTGAGGCCTGTTCTCATGAATGACAGCATTTAAATATTACACAGCTGTGCATGCACTTGTTTCCTTCTCCCACATTCATCTGATACTCTATCCTTTTCTTGAAACCATAGTTGCATCAGGCATAGGGACTGGAAAGCAAGTATCATTGAATAAGCATGATGCTGTGTATTTAAATGCAAAAGAGATATGCAGTAAATATTGTGAGCTTTAAACCAATAGGACATGGAATAAATACAAAAGGAATAAAAAGAGATAATTTATCACTCTTTTATGGTAACTATCTCATCAGAAGTGGAGCAGCTACAGCTTCTCTAAAGGATTTGATGAAGAGCTATTCAGACAAGGTTTTTCCAATTGTTTTTGTGCAAGGGAACACTCTTCATGTTGGAAGTATCAAGAAAACAAAGCAAATAATTAAAATACACTCACGTAATATTTTTCAAAATATTTAAATAAATGCTAAGTTCCAAAGAAAAAGATAGGGAGTATTTTTATTAAAGAACTTACATAATGTTCAAATATGTAATTAATAACAAATCACTTAATGATGTGTATTGATTTACTATCATACAGATACTAAAAAATAGGATAACTTAAAGTATTAAATAAATTATATGAACTCAAACATATTTTGTTTTGTTTTGTGTTTTGAGACAAGATTTCTCTGTAGCCCTAGCTGTCCTGTCTTTGCTTCCTGAATGTTGTGAATAAAGGCTTGTGCCACACCTGTCTGTGTCAAATAAAATTTACATATCATATTGTAGAAGAAAAATGTTCAGTGTTTCACTTCGAAGATAATTTCTTTTTATCGCTCATTCCTCAAGCTCACATAACGAAATTGCACATTATTGCACATTATTGCACATTTCTATATTGAAGTCCTCACAGATTCTTCATTCCATCTCATTGATACATTGATAGAATAATTCAAATTTCTAAATTTTATTTCTAGTTGTTGAAATTTCACTGTCAGTATCTGCCTCATGACATCAAAATCTTAAGTCTTTCTCCATACCTCTTTCTTTTTGTAGAAATTCATCACAGAGTTCAATTCGATGAACATTGCTGCTGCTCTGCTTGAGCATTTATTTGTCCTTCATTTTCATATTTTCTATTATTTACCCATAATTAATATACCTTATATTCATACTACCAATATTTCTAATACTACAAGATAATTTGTGGATTATAAGAACCCAGATGTCCGTCAACGGAGGAATGGATTCAGAAGATGTGGTATATCTACACAATGGAATACTACTCTGCAATTAAAAACAATGAATTCACGAAATTCCTAGGCAAATGGTCAGAACTTGAAAATATCATCCTTAGTGAGGTAACCCAATCACAAAAGAACACACATGGTATGCAGTCACTGATAAGAGTATATTAACCCAGAATCTCGGAATACCTTAGACACAATTCGCATATCAATAGATTTCCAAGAAGATGGAAGGAGAGACCCCTGGTCCTGGAAAGACTGGATGTAGGGGAATGCCAAGACAGAGAAGCCAGAGGGGGTTGAATGGGGAAAAGAGGGAGGGAAGGGGGCTTATGGGACTTTCGGGGAGGGAGGAAATGGGAAAGGGGAAATGATTTTGAATGTAAATAAAAAAAAAACTTAGAAAATAAAATAAAAAAAAAGAGATGGAACTTATTTTTTTAAAAGTGAACTGTTTTGCCAAAAAATATATCTTAGCACTCTCTAATTTTTTTTCTTTTGGTCTTATTAGTTCTAGTTTATTACCCTAAATTTTGCTATAACTTTAAAGTTGAGTATGAATTATAGTTACTGTCTCTGAAATTAGAAATTTACAAGGTAGGGCATTGAAAGGAATCACCACTGTTTTAAGTTCTTCTACATAATGTTTCCAGATTTTCAACTACATTAAGAGGGAGAACTTTCCCCAGACTGTGAGTTTGGGTTTGTGATTCAACACTGTGGGTTCTGGCCAACACTCTTCTATCAAGGACCACTGTCCACTCAGCGTGAGCTTATAGATGGCAAACCTGGGAGTTCTGGGCACATTTTCCTCAGGTAGATGTTGATTAAACTTCCCTCAGTTGGATTGTAGAATGGTTGGCATCTCTCTCAGAGTAGGTGGGTACCTCACATAGTAATTAACTTATCACAGTCAGATAATTTCAGGAAATACTGAGAATATGCAATGTTCCTAAGAGGAAGGATTTTAGAGTAGTATGACAAGTATCTTTACATTGTATTTTCTTTTTTCTTTTTTTTGAAATTTTTTCTATATTTTCTTTTATTTACATTCCCAATGATTTCTCCTTTCCCGATTCCTCCCTCCCCGAAAGTCCCATAAGTCCTCTTCCCTCCACTGTTCCCAATTCAACCCTCTCCCGCTTCTCTGTCCTGGTATTCCCCTACATCCAGTCTTTCCAGGACCAGGGGTCTCTCCTTCCATCTTCTTGGAAATCAAATGAAATGTGAATTGTGTCTTGAGTATTCCGAGTTTCTGGGTTAATATCCCCTTATCAGTGACTGCATACGATGTGTGGCCTTTTGTGATTGGGTTACCCCACTAAGGATGGTACTTCCAGTTCTGACCATTTGCCTAAGAATTTCGTGAATTCATTGTTTTACATTGCAAAGTAGTACTCCATTGTGTAAATATACCACATCTTCTGTATCCATTCCTCTGTTGAGGGACATCTGGGTTCTTTCCAGCTTCTGGCTATTGTAAATAAGGCTGCTATGAACATAGTAGAGCATGTGTCCTTATTGCATGCCGAGGAAGCCTCTGGGTATATGCCCAGGAGGGGTAAAACAGGATCCCCTGGGAGTGTCATGCCCAGTTTTCTGAGGAACCGCCAGACTGCTTTCCAGAGTGGTTGTACCAGCTTGCAATCCCACCAGCAGTGGAGGAGTGTTCCTCTTTCTCCACATCCTTGCCAACACCTGCTGTCTCCTGTGTTTTTGATCTTAGCCATTCTGACTGGTGTGAGATGGAATCTCAGGGTTGTTTTGATTTGCATTTCCCTAATGACTAAGGATGTTGAACATTTCTTTAGTTGCTTCTCAGCCATTCGATATTCTTCAGGTGAGAACTATGATCACTTGATCTTTGACAAAGGAGCTAAAACCATCCAGTGTAAAAAAAGACAGCCTTTTCAACAAATGGTGCTGGTTCAACTGGAGGTCAGCATGAAGAAGAATGCAAATTGATTCATTCTTATCTCCTAGTACTAAGCTCAATTCCAAGTGGATCAAGGACCTCCACAAAAACCAGACACACTGAAAGTAATAGAAAAGAAACTATGGAAGAACCTTGAACAAAGGTCACTGGGGAAAATTTCCTGAATGGAACAGCAATAGCTTATGCTCTAAGATCAAGAATTGACAAATGGCTATTATAAATAAGGCTTCTATGAACATAGTGGAGCATGTGTCTTTATTGCATGAAGGTAAAGCCTCTGGGTATATGCCCAGGAGTGGTATAGCCGGATCCTCCGGGAGTGTCATGCCCAGTTTTCTGAGAAACCGCCAGACTGCTTTTCAGAGTGGTTGTACCAGCTTGGAATTCCACCAGCAGTGGAGGAGTGTTCCTCTTTCTCCACATCCTCGCCAACAACTGCTGTCTCCTGTGTTTTTGATCTTAGCCATCCTGACTGGTGTGAGATGGAATCTCAGGGTTGTTTTGATTTGCATTTCCCTAATGACTAAGGATGATGAACATCTCTTTAGGTGCTTCTCAGCCATTAGATATTCTTCAGGTGAGAACTCTTTGTTTAGCTCTGTACCCCATTTTTTAATAGGGTTACTTGCCTCTCTGGAGTTTAACTTCTTGAGTTCTTTGTATATATTGGATATTAGCCCTCTGTCGGATGTAAGGTTGGTAAAGATCATTTCCTAGTTAGTTGGTTGCCGTTTTGTCTTTTTGACAGTGTCTTTTGCCTTGCAAAAACTTTGTAATTTAATGAGGTCCCAATTTTCTATTCTTGATCTTAGAGCATAAGCTATTGGAGTTCTGTTCAGGAAATTCTCTCCTGTGCCCATATGTTCAAAGTTCTTCCCTAGTTTCCCTTCTATTAGTTTCAGTGTGTCTGGTTTTATGTGGAGATCCTTGATCCACTTAGAATTGAGCTTAGTGCAAGGAGATAAGAATGGGTCAATTTGCATTCTTCTGCATGTTGACCTCCAGCTGAGCCACCACCATTTGTTGAAAAGGCTATCTTTTTTTCCACTGGATGGTTTTAGCTCCTTTGTCAAAGATCAAGTGACCATAGGAGTGTGGATTCATTTCTGGGTCTTCAATTCTGTTCCATTGATCTACATGCCTGTCACTGTACCAATACCATGTGGTTTTTAAAACTATTGCTCTGTAGTACAGCTTGAGGTCCAGGATACTGATTCCCCCAGAGGTTCTTTTACTCTTGAGAATAGTTTTAGCTATTCTGGGTTTTCTGTTATTCCAGATGAATTTTTGAATTGCTCTTTCTAACTCTATGAAGAATTGAGATGTCCCTCAACGGAGGAATGGATTCAGAAGATGTGGTATATCTACACAATGGAATACTACTCTGCAATTAAAAACAATGAATTCACGAAATTCCTAGGCAAATGGTCAGATCTTGAAAATATCATCCTTAGTGAGATAACCCAATCACAAAAGAACACACATGGTATGCAGTCACTGATAAGGGGATATTGACCCAGAATCTCGGAATACCCTAGACACAATCCGCATATCAATAGATTTCTAAGAAGATGGAAGGAGAGACCCCTGGTCCTGGAAAGACTGGATATAGGGGAACGCCAGGACAGAGTAATGAGAGGGGTTGAATGGAGAAAAGAGGGAGGGAAGGGGGCTTATGGGACTTTCGGGGAGGGAGGAAACGGGAAAGGGGAAATGATTTGGAATGTAAATTAAAAAAATAAAATAAATAATTAAAAAAAAAAGAATTGACAAATGGGACCTTATAAAATTGCAAAGTTTCTTTAATCAAACGACACTGTCAAAAGGACAAAGAGGCAGTCAACAAACTGGGAAAAGATCTTTATCAACTCTACATCCGACAAAGGGCTAATATTCAATATATACAAAGAACTCAAGAAGTTAGACTTCAGAGAGCCAAATAACCCTATTAAAAATGGGGTACAGAGCTAAATAAATTGTATTTTCTAAAAGAAATATTTGTTGGGCTGGAGAGAGAGTCTAAATAAAAAGTAATTGCTGCTTTTGAAGAGGCTGGAGAGGAACTTTTGGAGAGAGAAAGGGGAAGGGGGAGGGGAGAGAGGGAGAGAAAGGAATCAGGGAGAGACAGGCAGAGCGAGCCAGGAGGGGCCAAACTACCACTTTTATAGCAGGCCAGGCCTACCTAGCTGTTGCCAGATTACTGTTGGGTGAAGCGTAGAGGAAAAGCTAGCAACAACCATCCATTTAGATATCAATGCACATGCATGTTTTGAGAGCTTGATAAAGTAACTTGGGGAAGGGATGCAGAGACCTACAGAGTTCATTTTTTGCTGTGAACTCATTACCTATTTTCTTTTTAGCGTAATGCTGGTGATTTGAATGAGATGTCCCCTATAGTTTCAGAAATTTTATTTATTGATCCCCAGTTGGTGGAGTTGTATGAGTAGGTTTAGGAGGTGTGGCCTTGCTGGAGGGAGTGTGCCAATGGGGGCTGGCTTTGCGAATTTAAAAACTCAAGACATTTCTAGTCTCTCTCTCTCTCTCTCTCTCTCTCTCTCTCTCTCTGTTTCCTGCTTTTATTTTAAGAGGTGAGCTCTTGGCTTCCAACTCTAGCCACCTCCATGCCCCAGTCTTGCCAGCATGGACTCAGCCCACTGTAACTGTAATTAATAATAATAATAATAATAATAATATAACTAATACAAAGAAGAAGCTGGATATTTTGTTCGCAGCACCTGTGGGTGGCTCCCAATTGCCTATCATAAACTTATGAGTACCAGAGAATTGGATACCCTCTTCTGGACTCCATGAGTACAAGAAGTCACACACACACACACACACACACACACACACACACACACACACACACACATACACACACACACACACACACACACACACACATACGCAAATAAACACATAGGAGGTTAGAAAATGTCCATATCTCCTTGTGTGAATTAATTTAGGCGGCAATGATTACAGAATGTTGTAAGTAGTCATTGTACTGCTTCCTATACCATTTTAAGTCAGAGCCAATAGAAGCTTTTGCCATTTTTATAATAATTGTACACAGTGCAGGTATGTATTCAGCAGATTTAAGGGGCACACGCCTTTCTAAGCACCCTTAAAAACTTTGTGATCCTGGAGCACAGGCCTAGCAATTGCAAATGAACATAGACCTAGTAAGATACTAGTAGACCTGACTCTGAGAAGATACTACGAGTAACAGTGAATATTTTGATGTCCTATAGGAGAAAGATGAACAAATATTTGTATTTTGTGTTCATAGGCAAATGTTTGGTAACCATAAGTTTTTGTCACACTGCCAATTGAGATAAAGTTCCTTTCCCCTAGTCAGTCTAGCAGAATTTGTAAAATATGGTATGGAACTTCTTGTCAAGAACATGCTTAAGGAAACCTGGGAATGGTTCTCAGATTATTTTTTGTTCTGAAAGTTGTTTCTCTCTTTTCTAAAATGCATTATATTTTATCCTGAAAAATAAAGCAAAAATATGCCTATAGCTAAATAAATGTCTTAAGTAGCTTTCTCAGTATACATGCTCAGGGGATATGATGTTTCTTTTAAATTTGAAAAATATGTGCTCAGGAAAACAGATGGTAACTTTACCAATAAAGTTCTCAGAACAACCATGAGTTTCATCAGAAATATATTCGGGTCCATTCTAGTGCACAAAGATTCATCATCTACATAGCTTTTGAGACAAGACTCTTCACTGCAAGAGAGATTGTTGTCAAATAATCATTCTATGGAGAATGAATTCTAAGGTGGCTAAGTATATTAATAAACAATAAAACAGCATGCAATGTAAATGTGACTCTGTACAAACTGAAATATCATGCAGCTGGACAACTAACAAAAAAAGTGTTTAATTCATGTTATAGTGTCATACCTTATAATCCCTAAAATGCTATGGTTACAACCAGCATATCAAATTACTACTTTTATTTTGAGAAATTTGCAAAAATTTTAAAGAGAAATAATAGATATATTTCACAAGTATATTTTTACTCTTTTTAAAATGATATGTGGTCACATTACTTTCGAAATTTCATTTCTTTCTTCTAACCTTTTCCTTGCTCCTTATTTTTTCTCTTAAAATCATGGTCTCTTTTTTATTGGATGAATATATGTATACATCTGTAACTAAATACGTAAATACAGTTTGTAATTCACTATAACATTTCTCACAGGTAAAAATGGTTCAGTTTTCAACCTTCATACAAAAGAATGAAATAGATTTGGGATAAGAAAAGTGTTTGAAATTTCCAAATGATACAACAGCTTGCCTGGAAGATAGAAGATTGACTTACTAAGAAACCAAAGCTAACTTGATAGACAACACCAGATCACAACTTTCCTTTTATAAATCTGTGCTCCAATTTTAAAATCAGAACATAAGCAAATTTCAGGTCCTATAAATAATACAACCAATTAAATACTTATATTTACAGTGTCTTTTTTTTAAGCAGTTTTTGTTTTGATTTCAAATTCAGGCTTAATGTCATTTAAATGTTTATTTTTCACTACAACTGATTTAGTTTTGAGAATACACAAACACATGGATTCTGAAACCTAATCCAGAAGATAATTTATCCAAAGAATCTGAGTCACTGTTGAGAAATGCAGAAAGAAATACTGAACAAGCTTTGAATATTTTTAAACATCTATCATATTATAATAGGAACCATTCAGGATCACATCCACAGAGAGCACACTTTCATTCCTGGTAGTGTTTCACTTCTATGGATATTAGGACCAACCACCAAGACATAGGAGAAACAAAGCCTAACTTTATCAACAGATAATTTATTGCATGTATCATGCCGAGGAGAATGATTTGAGGATGTCTGACTTACTGACATACTCTTGGTGGTGACAGTATGAGAAAATATTTGAGAAAATTGACATTCCAAATTAGTGACAAGTGAATTTCTGCCCCAAAAAGAAATCAGAAGGTACAATGATATTTTTATCTTTGCCTTCAACTAAGAGTTATATCATGTGGCTTTATTGGCTGTGTCATCCTTGACTTCACACCACATAAGCACAGTATAGAGGCAATATAGTAAATTATTGTTTGAATTTACCCAACAATGGTATCATCTCATTGATTCCACCTTTGCTTACCAATTTGCTGTCAGTTAATTTATATACCTATATACTTCTAATGTATATCTTCATATTGAAAATTAATTACACTGGAGAATAGTACTAGTAATTTTGAATTTGTATATGGTTCACTTAATGGAAGTTAGTAGCATAATCTTAAGAATGTGTTTATTGTGAAAGTATGATTACCTGAGTCTGATCCCTTGAACTCATATAAATATAAGTGCAAAGTGAAAACTGAGCTCACAAGGTTATATTTGACACCTACTAGAATTCATTGCATGGAATGTCCTGACAAAAAAACATTGCATTTACCTGGACACACACACACACACACACACACACACATAGAGTTAATAATGAAAATATTATAGCAAAAATGTTATATAGATGATGCTATATAATCTTAGCCTTGAAATTTTGCTTTTAAAAATTTTAGTATTATTGACTGCTGCAAAGTTGGTCATTTCTGTGCAGAAGATAAGAGCATCGCTCTGTGCCACTAAGACTTCTACTCTGTCCTAACTGTGATTTTCTTACAAATCAAACCTTACTAAGTGATTGAGGTTTTTTATAACCAGGCACAACCACATTACATTCTCTCCAATATTAAAATCCAACAATGCAGTGCTAAGTTTGGATATATTTTTCGTAAAATTACATTTTTGTGAATAGTTTGGTAATAAATGATGGATATTTGACATCAGTTGTATTTCTCTGAGCAACACTCTGGCACTCCTATGTTTTAAACCAAGAAATCTTGTCATTTGACTTAAGAATTTAATTCCTTCAGTGAATTTTAGTCCCTTTAACATGAAAAATGTCTTTAAACGAAAGCATAAAGTTGGGAAACTGAAGTGTATGCTATAACCCTCAATGCAAATATAAGTTTATTAACAGCTTAAAAGCTTAAATGATATAGAGCTTCAGTACACACAGTTTTATTTGAGTGAATAGAAAAATACTATTGCATGTAACTATATATCAGGTGTATAAAGTATTTTCTTAAAACATTGTAGGCATAATAAATTTTAACTTGCACACTCTTTGCTTTCATCTCTAAGTCATTTGTCATGGATCTGAATGTCTGTCCAGGTTCATTTATAAATAAGCATTTGCAATCACTCTATTAAAGACCATAAATTGATATTTTCATCTAGATATACTATTTTAAAATTTTGTAGTTTTGAGATATCAAAGAGCGAGTTCATTACATGCATTTATGACTTGACCTCACAATTTTATTAACATAAATGCAAAGGTAATATTTTAAGGTACAAAAGACAGAATGGATAACATGCCAGAACAAAGGGAATTGAAAAGCATATATTAAGAGATGAAAAATGATACAAACATAATTTGGGAAAGAATATACCTACCTAGAAATATGTTCTCAGCTTGTGTGAAGACCTACAACACAAGAAAGGAAGTTTATTCTATTCTTTTCCATCTGAAAGGCTCACAAAACACTCCAAACAATTATGCCTGAGGTATAGTAGGAACTGGCAAAGGGTTGAAAGTTAAAGGACATGTGAAAATGATTTTGTAGTGATTTGGTCCTTCCCTAACATCTATGTCCAGGAAAGGAGGGAAGAGCCTAGATCTTACACAAAGAGTGAATAGGAATTTCATCATATGGTGTCTTTGAAGCACACTGTGTTGTTGGGAGGAACAGGGTTTTTAAAGAAACAGAGTAAGAATGACCTATGGATTTTGCAGTGCTAACACCTACAGCCTATGTATAGGACACCAATGATGTGTGCAATGTAGTAAGCTGTATGTGGATTTACACCTAAGAAAGAGTGCATTTCAGAAAACGAAGGTGTCAAACACCTACCCATAGTGTGTCACGAAACAAAACAATGCAAGCAAGCAAGAAACTAAAAAACAACAAAACACAAAAAAAAGCTACAGTTCTCTATGCTCCAACCAACTTTCTCCTTTGTGAATGCATCCTTTCCTAATGAGCTGATTGTGCTTATTCGAATTCCTCTCTCATATCTCTACTCCTTGTTTGGAAATGAACCTACAAGTCTCCCTCTGTCCTGATACATGACCACATCATTACTATCCTAAGCCTTATTACTAATTTGCATTGCGCTCCCTGCACTTCATATATAAAGCATTCATAAAAAAAGATTCTCACACTTTTTAGAAATCTAACTCAGATTTTATCCTGTTCTTTTGTCTTTTGTCTATCTAGGTGGCTATGAATTCCATCCGCTCTTAAAATATCTACTGGCATAAGGTAAATTGAAGTGACAGCAGATGATCATAATTCCATTATCATGTTGGAGACAGTGATAATAACAGGCATTCCCCTGTCTACTGTTTAGTAACAGCAGCAAATTACTGGCTGGCACGAATTGTGACCGAAGTGATCCACACTGACTTGCCAAGAGCTACTCATTCTGTTTGTTACAACAAAGACAAATTCATGTTCTACCAACATTACACACAGGCCCTGTCCAGCTGGGACCTACTTGAGAATGCAGACATTTTTTTTTTCAGTTATTTTTTATAGGAAAATTATATAACTGATTTTTTAAATAACCTTCAAGTCTATAAAGAGAAATAAAAGCAGCCAATGACCATTTTGACCAATACTTTGCTAAAAAAAAAAAAAAAAAACAAAAAAAAAATCTAGTGGGGTAAGCAGAGCCCCTCATCACAGTAAATACATTTTCTTTTTCTGTACTTAACAGCTTGCAAGCTCTTCTTAAAGCAATAACGTAACTCTGAAATGTATAACATGCACCTTATCTGAATGATAAAATCTCATTCAGAAACTAAACCTGTCTCACATATACCCCAAGCCTCAATTGTACCTTAACACCCATCATCCTTATCTTTGAGGCAGAATCTACCATCAAACATAACATTTCCCCTGGCATCGTGTCTCTGAAACTAGTCTTTAGGAACTAAAGTATGCAGTGTTTGGAACAAGATACTCCAAGGATCCGCAAGTGGCACATGACAGTCTGTACCTAGGGTCTGCAAGAAGGTAGTGTAGGTACAGGTACTTGCTGCCAAGCCTGACAGCCTGAGTTCAATCCTTGACACTCGCAAGGTAGAAAAAGAGAACTGACTCTTGCATGTTGTCCTCTGATGGGCTCACACTCAGAGACAAATAAATGTGTATAAATATGAAGGAAACCCATAGCTAATGATCAGAGATTTACACTGAGATATCTACTGGTTTGAAGGGAGAACTCGTGGAGTTGAGGCACTCATCATGTATGTGAGGGGTGCTTTAGAACTGTTCAAGTAATTTTAAAGTGCAGTAGGAAAAGAGACCTGCTATAAGAGAAGCACAAATTGCCATGTTCAGTTTCAGTTTTTATTTTACTGTGAGAATCTGAGACATCTTATGAAAGATAAAGACAATCAAATGATCCAGCAAAGAACCAGCCATCCCTGACTCCTTGAATATCATTGGAGTTAGCAAATTCACCTTTGAGCATCACAACAGCACAGTTCACACCAGAAGCACATTTTTTTTGAAGTCCCTGAAAAGAAAAAAGTTACATACTGAATGCAGAATTGCCTTGTCCCTCCAGCCAGGTCCCCTTTTGTCCAGCACTTCCACACATGCAACAGTTAGTGATGTTAATGAAGTGCCAAACTCTCCACTGTTCCCTCACAGACACTTGATCTTTGCTTTTCAGTTTATCCTTGAACTCTCTGTTTCCCATTCATCTGCGGAAACTGTGATTTCTCAAACCAGAGAATTGGCAAAATGTATCAAACTCTTCGCAAAGCTACATAAAATTATTTCTTTGAATCCTAATTGGTCTTTCTATTACCTTCTCTCACTATGTCTTGTTAGTTCATGAACCATGTGTTGCAGTCATTGTAATAGTACACAGAAAGAAATACTCCACATAAGTATGTTTATACATTTCAGTTTTCTTGCTCCAGAATTTTCAATGTCCAAAACATATGCATGAATTAATGATCAGTTTACCACTGCTTTGTAAGAAACATCTGCAAAGTTATATGAGATATGAAATTGATGAGTTAATTATCAACATTTTCCTAAACTTGGTGAGGTATAACATCACAAAAGAAGATATTTCTTTTGCCATCAATCATACTAGGTTTATATTTCAGGATCATTTGTTCTGTGGCTTAAAAAATGTTGTCCTCTTAGAAGCTGTCATCTTTATCATTAAGAAAGAATTATTGTATAATTTTGTTTTAGCTATGAAAATGAAAAGAATGAATATTCACAGGCACATATCAAAACCCTCCTGATATGTGGCTGATATTCAATAAACATTTCTTTTTTCTCTTTGCCTAACTCCCTCAGGCAAATCAAGGTCTCTAACTAACTCAGAGTCAGAATTCTAATTTGCTTTAGGCCTACAGGGTGACATGCAACAAGCCTGAAGGTAAATGCCTAGGCTTTCCAAGAGAGTACCAGTTTTTACAATGTAGAGTTAGAAATACAATTTTGAGAGGAATCTTCATTAAATTAAGGTCTTCGTCTTAATTTAATACAGCTAATTGAATTATAGGATAAAAGGATCACCCATCAGTCCTTGAGTTTGAAGACAAAGCAGTGAAAAGTTGACTACTGAAACTATCACTGCAATTGAATTTTCAAATGTAGTTTTTGCATTGTTTGGGTGAGCACTGGTTTCATTTATTTATTTGTTATATTAAAGTATAGTTTCCAGTGTGTTTGAATGTTATCTTTCCTATTTAATGTAATGAATTTATTTACTGTATTTTCTTTTTGTGATATTTGCATAAAGGTTAATTATATATATATAATATATATATATATATATATATATATATATATATATATTATATATATACTTGTACTGTAAAATATATGAATGATTGAGGATCTTAGGAAAGGGTAGTGGTATTAGGACCTGGATACCATCTTTGGCTAAATCAATGATGAATATTGATGTCTATCTTGCAAGTCATTTACTTACATTCAAATTCATTTTGGGGAATTTTTTTTCAAATTTTTTTTCTAAGTTTTTTTATTTACATCCCAAATCATTTCCCCTTGGTTATTTTATTTATGTACATTTCAAATGTTATTCCCCTTCCCAGTTTCCCTTCCCCAAATCTCCTATCCCGTCCCCCCACCTACTTAAATGAATCTATGATGGTGCTCGTCCACCTCTCCACCCACTCCCACCTCAGCATTACCCTACAACTGGGTGATTGAGACTCCACAGGATCAAGGGGCTCTCTTCCCACTGATGCCAGATAGGACAATCTTCTGCTACATATTCAGCTGGAGCCATGGGTCATCCCATGTGTACTTTGTGGTTGGTGGTTTAGTCCTTGGGAACTTTGGGGGGTCTGGTTGGTTAATATTGTTGTTCTTCATATGGGCTGCAAATCACTTCAGCTCCTTCAGTCCTTGCCCTAAATTTTCCCTATTTACTACATTATTATTTATTCTTTTCAGAAGATACAGTTTATTAAGGTATGTATTGAGAGTTATCTCAATTAATAATGTCCATCCATGTTAGCTAAATTTCTACTCATTTTTTAGAAATGTCTAACAGTTTAAATCTTTATGGTGAGACATTATTGATCACCTAGATGTTACACATGCCAGGTGTATACTCTACTACAGGAACAAGAAGACATATACAACCTTCCATGGGGCAGTTGGTCAGACAGGCATTCTAGGATCTTAAATCTGGCAAGAATATTTGACATTTTTTCTAAGAACATTGTACACCTTTAAAACACTAAATGAACCACAATTGCTTTTTATCTACAATAAATGCTCTATTAAAGCAAAATGGGAAGGCTTCTACAACTTTTAATTTAGAGAGTAGCCTCCTGTTTTTAATGTGTGTATTTCCTGGGAAAAGAAAGTGTTTTGCCTCACAGAATATTCCACTGGGATTAACTTTTGCTAACAGCTTGGATGTTGCCTCTACTCTCCAGCATTTGAGCCTCAGGTGAGAAAGATTAATTGCATTAGATCTAAAGAAGCGAGCTGCATCAATTCAGTAGGGGATCCACCACTCTGTCATGACTGAAAGTGACCAAAGAAAATGTGATATACAAATTACCATGATGAAATACATCAGAGAGTTTCAAAACAGTTCCCAGTGAAAAAAGGTATGTGGATGTAGCCTTCAATATGATGTTTAAAATAGAGGAGGGACTCAGACCTGATATGGGGCTGTGGCATACTTGTACTGTAAATCAAATGCGAGAAAATAACTACTGTGCAAACATTGAGAACATGAAGGATGGAGACTGTATAAATTCTACAAATAAATCATAGCCCTGCAGAATGCAGACAAAGGAGGTTAGATATGAAAAGGAAAACATGGAGTTCAAAAGAACAAAGTCCTTAAAGCTGCTAAAAATGAAAACATATTCTCTAGGAAAAAGACTTGGATCACTTTGTAGCTCACACCAACCCTTGGTGTCTATTCCTAGAACTGTACAAATCATCTCTGTATGTATATTACTCCACTACTTGGAGTTAAAGATAAAGGTTCCAGGAATTCAAACTTATCCTAGGCTGCAGAGGTTTCTTAGGTTCAGCCCAGTCTACATGTGATCGTGTTTAAAAAATGTTTCATATCCATATGATACTCTATATTTAAACTATTGTAAACATGAATCATAGAATCTGTGACTGAATCTTTGCAAGGTATTTTATTTAATGTGTTTACATGAAAGTGACATTTGTAACTATCTAGCTCATTCCCTTCAGTCAAACGCCTCTGAAAATCTCATTTTGTTCCTCCCACATTCATATTTTCTACCTCCTTCCTGCTGCTCTCTCTCTCTCTCTCTCTCTCTCTCTCTCTCTCTCTCTCTCTCTCTCTCTCCCTCCTTCTCACTCTCTCTATCTATCTCATTCTCTCTCCCTCCCTCTCCCCCCACTCTCTTGTCCCCACTATGTTCATTTAGTGCTCCCTGAATTAACATGAATATTCAGAGAAATCAAACTGACAACAACATGAATTCATTCTTTTAGAAATTGCCCTAAATATTAATTTTCCAAATATTTTACCAACATTGATTGTTTTCCCAACATACTAGCATTTTCTCATCTCTTTCCTTGCATCTTCTTATCTTGTGTATTACCAAGTCCTAAATGAGTGTCAATTAAGATTAACTCTTGGGATATCTTTGGGCTGTATTTTAAATAAACCATCCTTCAATATTTTCTTTTTTTTTATTATATTTTCTAAGTTTTTTTATTTATATTCAAAATCATTTCCCTTCAGTATTTTCTAATCATTGCTGAATTTATCACCTTTGGTTGACTCTGGTTTTCTTCAACGACATTGTGAATAGACACCATTATTTTATTTTAATTTATTTTATTTTATTTTACTTTTTGGTGGATAACAGAATGGTGGCACATGGAAAATTAATGCCTAGAGCACTAAATATATATTTTACAAGATTTTAACTAATTGGTCTGAAATACTTGGGAAAGAAATGCAATTCCTAAAGCCTTCCTACTTGGGAAGTCATGGGAGTTTATTTAGAAAAGCTTTTACTCTTGGGGAAGAAGGCATGTGTGCAAGCACTAAGAATGGAAGGAAAAAATAACATGCAGGAAGCTCTGTGAGAAGAATGTGTGGAAGTGGTGTAGGTGAGGGTGTTGGGAGTGTGAGTGGCAGCTACACTGCAGAAATGTGAGCACCACAGAAGTCAAGAGGCAGAGTCCTCAACCCTCAAATTCCAAGTTTGACCTTGTCAATCTGTTTTCTGCTCTGCCAGCTAGTTTTTCCCATTTTTTAGTGAGATATGTATAAGACCCCTGCAGTTATTCTGAAGAGCAGCATAAGGACATCTCTTCATCTTCTAAGCAATATAAGACCTAACTTTAGTTAAGAACTTCATACAGAAATCCTATATTATGTGGACCATTAACTTGATTCTGTCCAATAGCAAAAATACATTAATGACAAGAAATTACTCTGTGCATGTGACCTTCTTTCTTTCATTTTTTTATTCACTTTATATCCCAATCACATCCTCCTTCCTCCTCTTTCAGTCCACCCTTACAAATCCTTCTCCCTTGCCTCCTCCTCTTCTCCTCAGGTACCACCCCACCCTGAATCACATAGTGGCAGCAGGTCCAGGCATATATTCTCCCACTAAGGCCCAGCCAGGTAGTCAAAGTACAGGGAAAGGGGATCCAGTGGCAGGAACAGAGCTGGAGACAGCTCCTGCTCCACTTGTGAGGGGACTCACATGAATACCAAATTGTATATTTGTTACAAATGTGTAGGGTGTCTTGATTATCAGCGTGTTCTCTGGTTGGTAGCATAGTCTCTGTGAGTCTCCATAGTTCCAGGTTAGTTAACTCAGGGTTTTCTTGTGTGTCCTTGACTCCCCCACACACTAATATTCCAGACTCCTCCATAAGACTCCCGTGTTCCTCCAATACATGACCTATCACAGAGCTAGAACCCAGGCATTTGTTTTTACACTCTGAAGAGACTTCTGTATGTAAATATTACTTGCTGTACTTGCAACTTCTATTCAATTTGTGTGTCTTAAATATAATATGATGAGTACATGATCAGAGATTTTACTGTCCTGTGGGCTTGTGTTTTAGTTCTTATTTTCTGTGTATATCTATAATTCCTTAACTTCATGCATTGTTATAGTTATGATACTAAGTCTTACTGATGTATGAGTGGATGTCAGACACCTCTATTCATAAGACCTTCCATTTCATATAGTATTAACACATATACACATAAACACATACACACACAAATGCACAAAGGCACACATACATAATCTATATAAAAATATGCATATTCCTGCCTTAAGAATTGACACTGAAGAACAAACTGCTTGTAATTGTATGAAAAACAACCAAACACAAAAAGAAAACCAACTAACCTACCAATCAAATAAACTAGAAACAATTCAGCCTCTGCCTCTTTTACTGAATGTTGTGAGTATAGGATACATTACAAATGAGCCTTTGGAGAGTTCTTTCATTCTCTGCCACTGAAAATAAGAATCAGCTTTGTGACATACAGCACATGGGTACCTCCCAGTCTGATGGAGGTCTGATAATATCTAAGTGAAGGTGTCATCAAATCTACACTGAACAATCAAGCCTTCAACAATTGCTTTCTGCTTAAGCCAAGCACAAACCTAAGATTGTCATATCTGTGCTTCTGATCAACTCCCGAGTATTGGACTTCATATATCTCACTTACAGATTTGATTAATTTCTTCAAAGCAACTTATAGAACTCCAAGAATCATTACTGTGGAAATAATGTAAAGCATGATTAGAAGAGATAAATAGAGTGTTGCCCCAATAAAGTGTAGGAGAGAGCAAGAATACAAAAGACAGAACAATGGAATCTGGGATCATAATTTATTTTTCTCTGGAGTTACTTTGTATGAGAGGGTGCCTTCCAAAAGTCCAAACTATAGTTACTGCAAGTCACATGACAGAGGCTCCTATAGAGTGAAAGAAGCTTATTATAGCAGGAAATGAACTGAAGGAAGGGAAGATATCTTTATGAGAATCAGATGATATAATATGAATCTATGTTAAAGTCAAAGTACTAAAACACTTGAATTGGGAATAATTGCAAAAGATTTTCACTGGATGTTTTAACATTGTCCTTTGCATAATTATTTTTATCATATAAGTATCATATTTATACACACTGTCATGGGAAGTAATAAAGGCTCAAATTCAAGTCAATTCTAGACTCAAATGAGAGGGATTGATCCTTTATCCTTACGTTTTGAAATCTCTTAACCAATACATCTCTTTGCTTGACCTGTTTTGCAAATTTTATACTTTAATTATTCTGATCAGCTGAAAGATTTGAATCTTCCAATCTGTTATAACTCAGTATAAGTAATTCACTTATTCTTCATAAATATTCATCTCTTTCTCCACATTATTGCCAGCATCTGCTGTTCCCTGAGTTTTTTATCTTAGCCATCCTGACTGGTGTGAGGTAGAATCTCAGGGTTGTTTTGATTTACATTTCCCTGATAACTAAGGATGCTGAACATTTCATTAGGTGCTTCACAGCCATTTGAGTTTCTTCAGTTGAGAATTCTCTGTTTAGCTCTGTACCCTATTTTTAATAGGGTTATTTGACTCTCTGAAGTCTAACTTCTTGAATTCTTTGTATACATCAGATATTAGTCCTCTATTGGATGTAGGATTTCTAAGGATCTTATCTCAATCTGTTGTTTGCTGTTTTGTCCTAATGACAGTGTCCTTTGTCTTACAGAAGCTTGCAGTTTTATGAGGTCCCAATTTTCAATTCTTGTTCTTAGGGGACATTTTCCCCTATGCCCTTGTGTTCAAGGTTCTTCCTCACTTTCTCCTCTATAAGTTTCAGGGTATCTGGTTTTATGTAGAGGTCCTTGATCCACTTGGACTTGAGCTTTATACAAGGAGATAAAAATGGGTTAATTTGCATTTTTCTACATGCTGAGCTCCAGTTGATCCAGCACTATTTGTTAAAAATGCTGCCTTTTGTTCCACTGGATGGTTTTAGTTCCTTTGTCAAATATCAAGTGACCATAGGTGTGTGGGTTTATTCTGGGTCTTCAGTTCTATTCCATTCATCTTCCTGCCTGTCTCTGAACCAATACCATACACTTATTATCACTGTTGCTCTGAAGTAGAGCTTGAGGTTAGGGATGGTGATTCCCCCAGATGTTCTTTTGTTGTGGAGAATAGTTTTTGCTATCCTGGGATTTTGTTATTCCAAATGAATTTGCAGATTGCTCTTTCTAGCTCTATGAAGAATTGATTTGGAATTTTGATGGGGATTACATTGAATCTGTAGATTGCCATCTTTACTATATTAATCATGCCAATCCATGAGCATGGGAGATCTTTCCATCTTCTGAGATCTTCTTCAATTTCTTTCCTCAGAGGCTTGAAGTTCTTGTCATACAGATCTTTCACTTGCTTGGTTAGAGTCACCTCAAGGTATCTAATATTATTTGTGATTATTGTGAAGGGTGTCATTTCCCTAATTTCTTTCAATGAAGTACTAATCAGCTATTAAAAGAGTGAATTCATGAAATTCCTAGGCAAATGGGTGGAACTAGAGAGTGTCATCCTGAGTGAGGTAACCCAATAACAAAAGAACATGCATGGAATGCACTCACTGATAAGTGGATATTAGCCCAAAAGCTCAGAATAAACAAGATACAACTCACAGACCACAAGAAACTCAAGAAGAAGGAAGACCCAATTGTGGGTGCTTCGGTTTTCTGAGAAAGTGAACAAAACACTCACAGGAGCAATTATTGAGACAAAATGTGGGGCAGAGACTGAAGGAAAGGGCACCTAGAGACTGTCCTACCTGGGAATTTATCCTATAAACAGTCACCAAACCCAACACTATTATGGATGACAACAAGTGCTTGCCGATAGGAGTCTATTATGGCTGTCTCCTGGGGGGCCCTGCCAGAGCCTTACAGATATAGAGGCAGATGCTAGCAACTGACCATTGTACTGAACATGGGGTCCCCAATGGAGGAGTTGGAGGGAGAACTGAAAGAGCTGAAGGGATTTGCAGCCCTGTGGGATGAACAACGATGTAGGACAACCAGACTCCCTAGGGATCCCAGGGACTAAGCCATCAACCAAGGGGTATGCATGGTTCCAGCCACAATTGTGGTGGAGGAATGCCTTGTAGGGCATTGATGGGAGGAGAGGTCCCTGGTCCAATTAAGCCTCAATAGACGCCCCTGCATGGGGAAAATCAAGAGGGGGTAGGCGGGAGTGGGTTGAGCAGAGGGGTATCTTCTTGGAGACAGGGGGTAGAAGGATGGGTTGGGGGTTTTCTCAGAGGGGGGAAACCAGGAAAGGGTATAATATTTGAAATGTAAATGAAGAACATATTCAATAAAATAAAATAGAAAAGAAAAAAGAAAATATAAAATAATAAATAAATAAATAAATATTCATCTCACATCTCTGCTCAAGTTCCTGTACTTCTCAGTCAGAACACATGTTGAAGGAGACATGGATAGCTTCTGCCCTTAAAAATTTTAATGTTTTGAAGAGAAAAAAAAGTATTAAGTGGGTAATAGTCATAAAGTGTGAAACATTAAGAGGATAAAAATGTAAACCTAAGTAAAAAATATGCAACATGTCTGATTAATAAGTCAAAGAAAAAATCCTGAAGGTGCAATTTTGAATGTTAAATGTGAAATACATATTGCAAAATGATGCAGAAAGTTGGTACATATATTTTTGAAGTCTATAAGAATGTCTTCAGATGAAGAAACATTTAGTACACAAACATGAACTTAGACATGTATTGTATTTGTTTTATAATAACCAAAAAATGATCAAATTGTAACTTAGTGATAAAAAATATTTTGGCATATTAGATTAAAGAATTATAATCAGTTATATTTTATCTTATTTTAAATCATGCTTGCTACAAAATAAGTATAAGTAGGTCTACCTTTCAATTATAGTAGAACAGAAAAATTATAATACAAAAGAAGAACCAGAGGTAGGACTAACAGGAAAAACTCAATTGTGAAAATTCAAGAAAACAAGAAAAATGAAAAAATCAAGATTAGTCACATAATCTAAGCACAATTATATAAATTTCACTTTTATAGAAAAACTGAGCCACAGCTCTCCTTTTCTGAAATTTCAGTGGTGCCAGGATGACTTGAAGTTTATCTTCAGTTCAGAAAATCATTTGTTTCCAAGGCAAGATTGTTTCCTAAAGAAATGAAACAATAATTAATAATTCTCAAAAGGTCTACAGGCAATATTTATAATTAAAAATGCATAATCATAGATATAGATACACAAACCATTCATACACATACACATACACACACATATATAAACACACAAATGTGCCTTTACAACATATATTTGTTCTATTAAAATAAAACTCACGTTTTCAAGTGTGGATCTATGTTTAGTATATAAAAATTATACAGCAACATGAGTCTAGTTTTGAGAAGTATGGTTACAAAATATTCATGAAATATATTTTTAAAAATCAAATCACAATTGTGATAGAAATAAAAATGCACTATATTGAAATACAAGAATGTCTGTTACAAGAAATATCGTATTGTGTTTACACTGTTTTGGGTTCAATTAACTGTAGTCAAAAAATATGAGGATATTAAATGGAATATGACAGAAATATGACAAATATGTGTATGAAATTTTATGAGATATGTTACCAGTGCAATATGCACTAAAACTAGAAACTGAAAATTCATTTACTAACCAATTCAGAGGTTATAAATTGTGTTCCATTCTGAATGTGTGAGGAAATCTTGCTCTACATTGTTAAGTGCTACTGTAAACTTAAACCATTTGCCAATGTTGCCAGGCAGTACATGCCATCCATGGTCCAGTCATTTTATAAATATTTCAGACGTTTGGGCAGTTGTCATGGTACTATGGTACTATAATCATAATCCCAAGGCAATTGACATTATCTCTTACCATCATGTAAGTATTGTATCACTGAACATAATCACACAAGAACAAGGTTATGCATAGTACAAAAAGGCATTCTAAGAGACCAAATTGTTATAATTTTCGTATAACATCTGCTGTGGTTATTTAATTTATTGATACTTAGTCCTGTTAAAACCTTGCTTGCCTCATTTTATGTATCCAATGTTGACTTGGGTTAATCATGTAAGATATAAATATGAGTCTGTACTCTGAATTTTAAATATGTTTTTGTGGTTCCTGACAAGTTTCTGCCATACTTAGTCACATCATAAATACTGAAATATGTTGTAATTTATGCCTTTTGCCATTAGGATGTACAGTAAAGCATCACAGAAATATTTCCAGAAGAATTACTGTAGTTAAATATAGAAAAAAAGTAACTCACTATGAGGGGATACATTCTGGAAAATTATTGGAGAGTCTTTCAAACTTATAAATTTCTTCTAGTAGCTTATTGGGGAAAGTGCTCACTAATTTGAAAGCTATCAGCAGTATAAAACACTTGAAAATTTTTAAACATGAGGATTCACAGTGTAATCATGGCTACTTAAAAGATCATATAATCAAGCTGTCAATCATCAAAACAAAGACTTCAGTGGATTTCAGTGTGGATGCTGCACATCACTCACTCTTGCATTGCCAACACAGGGAAAGAAACCTCAAACCTTCCACTCAAATAGACTCCTGAGCAAGATTTTTGGCAACCATTCAAGAAAAGAAATTTAACATGTATATAAAGATGACATTCTCTTTGGTTAGTAGTTTAGTCCCTGGGAGTTCTGGGGGTACTGATTGGTTCATATAGTTGTTCCTCCTATGGGGTTACAGAACCTTGGAATACCCAAGATAAAATTTACAGACCAAATGTAGCTCAAGAAGAAGGAAGACCGAAGTGTGGATACTTTGGTCCCTCCTAGAAGGGGGAACAAAATACCCATCAGAGGAGATACAGAGACAAAGTGTAGAGCAAAGACAGAAGGAAAGACCATCCAGAGACTGCCCCACCTAGGGATCCATCCCATATACAGTCACCAAACCCAGACACTATTATGGAACCTAACAAGTGCTTGCTGACAGGAGCCTGATATAACTGTCTCCTGAGAGGCTCTGCCAGAGTCTGACAAATACAGAGGTGGGGAGGTGGGTGCTCTCAGCCAACCATTAGACAGAGCACAGTGTCGTCCTTAGAGAAAGGACCTAAGTGATATCCACTTATCTGTGAGTGCATGCCGTGTGTGTTCTTTTGTGATTGGGTTACCTCACTCATGGATCCATGGCCCCAGCTACATGTATATTAGAGTATGGTCTTGTTGGACATCAAAGGGAGGAGTGGCTCTTGGTCCTCAGAAGGCTCGATGCCCCAGTATAGGGGAATGCCAGGACAGGGAAGCAGGAGTGGGTGGGTGGGTGAGCAGGGAGAAGGGAGATCGGATAGTGTGTTTTCGGAGGGGAAACCAGAAAAGGGGATAACGTTTGAAATATAAATAAAGAAAATATCCAATAAGTAAAAAATAAAGATAAAAAAGATGACATTCAGTAAGTTTCCAAGTCATCAGTAGATTTAATGTGTGTACAACTGTTAATTGAAAGCCTTATAAAACAAAAATTTAAATAAAATAGCCACACTTCTGAGTGCGTATTTGTGTTTGTGCGTGTGTGTGTGTGTGTGTGTGTGTGTGTGGGTGTGTGTATGTATGTGTGTTTGTGTGTCCATAACTAATAATAGAGCCCAGTACCTTGTACATGCTAGGCAAATTTTACAGTTTAGCTTGTTACACTCCCATTCATTGGAACAGAATTCTTTGAAATCTTTTCAGCATTCCTCCCAGTCCCTACTGGAATGAATTTTTAGTGTTATGTTTTAAACATGTAATTATCAAATAAATAATATTACACTTTAAAACAAAATAAAATCAAATGTCCATCTATTCTAAAAATCACAAAACATTAAAAATGTCAGCAAATACTAATTAAAAACTCTTTTTTTTTTTTTTTTTTTTGCTTTTTCGAGACAGGGTTTCTCTGTATAGCCCTGACTATCCTGGAACTCGCTCTGTAGACCAGGCTGGCCTCGAACTCAGAAATCCGCCTGCCTCTGCCTCCCAAGTGCTAGGATTAAAGGCGTGCGCCACCACCGCCCGGCTAATTAAAAATTCTTATCAGTCAAGTGATGAGGAAAACTTAAGCATGTGTTATGTATGTATTTTATACAATTGTATTATCTATATATTTTATAAAATTTATAGAAATACATAACTATACAGCATATTTATCTTTGTAATGATGTGTTAGTTATTTATATAAAATATTACATTTTATCATATGTAACATGTTGTATTTTGCAGTATGATTTCATGTCAAAAATAAAAATGTAATGGATTTACTACTATTGCACATTCCTATAACAAAATTAAATAATCTTGAAATATTATAATTTTAGATTTCAGGAACATTTATTATGGAGGTAACAGAAATGCTGATATACTTCACAATAGTATTTTACTGACCTTACTATATTATAAAATGGTTATACTTGTTATAATTGGAGAAACTGGATAATTAGTAAATTAATGTTGATGACTTATTTGTATATATAAAGATTAGCTATTCTCTTTCAGGAATACAGCCATGTTGTAGTAGGGTTCCATCCATAATCATATGTTATTATTAAATTTCATTTTTATTTAAGTATCTCCAAGATATGACAATTTCTGAGTTTGTGATAATTTATCTTAAATGTTTTAAAGAAGATAGCTTCAGTATTGTGGACAATGACCAGAGAATGTTTTTGTCTAATATTTTGTCTTATGACTACAGTAGAATATTTTTGTTTTTGAAGGTGGTATCCCACAAGTAGATTCCTATCCTATCAAAACTCATCTATCATTACAACCAAACAGTATTATTTTGAATGAGGTACTTTTCAAACCTCTCTTCTGTTAAGACCATTATTTTTCTTTCCACATTGTTCTCTTTGAAAGGAAGTTACTATACAGGACTAAATGACAAAATGCAGAAGTTTATAACTGTAACCCTTCTTAATGGCAAAGTATTTAAGCAAACATTTTGATAATTTTCTGAGTGAATTTGTCTTCCAACACACATTTATATACTGATTGATCACTTGTTTGCACAACATAGACTCATGATGCTTATTTTATATTCTAGTTATAACCTATAGATACTCTATTTCCATCTCAAGTTTTATCACTTCATATACTGGAAGCTTTTGATTAACTCCTGAGTCTTTTGGATGCAAACTTATCTATGATTTTGTTGCTGTTGTTCTTTGCTTGCTTGTTGATAGAGAGGAGAAAATTTATTATTTTCATGTTAAAGGTTACTCATCTGGTCTATTTCCTTCATTTGTTTTATAATCAGCCTTTTCCAATGTGCTATTATTTCTGATAACACTGATAAAAAAGTCAAAATATACTCATGGGTTATATGGTGCTATTTATTTAGATCTCTTCATAAAGAAAGGACATATGGATTTGTAATACTACCAGGATATGCACATCAATAAATATTTCTCCGTGAAATGATTTCTTTCTATATTGCCAGAAGTGGATGTTGATGACGAGGGCTCCAAGTTCCAGTCAATCAGTTTCCACATGGACCATTCTCTTTTCCATCCACGACTCCTCAATTAAAGAATGGGACACATGCTCTCCATGCCTATAGCACTGATGCTGTGGGTATATCCAAGTATGTTCCTGCAGAAGAGAAAAATCATTACTAAATTTGCATCATAGCATATACGAAACAATTTTTAGACTACTGTTTACTTTGTTCTTTTTTATAAATATTTTGAATTTGTCTTTGCTTTGAAGCAGAAAGTCTAATTTCACTTCTCAATATATACAAGTCAGCAATATCCTGTCACATTCGCAGATGTGATTGATATACACATTTGTAAATATGGCTTGTTTTAATTACATTTGCAATCAATTTTTATAACTCCTTGTAACTTAGGAACTTTATTATACTGTGCACATGTTCATATTTTGATATTTTATGAGTCTCAATATGTACAGTCAAGTCATTGACTATCATGATACCATAAAAGAATATTTTGTGTGTCTAAATCGTGTCTCTATTTCTTCTATCCAACTTTCCTTTTCCATCACATATTGACAATCTATGTTATCTGTTCCTTTACCCCTTACAGAATATTGGTAGTTTGAATTAAAATGGCATGTGGCCTGTTGAGATTGTCTCTTTTTTACTTATCAATTTCATTTAAGACACACGTGACTTGTTCTTAATAGCTCATTAAATTTTATTTGTGAATACAATCCATTATAAGAACAGATCAGAGTTTGTTTATCTATTCACTTATTGAAAGACATTTTGATTATTTCCAATTTGGAACAGTTACAAACAAAGTTTTTATTAGGAGCATGAAGAGTTATCTGTGTATATCATGTGCACATACAATAGGAAAGACCATGATTTCTTAATGGATACTTATATTTTGTTTAAAACAGTAAATTGCTACCTCACTGTATTCTAATGAGTGCTGCTGAAATCTACCCAGGATGATTCCTCCACATTTGATAAATTGTGCGTGAATTTTCATATGAAGGCACATAAAATATATAAAAAAATCAAACATTTACTGATAATAAAATTAAAACATTTAGAATGTATATAAACATAATTTTATTAATAAAAGCAAAGCAAATTGGTTTAATAGTATGATGGATGAAATGTTTACTTGTCCTTGAAATATTAAATTTCAATCAAATATTTTATAATGCTTTTCATAGAGCATCATATTTTTCATATTTGATGTCATATTTTTGCTAGGAAACAAATTCTGATCTCTGAGCACTCATAGCCATCAGAATACCCCTATCGTGACATTTTAAAAAGGTTTTTTTTCTTTTTTTTAATTTTCATAACATTTTCTTCCCTTTACATTTTGTATTTGGGTACATAAACAAAGGCCAAGGGATATGTTTGGAGAGCAAAGAATAACTTACAGGAGTCAATTTTCTCCTTCATAATGTTGGCTACTGAGGTTGAACTCAGACTTAGAATTATTGATTATTTAATTATTAGTACTAGAATTCTGCTTTACATCTGTAAGAATTGGAATTCCATTTTACTATTTAATATACCAGTTAACAAATCACTAACAAGTGATGTATGTCCTTCCAATCTTTACCACCTACAAACCACAGGTTTTAGTTGATGTCAGTTTACTTGGTTGCTGTGAAGCTTCTTTATCCTTTCTTTTAATATCTTCTTTTACATATAGTCTTATTTCTCCACTTTAATTTAAAATTAGTTAAGCTAAAAATGTTGTTTCCTCAAATTCTCAGTTACTATTTGTGCATCTTCTTGGATAATTTTTGCTTTTTTCTATTTTATAAGCAGGTTGTTTACACACAATAGATATTTCAATGTTATTCTATATTTTGGATATAACAAAGATCTTTAAATGTTCTTCTATATTTTGGATATAACATCCTTAATAAATACTGTTCTGTGATTTTTTTTTTCATTTTCTGTCATTTATTATTACCTAATGGTATATATCTTGGATCACACATTTAAATTTTAAAGAGGATATACCAGTAAGTTTTCTCTGCTCTTAAAATTTCTTTTCCCCTATGTACTGGTTGGTTTTGTGTCAACTTGACACAGACTGGAATTATCACAGAGAAAGGAGCTTCAGTTGAAGAAATGCTTCCATGATATTCATTATAAGTCACTTTCTCAGTTAGTGATCAAGAGTGTAGGGCCCACTGTGGGTGGTGTCATCCTGGGCTGGTATCCTTGGGTTCTATAAGAAAGCAAACTGAGCAAGCCAGGGGAAGCAAGCCAGTAAGAAACATCCCTCGAAGGCCTCTCTATCAGCTTTTGCTTCCTGACCTGCTTGAGTTCCAGTCATGACCTCCTTTGGTGATGAACAACAGTGTAGAAGTGTAAGCTTAATAAACCCTTTCCTCCCCAACTTGCTTCTTGGTCATGATGTCTGTGCAAGAATAGAAATGCTTACTAAGATGCCTTATCATGTTTTTTTTTTCTGACTTCATGATCTGGATCACAACAGAGAAGAATCATGGCTTCTGTCAGGATTTGAGGTTGGTAAGGGAGGATGGTTATAGATGAAGAATAATACAAAGGAATGTATATTGTATGGTTATTTTTATTAATTTATTCTAATTTTGACTACATTTTCTACCCCCTTGTTCTACTCACCACCTACTCCATTCCTTCCTATTCTCTCCTCACACACTCCTCCTCTCTTTCCCTTCAAAAATGGCAGACTTCCCAGGGATAGTAACCAAACATATCATCTTATAATAATATTAAATACCTACCCTCATATTAAGGCTGAAGTAGGCAACTCCATAGGGCAACAAGGTTCTCAAAAGCAAGCAAAAGTGTCAGAAAGAGTCCCTGTTCCCTCTGTTATAAGTTCCACAAAAACAAGCTACACAGCTATATGGTATATATAAATTAGACACATAGAGCATAAATTAGACACATAGAGGCTTTCTGATTGTCTATGTTTCGGTGATCCCACATGAGCTTTCTAGTGAGAATTTTGGCTTCTTTCAAAAAAAACCACAGAAATATTATATGAATACATTTTCTTTTTAATCCCATGTGTGGAATATGTGGCTGCTTCAGAATGTCCTCAGCAGCTGACTATGATTTTCCTATTATTCCTTCAGGGCTATGTTTTGCATGCTGCAGATATTTTCTGGAACTGTGTGGTATTTGGAATTCTAGGGACATTTCAGAGGACCCCAAGAGATAGGGTGGGTTGTTTGTTAGTTGCTGTTAGTTTTTGGTCTTTTGGTAGAAGCTTATTACTTGTTGTTGGTCACAGTTCATTAAGTAGTCGTGTACCAAGAAGAAATAGCAATAAGAAAAAATTAGATTAGAATGTAGATAAACTTGCCCCTTAGAACTCAATGCCCATAATCAACAGGATATAGTCTCAGAATAAGGTCACCCTGTTTCCTCTCTATTTTTTTTATCTCTCCTGTCTAGTGTTAAGGAGTTGAATGAGTGCAAAAAGGGTGGAGAAGAATGGGGAAAAATAAACTACGAAGTAGCAAAAGACAAGGCACATAGTTTAGTTGACTCTGGATTTTCTTGTGCTATCTTTGAACCTTCTAGCTTCTACAATCCTTCCTCCCCCTCTTCAGCAGTACTCCCTCAAATTATATTTAATGTTTGACTCTGTGTCTCCACATGTTTTTCCATCAGGTACTGGATGATGTCTCTCTGAGGACCACTGTGTTAGGCATGAATCTACAAGTAGAGCAAAATATCATTAGGAATCATTTCATTGACTTAATATTGCCAATCCTGTTTGGTTTTATCCTAGGTTTCTGAGCTATCTGTGGTTACTGGTTCTCCAGAGAGTGTGAAGGGGAGCCTCTGCCTAGCCACATGGGCCTCATTCTGCACCAGTAATTGTTGGTACTGGAAATTTTTATGTCAACTTGACACGAACTAAAATTGTGAGAGGAGAGAACATCAAGTAAGACTATTGCTCCATAAGATTCAGCTGTAGGGAATTTTCTTAATTGGATATTAAAATGAAAGGCTCCATCCCATTGTGGCCAGTGCTATTTCTGTGATTGGGGCTCCCTCTGAGTAAGTCTTGGGGTATAAGTCAGTAAGCATCACCCATCCTTTTCCTATGAATTAACTCCTGCCTCCAGGTTCCTGCCCAGATTGAGTTGGAGATTCAATTTGACTTTGAGTTTAAACTCCTTTCCTGATTTCCCTCAGTGATGACCTATGATGTGATGTCAACCAAATATGCACCTTTTCTCCCCAATTTGCTTTTTGTTCATAGTGTTTTATCACAGCAGTAAATATCCTAACTAAGACAGGATGAAAACAGTTTGTCCTTGCATTTCTGTTTCTGCATCTCACCAAATATAAAAAATTAAGAGATGGAATCTAAGACAGTTAAGATGCCTGTGGGTATGCCAAGTTGAACAAATAATGGTTTATAAAAAATATTCTTACTTGTGTTATCTAGGTACCTTTTAATAAATTTTCTATCCAATAATAACATAAATATCCTCTGTTTATCAGCATTATGAATTTTGATATTGTATTAAAATAGTAATTCCAATTTAATAGTATCAAAAGTAAAATATTTACATAAAATTTTCATTTGACTAGTGAAAATTAGAAAGCAAATATAAAACTCTGAAAAATAACATCAAAGTTAATGTGAATAATTACAAAGAATATTCAACAAGGATAGATGTAGGATATATTTTAATCTATTCATTCTTTTAAATTTATCAGTTCAACTATTTAATTAAGACATCTTCAAAATCTCATAATTAAAAAATTAAAAGTTTATATACATTACCAAACATATTATCAAGAAAGAATGAAGTCAAATGATTCACTTTATAATAGTATAACAGTCACCATCAAGTTTTACTAGTCAGTGGGGAGTTATTTGTCAAAAGAATAGATGCAGTTATAGTGAGCAAAATCAGATATGTGGCACAATGGTCAGTCCAGTGATTAAAATATTCACAGGAGGAAATATGGAGACAAAGCGTGGACCAGAGACTGAAGGAAAGGCCACCCAGAGACTGGCCCACCTGGGGATCCATCTCATATACAGACACCAAACTCAGACAAACCCTTGTTGATGCCAAGAAGTGCTTGCTGACAGGAGCCTGATATAGCTGTCTTCTGAGAGACTCCTCCAGAGCCTGACAAATAGAGTTGGATGCTCACAGCCAACATTGGACTAAGCATGGGGTCCCCAATGTAGGAATTAGAGAAAGGACTGAAGGAGCTGAAGGTGTTTGCAAACCAATAGGAGGAAGAACAATATCAACCAACCAGACCTCCCCGGAGCTCCCAACCAAAGAGAACACATGGAGGGGACCCATGGCTCCAGCCACATATGTAGCAGAGGGTGACCTTGTTGGGCATCAATGGGAGGAGAGGCCCTTGGTCCTGTGAAGGGTCAATGCCCCAGTATAGGTGTATGTTTATAGGCAGCTCTTTAGGTTAGGAAAACATTCTTCTGTAATTTTTTTTTGAAAATACTTTTTGGACCTTTGTTCTTGAAATCTTATCCTTGTCTCCATCTCTTATTCTTAGCTAATACTCCTAGCAATAAGTGATATAGATTCTGGAACATCCATCTCCCGTAACCAAGACAAAAACTTTTAATAGAATAACTTGGACCAGTACCAGGTACAACACCTTAGACCTACCATTTCTCCTTCCAAACGATGTAGGGAAAATTGAGGGAATGGCATACCAATGACTGGTTTAGCTTGAGACACATGCCACAAGAGAGTTCATATCCTGATACAATTAATTTTACAAAAGCACATATCATAACTGTCATCTGAGAGGCTTCACACAGCAACTGATGAAAACAGATACAGAGACAAACAGCCAAACAATAGTCAAAACTTGGATAATTCTATAGAAAAAGTGGATGGAGGATTGAAGAAATCAGGGCTGTCAAGAACAGCACAAGAAAATCTACATCATCAGCTAATCTCAGTCCTTAGTGCTCCACAGAGATTAAAGCTTCAAACAGAGACCATTCTTTGGATGTATATAGGACCTCAGCCCATATGTTACAGTTGTTCCACTTGATCCTCATGTGGGACTTCTAATAGCAGGAGTAGGAGCTGTATATGTATCTGTTGACTGATGATAGGATCCTGTCCCCTAACAGAGCTGTGTTGCAAAAACACAATAGATGTTGTACCTAGTTCTAACGCAACATCATATGCCAAGGAAGGTTGATATCCATGGGAGGATTCTTTGTTTCTGTGACTTTTCTGAGGTGAAAGGCAGGATGGAAGGGTAATGGTAGGTGAGGTGAGAGAGTGAGATTGGAAGGGGACAATATGATCAGTAAATAAATAAATTAATAATAATAATAAAAAAGATTAGCCTGTACCATAAACTTCTTCAATAGGTTCCTGGAAGGAAGAACTAGGAGGTCAGAAGATGTAGTAGATAGGAAAATGTGTTCGGGGGTTGGAGGTGTTGCACAAGGTATGCTAATATGAACAAAGATTATCAAGCTGCATATCTCATATGAAGTTTTACTGAAAATATAAAATAGACAGTACTATAAATATAAAAAATAAACAACATCTATATCATAGAATGGATAAAGTTTAGAAGAAGCTAATTTAACAATGTTGCACAAAGGAACATAGAATATCTCAGGTGCTTCACAGATATGATACAGAGACCTTGGACTGATATCCATAGCCTCTTAGCATGGGAAGATTTTGTTTCTTAATATTCAACATCATGAGATATTCTTCAGGTGAGAACTCTTTGTTTAGCTCTGTACCTCATTTTTTAATAGGGTTACTTGCCTTTCTGGACTTTCACTTCTTGAGTTCTTTGTATATATTGGATATTAACCTTCTGTCGGATGTAAGGTTGGTAAAGATCATTTCCCAGTTAGTTGGTTGCAGCTTTGTCTTTTTGACAGTGTCTTTTGCCTTGCAAAAACTTTGTAATTTAATGAGGTCCCATTTGTCAATTCTTGATCTTAGAGCATAAGCTATTGGAGTTCTTTTTTTTTTAATTATTTATTTTATTTTATTTTTTTTTAATTTACATTCCAAATCATTTCCCCTTTCCCGTTTCCTCCCTCCCCGAAAGTCCCATAAGCCCCCTTCCCTCCCTCTTTTCTCCATTCAACCCCCTCTCTTTACTCTGTCCTGGCGTTCCCCTACATCCAGTCTTTCCAGGACCAGGGGTCTCTCCTTCCATCTTCTTAGAAATCTATTGATATGCGGATTGTGTCTAGGGTATTCCGAGATTCTGGGTCAATATCCCCTTATCAGTGACTGCATACCATGTGTGTTCTTTTGTGATTGGGTTACCTCACTAAGGATGATATTTTCAAGATCTGACCATTTGCCTAGGAATTTCGTGAATTCATTGTTTTTAATTGCAGAGTAGTATTCCATTGTGTAGATATACCACATCTTCTGAATCCATTCCTCCGTTGAGGGACATCTGGGTTCTTTCCAGCTTCTGGCTATTATAAATAAGGCTGCTATGAACATAGTGGAGCATGTGTTCAGGAAATTATCCCCTGTGCCCATATGTTCAAGGTTCTTCCCTAGTTTCCTTTCTATTAGTTTCAGTAGCCCAATCACAAAAGAACACACATGGTATGCAGTCAGTGATAAGGGGACATTAACCAAGAATCTCTGAATACCCTAGACACAATTCGCATATCAATAGATTTCCAAGAAGATGAAAGGAGCGACCCCTGGTCCTGAAAAGACTGGATGTAGGAGAGAAGCGAGAGGGAGTTGAATGGGGAAAAGAGGGAGGGAAGGGGGCTTATGGGACTTTCGGGGAGGTAGGAAACGGGAAAGGGTAAATGATTTTGAATATAAATAAAAAAAAAACTTAGAAAATAAAAAAAAAAAAGATTCAATGTCATGTTTTTTCGAAGGCCCTGAACTTAGGCCATTACTGGTTTTATAGAAGAAACTACATTCCCTCTGAATCAACCTCAGTAAAAGCCTTGAATCAGTCTGACCCCAAACAGGAAAACGAAAAGGAAACAAACAAACGAAAAACAATGCTTCAAGTTGTCGGACTTGGAGCCACTTTGTGGGCATGGGATACTTAATGAACGAATATTGGTTCAGGAGTAAAGATCACGTTCTAGGTAAACCACTTTTCAAAAAGCAATACACATTTAGAGAAACCCAAGATAAATGCAAAATTATTGGACTAATCTTCTTGTTTGTTGTTTTTAATTGTCCTCTAGTGAAAGTCTCTTCTGTGGTCCTCTTCTGAAGCTAGCACCTATTCTTTGATTTTTTCAAAATTGGATCAATATAAGTAATATAGGTGACTCTTTGGCACCTTAGAGGCTTTCAGTGCTGGGCTGGTGCTCATTTTTAAGTATTTTAATTAATTAAAATTCAGTATTTTCAATTAAAATATTATTAAATAATTTCTCCTCTTCCATTTTCCATCAAATCCCACACATTTATCATTTCTTACTTCCTTTGAAATTCATAAACTCTTTATAATATTGCTAAATATACATATATATCATATACATATACATCATATACACATACATAATATACATATATCATATACATAAACATCATATACATATACATCATATACATATACATCATATACATATACATCATATATAGTGATGTTGCTTGGAAGTTTATAATTTAAAGACTGACCATGGTGCATTGGATAATAAAATAATGGAATCAGACCTGGGAGAGATTAGTCTTCACTCTTTCAACAAGTAGTCCTTTTAATATTAATAGGACCCTATAATATTTTTTCTATTCACACTAGCATGTCTGTTGATATAGTGCATGCTCATACTTTGAAGTATCATAGAAGTAGCTTCCCTGTCTTTCTATGAAACAGAATCTCAAAGTAAATTCCTGGTTCTCTGGTTCTTACAATATTTCTTCCCTACTTTTGGAGAATTTCCCAGGGCTTAAAGGGGAAGTAAACATGATACCTGTTTGTAAAGAGAAAAAAAACAAAACAGTTTTCCATAATAGGGTTTCACTGAACACATAATCCTCACTTTAGGATTGGCCTCCTGCTCAGAGAAGTGCATTACCAACACAAAACGAATACTGTGGTCTTTGGTAGACATTTTATCGAATATTACTTTGTTTGGGCATTACTTTTGTTCATTTGGTTAGTTGGTTAGTTGATTTTTGTTGTTCTATTAGTTAATTGCTCATATATGATGTTTTCCAATTTAATGTGGGATATTTTAAAACATGCATTGTGTGTATTTCTCATATCATTGTTTGATTTCTGTAGAAATAGAAAAAGAAGTTGGTGTATGGGCAAAGAGGAGAGTCTGGGAAGAGTTAAAATAGGAGAATCCTGGAATCAAATTATAATATATTAAAATCATTTTTTTGCATCAAGAAAAATGATAATGGAAAGGGTGACTTCTTACTTTTGAACATGTAATGCAGTATTTATTTGATATCTTCCTGTTAATTTTTTTCTGAGACATAATAATTCTATGTGTGACAGGTTTATATTATCATAGTTATCTGTTTAGCCTTTGCTGACCTCAAACTCATAAACCTCTTATATTACTTTCCTGAATATCATGGATTAAAGTAGCTTAAGGGCAAATTGTATTGTTTATGTTGTTGAGAACATATGACCATATGACATGATGACCATGGCAACTCTTATAAATGAAAACATTTAATTGAAACTGGTTTGCATTTCAGAGGTTTAGTATATTATTGTCATGCTTGGAAACATGGTGGGACTCAGGCAGACATGTTGCTGCAGAGTGTGAGAGTTCACCATCTGGATCAATAGAAAGGCACAGATGACGAGAGGAACACCAAGTCTGGATTTTGAAACCTTAAAGGTCACACATCTCCCCAGTGACACAGTTTCTCCTGCAAGGCCACACCTCCCAATAGTGGCACTCTCTATCAACCTGTGGGGACCATTTAATTCAAATTACTATATTATAATCCATTGTAACCACATGTTAGTAACCACATCATAATGTAAAGCATAATAAGTCCAACTTAAAAGTCAACATAGTATATCATATTATCAGCATTGTTTAAAACTTCAAAATCTCATCTGAGACTCATAGAATTTCTTTACTATAATCTCTTGTAAAATCAAAATGAAAAATCATTCTCATACTTCCAACATTTAATCACACAGGATATATATTATCATTTTAAAAGGAAGTAATGAGAGCATAATGATCAAATACTGGAGCAAAGCAAAACCCAAAACTAGCTGGAAAAACTGAACTTTACATCTTCACACTTGATGTCAAAATGTTCTTCAGTTCTCCAAATTCTTTCACCATAGTTGACTGCAATACACTTCTTTCTTTTGGTTTGGTTTCCTCCCCATTAGTAACTGTCCTCAACAAATACCCCATATTTCTGGCATCTCCAAAATCTTGAGGTCTCCAAGATACTTTACCTTTACCTTCACAGCTTCATCCAATGGTCAATCTGGCCCTCCATATAAGAACACCTCTTCTACTCTTCTATACACGTGGCCTCAGTGGCTTTCCTTCATCAAAGGAAGATTCAATAACTACTTGTATTTTGTACTCAAAATCAGAACCACATGGCTGAATCTGGGCTTATCGTAAGCTTCTGAAACCTCAAAGTCCAGTGGCTCACTTTCTCCAGTAAGGCCACACCTCCAAATAGTGCCACTCCCTATGGGCCTATAAGGGCCATTGTCATTTGAACCACCACAGTTATATCTAACGAAGAGAAAGATGCCAGTTAGATATGAAAAAGCAAATAAATTTAAATATATAAACAAGCATTTATATTATATTGCTCTTTCTGTTGAAGCAGATTTTATTTTTATATATGTATGTCCTTCATTTTACTGTGTACTTGAATATAGAAAGCTATTTACTTTTTAAAATATTTAAATGGCTGATTAAATAATTTAATTGTTTAAAATATAGATAAAAACAGATTCCTCACTGATTTCTGGCAACACACATTTTTGATCACTTATGTCTCCATGAGGAGGTGTCAACATTTTTTTCCTACTTCACAGGTGAAAAAAATTGTCTCATGTTTTCTAATGCTCCTCCTCTATTCTTGTTTGTATGTCTATGTTTTTGCATATCTCAATTTTGCCATCATTATCTCAGTATTCCTTCTTGGACCTGTTTTAGATGTGGTAACTACCATCTCTTATTCACTTCCAATAGTCAATCGACTTCTACTCTGTGAGGAAGTTATTTCTCCTCTTTGTCTCTAGGACTCAGGGTGCACGAGACACAAACAAATAAATGAGAGATTAAGGCAGGTAAATTATAATACTGATGAGAAAGTTGAAAATAAACACATTTTAAATTTCGTATTTTATGTGTGTGCTTGTGTATATGCATGCTTATATGTGGTGTGTGTTTGTGTGTGTGTGTATGTCCATGTGCATGTGTGTGTGTATAACTGTGAGGAGTCCAGACATTAATATCAGGCAGATGTCTCACTGAACTTAAAGTGTGTAGATTTAGGCAAGTTTGTCTGAAAGCTAGTGGATCCTCCTGCCTCAAGTCCTAAAGCACTCTGATTAAAGCCTGAACATTACAACTATATTTTGCATGGTGTTGGGGAAGTAAACCATTTACTAATGAAGCCTTGTCCTTAGCTCTTCAATGTTCTTTTTTGGATTGGTATGTTTGCCCATTTAAATTTCATTATTTATTTACAATAAAAATTATATATGTATTTACAACTCAAATGCTGCACTATCCCCCCACCAACATCCCATCACAGTGTTCCCCCTCACATTCCCCCTCTGCTTTCCTCTGAGAGGGTGTTCACTTCCCCATCATCCCCCAACCCTGGTGAATCAAGTCTCTGCACCATTAGGTGCACCCTTTCCTACTGAGGCCAAAATATGCAAACCCTCTGCTGCATATATTACAGGAGTCTCAAACCAGCTTGTGTATGGTCTTTGGTTGATAGCTCAGTCTCTGGGAGCTCCCAGGGGTTCAGGTTAGTTGACACTGTTAGTCTCCCTGTGGGGTTGCTATCTTTTTAAAAGCCTTCAATCTTTCCCTTAACTCTTCAATAGGGGTCTCTGAAATCCTTCTGACAATTGGTTGGGTCATCTGCCTCTGTGTCAGTAAGCTGCTTGGGTAGAGCCTCTCAGAAGACAACCATGCTGGGCTCTTGCTTGCAAGTACAACATAGCATCACTAATAGTGTTAGGAATTGGTGCCATTCCATTGGTCTGATGTTCATCACTGATCATTCTGGGCTGACATTTTTGTTCTCCTAAGATACCCTAAAGTCCGCATGACATATGTCCAAGACCCTCTGTCTTTTATCACCTGTTGAGAAATCTGGTATAACTCTGATAGTCTGCCTTTATCTGTTACTTTGTCTTTTCCCTTTACCACTTTTAATATTTTTTCTTTGTTCTGTATATTTAATCTTTTTGATTATTATAAGATGGGAAACTTTTATTTTCTGTTTCAATCTATTTGTTGTTTTGTAGGCTTCTTGAACATTTATGGCCATCTTTTTCTTTAGGTTAGGGATGTTTTCTGCTATGGTTTTGCTGAGTATGTTTTCTGACCTTTTAAACTGGAAATATACACCTTCTTCTAGTCCTATTATTCTTAGGTTTGGTTTTTTCATTGTGTCCTACATTTCCTTCATGTTTTAAATTAGGAAGTTTTGCATTTGACATGTTCATTGGCCAATATATCCTTCTCTTCTATGGTATCTTCTATGCCTGAGATTACCTCTTTCATCTCTTGTATTCTATGATGATGTTTGTGTCTGTAGTCCCTGTTCTCTTTCATAGGTTTTCATCTCCAGGTTTGCCTCCATTTTTGTTTTCTTTATTGCTTCTATTTCCATTTTTAGGTCTTGGATCATTTTGTTCATCTATTTAATGAGCTTGATTGTACTTTCCTGTATGTCTTTAAGGCATTTATTTGCTTCCTCTTCAATGCCTTGTTCCTTTTTGACTGTGTTTTCCTGTATTCCTTTAAGTGAGTTATTTATTTGTATTTTAAAGGCCACTATCATCTTTAATGTCGCAATCTTAATCTTCCTGTGTGCTAGGATACGCGGGGCTTGCTGTAGTAGGAGTGCTGGGCTCTGATGATTGCATTGCCTTCTGTTGATTATATTCTTACACTTGTCTTTCATCATCTGTTGGTCACTGGTCTTGGCTGGCCTGGGTGTTCTGAGTTGGAGCCTTTCAGTGGTTGAGTGTCCTAGGTTAGAGCTTGCCTCCTGGGTAGCAAGCAGAGTTGTGTGGTCAGAGGCTGATGTGCTTCTGTAAGAGTGCAAATGGATGTGTGGACCAGAAGGAATATGGATCTCCAATAGGGTAGGGCAGAACCCATGACTGTTTTGCCTTTGAGGGATCCCAGCAGGCAAGGATATCATGGCAGAGTTCTCACCTGTATTCCTGGTTTGAACAGGACTCCTAGAGATAGGCAGGTCTGGGCAGTGGTTGTCTTCAATACCCTAATGGGAGGGGGTTGACTGGGGAACAGGAGGAGGGAAGAGCGCTTATAGGACTTTCAGGGAGTGGGGAACTGGGAAAGGGGAAATCATTGGGAATGTAAATAAAAATATAGAAAATAAAAAAATATTCTTTTTTAATACAAGATTTTACATCTGGATGACAACTATTCACATGAAATTCCCCACTTAAGATGTAATTTGCTAATTTAAAGTCTTTAAATTCTACTTAATCTTTTGAATACTATTTAAATCTTTATTACTTCTTTATTAGTCTTTCAGCAAAACTGTAGGATATATTTCTTCGGTAAACAATTTTAATTCCTTTTGCAGTGCTACAGCTTGACACCAGATCTTATATACTTTATATATGTGCTTTGCCTCTGAGCTACATCATCATCTCTTAAAATCTCAACTAAAAAAAAATAGTCTTTTCTTAAATAATTCTCTGAGGGCCTTACCTTTCTTAGTGGCCTACCTCCTAATCTCTGTTATTATGGATTCACTATAATGACTGACCAAATATTTTATGCTTTCTGCCTAGTTTAATTTTAGATTCTGGCATGCAGGCTCTTTTGTAATGTTGTTGGTTGGTTTTATCTCTATGATTTATATATTTTAATTTGTTTATATAGGCATCATCAAAAAACAGAATATAAAATCATTTTATGTATATACACTTTATGTATGTTTATGTATGTGAAGGTATATGCATGCATGTTCATGTCTAAACCAGGGGATAAATTTTGGCTGTCATTCCTCTGACCTCACCTTTTCCTCCCCTCTCTTTCTCTCGCTTTCCATGACTAACCAGTAGTCTAGTCTTCAATATCCAGGAATCTGCCTGTCTCTGCTTCCACAGTTCTTAGATTATAATTATATACCCTCACAAATGGCTTTAAATTGTTTACTTTTTAGTATATTTGCAACAGATAATAGGAACAGAATTACAGGTAGAATAAATATCTTTGGGGCAGGCAGATAACTCTCATAATGAGAACTGAGCAGTTTCACATGTGTTCAGGACTTGTGTTGTTTATTCCTGAAGCATGCTCACTGGATGATATCACCCATCTCTGACCACTCCTATCACTTTTCCTCTGCAGTAAATTTGACAATACCTCAGAAATCCCTCTTCATCTAGAGCTAGTACCAGCCATTTATCTGTGTACTTTGCAAACCTTAATGGAAGAACAAATTTTCCATGACCACTTTGAGAATAGTACCAGAAAAAGATTATAAGTTTTCAAGTCAGATGTGTTTTAACCTTTAGTCGTCAGCAGAAGAGGTTCAAAAGTTTCTTGCCTTTAACTTTTGTATAGCAGCCTGTATAGAGATTGTGAAAACAGAAATTAGTGTGGACTTGGAGAGCCAAGTGCTAAACATGAAATGCTGGATTCAGATGAAACACTACTGTATACTGAATCCTTCTGTGAAAAATATAATTAAGTCTCAAAGTCGTTTATGTTTAGAAAAGTAAGACTATACAAAATTGAATATACATGTTGAGTATTTAGGGGAAAAAACATTTCAAAGTTCAAATAAGGAATTGATTGGTGTTGAGTGCCCTTTTATATCTGGAAACACTTATCGTATACAGCTAATGGTTTCTAATGGATGGTAGTCTCATATTACTTGCCAAATATGTCTGTGTGAATTTGTTAAAATAGAAAAGAAGAAAAATAATCACATAAACTACTCATCTTCATCCCATGTGTTTCTTAAGAATATTTTCCTACGTGAACATAAAAGTGAGTTTCCCTTCAACACACTGACTTTCAGCATACCCAACTGCATTTTCAAATATTCATGATTTCATAACTTATCTCTAACACATATTGCTTACTCTTTTTAAATTTATGTTTCTAAATTCTTCAAAGTAGTTTTCAATCTTACTCTATATACTTTCAATGCCTTTCCTAAGGCAAAGACATTCTCCTCCAATAATTATTAAAAATTTACAATCGCCTACAACTTGTTTTCTGCCTTGTCTCTTTCTGTACCAACTCTAAATAATGCTGCCATTTTTCAGCCTTCTACCTTGCCTCCATGTAGCATATGCATTCCATTGGCTTCATGGCACTATTTATTTCTGCCTTTAAATTAAACCCATTTTATTACTTTATCTAACATGAATTTTAAAAACTTTTTATTGAGAATCAAAACCCTCAGTGTACTTGTGTCTTGATCAAGTCCTTAAAATTCAGATGTATTTATCATTAATTTTTAAAGGAGTAATAATGATGGAAGGAGTAAGTAATAAGTAAATTTGCAAGTAAGGAACAAAATAGGTTTTCAAGGCCTGCTTTGTATGACAGCTTTGTCTTATCTTCTAGCTCTGTGAGTTGTCATGCCCTGTTTCATAATGAATATATGTTATAAATCACAGTAATAAAGTCAACATAAATGAAAAGAGATGTGGGCATGTGACACTTATGTGTTCCCACCTGGTCTGCATCCATTTTATCAATGTGGAATCTACTGAGTACTGAGCTCCTCAGATAGAATACATTAATTTAGGCAAATACTGTACAAAATGTTTTGCAAAATAATAATTTTGTACATGCAATTTCCATTCTCTATTATTTTTATTGTACTATTTAAAAATATGTATACAATGCAGTGTGTCTATATTCATTCCCCATTTTTCCCGTTCAGTTTTCCCTTTTACTTTCCAGCTCACAATCCTCCCAAGTTCCATCTTAAGGAGAAAATTGTCAATTTTTAAGTCTTCTAAGATAGGATTTTGGAACTTCTCCATACCCAAAAATTTTATGCCTGTCCCTTGTAGTATTGCACATATGGTTGCTGTGTCACATGTGTATGAGTTGGTGGTAGAGATGAGAGAGCTTTGTTTATGGTCAGTGTCCTGACCTACGAACATCTGAAACATTAATAACCTAACATTCCTGTAAAAATGTGAGCCTAAGATGACTACATTTCCTAAAACAGGGCTCCCTGACAGTGAGCTAGCCTGAGAGGAGTACCAGTCTAGTGCCAGGCAGGCCCCCAATGGGATCCCAGGAACCAGTAAGCTGCAGGCTAGAAGAATTCCATCTGGAACCTTAGAGCAAATGTAGATATAAGCCCATAACAGACAATCTTCTAAAGGGGTTACCCTGGCAGGCCAGGTGAACAGCAAGTTCAAGATGTTCACAAGGACAATGTGATGGAAACTGGACATGGATCTACTCTGAGATGACCACCAGTCCAGTAATGTGCAGGCCTGGAGGAAGGCAGACCATGACCAAGATGACTTCTATCCAACATAATAATGCATGCATGAGACATAGTACCCCTAAGACCATTTCTGAGATGATCCTAGACAATCAGAGAGCCAGGTACCCATAAGAGCGTCAAGTAAGTTGTGGAGAAATAGAAGAAAAAGAGAAACAGAAAGATGTAGGCATAAAAAGAAAGGCAGAACTAAAAACTTTTAGATAGTGAGGAATTGTACTTGGAATTATGGTGGAGTCCTGAGAGAACTGTCTCTGCCACGTGTATGCCATAGGGTAGCAATTGGTAAGGAAGAGATATTCCCCTCACCCTTGCCACCTACTTCAGGAAGGAGAGCTGGCACCAAGGTCATGAGAGTAGAAGGGCTGGCCCTGCCCCTCACCTGATGTGACTCTTGTGAGAGGAGTCTGTACCGCATGCGGGCATCAAGTTCTGAATGTGGGAATTGAAAGTAAGCTGACCCTGACAAAGATAGTGTGAGAAAACCAGCCTTGTCTCTTATGTGTCATGTGGTGGTATAGGCAAGAAACAATCTCTGCTCCCCTTTTCCCCCACCATCAGTAGTAGGGGAGAGTCTCCGCCCCAATATGGTCATGAGAGCAGAAGAACTGGTTCTGCCTCTCACCTGCTACAAAACTCAGAGCAGATCCTGCCTCTCACCTGGGCAGCAGAGTAGTCCTGATAGCAAGCATATAAGTGAGTCAGCCAAGAGATGTGATCATGGGAAATCTAGACCTGCAACTTCTTTGCTATGAGGCAGAATGGGCAAGGGAGAGATGCCCTCTTCCACCCTTATTGCTCGTCATCTATGGCAGGTAGGAGAGCTGGCTCCAGGTTTTGAGAGTAGGAGAACTGGTCATGTCTCTCACTCACTGGAAATACTTGGGAGAGCAGGCTGTGCTCTTCATTTGGGTATCCGGGTAAAGTTGGTCCTGGTTGTGAGGGATGCTGGTGAGCTGGCTATGGGGGCATGAAAATAGGCAAGCTTGCAGGCTCATCATCTCAGATACTTCCCAGGCCCAGATCCAGGAATTTGAATTTCTTTATTCCAATATCTACCTCAGCTTTGAACTGTCGAAGTGCATGTAGCAGCCAGTCCTACTAATCAAAAACTATAGGAACTTGATTACACAGAACAACAACAGTATTTCCTACAAGAGGCCCTGTGATGTTCCAGAATTGAAAGTAGATATTATCAGTAGCCATTGGCCTCCTACCAGAACAGTGAATCATTGAAATGAACATTTGCAAGCAAAGAAGTATGGACAAAATGGTATACTCTGGAACACACTGTGACACACTAGTTTTCATGGCATTTTTTTTTCTCAGTTTGTTGGGATTTTGCAAGGTGGAGGAGAAGTAGGGTAGGGCAAGTATGAGTGAGATTGGGGTGCATGATGTGAAATTCACAAAGAACCAATAAAACAATTCAAAATGATATATTTTTTTTAAAAATGACATACAGAGTAACAGGTGTCAATACCTATACTTTCTTAGCAAAATGTTAAAAACTGTTTTTGCATACTTTCTCACATTCTTTATACAGTATTTTCTTTATCTGGCAAGGAGGGCTTGACAGTCTCTTGATTGGGCTTCAAAACAGTTGAACAATTTAGGAGTCAAATCTGCAGCACAGTAGATGCATGTGTAAAAGGTTAACTTCATTATGACCCAAGTTTTGTAAGAGGAGAGAAGTTGAAAAATGTCATGTCAGATTAATGCCTGCAAATTATGATGCTAATGTCTTGCAGCAGGTGTTCCTGCAGTGAATTCTTAGGCTCTTTAAGCAATTTTTAAACTTAACTTTAAAAAGCATCTATTATTCATTCTTGAATTATTTTCTTGTCTATCATAAAAGAATGCTTAATAATCTTGAATACAAACACTAGTTTTTATATTTAAATATAGCATCTTAGTTATCTCGACTGTAAGGATTCTATCATGATGTTTTAAGTGGAAGTAGTTTCTATTGACAGGAACTATGATTTTTAAATTTTAATTTAAAATGTTCTATTATTATACCCATTAGTATACATAAAACACATTTCAAAATAATAGCTAGTGTTCTACAGATCTAGAGCATGGTTTGCTAACTTCAGTGTTGCTAAAACTCAGACCAAAATATTCTTGTGTTTTGAAGGATGACATGATTGTGAACTCTCAACTGAAATCACATGAGGATAAACTCTGGCTTAAACTCCTGACATAAAGAGCTAAATAATGACAAAAATAAAAAGAAAAGGAAAACGGAAAAGACAGCAAAGGCATGAGATCGGTTCCAAAATGTAGGTATCCCAATAAGAATAACTCATGAAAGTGTACCTTCAAGTATATTTTAAAACCCAAATCAAGGAACGAAATAAAAACTTAATAAATTCACATGTAATATAAAAGAGTTTGCTTTTTAGAGTTCTGAGATAATGCTAGGGTAGGGAGACAGGAAAAGGCACAGTATTCATACTCTCATGGTTGCAAATGTAATGACATGAGATGTGCATTTATAGCAAAAGTTGTCCAGTGCTGGCAGATTATGGAGAACTGGGAAACACATATAATTTGTTCAATCAAAGAGAAATACAGGGGAAAAGTACTTTCCACAAACATTTCGTGCTCTAGTTTTGATAAAAATGGAATTTGTTTCACTGCCAATGTGTTAACTAAATTCGTAGGACTTAGTGTTTATTTTGATTAAATACAGCATTACTCATTAAATGGGAACAAACAGAGCTTGATTCAGTAAATATTTCTACATAGTATCTCTCAATAAGATACTATATCCAAGGATCTCACATGTTTATTTCCACACATATCTTTTCTTTAAAAGTAATATATAATAGAATGAATATATGCATATCTTATATGTGAAACAAAACAATTGCAGGTAAGATTTAGTGATTGGATATGATTTTTCTGGCCTCTAACTCTGATATACAAATGTAAATATTCATTTCACAATCGTGTATTTGATGGAGGAAAATTGAAAGTGTTGACAGAATAAAAATATGTATGAAATGAGCAATAATTAGCAGTCACATAAAGGGGTGAAAAGGAAAATCAGATTTGAGAGGTTCGGTGAATAGAGAAATGGTGATGAAATCGCAGTGTGTTGTGTCAGGTCCTTTCCATCCGTATGCACTCTTTTCCCTCATTGGAGCACATATCGCAAGAATATCTTAGTTTTACTTCAGGCTTCTCAAACAATTCTTTATTCCTTTTTATCTGCAAGAGAACAAAATCATCAAAGAATATTGATTAATTAATATTAAAATGTAAAATCTTAATATATGTTAGTTGTGAGGATATTTTAAAAGTTCACTGAGAGTTTACAGAAATCTCCATAAACTTTCTGAATATGATGTATTTTCCATTGTTTCTGCTTATATATTATTGGCCCATTTGTAGTCTTTGAAATATAAAATGCATTAATCAACATTACTTTTACTCATGATGTTATCTCCAAATAGATAATGATTCATAGTTTGTATCAAATTTAAATTTTTCTTGGGATAAGATTTTGTTTGATATTTTTAGAAATGTAGATATGTGAAAACTCTTAACACACAATGATTGTAAGCAGCACCACGACAGCTGCATGTCTATTCTAAAAGTGATGTTTCCAGATTTACCAGTAAACACCAGAAGATGCCATTTATCCCGAGGCTGCAGAGGCAACTAACACAAACTAATGAAATAGTCTTCCTATTTTTCAAACTTCCAAGTTTTCCTTTTAATTTAATGTTTACATGCTTAATTTTCTCTTTCCTTTGTTCATTAAGACAGTCCAGTGTTTATTAAGGCTTTTGGATGAATTTCTGAAAGAGTAATTTAAAAAAAAAAAGTTTGTTCCAAGTAACATTAACAAACATGATGCTGATATCAGTACTACAATTCTTTGTACTCTCTCAGATTGACAGAGATAATTTCTTTTCACATATGAAAATACAACAAAAAATGGTAAAAATCTTTTCATTAATATAAGTGATGCCTTTAGGGTCTGAATTTTTTTTTCTCCGACTGACATGTACAATAATTACTCTCAGTCTTACTGTTATCATCTTCCCAATCTCTTACTTTTGATACACCAGCATGTTTCAGTAAGTCTTTGGATATCCTTCTAATAGCACTAATTTCCTACATGAACATATGTAGTCCCATTTCAATTGCAGCTGTACACTGGCAAACATCATAAATTATATGCTCAGAATATACAGAGTTTGGACTCTGTCTGGGTTTGTATTCCAATTGTCCAGTGTATTAATTAGGGTTCTCTATTGTTATAGAACTTATGCAACATTTCTATATATTATGGGAATTTATTGTAATGACTTACAGTCTGTATTCCAGCTAATCCAACAATTGACCGCTGTGTATGGGAATAACAAAAGTCTAGTAGTTGCTCAGTTCATGAGGATAGTTGTTTCACCTGCTCTTTTTTATAAGCTGGAATCCTGAAGATATAGGTTCCAACAGATGTGTGGCAAGTAAGAGCTAGCAAGCAAAAAATATGAATTTTCCTTCTTCCAATGTCCTTATCTTTTGATTTTTTTTAACTCTCTACTCTCTACTTAAATATTCTCTTCCTTAATTTATGGACAACTCTTTCATTTATTTTAGTTCTCCATCAAAATATTTTTGAACATTATTAAAGAGCTAGATATCATTCCCACCCAACTCTCCTCCAGAGTAAATTATCCTTGACATTGATTAAGGTTCCATGTTTACATAGTCTTTCCTTTTCCTTGTATTGAAATATATAGTTTAAATAAGTATGAAACCTCTCTGTTGTGCTTATTTCTCTACCACAACCACCTACAGACCCTTCTCTAAATGCAAGACAAAAGATATTAAGTTTGCTGAACCAATAAGTCAAATTTTTGTCAATGTTTTCAATGTCTTTATTAAGAGTAAATGAGAATAAAAATAAATTATAATGCTTCAATTTTAAAAAGCAGAAATAGAGTCCCTAAGGCTGAAGAGATAAATGGATCAGTGTTCATAAGCATTCACTAATCTTCAGAAAGGCTAGCATTCAATTTCCATATCATGACATGCATCTTACAAACACCTGGACTTGAAATTATTCTAGGTCATTCAACACCTTCTTCTAGCTTCAACAGGCAAATACACATAGTAAAAAGGAATCTTAAAAATAAAAACTTCTAAGAAATTAAAAAATATTGAGTCAGTAATTATAATTGAATACATTGCAAATTTATTTGCAATACATAACTTATTTGAAAAATAAGTTAAAGTGTTTTTTAACTTCCCATAAAATAATAAGGGATAAAGATATTTTTGCTCTAAATGTTGAGTACACTTATAGAAATTCAACACAATAAAAAAAACAAAGTTGACTGAGAGTTGGAATTTTCACCTAAGTTATTGGAACTTGATTGTTTAATGATATGAATATTTAGAATGAGAATTAACTCAAAACCTTACCTGACTATTGATTTCATGTGAGATGCTGTGTCTAATGTGACTATTTATCAGATTCACTGTGAATTATGGTAAGTAATTTCTCTCCAAAGTAGATAATAATATACATATATGCCATACACACACACACACACACACACACACACACACACATATATATATTTCTTCACGAGAATGTAAATGCATTTGTATGCTAATGTTAAGGGCTGATAGATGAGTAAGTGTAGTAAAATTAAGAGTAAGACACATTCGATCGTTATTCTCTACAATCATAGCAAGAGTTTATGCTCCAATATCAATCACTTCTTAAACATATTTTTGTCACCATAATAATATCCCTTAGTAAATGTAGTGAGAACTGACATAGAAAGTAGATAGTTTATTTTTTTACCATCCAACTTATAAACAGTTGCTTATAATTTGACTAGATTCTTTTTGATACATCTCACATTAGCAATGAATATTAAACATTAAGTCTACTTAAAAATGAAGTAAGCAAAAACTTTAATTATAATCATACACCTAGGTAAATTTTATTATGCAGAACATTGATTCAGAATTCATGTGCTACATCAGTGTATTTTAATTCGTTCACTGATTATTATCATCAAAGAACCAACATCTACTTGAATTCTTTTACAGGAGTTGATTTTTAGATGGACTTTGACAATCATTGTTCTAATGTGAAAGATTATTCTTGCTCATAAATTATACTTGTCTTTGTGTCTTGAAATTAATTCTGTTCAACCATGGCTAATAGTTTGTATATATACAATTCAGTTGGCAAATTTCAAAATATGTTATATCAATGATCCGCAAGAATATTGCCCTGTACTTTCCTTTTTTTAATTAGATATATTTTTTATTTACATTTCAAATGATTTCCCTCTTACTGGATACCCCCCTCCCCTCCCATACGCCCTCTTCCCTCCCCCTGCTCACCAACCAAACAACTCCCGCCTCCCCTTCCTGGCATTCCCCTACACTGCTGCATTGAGCCCTTCCAGGAACAGGGGCCTCTCCTTCCTTCTTCTTGGGCATAATTTGATATGTGAATTGTTTCTTGGGTATTCCAAACTTCTGGGCTAATATTCGCTTATCAGTGAGTTCATATCATGTGTGATCTTTTGTGAATGGGTCACCTCACTCAGGATCCACCCAGATCCACCCACTTGCCTAAGTATTTGATGAATTCATTGTTTTTAATAGTTGAGTAGTATTCCACATTTTCCATTCCTCCTTTGAGGAACATCTGGGTTCTTTCCAGTTTCTGGCTATTATAAATAAGGCAGCTATGAACATAGAAGTGCAAATCAAATCAACCCTGAGATTTTACCTCACACCAGTCAAAATGACTAAGATCAAAAACTCAGGAGACAGCCGGCAAAACTCAGCTGGCGAGGATGTGGAGCAAGGAACAGTCCTCCACTGCTGGTAAGATTGCAAGCTGGTAAAACCACTCTGGAAATCAGTTTGGCGGTTCCTCAGAAAACTAGGCATAATACTACTGGAGGACTCAGCTATACCACCACTGGGCATATACCCAGAGCATTCTCCAGCATGCAATAAGGACACATGCCCTGTACTTTTCATTGTGGTTTGTTTTTTTGTTTTTTTTTTTTTTTTGTTTTCGCTGTATGTACACTGTTATAATCTATGCATTTATGATCAGGATATCCACTTCTTTTAGAGAACTAAATTTGTTTCTTTGTTGAACCAAGATTTTCTGTAGCACAGGCTGATAATTTAAACAGTAATATAATTACCTTAATAGTCAAATATACAACTAATTCATTCATAAAGTTAAATTCATTGGTAGTAGCCTTTACAATATAACATGAAATCAGAAAACTATTTACTTTAATGCGTGGTGTGAAGTAAAACAAGATCCTAAGATACATATTCTTACATACAAAGTTAAATGAAAATCCTCTATTAAATAGGAATGTTTTACATATTTTATCAGTCAATGCGCTGACCAGTGTAGAGCCATTTATTTCAATGTAGAATACAATTAAACCATACGTAAATATATTTTATGTAAAATTGTCATTGTTTGAATAAGTTTAAAGTATATTTCCTAACTGAAACTAGTAACCAGTAATATTTTCAATATATTTCCAAACGTAAACACCTCAAGATTACCAAAAGTTCACTAGTAATGAAAGAAAAGTACTTTCATCTATGTTTCTTCAACTATTCATGAGTCTTTTCAACACAATCCAAGGGAACCACTCATAATTTTACTCCAGGACACAAAGCCTTAGTAAGACTATTATCCCCCTAGTTCAAAGCATGCAAGCAAGCCAAACCAGCACAGCTAAGATATTTGATGTTGCTTTATGTTACAATCCAGGGAAGAATAAGTGCTTTGATCCAGCTGCTGCCTGGAAAATCTCCTCTAGTATAACTGCTCAGAAACAACTTTGATGTGGGTCACCTCATCTCCTTGTCAATTCTCAGCTGAGTTTGATGGTTAGGTTTCTGGAAAGCACATCAAGATCAAATTATACAAAATGTACATCTGCGATGAGATTATTTCTTGATTAAACCAGGAGTCCCACCCCCCTTTTTAATTTTATGCGATGAATTCGAGATGAATATAAAGTATATTTGCCAAAATTACAGAAGATGGTTAATGAATATGAAAATATGTATTAAATATGAAAATGCTGTTCTAATATGTGAAAATTTTCCTAATATGAAATAGCTACCATATGTTTAATATATATAAAAAGAAATACTTGTGCAAAGTATAAAATCATTGTTTACAAGATGGTTTTCATTTGAATTGTTGACTTGCAATTGAATTGGAAAAATTACATTATATTCCTAAAACTAAATTCTTGGTTTTATCTCTATTGGAAAATAATCATTTAAAAATATAACTATGTATATTTTTAAAATATATCATTATAACATCAAAATGAAACCTATATATATATAATGTATATATATTATATATATATACTGTTTGGAAGCAATATATATGTATATATATATATGTATAAATATATATATATTATACATATACTGGTTGGAAGCAATAATGTCCTATTTAATATGGGTATTCAAATGATAAAATTAATCAATATTAGCATATCCAAATGTAGAAAACTCAAAAATGGAACAAAGGGTAGACTAACTGTTCTTCAACTAAGGATATTTACTTTCCTTTCAGAGAACCTAAGTTCAGTTCCTAGCACCCAGGTACAGTTGGTCATAATTTCTCACATCTCTATTTCTTAGGAGTATGACATTTGCTTGTAGTCTCTTTGGGCATCTACACAAATATTCATATACCCACATGGCCATATAATTAAATTATTTTAATATACAGAAAAATAGAAATAGATAATTTCATTAGTTGATTTTATTTTATAAATCAAAATAAATAATTAAAATAATTATCTATAATTGGATATATGTATAAGCATTGGAAAGCTCAGATATCCAAACAGAAACAAAACACTGTCATTTTATTTATATATATCATATAAAAGCCTGATGACTAATATATGTTAAAATTAATGGAATAAATGCTCCACATACACAATGACAAACCAGTTTCAATTAAAAAAAAACATATTTTCAAATAACACCCGGCAACTGTGTTTGGGAAATCCTCCTGTTCATACTTTCATATTAAACCAAGTATAATTATGGAAGTCTCATATTACTAAAATGAACTTTAAATAATTGTATCTATGGAAACTTAAAATATATTCTAAATACATGCCTATGTAACTCAGTGATTTAAGATAATTTAAAAGAAAAATAATGTGGAAATATTTGAGAATATATTCAGAAGAACACAGAGCAGTATTTTAACTTTTATTCATCAATTACAGTTTTCAAATCTGTTCATAAAATGCACATACACAAATGTCAACCTTTTAAATATCTGTAACATAGTAAAGAATCAAGAACAGAAAAGTTGTTCTACATGTTGTTCAGAAATTTCCTATAATGCTATTTGTGGAAAATCATGTTATGTAACAATTATTACAAATGTATTAAAAGAGTTTTAAAAATAGATTCATAGTTAATATTTACCCTAATACTATTTATAGTAAGTTGAATAAAATATTTAAAGTACAAAAGCTCATTAAATTTGGCTAATATTAGTTATTTTAGGAATTATTGCCTGTAAGTTTATCAGCATGAATGGAACAAAAAACACCCTAGACAGGTTTAGAAAATTTTTTATGAGATGGAATCTCAGGGTTGTTTTGATTTGCATTTCCCTAATGACTAAGGATGATGAACATCTCTTTAGGTGCTTCTCAGCCATTAGATATTCTTCAGGTGAGAACACTTTGTTTAGCTCTGTACCCCATTTTTTAATAGGGTTACTTGCCTCTCTGGAGTTTAACTTCTTGAGTTCTTTGTATATATTGGATATTAGCCCTCTGTCGGATGTAAGGTTGGTAAAGATCATTTCCCAGTTAGTTGGTTGCCGCTTTGTCTTTTTGACAGTGTCTTTTGCCTTGCAAAAACTTTGTAATTTAATGAGCTCCCATTTGTCTATTCTTGATCTTAGAGCAAAGAGGAACACTCCTCCACTGCTGGTGGAATTGCAAGCTGGTACAACCACTCTGGAAAGCAGTCTGGCGGTTCCTCAGAAAACTGGGCATGACACTCCCGGAGGATCCAGCTATACCTCTCCTGGGCATATACCCAGAGGCTTTACCTGCATGCAATAAGGACACATGCTCCACTATGTTCATAGCAGCTTTATTTAAAATAGCCAGAAGCTGGAAAGAACCCAGATGTCCCTCAACCGAGGAATGGATTCAGAAGATGTGGTATATCTACACAATGGAATACTACTCTGCAATTAAAAACAATGAATTCACGAAATTCCTAGGCAAATGGTCAGATCTTGAAAATATCATCCTTAGTGAGGTAACCCAATCACAAAAGAACACACATGGTATGCAGTCACTGATAAGGGGATATTGACCAGAATCTCGGAATACCCTAGACACAATCCGCATATCAATAAATTTCTAAGAAGATGGAAGGAGAGACCCCTGGTCCTGGAAAGACTGGATGTAGGGGAATGCCAGGACAGAGTAACGAGAGGGAGTTGGATGGAGAAAAGAGGGAGGGAAGGGGGCTTATGGGACTTTCGGGGAGGGAGGAAACGGGAAAGGGGAAATGATTTGGAATGTAAATTAAAAAAAAAATAAAATAAATAATTAAAAAAATTAAAAAAAAAGAAAATTTTTTATATTTCTACATCTAAAAATCAATTGTGTGTATTTAGAAATATTATATTCTACAAAATATATATCAAGAATAAATAAAATATATATCAATTTTTTGTAAATGTTAATGTCACTTTTATTTCCTCAGATGAAATGATAAGGTCTGTACCCAAGTTATGGGAATTCATGGCCTGGGTTGAGCCCAGAGTATTTCTTTCTCTGTACTAAATATTTCTAGGCCTAGGGCTAGAAGCATCTAGCCTCTGTACAATCAAACTTCCAAGCTGACTAAAACAATTAAGCTTCTCTCTGCTTTTGACTAGATTTCCCTGTTTGGCTTATTCTAACTTTGGCAATATGTTCTCATCTTCTGACTTCTTCTCATTCTCTGGTTCCTTCTGTCTTTACCTGTGTCTAGCTTATTCTCTCTGCAAACTGTCTCTGTAAAACTGTCCTGATAAAACTATCATATACATGCATCACACATCATCTCTCTCACACTGCTCTTAAACAGTCTCTCTGTCCTGTGTTATTGTCCTGTGAGTTGAGTGTATCCTATTTCTGACTCATTCTGAAAGATTCTGTCAAATCTTTCTCTGACTCATCACTTTGTCTGCCACTCAATTAGAAGTCACTTTCAAACATGGCTCCTTCCTTTTACAAAGTAACCTTACCTTTATTGTTAGGGATGAAAATGTATATTAAAAGCATGTTTGTATTCCAGCCAGATCATATTATAATCAAGGGCATGTCTCAATTTTGGCTCTATCAAAATTTTGGATATAATTTGTTGCTAGAGAAGCCATGTTGCTGGATAAAAATTTCTCTACAGCAGTTCATATATGTCTTAATCTTGCTCTAAAACTAATAATGAGGAAAGGAAAAAAGTGATGCAAAGAAAGACTGAGCCTGTGATACTAAATTTCCTTAATGGAATGTTCAGGAAGTGTTTGGTGAAAAGAAATCTAGAATCTTCCAGATATCTTATTTATCTTTCCCATAGAATTCAAAGTTACTGATTCAATACAAGTGTCACATTTTATTGATAGTTTCCTTTTGATTATAATTGTTAAGTCCTGTGTAACTGCTACATATCTAGCCAGCTATTTCTGCTATTACTAATGTTACAAGAAAACTCTCTCATATGCTGTTACTAGGAAACATGCTGGAGATGACTGCATATTCTGTTATATTCTGTGCTCTAATTTTCTTGGAAACCAATCACTATAGAGCTCAGTTAGGACTACTTTGTATAGTTAGCCACAACATGCATGGATGCAACCCAACTACCTGGCAGTACTTCCTGTACCTAGGTATGGTTAGCTGACCCTGGTATGGATCACAACATAAGCAAGACACATGAATCAATATAAAAGTCCATTTGAAATAACATTTCCATTTTGAATAGGGATAAAGTATCAATTTCCCACACTTCCCTGGGAATTTACATCTACTTGGCAGAAACAGTCACATACACGGGTAACTGACATCCTAATTGACAAAGTAAGACATGGATGTTAGTCAAGGAAAGTCCACCATCACAGTTGAATAGACCAACATGTTGGAACAGGATAAATGTACAACAAAAATATGTTCCTAAGAAAGTTCCATGTACCTAAATCCTGACTGGTGAAATAACTTGACAAAGATGTTGTAGATTTTAGGCTTAAATGCTCTGTAGGACCTTAACTCAGTGTAACAGTCAGTTCTCTAGTCTTGTCTGTGGCCTTGACCAATCAGTCCTAGAGCAAAGATCAGTCAGTCTTAGGGCAAATGCTCAATAATAGCTCAATGCCATCTCTGTCTGACAGAGATCAATGTTCATGTGGTTTGTAAAATAATTATTATATGACTGACAGTAGTTTCTTAAAACATTATTTTACTCACAAAATTAATATTTCTTCCATTCATTAGTTTCTTAAGTTATAATTTCACAGTAAACATATGGGAAAATATATGACATAAAACCACAGACTCTTAGATTAGTAATTTTTTTTTGTAAAGTAACATAGTTTATGTGATCATGTTATTTACATATAGGAACATTACACATCTAGTGTTAGTTAAGATATATATGCTGATAAATATTTAAGCGTAAACTTCAGATAATATGTAATTCTAAGAGAATAAAATCCCTATATTCTCTTTTACTTATTTAATAGTTTATTTACTACTTTAAATGTTCATACATGAGTATTAATTTTACATAATTTCCACGTTAATGTCCCCTTACATTTTTACATTTCCTCCTACTCCCTCTGAATTTTATGACTTTTCTTCTTAATTATTATTATTCTATATGTATGCATATGAATATGTATATAAGATACATACTGCTAAGTCTTTTTAGGATGGCTCTTTGCTTGTTCCAAACTATCTAAATTTGGAGTATCAGAGCTTCCATTTCTCAGTCAATATTCCAATTTATGAAGCAGGATTAAAATATTAAGTCTCCTAGATCTCAGTTTACAAATATTTAGAGACAAAGGTTTAGCTGAAAAGCTGTCACATGAATAACTGTGGATTTTCCAAACTATTATAACTTCCATTGTCTAAGTCAACTAAGATTCTGTAGAAAGGAATGTGGCATAAAAACCTGTGTTCTTAGCTCATGTAGCATTCAGGTTAAAAGTCTGGCATGGCTGCTCACAACTGTAACCAAAGCACTGTTCAAGACAGAGATAGGAAGATCCAGGGGTTTACTAGCTGCCAGCCTAGCTCTGGAATTAGTGAGATAATCTTTCTCTAAGCAATAAGGTGGATAATGACAGAGCTTAACACCTGATCCTTCTCTAGTCCCTACACACATCCACACAGGCATGAATCCCTATATAGATATGTGCACATACCATGCATACCTATTCTATACATACATATACTATGCATACACTCAAAAAGATATGCACACATATTTTTAAAATAACAAAACAATATTTGAGTATAGATAAACATACTAATTTATGTTATATATCACATATGCAGTATGCTAGTTAATTATATACTTATGTAAGGTATATATTTAGGTTTAATCCTTCATTATCTCCACATCTGACTTTATTAGGTAATAAAGTCTTTACAGAGAGAATCAAGTTTAAATGAAGTAATTAGAATTAGTTCTAATTGAATATCACTGATGTTCTTATCAGACAAGAAAAATCAGAGTGACAGACAAGGGGAGAAGACAAAGTCTAGGATTCAAAAGTACATGCAGAAAATTCAGATAGCAGAGCTGATGCTACTCCCTTACTGCACTGGTCTCTGATAAAACAACCTAGCTGAGTCTTATATTTCTTACTTTCAGAGTTAACATAGCAAATTTCTCTTCCTCACTCCACTCTAATTATATTGTGTTGTTACAGAACAAATAGAAAATATACAAATATTTTCCAAAAAAAATTGTTGATTCATATAGTACATTAAAAATCCTTTATTACATCATGTCTATGCTGTTCTTATCAGAAAATTGTAGGTTTAAATTTTTCTTAACCTTAATTTTAACAATGGTGCTTAAATGCTTTGACTGCCCTTCTAGTCCACCACTCACTAGAGCTAGTGGAAAGGAAAGATTATTGGGATACAAGGGAAGTGGACCTGTTTAGACATTGTTCTTCTGAGCAAATCTCACCTGTGTTATCAGGATATCAGCAGTTCATTTCATAGGATTCAGCAGCAGCAGCTCATTTCACTCACAAATACTTCATGAATATACCCACAGTCCAGTTCTTTAGTGTCAGAATAGGAAACATGAATTAGCTATGGAGAAATCACCTAGCAGAAACAGCCAGACATCTGCTGAACCAGCATGAGACAGCAAGAGCAACAAAGACCACCAAGAATATCAGAAGAAATTATTGGCTCTACATCTCTAAATGAAGTGAAGAAGATCAACAAAGACACAAGACCAAGAAGCGTTGCAAAGCTAGCTATACAAGGATGCCCATTCACACTGTGAGTCCTATTTATACTCTCTCCTAGTCCTTCAAAGGTCTTACCTCACCACATATCTTGATTCAGCATGTGAGACTGTCATAGCAAAAGTTGACATGAGACTGTATCAGCTGATATCACTCTGCCAATTGGTCCAAGTCCACTGAAGCAGCAAGAAGCCACTACAACACCACCAGAAGTCTTTTGGTGCATTTCTCTTTGGAGTCATGGCAACTGGACCTCATCTACACAATGTAAGTCGGACCAACACATGTGTGTCCTTAGTGAAGAATCCTTCATCATGTGTCTCTTAATGTGTCTGCCTTAGGAAATCATCCCTTCACCTGTGCGAAATGCTTCAGAAAAATATTCCTTCAAGTGTTTATCCCACCAAAACACCATCCTGCACATCTGGCTTTCCAAAGAAGCCTTAAGTTTCTACTTCAGGAAATTAGATAATTACAGTATAATGAATGTTTTCAAAATCATAATATTATAAATTTTATGTAGGAAAAATTCTTTTCAAACCAAAGTTGATATTGGTGACTGAGGAAGAAGACTATGCATACCTTTGTAAGATGGTTGCCATCATTTGATATGTCACTTGTAAATGTCCACACTACACAAAGTGTTCAGGTAGGTGTGGTGGGTACTGATAGAGTCTGACCTGGATGACTTAATGTGTTGTGATGACTTGATTATACAATAGATGTGAGCAGCACTATGGCTGCTATTACTATGACACTCCCGGAGGATCCGGCTATACCACTCCTGGGCATATGCCAGAGGCTTTACCTGCATGCAATAAGGACACATGCTCCACTATGTTCATAGCAACCTTATTTATAATAGCCAGAAACTGGAAAGAACCCAGATGTCCCTCAACAGAGGAATGGATTCAGAAGATGTGGTATATCTACACAATGGAATACTACTCTGCAATTAAAAACAATGAACTCACGAAATTCCTAGGCAAATGGTCAGAACTTGAAAATATCATCCTTAGTGAGGTAACCCAATCACAAAAGAGCACACATGGTATGCAGTCACTGATAAGGAGATATTAACCCAGAATCTCGGAATACCCTAGACACAATTCGCATATCAATAGATTTCCAAGAAGATGGATGGAGAGACCCCTGGTCCTGGAAAGACTGGATGTAGGGGAATGCCAGGACAGATAAGTGAGAGGGGGGTTGAATGGGGAAAAGAGGGAGGGAAGGGGGCTTATGGAACTTTCGGGGAGGGAGGAAACGGGAAAGGGGAAATGATTTTGAATGTAAATAAAAAAAAACTTAGAAAATAAATAAATAAAAAAAAAAAGTGACCAGTAGAAAGTAAGCTCAGAACCTCTGAATGAGTCACTTGTTTGAGTTCAATGATGGGTTGTATAAAACTGTTTAACTTTATTGAATTAAGAAATACATAGACATTTAGTAACTCACACTTTTGGGTGCATCAGTCAGGGTTTCCACCACAGGGTATTAACTAAAGGATAAGAAAATGCCTAATCTGAGTATGTGGGGCATTGTCTACTGTTTGGGGACTCTGGACTACAGAAAGGAAGGAAAATAACAGACAGCAGAAGGGGATTCAGACAGTTCCTTTCCTGCTCTCTGTCAGCTGAGATGTGAGTATTCAGCTACAATACACTTCTGCACCCACTGCTACCATCTAGGCAAGAACTGATCACACATTCTCCAAATTTAAGATTGATTGAATCTCTTCCCTGTTAAAGATTAGATCACAGCCACAGGTAACTACTATGGATTTTCTGTATTTATTCAAAAAACTGAGAGGTTCCAAAGAACTCATAGCTCACAGACAATAAACTCCAAAGAAAAATATCTGAACACTCTGAACTTGAGATACCTGAAAGGGGATGAAAGGTGAATTTGATGTTTGAAGGACTGGAAAGTTTAGATTCACTCCTAATTTGTGGGATTAAACATTTCCCCATTGATGAGGAACCTTCAGATAAAATCACAACACTTTTAGTATTGTGAGGTTTTGACTGGAAAGAATGTTTTCTATTTTTTCAAGTGATTTGCATAACATTTACATTGGTTTACTTTAAAGTGCCATGGCTGTTAAGTCAAATAAGATGCCTTTGAGTTAACCTGTTGCTTTCTTTCTTGGTGCAATCTATTCTAGATGGGAAGGAACTATTCTCAGAATGCTTTATACTTGCGAACTGATCATACATTTTCTATATTTTTAAAGTTCATTCTTCATTAGCATAGCACAGGACTAAATTTCAGGTTATAATTACCCATGTCCAAATATTGCTATAGTCCATTTTATTTTATTCCTTCCACTGTAATGAAAACACGTGAGCAGGTGGTTTAAAAATCTATTTAAGTTCAGCTATGCCCTCAGTGCCTACCGAACACCTGACACATATTAAATGTCAGGTAATTATTTATCAGGTGTGCTAAAGAACAAAATTAACTGGAAGAGATAATCAATGATGCAGTCCGGGATCCCAGGAGGTTAATGTTTGGCAGGGCACATTTGTGTCAATAATTTAAAAATATGTGTATCTGAGTTAACAATTCATTTATTCAACTTGTCAATAAATCTTTACCATTGGATCCTTCACCGGAATGCAGATTCCTGCCACTTCTCACAGAAGCTTCTGGCATCTCTTTCTCAGAGAACAACTTCATTTGTAACAAGAGTTCCAAACAAAGAAAGATATCTTGGCAAATCTATCTAAGCTAGTTGCCTGAGTGATTGATTTAAATTCAGTAGCAAATATATTGTCTCTCTATTTACTTTCTCTACCAACTCACATCTTATTAAAAATTAGGGAGGCTATGGTTGCTGCTTTAGCCTTTGTCAGCCCCTAGAATCCCTGCTTAGGTGGTTCAATGATGCCTAGGTCTGTACTAGGTTCTCTGCACACATGGTGTTATTATTTAGCTTGCTGTTTTTGAAGAATACCTAAGTGGGTGTGCGGTTAGGTCTCTGACTCTTTTCCCTTCTCTATGATCCTTTGCATCCTGCTGGGTTGCTTCATCCACCCACGACATGAGGATTTGTGCCTAGTCTTACTGCATTTTGTTATGCTGTATTCAGTTGCTATCACTGGAAGAACAGCTATTTTCTGAAGGGAAACAGGGAAGCAGTAGATCATAGGGTTTGGGGGATGAAAGGCATTGAAAGGGAAGGTGTTGTCAGGATATATTAAATGAGAGAAGATTTTTTAAAAAGTGGAGATTAATACGTTTCATACTGTGGGTCTTTTACTGCACGTCTGACTTGTTTGTCCATTAGGTTCACCTTCGTGGCTCAGACCCTGGGACTTCCTGGTTTTCCTGTTAGTTATCTTGGCAAACTTTTACCTCAGGGCACTATCAGTTAATTTAATTTGAACTGGAATGCCTTCTTGCAGTTTGATGGCTGACACTCCACAGCCTTCAGGATTTTCTCAGTCATACCATGAGTATCCTAGTCTGAGGACTCTTGGTCTCTTATCAATGTTTTATTGTGGCCTTTACACAGAGTAAATTTTTTTAAACATATATTTAGCTATCTTCTTAACTATAGTTCTTACAATAAAAAATAGCCTTAAGTTAAAGTCCTCCATGTCTTTGCTCACTGCTATACTAAGTGATTTTCAAAGAGGAGGACCAGCAACATTTGTGCACATGAACACATGCCCCAACTCACATGTACACATGCCACAAACAAAAGTCATTTGTAAGTTGAGAAATTAGCAGACTTTTCAATATACTTACTGTTCCTAAATGCCACATTCTCAGGAACCACATTAACATTTGCAGTACCTTCTAGTAACTTCACTATTTTTTATTTAAGAAAATGTGAATATGTACATAATTTTCCTTAAGAATTTATTTATGTGTTTGTTTTGGTTTGGATTTCTTCATTCTCTTCAACATTACAATGCAATTAAAACAGTAAGTTGACCTGGGTTATTAGCTTGATAGTAGAGCACAGAATTAGCACGTACAATGTTCTTAGTTTAAAACCCAGTAAAATACAGAGAGAGAGAGAGAGAGAGAGAGAGAGAGAGAGAGAGAGAGAGAGAGAGAGAGAGAGAGAAAGAGAAAGAGAGAGAGAATTTCTTTTTTTATGTCACCTAGCGACCTAGAATGCTGAGGATAATTAGAGACCAGAAGAGGTAAATGGATTCTTGGAACTGGAGTTAAAGACAGTTCTGAGCTACCTTCTGGGTTTCATGAAATAAACTTGTGTTCTCTGAAATAACAGAACAAAAACAGCAACAACAAATCAACAAGTGCACGTAACTGCAACGATATCATACAAAGCCCAGGCCTCCATTTATATTTAAAGCAAGAAATTGTAAAGCTTTGAACTAATTTGTACCATAGAAGAGTAGTCAACACACTTCAATTAACTATTTTTATTAATCATTAAAATTCAGATTACATTCCTAGGAAAATGTTTTTTTGATTACTTGACTTGTTAATAAAAATAATATAGATAACATGGCCAGAACTTCCAATAAAATTTAGTAACATTTATTCTTACTCTGCAGTTTCACATTATGACCAGGGCTTTATTTAGTTCTAATTTTACTGTATTTTAATTATCTTTCCTCCTAATAACTTATATTCCCATCCATCCACATTTTGAATTATTAATATTTTGTTATCAAATTACCATAGATATAATTAAAGATTGCAAGCACAATTTCCTCATACAAAATACATAGAGGGGACTATGTAAATAACAGTGACTTGAGGTGATGGTAAATATACCTCAGCAGAATTCTATGTCAGTTAAAAGACTGTATATATAAGAACTGAAGAAAAATAACAGAAAATACTCACAAACAAATTTGTATAGAAAGAGTTATCTCATTGGTTTGTAGTCTAACATCATTCTGTTTATGAATACCTTTATTTGACCTGCACTTCACAACTCTCAGCATTCTCTGCATCTCACCCTGGAGTCCTGGGAGACTTAGGGGAGAAAAACCCTCCAGTACAGAACAAAGACCTTTCACCAAGACCAAGCTTCACTTTACACCCTTTTGGAAGTGCCTCTCTATCCTTGAAGACATAGACAACTTAGAAAATTTTGCTAATTCTATCTTTGCAATGTTTAACTTTAGAGATATTCAAGAATAGAATGTCACCAAATTAATGTTATGTAAAGATATAAAGAAGACAAATATAAATGTTTACACACACACACACACACACACACACACACACACACACACACACGAATTAAAAAAACCCTCAAATATTATGACTGTATCTATCATTCACTCATTTTATAATTTCTTGGATCTGAAAACACTTGATAAGAATAGAATTATTAATTTGATATATTTTCTATAATGGTAGATATATAGATAGTTAAGTTAAAAACTGTAAGTTCACTAGTTTTCAAAATTTTTAGAGAATTTTTAGATTTAAAAATAAAGAAATCCAACACATTTTAATGAATCTCTGAAAGTCTTATCTCAGCTATAATTTCATTATTCCAATGAAATTTGCATTCTTTAAATCCAGTATATCTACATGTACTTACTAATTTAAAAAAAAATCACAAAATGATTATCTTTTATCAAGTTAGCTGAATTTTTGTAGTAATTTTCTTTCATTAGCTTCAATATATTTGCATATTAATGTGAGACAGGTTTAGAAGGAAAGAACAATGGCTCCATTAGCATCTCATTAAAATTCTCCTGACAAGACAGCTTGATTTAGGAATAATGAGAACAAAGAAGCCTGGTATACCAGAAGGGCAATGCTTTAAGTCTTTATAAGACAGCCTTTCACACTAGTGCTGTTAATATTTTAAAGTGGAATGTAAATTAAAAAAATAAAATAAAATTAAATTAAAAAAAAATTAGAAAACAATCAATAAAAAATGTTATGAAAGACATTCATACAGATTTTAAAGTAATCTGATCATTGTAGGAAGTTAATAAAAGTTATATGGATAAATATATCTGATATCATTAAATTGAGTTACTAATATCACACATCTGTGAAAGGAGAGAAAAAAGCACAGAGTTATTTCCATAACTGCTTGCATTCTCTGTAAATATTAAGTGAAAATAAATTTCTTGATTTATATGCATACTTCAAAATAAGCAGTAAAGTAGCTCACACAAGTGCATACAAAAAAAAAGAAAAACAAACAAACAAAACAAAAACAGAAACAAAAAGCCAAGAAACAACTATAAACCAACCTGTAGGCCTTAAACATATAGAAAGGAATTGAAACGTCATTCCATTTGGAAAATACGAAAACATAATTCAACAGGATTTGTCCATGTCAGTGGTATTCCAAATTCCCATAGACTGAGGATGATGCAGGAACATGTTTCACTGTTAGAGGTGAGGTTTGGGAGGGAACTCTAGTGATGATATTTTCCCTTGGACTAAGTACAAATTAACTCAGGTTCAGTTTACAAGATTACTGAATTTTTCAAGAAAATTTGAAAATCCTAAGTATAAATCTAAATTATTAGATATTAATTAAGATTAGGCTTTATTTTGTAACAAATAAAATATTGTCACCACCCACCCTTATAGACAGCAATCCTCTGTCTTGCAGATCTAAGGATATATTATAAAAATCTGAGTGAGGTACCAAAGAACTCAAGACTTGAGCTCAAGATTAACAACACAAACAAAGCATGCCCCATTTTTATTATTTGAAAGTAATCAAAACCTGAGGGTACCATTACAATTTGCTAAAGTGAATACCAGTGCCAGAGGGAAAACACCTGATGTCATGTCTTATGATCTTGAGTCATGTGAAAAGAGCTAAGATCATCCCTCCTGTGTACTTGCCTCCCCCACAGACCCTGTGGGCAAGCCAGGCATCCACTTCATGTCCTTGCTTTCAAGTAAACTCACTTACCATAGTTTCTGCAACACTTCCCAGAAAACTGCCTTTGAAAAGAGCATTTAGCACACTGTCCCAGCCATGGTTCACAGAAAGTTTATACTTTTCTTATACTACTTCTTATATTGAGTCAAATGTAATGAAAAGCACAACCTTCTTAACAGAAAGTCATTATTTTTTAAAAGAGAGTAAAATAAGTAGTAGTCAATCTGTCTTTCTGAATCATTTGTGGCAAGAATTATCCCAGAACCAAGTTTGAATCAGGTTCAAACTTAGGGACCTGAAGTTGTCAAGTTACGTGAAAGTTGCTTTTATCATCTCCACTCACAGATATACTCAAATATTTCCTTAAGGAATTTCAATTACATAAAGTCAGGATTGAAAGTTAGAATTTGTTAGCTTGGAGCTAATATTGAAGTATCATGAGTGTGGAAATGCTTGTATCCACATTGACTAGTTATGAAAGTTAAGAAAATTAATACTGTGTTTTGAAATGTGCCATTGTGGAATAATAAGTCTCCCTCAAAAAGCAACAGGAAAGAGTGTTAGTTTGGGAGAAATCTAAGCTCTTGTCACCTGGGAGTACAAATACAAGGTATACTCAATGAGCTCCCTCTGTACTAGAAACATTAGAGGTACAGAAAAGATGGCAGTCTTGACTCAATACATTTACTGAACATGTTGGTATTACATCATGCTAGATAAGATAGTTTCATCTGTGGGGTTTAGACACCAATGTACTCCTTGCTTATCTTAACAGTTGTTTTGGAATTGAGGTCTATTAAATCCTGAAATTCTGTGATCACTCTTCAATTGTTAAGGGAAGTGGAATTCAGGGATGCTAACATAGCACAAGATAATGTTTATTCTCAGCTTAAAATATGTGATGAGCCCACATCATCACGTTAAAGTTTCGTTCAGTCATGTCTATGCATGAAATTTCCTTGCAGAGCCCATACAATTTTGTGTATATTTTCTAAGATTTTAGTTTTCAGAATAGTCAACATATTGTTAACTCAAAATTTATTGTTTTATGTATGCTAAATTCCCCAAAGGACACCATAAATTTATTATAAAAGAACAGTAATTCATGCTTAAGTACCCTGCATCATTTGAATAAATTAATACTTTTATAAACTTATCTTCAGATGCCTAATTTTTCAACATAAATGCAGTCATGAGAGTTTCACACAAATGATTGCAGGTGCACTAAGTGCAGAAAAGAAGAGCTCTGGGGAGTGGTTCTCATAATGTTTTCTTACTCCAAACTACACATATGAAAGCAACTGGAATTTAGATTTTGGTTTCTTTAATTTTATAATTAATAAATTCAATTTCACTTATGAGTATTTATTTCTTTGTGCATATACCTTTTGGTTTATCTGTTTATTATGTGTTTGTGGTATATGAACACAAAAAGTGTGAGCAAGTACATGCCCCTAGATGCTTTTCAGAGGCATTTATGTTGGTATTGTGGTGTTTAGGTACTGAACTAAGGTCATCAGAATTGGATGTAATCACATTACCCACTGAAATGTTTGGTTGACCTTACAAATCTAATTTTAATTATCATCTTTTCAGTTTCCTGTTTTAATAGTATCTGAAATCAATATAGTTTTCAGAGAACACACAATGCATAATGTTTGTTGTGATCATTACAATAGAAAACTACTAAATTGAAAAACTAAAAGTCAAAATTATCTAGTCTTGAGAAAGTAAAACATTTGTAATACTCCACAGAGATCTCTCATTGAAAGCAAGTGAGCAATATCTAAAAGTGAAAAAAAGAATAATTTGAGAGAGGGAGTAGTTTAGCATTATGTTTAAATGGACATATGTAATAAAATAAATTTCAAATAAACACCTGAATTTGAATCTCTTGATACTGTGGGAAAACTGCATAAAAGTGCATGCATGCATTGTGTGTGTGTGTGTGTGTGTGTGTGTGTGTGTGATGCATTTTCACAAGAGTGTGTAAAATAAACCCAAGTATGAACTGTTCAGCTCAGAGAGAATGTTCAGACTTGTGATTTTCTACACTAGTTTACAGGATGATCTGAACTCCTGTCTCTTATTCAGTCACAGCTACCAAGAATATTGTTGTTGTCCATTTCTTTAAATAATCAAATGCTCCTGTCAAGCTCAGTTAACTGGATGTACTGCAAACCTACTATACTTCACAATATCAGAGTGTTAATTACGAGTAATATTATCTAGGCATTCATACTTTGTTTTGTTATATTTTACAGGTCATTATTTATGAGTTGAATTTTTCATATATAAATATTTCAAATAAGTATATTTTATATATTTTATATACACATTCATATATATAACAAATATTATATATGCTAATATATAAAATAATATATAAAATATATAATATGCATTATGTATATTTAGAAATTATATACTTATGATGGTTTCTCCTGTCCCTAATCCTCTTGGCTTCTCTCCACTTCCCCTTCCAGTCAGATTCACACCCTGTCTGACCTAGACATTCATACATTATAAGATGTGATTCAAATGACACTGCTCTGGAAAAATTATTAAGTGTCACCGGCTCCTTCAAGAATTACCACAGGAAGAAAAAAATGCATTAAGAGGAGAGTGCCTTCTGTTGACTATAACTTAAACTTTTATATTTCATTCATGTTCTTTTTATAAGATTAAATATAGTATTTTTATTGCACATGTTATTTTTTAAAACAACTTTTAATTTAAATATATTTTGATTATATTTTTTCCTTCCCCACATCCTTCAAAATCCTCTCCTTCTCCTTCTAGTCCACTTGGATTTTTTTTCTTCAAACAACGAAAACCTCAAAACAACAACAAATACTGCCCAAACCAAGAAAACAATATAAAACTACATCCCCTTCGCCCACCCCCACTAAACTGTAAGTAAATAAAAGCATTAAAAATGATGTCCATTGAATGTTGGTCAAGCACTCCTGAATGTGAGGTCTGTCTGCCATGGTTGATACATGCAGACTCACTCTACTGGAAAAACTGATTTCCCCTCACAGTAATAAATGAGAGTTCACAGGATAAATGAGAGTTCAGTTGTTAGGCTTCACTCTAATGGGTAGGTTTTCTTCCTTTCATGCATAGCCACTATAGAGTGAAAATTTTACATATGTGTCTGACTGTAGATTCTAATTTTAAAAAGAAACTCAAACATGTGTAAACAGATTTTATTTCTGCAAGTGTATATTGTTAAAAATGTAATTCTGTCAAATTTTAGATTGAAATCACCTCAGTTTCCTTGATCAATACCTATTTTCATTGCATGATTTCCCCTTTAATACACAGGATTATTATGTTATTAGTAGTTTTTGCCCTGATAACTTTTATCAAAATGTATAAATTGACATGGATTTTGAAAGAGTCTGACTTGTTAGAATTTTAAATGCAAAACTGTTCAAGATGACCTGCAATGAATGTTGCATATCTGAAGCCCACTGTACTGTTGGAGATGGATAGTCTACAATTTTATAGTACATAGAGATTGATATGAATGCTTAGTTACTAATAAACTTTCATATTTCACCACATTATTATAACAATGATAGCATTAGTTCAAACCAGGGTTCTATATCCTTGTACAATGAAGAAAATGGACATCTGGCTAGCGAGAAATCCTGGAAATTCATCAGACATGCTACTATGTTTTCTTTCAAACTCTTTCCCCATAAAGTGTTTCAACTACCTTCAATGTATTTTACAAAAACATATTTTTATAGTTTCATTGTGTTAGAAATGAACCAATTTTATGTAAATGAACATTCTGCATTCTGCAGATAAAACATGCTAATTTTAACAATTTCAGACATCTGTGACAGAATTTCTAAACTACCCAGCTGGATTAAGCTGACAAATGTGAAAAAGTAATACATGACTAGTCACCTTTTAATTCTTACATTTACATTAAACTACCACTTCAAAGGCCAAGGGTAATTTCACACTTTAAAGTTTTAAATAGCTCTTATTCAACTTAAACAAAACATGCCCTTACTGAAACACATTATAATGGCTGTTTTTCCTTTATTATGACTTCTATTTTAGAGCATGTTGAATAATATAATTTTCTTCTCCCAAATAACTAACACCCACAAGGTTCTGAATATTATTCCCTCATAATTCTTTATATGATGAGAATGTATATTTAAGAACAGATTTCAATACTGTATATATAAATACATCCATAAATGTTTAGTAGTTCTTGTATAGGCTTATTGGCATAAAATTTACATGTGTGCATGCATTCTCATACTTCCAGTTTATGTTCATATAATAAAAATATTCACATTTTTTCTATCTCATATGCAACAGGTATGCTTCTGAAGATCTTGAATATATGAATTATTTTTAACTCTACCATTGTATGGATACAGAGTACTAATTTCACATCCAATTGATAAAACGAGACTGAGGGAGAGTTTATGTAAGTACTCTCTTAGTACATAGACCAAAATCCTAAAACCAGTCTTCATTAAAATCATTTATTATCAGTCTAGTGGGTACACAGAAAGAAAGGATTTTGTGGTGTAAAGTTTACATTGCAGATTACATCTTAGCAGTATCTGGTTCATTTGACTACTAAAATTTTTAAATGCTTCAAGTAATTGTAACTGCTTTTTTAAGTGTGACATTTCAAGAGTCGTTATGTATGTGCTTGCGAGAAAATCATTTCTCTTTAAGAACAGTAATGAGCAGCATAGTGAAAAATCAATGCTAAAATAGATTTAAAAGTCTTGCCTTCCATACCACACATGGGGATTTATGCTCTTTGGATCTTGAAGCTTAAAAGTAAAATGTGTTCTATGTGTAAAACTTATCTTTCATTATGTACAAGAGTCCTACCCTCCAAGGCATCCTCAATATAGATTTGAAGCCAATAAATAATTTTCATTTTGTAAATACCTACTCATGGGACAATTTGTAGGCTTTAGGCTTTGCTGGCAGTGTTGAGAGATTTAGCAATAAGTTATATTGTTTCTTAACTTCAAATCAAGTGACAGGGCTGCATGGATTTTTAGGAGTGGGGAGGAAAAAAGTTAGTCTTAATTAGCAATGGTCGTGTTGTAAAGACAACTATGTTGTCCAATTATAACTCATCTTTTGTAATTCTGGAGATTTTTACAATGCAATGCAATTCCTGCACCCTTGAATTATCCTTAGTTAAATGAGAGTAAACATTATAAACAGTGTAAATTGTAAATTTCCTTTTAGAATTGTCTTTGAACTTTTTGATACTTTTTAAAGCAGCACTTGTTCTGGATGAGAACAGGTCAGTATCAGTGTTTTGTAGCTAAAAACAATCAAAAGTGTTCCAGAGTTCATCTGGCAAAGGCGGAAAGCTGAGAAGAACAGCATAAGCTATTCAGACTGGAGTGGGTCATTATATAAGAGCAACAATATATGAGGCTAGTTCTTGCTCAATGACTTTGGGGAGAGGAAAACAGACTGGATAATGCTATGAAGTTCAGGCTGAAAGATGATTGGGGGTCTTAATAATTAATGCCTAAAAGGAGAGTAAAATAATTTTTGTAAAAATTTAAGTCTGGTAAATTCCTAGCACTCACATTGTCATAGAACTTCAGTTTGCCATAGTAGATGTCCTTTTTTTACTGTACTTGCTAGTTTCTGTCAATTCTTGTTTATATATTGCTTTTGCTTTCTTCCTGATCCTCAGTGGTCTCACATGACTTGATCTGGTATTTTCTACAGGATTATTCATTGTTACCCATTTTGTCCATGCTAATAAAAAAAAAAACAAACCTTTTAAATATTATCTGATTTATAGCTATGGAAAGGTAAAATTCCCAACATTTCCCAGTGTCTGTGAAGATGACCTAGTGACCTGTGACTTAGAACTGTCTCATGATTCATTATTGGACCATAATTGCCTTTATAAGAGGAGGAATTCAAGTTTCTTAATACTGTAAGGCTTCAGAGATGTGGCCTTCTATCTACATAATTGCTCTGCTTTGAAAGAATACTAAACATCCATTATCAACCCCACTTAGGTCGGTACTAACATGAAGATTACTTGTTCACAGGGTATAGGCTGCTGGAGAACCTTGGCTTTAACTCCATCTCACCATTGCCTCTTGAATTGAACGGTGAGAAAGAGTTTAAAGACAAACTATCTCAGAAAAGCTAAAGATGTCCAGACTTTATTTAGACCAGACAATGATGTTTTGTTTGCCAAAAATATCAAAAGAAAATCATGCTCTTTGGAGCTTCAAAACAGTAAAATTCATTCTCTGTCATCTGTGGATTAGATCTCTCTCTGTCTCTCTCTCTCTCTCTCTCTCTCTCTCTCTCTCTCTCTCTCTCCTTTATACATAGAAAACGTACTACTCTCTTTTCCCTCTTTACCATTTATGTAAAAGACTTGCTCTTTCATGTTTAAGGACCTGACTGTGCTAAAAAGGGTCTCCTTCACTTGGCCATAGCTTTGTAAGTGGAGAAACTGAAAATTCATCCTTCATGTATCTTAGAAATTTGCCAGTTTTATGATCTGTAGCTTTGGTGAATCTGTTGTTTGATTTTCTGAGGATGCACACTGAATTTTGTTATTAGAGGAAACATAAATTATTGTTTAAATTATTTCCTTTACCCGAAATTAAAAATAAAATAAATTGGTATCTTTTAAAGAGGGTTTGTTATCCTTAGGAAGTATCTATAAATTACTTTTAAGGTTTTCATGAAAATGTAGATGTTGAAGTTCTGCTACAGAGTTACTAGATCATGTTAACAGAATTCTTGACTTTCTTAATATATTGTTTCAAGCATTTTGCTGATTGTTTGACAGATTCTTGGCATTATATACACTCAATATACATATTATGCACACAGAAACACATACTGTCTTAGAATTATTCTTCACGTACCAAAAAGGTTTTGTCTACAAAATGTTACATAGACTTGTATAAATCAGCTGTAACATTGGACAAGCCATTTGCATGTAGTCTGCTTATTATTGTCCGTAAGGACAGCCTGTCTCATTTGGGAAAATTGCTATTATTTTGCATGCTACAGAAATACCCATTTGCTTGTGACTTGGATTATTTACATGATAAAATCTTATCTGAAACCTTATCCTTTGAAATTATTAATAATACATTAGCCATGACTGTGCTAAATATCTTCTGCTAACTTAGAGATTTTGTTTTACTTTTCCCTAAAGGTCCTGCAATATCCAACAGATAGTTGCTTGTTTTTTCTCTCAGAAGGACCATGTTAGAATTCTTAAGAATAGAGTACAAACAAATAGGGTCACATCAAAGAGCATATTCTATCTATAGTCTTCTCCTGCTATTGATAATAAAACATGTAATTGAAGACGATACACTGACTGTCAGCATATGGAAACTCCTTTTAGAATACAAACATTAGTGACATCAAAGTCCCATGGACTGGTGAAGCAAACTGCCTTACAGTTTTACTTGCTTGGTGCATTGTTGACAGTGTCTCTGTGCTGTACTTTGATATCTTGGACACTCATTAGTTTATTTTTATTCTTTGACTTTTTCCTATGTATCACCTTCCTACTACCAAGGAACCCCTGCTTCCTATAAACAATTAAACTTCCTATATTTCTGTTTCATTGTTTTATTTTCTGTTTGATTCTGTTTAACTCTGACCCAAAGAGTTTAATTAATTCTGACACCTAGATATTTGAGGACATTTGTTTTTTTAAAGATATTAATATCTTTAAAAAAGAAGCATTCAGAACATATGGTTCACTATGTTCATAGCAGCCTTATTTATAATAGCTAGAAGCTTGAAAGAACCCAGATGTCCTTCAACAGAAATGGATACAGATAGTGGTATATACACACAATGGAGTACTATTCAGCTATTAAAAACAATGAATTTATGAAACTTTTAGGCAAATAGATAGAACTAGAAAGTGTCATCCTGAATGAAGTAACTCAATCACAAAAGAACACACACGGTATGCATTCAATAATAAATGAATATTAGTCCAAAAGCTCAAAATAAATATTTTACAATTCACAGATCACAGGAAGATCATGAAGAAGGTAGACCGAAGTGGGGGTGACTTGGCTCCTCTGAGAAAGGGAACAAAATAATCATAGGAACAACTATGGAGACAAAGTGTGGAGCAGAGACTGAAGGAAAGGCCACCCAGATACTGTCCTACCTGGGGATTCATCCTATAAACAGTCACCAAACCCCGAAACAAGTATGGATTACAAGTAGTGCACACCGAAAGGAGCCTGTTATGGTTGTCTTCTGGAGGAGCCCTGCCAGAGTCTTACAGATACAGAGGTAAATACTAGCAGCCAACCATTGAACTGAGCGTGGGGTCACAATAGAGGAGTTGGAGGGCAGACTGGAAGAACTGGGGGGTGGGGGGGTTGCAGCCCCATGGGAAGAACAACGACAATGTAGGCCAACCATACACCCCAAGGCTCCCAGGGATTAAGCCATCAACCAATGGGTATACGTGGTTCCAGCCTAAATATTGGCAGAGAAATGCCTCATCGGGCATCAGTGGGAGGAGAGGTCCTTGGTCCTGTGAAGGCTCAATAGAGGCCCCAGTGTGGGAAAATCTAGTGAGGGTCATGGCAGTGGGTTGGGTGAAGGAGCATATTCTTGGAGGCAGGGGTGTGGGAGGATGGGTTGGGGATTTTTGGGGAGGGGGAAACTGGGAAGGGGTATAATATTTGAAATGTATATGAAGAATATATTTGATTAAAAAAAAAAAGAAACACTCATGCTGTCCCTTCTCTACAGGAGAACATAGTGTAAAAGTACTATTTTAAATCACAAGGACCATGGACCATTCACAAATGAAGAATGCTTAGCGCCCTAGTAGTTAACTTCTCAGACTTTCAAACAATAAAAAATCCATTGTTTTTTATAGATTTCGAAGCTTACCGTATTTTGCCAAAGATAAACGAAGATGTAATTCATATATACTAGAACCTTCTTTACTTTGAATTAAAAATATTATTTATTTAAAATTCCTTGGATATAAGTAAAAGTAGTGTAAGGAAAACTGTAATGAATAAAACAGGATCATTGGGGCTTTACAAACAGCAACAAAAAGAACAAGTGTTGATGGCAGTCAGCCATCTAGGTCACGTGATGACATAGTTTCCTTTGGTCTGTTTTACAAATAGTTGAGATGTACATAAAGGAAACCAAACCAAACACTTAGTAAAAACCAGTAGAGTTGCAACTAATATCCCACTCAACAGATTGTATTCATGTATGAATATTTTGACATTTTATCACAAAAACATATAACATTGCTACCCTGCTTTGACTTCTTTGTCTATTGTTCTCATGATATTTCTCAGAATCCTTTATTTCTAATGAGTTAAGTTGAATCTTTAATTATTTTTTGCAAATGACTATATCCATTGACCCTTGTCAAAACACAGAGAGAAACATTTAATTTTGTAGGTATGAACAGTAAAATGCTCTACTTTGTAAACATTTTAGTGAAGGTGAAATTAGAGTAACAAACAAAACATTCATATATGGAAACATGAGGGCAGAAAGTATTTTAGACTTATAAAACAGATGCATTAACTATTTTTAAAAAAAATCAAATAAAATATATTTCTGTCCTGAATCTTCTAGAACTAAAAGAGAACAAGATTTTTCTCTTAAGTATTAGCTTTCTCAATTTCATATTAGAATGAAGGAAAAAAATGTTTACTAATTTCAGCAAAAGCAATAGCAGAAGACTTTGTTCTGTTTTATGTTGTGGTTAAGTCTTATATCCAAATTTCAAATCATGTAGTTAGATATGTCTCTGAAATGAAGTGAGCTTTGAAATTTCATGGCTGATATTTTGAAAGCAGAAAACAGCAAAGAATTATCTTCTATACTGATATTGTGAGTAATTTACAGGACTTCAAACACTAAAACTTTGGGAAAAATTCACAAAATCAACTCTAAACAAATAACTAAAGGCATCATAGAAAATGTGGAGACAGGAAAGATGCTCTTTCCCAACCAAAGGTTTTCCAGTGCCAAATGTTTAGTCATTAGCACATATATTCTAATCTATGCATGCATACAATAACAGTTAATTGGTAAAGAGGACGTGCATTTGATAGAAAGAAGCAAGGGGGACAGCCCCCACTTCAGTTGCTCAGGATCCACATGAAGACCAAGCTGCACATCTGCTATATATGTGCAGGGGAACTAGGTTCAGCATGTGTATGTTCTTTGGTTGGTGGTTTAGTCTCTGAGAGGCTCAAGGGTCCAGGTTAGTTGAATCTGTTTGTCTTCCTGCAGAGTTCCTGTTCCCTTAGTGGCCACAATCTTGCAGTTCTTCCATAAAATTCCTTATGCTCTATCCACTGATTGTGGGTGTCTGCATTTGTCTACTAGCTGGGCTGCCTTCTCTGGCTTCAGTGGGAGAGGATGCACCTACCCTTGTGAAGACTTGTTGTGCCAGGGTCAGGGTATACCAATAGGGCCCCTATCCTCTCAGGGGAGAATGGTAGGCTTATGTGGGGAAGGATTGTGAAAGGGGGTGACTGGGAGTGGGCAGTGAGCAGGAAGTAAAGTGAGTAAGTAAAGAATAAATAAATAAAATATTAATAAAATTATAAAATAATTATAAAATTAAGAAAATAATAAAGCAGGGGAAGGTACATATTAGGTATGGAGGAAGGAAAGGAGAAGAAATGAGAATTGTAAATATATTAAAATCTAAAAAACTATCTAATTCATAAAAAAAGAAATTGTTTTCAGTGAATTGGCTATATTTAATCATCATGTTGGTATGTTTACATTATACTGCTAGTAAATTCAAGTATCCAATTCACACTTAAATTTTTTGTGTTAAAAATGTTATGAAGACTAAAGAAGCCTTTAAAGAGGAAATAAATACATCCCTTAAAGAAATAAAGGAAAATACAATGCAATATGTAAAGGAAATGAACAAAACTGTCCCAGACCTGAAAATTGAAATAAAAGCAATAAAAAAATATAAACTGAGGAAACCTAGAAATGAAAAAGCTAGGAAAGAGAACAGGAAAAATAGACACTGAAGAATATAAGACATGGAAGACAGAATTTCAGAAGTAGAAAATACAATAGAAGTTATTAATACATCAGGTAAAAAAAAATATGCAAGGGCTAAAAAGTTTCTAACACAAAACATCCAGGAAATTCGAGAAGTTATGAAAAGTGCAAATATCTAATAAAAAATCAAAATTAAGAATGCTAGGAATAGAAGAAGGAGAAAATTCCCAACTCAAAGGCCCATAAAATATCTTCAACAAAATCATAGAAGAAAATTTCCCTAACCTAAATAAAGATATTTCAATATATGTACAAGAAGCTTGCAGTCACCATATAGAGTAGACTAAAAAAGAAAATCTTCCTGTCACATAATAATCAAAACACTAAACATACTGAAAAAAGAAAGATTTTTTTAAAACCATAAGATAAGAGATAAGGTTCAAGTAACATATAAAGGCAAAACTATTATAATTAAATCAAACTTCTCAACAAAAACTGTAAAAGCTAGAAGGCCCTGGACAGATTTTGTCAAAGGCTTTTTCAGAAACTAATGAGATGATCATGTGTTTTTTTTTATTCAGTTTGTTTATATGTGGGGTTGCATTGATGGATTATTGTTTACTGAACCTGGACCCTTGTAATTTTCCAGAGACTGAACCACCAACAATAGAGCGCGCACGGGCTGGATCTAGGCACCCTGCACATATGTAGCAGGTATGCAGCTTGGTCTTCAAGTGGCTCTTCTTACAAGTGGAGCAGAGGTTATCCCTGAATGTGTTACCTCTCTGTGGATCTTGTTCCCCTAACTGGGCTTCCTTGACTTGCCTCACTGAAAGAGTGTGGGCTTAGTCTTGTAAAGACTTGATGTGCCAGGATGGATAATACCTAGGGGTGGCTCCTCTTCTCAGAGGAGAAGAAGAGGAGGGAAGGAGCTGTGAGGGGGATTGACTGGGAGGAGAGGAAATCTGATAGTGATAGGTAAAGTGAATAAATAAATTAATAAAAAAGACACTTGCTTCAAAAAAACCCCTACAAATTGTAAATATCTAAGAACATGAATTAATTCAATATTATTTTAAATCACAGCTGACAGAAGTTACATGGTAGTGGTTTTCAGATGAACAGAAGACAAGAGCCAAACTCATGAGGAGGTGCACTGAGAACTCTGAAAAGACCTCCAGTGACTAGGCATTTTGTGCCATGGTCAAATGTTCTATAAACATTGAGCAGGTTACACATAAAGCCTCAAGGTGGAAATGTTGGTTGTCAATGGAAACAGTATGAGAAATATACATGTGACATGAATTATCTGATAAATCTGCTGCATAGAGTTATACCAAGTAGAGTAATCATGAATGATACCTCTTTGTGCTCAGATTGTAGGACCATTGAGACAGGGCTTTCAAAATTCTTTGCAGTTTATCGATGCAGTCACGTGACTTTGGTACTAGGCATAAAACTATGGTACTTAATTTTTGCCCTGTTGGATTTAAAATGTGTTTTGGCTACTTTTATCATACCCCTACATACCAATTTTTAAATGGGCAAGCATAGTTTTTGTCCTTGGATATTAAAAGTATAAAATATATAACTTTCCTTTTTATTTTCAAATTTAACAGTATTTGAACTTTTTCTTTTGAATAATATGAAAAAATATTGACTTCAGGAACTCTTAACTTTGAATTGATATATGAAATACTATAACACATTTTAGGACAAGATGCAATGTCATAGTTTAAATAAGAAATGTCCTCACAAGTTCAAGATATGAAGAGGTATTCTCTAGTTTGTTGTGTAATATTTGGGCTAATTACATAACCATAAGTATGTAGTGAGTACTTGTAAGGCACAGGTCACTATGTGCAAGCAAAAGGTGCATCTCCAGGAGTCAGTTTGACCCACTCTCTGCTTCCAGTCTGCTGTGATATGAGGAGAAGAAACATACACTAAAGGTCAATGTAAAATTATGATGTGTGCCCACATTTGGTTGTCTCTGCAGGAAAATTGCTCTTATCTTTTCGGTTTTAAATGGAAATGGGAAAAGAGATACTTGAGGAGAATCTTTGTGAGCAACTTGTCATAAAAGATCAATTGTGTGAAAAGCATATTGTTGCTAAGAGAAAGAAAGCAAAAAGATTGTCATGTTTGGTAAGTAAATAGGATAATTATGTGAAGGGTTCCTAAGGGTGAGGAAATCACAGCCTTTGTAAAAGTTCTTGTCTATCTCACTGCTGCAGAGATGCCCAGCTATAACCAGGCTTAGAATAAAATTCAATGTTTTGATTTTAATAAAATGGTGTTTGCTGGCCCTAATGACAGGGCTCCTGAATAAAGACATCACAGTGAGAGAGGCTGAGGTTAGAAACCACATGTGGCCTCATTGCAGTTAAATTGTGTTATCTGGATGTTACTGAAAACCAAATGTGACATCAGGCAAAGCCAAGTCTGTGGTCCTTCTTCTGCCTATTTACCAGTTAGAAATCCCATGTGGATTAGTGCCTACATGAATACTTTCTTTTGTGGACAAGTCACCATAATCACAGAGGAAGAAGAGTGGAACCTCCTTTGGACTCTAGCTCCTATTTATTTTTAAGAACACTTTAGGAATTCTAGAAAACTGGAAGTGCATGGAGAAAAATACGAAAATAAATATTCTTTGTGACCACAGTTTGAGTATGAATAATGAGATAAAATAACCTCTCCTTAAACTTAAATACCCCTTAAACTTACTAAAGTGAGGTTAAAATATGGAGAAAGGGCCACAGATGTGAACATCTATGCAGATCCAATCAAAATGTGGTCTTGTTCAAAACTGACCCATGGTTGTCTCTTTAAGTATTACATCACTTTTCTGGAGGAAAGGGTTTTGGGAGAAAAGGTTCTATTGTTGTTCTTCCAGAGTTTTTGTCTCCTAGCATAAGATTTGTGGGGCAAAATTCCAATTTCTGGGATGCATTGTGCTAGCCTGATAATGAAAGTATGCCTTCAGAATATATTCATTTCTATCAGGACAATTACATTGCTCCATGAGGCCTCACTGGATGACTTTTGACTCACTCTCGTGATATTTTCCGTACAATTATTCAGGGAACAGAGAAAATAGCAAAACAACAGCCTCTAGGGTTCACGCCTTTGAAATTCACTGGCAAAGCAGTGTTTGTTCAGCAAGAAGTTCTTTTAATCTCACTTGTATGACCAGGATGGCACAACTCCAGAAGTCGAAATAAGAAGTTCCTTTCAAAGTGTATCAAATGAGCGATAAAAAAACAGCAATAGAAATTTTATCTTTTGTTATTTTGCATTGTGACATTGTTTTTCTTAATTCTCAACTGACCAAAATTGCAAAACAAACAAACAAACAACAAAAATACCCTTTTATATTACCTTTACCTATTTGGGAAAACTTTAATTATAATTTACTCTAGGGAGTGTTTCATGACAACTACACAGGCTCAGGTTGTTTTAACGGAGGTGAATGCAGTACATCTATAACCTCAGATTTTTACATCAGCTGAGACCACAGAAGTCCTTCTCAGAGCAAATAGAGCTTTGATATAATAGTGGTACTATTATCCTGTCAGAATTTAATGTGAACACGGTGACATAATTTATGACAACCCTTGCTTATTTTTGTATTTTAAAATTATAATGCCCTCTTGAGGCAGGATTTTTGCTTAATGTTGTCAACAAGAAATGAAACAAATTATTAAGTTCAAATTTATTATGTTAATTTTGTTTCCTAGTTGAGACTCTTTTAGCTGGGCCATTCAGCTACATAATGCACATATCCCAAAGTTATTATCCTCTGGTCACCATAAACATAGATAGCACATAAGATACATCAGAAATTAAAATAAACGGCTAGTACTATCAAAATCAAAACTAAATACTCATGAGAATCCACTATTATCTTCTCTAGTCAACACAGTAAGAATTTACTTTGTTTTTAACGTTTTTTTTGGTTTTTTAGAGACAGGGTTTCTCTATGTAGCCCTGGCTGTCCTGGAACTCACTGTGTAGACCAGCCTGACCTCGAACTCAGAAATCCTCCTGCCTCTGCCTCCCAAGTGCTGGGATTAAAGGCATGTGCCACCACCGCCCGGCCAAGAATTTACTTTATAAGATATTTCACATACATTACTTTAACATCTATTTTTCCTACACGGCATCTTATTTCCTCATATTCAAGATACATTTTAAACTAACCCAAGTTCTCACTTTATTGGGATTGCTTACTTTGTACATTTTCTTCCTCATTTTGAGTTTTTTCACTTCGCATAACTTGTATTTGATCTTTGTTGCAATCAAATTTTGACAGGTGATTTATTTTTGAAAACTAACATTATTCTCTATCTTTCTTTGAAATTCTTCTTTGTTCATCATGCATGCTAATCAGTTCTGCCTTTGCTTTGACTTCTTTGGTTATTATAGTTGCTTTCAAAGTATTTGGATTTCAGAATTTACATTTAATAAGAATGAAGCAGGGAAAAAAAAACCTAGATGGTTTTAACTCTGTAGTTTCTTTTCATTATCCCCTCTCTTCCTCAACACAAGATGACTGCCAAGCTTCCCAATCACACCACTTTCTCTGCCTTTTCTTTCCTCCAAATGGGATCATGAGCCATGTGAAAGTATTCTCTTTATTTCTTGGCTGATAGCTCTCTGCTTCCCTCCTCCTTTCTTAGCCCGCTGGTAGCACTCTTTGTACTGTAATGGGTTTTCTTTCCTTCCTTAACAGATTAAACACTCTCTGCTTCCATAGTCTACAACCAGTGTGAGCTTCAGCTCTGCAGTCCCTCATACTATCTTACCCTTTATGTCTGTAAACCCCTTTTGTACCCTAACCTTTCCCCAGTTATTTGAAGTTTTCTTATACTGCAGAGCAATAACTCAGGTCATAGAGATGTCATGGAGGGCTGTAGGGAGGGCCTCTGAATGAAGTTCAGACCTTTCTTTGAGGAAAGACTTTTTAACTTTTCTCTAGATGTGTGGTAATTCAAGCTCAAGAGCAACACTGAAGTTCAAAACGGGTCTAAATGAAATATTTTCTAAATTCATCTGAATTACAATTATTAATATTATTATCACTAATATACACTTGATGTCTGATATTTTTCACTGAGGCCAGTAGCTAAAAGATGTAACTATTTAGAATAAGTAAGCAACCATCTTTTACTAAGACATTTAAAGACTTTAGAACTGATAATTTCTTTTTTTTTTATTATTTTATTTTTTTAATTTACATTCCAAATCACTTCCCCTTTCCCGTTTCCTTCCTCCCCGAAAGTCCCATAAGCCCCCTTCCCTCCCTCTTTTCTCCATTCAACCCCCTCTCGTTACTTTGTCCTGGCATTCCCCTACATCCAGTCTTTCCAGGACCAGGGGTCTCTCCTTCCATCTTTTTAGAAATCTATTGATATGCGGATTGTGTCTAGGGTATTCCGAGATTCTGGGTCAATATCCCCTTATCAGTGACTGCATACCATGTGTGTTCTTTTGTGATTGGGTTACCTCACTAAGGATGATATTTTCAAGTTCTGACCATTTGCCTAGGAATTTCGCGAATTCATTGTTTTAATTGCAGAGTAGTATTCCATTGTGTAGATATACCACATCTTCTGAATCCATTCCTCCGTTGAGGGACATCTGGGTTCTTTCCAGCTTCTGGCTATTATAAATAAGGCTGCTATGAACATAGTGGAGCATGTGTCCTTATTGCATGCAGGTAAAGTCTCTGGGTATATGCCCAGGAGTGGTATAGCCGGATCCTCTGTGAGTGTCATGCCCAGTTTTCTGAGGAACCGCCAGACTGCTTTCCAGAGTGGTTGTACCAGCCTGCAATTCCACCAGCAGTGGAGGAGTGTTCCTCTTTCTCCACATCCTCGCCAACAACTGCTGTCTCCTGTGTTTTTGATCTTAGCCATCCTGACTGGTGTGAGATGGAATCCCAGGGTTGTTTTGATTTGCATTTCCCTAATGACTAAGGATGATGACCATCTCTTTAGTTGCTTCTCAGCCATTAGATATTCTTCAGGTGAGAACTCTTTGTGTAGCTCTGTACCCCATTTTTTAATAGGGTTACTTGCCTCTCTGGAGTTTAACTTCTTGAGTTCTTTGTATATCTTGGATATTAGCCCTCTGTCGGATGTAAGGTTGGTAAAGATCATTTCCCAGTTAGTTGGTTGCCGCTTTGTCTTTTTGACAGTGTCTTTTGCCTTGCAAAAACTTTGTAATTTAATGAGGTCCCATTTGTCTATTCTTGATCTTAGATCTTAGAGCATAAGCTATTGGAGTTCTGTTCAGGAAATTCTCCCCTGTGCCCATATGTTCAAGGTTCTTCCCTAGTTTCCCTTCTATTAGTTTCAGTGTGTCTGGTTTTATGTGGAGATCTTTGATCCACTTAGAATTGAGCTTAGTGCAAGGAGATAAGGATGGGTCAATTTGCATTCTTCTGCATGTTGACCTCCACCTGAGCCAGCACCATTTGTTGAAAAGGCTATCTTTTTTCCACTGGATGGTTTTAGCTCCTTTGTCAAAGATCAAGTGACCATAGGAGTGTGGATTCATTTCTGGGTCTTCAATTCTGTTCCATTGATCTACATGTCTGTTACTGTACCAATACCATGCGGTTTTTAACACTATTGCTCTGTAGTACAGCTTGAGGTCCGGGATACTGATTCCCCCAGAGGTTCTTTTACTCTTGAGAATAGTTTTAGCTATTCTGGGTTTTCTGTTATTCCAGATGAAATTTTGAATTGCTCTTTCTAACTCTATGAATAATTGAGTTGGGATTTTGATGGGGATTGCATTCAATCTGTGTATTACTTTTGGTAAGATGCTCATTTTTACTATATTAATCCTGCCAATCCATGAGCATGGCAGATTTTTCCATCTTCTGAGGTCTTCTTCAATTTCTTTCTTCAGAGAATTGAAGTTCTTGTCATACAGATCTTTCACTTGTTTGGTTAGAGTCACGCCAAGATACTTAATATGGTTTGTGACTATCGTGAAGGGTATTATTTCTCTTACTTCTTTCTCAGCCTGCTTATCCTTTGAGTATAGGAAGGCTTCTGACTTGCTTGAGTTGATTTTATATCCGGCCACTTTGCTGAAGTCGTTTATCAGCTGTAGGAGTTCTCTGGTGGAGTTCTTTGGGTCGCTTATGTATACTATCATATCGTCTGCAAATAGTGATAGTTTGACTTCTTCCTTTCCAATTTGTATCCCTTTGACCTCTTTTTGTTGTCTAATTGCTCTAGCTAGAACTTCAAGTACTATATCCAAAAGATATGGAGAGAGAGGGCAGCCTTGTCTAGTCCCTGATTTTAGTGGGATTGCTTCAAGTTTCTTTCCATTTAGATTGATGCTGGCTACCGGTTTGTTGTAAATTGCTTTTACTATGTTTAGATATGGGCCTTGAATTCCTGATCTTTCCAAGACCTTTAGCATGAAAGGATGCTGAATTTTGTCAAATGCTTTCTCAGCATCTAATGAGATGACCATGTGGTTTTTTTCTTTGAGATTGTTTATGTAGTGGATTACATTGATGGATTTCCTTATATTGAACCATCCCTGCATCCCTGGGAGAAGCCTACTTGATCGTGGTGAATGATCATTTTGATGTGTTCTTGGAGTCGGTTGGCAAGAATTTTATTGAGTATTTTTGCATCGATATTCATAAGAGAGATTGGCCTGAGATTCTCTTTCTTTGTCGGACCTTTGTGTGCTTTTGGTATTAGTGTAATTGTGGCTTCATAGAACGAGTTGGGTAGTGTTCCTTCTGTTTCTATTTTGTGGAACAGTTTGAAGAGTATTGGTGTTAGGTCTTCTTTGAAGGTCTGATAGAATTCTGCACTAAAACCATCTGGACCTGTGCTTTTTTTGGTTGGAAGACTTCCAATGACAACTTCTATTTCTTCAGGGGTTATAGGATGGTTTAGATGGTCTATTTGATCCTGATTTAATTTTGGTACTTGGTATCTGTCAAGGAAATTGCCCATTTCCTCAAGATTTTCTAGTTGTGTTGAATACAGGTTTTGTAGTAGGATCTGATGATTTTTTGAATTTCCTCAGTTTCTGTTGTTATCTCTCCCTTTTCGTTTCTGATTTTATTAATTTGGATACTATCTCTGTGCTCTCTGGTTAGTCTGGCTAAGGGCTTATCTATCTTGTTAATTTTCTCAAAGAACCAGCTCCTCGTTTTGTTGATTCTTTGTATGGTTTTATTTGTTTCTACTTGATTGATTTCAGCCCTGAGTTTGATGATTTCCTGCCTTCTACTCCTCTTTGGTGTATTTGCTTAATTTCTATCAACACGATCTCACAGAAAATTTCATGAATTAACACACATCTCTGGCCTTTCTCTACAAGTAGCTATGTATGAAGGAAGCTACCAAGAGAAAGTGAATGTTCTACACATCCAAACACATAAAGAAGGATATACACTATTTTCTTTTTTAATTAAATGCATAAATTTCTACTGAGACTTCCACAAATGCAACCAAATCTTGGCTTGCACATAATAATTTGAATGCCGAACTTAACATTAAATATAAAGATATTTTTGCAATTAGAATTATTAAGGATTTATGTAAAATAATTGAATACTATCTTCTCTCTTCAAATTATCTGTTGGAAATACTCCACATTAAGCTCAAAATGCCTGGGACCCCTAATAACAATAACAACAACAAAAAAAAAACCCTGCCGGGGTAAAATGTTTCAAAAAGTGAGGTAATGGCCTCTTATGGGCCCCAGTATAAATACTAAGAGGCCCTTCTTTGGTGCAAGTAACTAGTAATGTCATTTTTGCATTATCTACATTTATTTCTGATCTACATTTAGGTACTGATCTACATTTTATTTCTGTTCACATTTACAAGCATAGAGGTTATTGGTTGACTTTGTGTGTGTGTGTGTGTGTGTGTGTGTGTGTGTTTGTATAATCTTGTATCTATATATACCTTTACATATACACCTCCTCTGAAGGAATTGCTGGATACTTAAGTTTCTGATTTTATTAAATGTCATAAAAATTTTTGAAACAAACCTCGATAATTTTGAAATTTTAATTTTTTCTGTACAAATATTTTACGATCTAGCACTGATACTAAATGTTAAATGCCGAAAGACACCTTACAAAATTCCTGATTCCTGACTCACATACTAAGCTGCATATTCAATTTCTTTTTCTAGTAATGTGAAACAGTTTTGGAATTTCTGGGTTCAAGGATAATTAGATTTTCATTAGTGGAAATACTTGCTGAGTAGATTCACAGAGCAGTCACTTTCAAAATATTGTAGATGTTTAAAACACAATGAATCCGTGATTCTGGGACAGGGAAGAAAACATGTCTGACATTTGTTAGGAACAACAGAGAATGATGAGCACAGAACCTCCCCTTTCATTCTCAACACCATATACACACATTATTGTTGCATTTAGTATAAACGTTCTGAAACACAGTTCATTCCTAAAAAATGAGCATATTTTATTATATCGCAATCTGTATTCATTGTGAAATTTAGAGATGATATACTTTGTATTTCTATCATGCAGTTTTGGCCACTTTGAGTACGTTCTCAAAAGAAACGAAAGCTCTCAGTAACTCCATCCTATTGATATCGTCTTAAAAATATAAATAGAGATAATTTTTTTGGAAAATAGTTAGAAATTAGCATCACTTAAAAAATTAATAATTAAGTAAATCATTAATAATTAAGTAAATAAATAATTAAGTAAATACGGTTCTATAGGACTGAGTAGAAAGCAGTACAGGTTTATATGAATGAATAATTTAATGTTTATTAAGATTATCAGATTAAATTGTTTATTTTAATGATATTCATTTGGGGGCTGGAATGATAGTGTTTGTTTCATTTTATAACTCACTGTTCACATTCTATCACTAAAGGAATTCAGTGGTGGAACTCAAATCAGCAACCAGAAGGCAAGATCTGAAACAGAACCTATGGGCAAATGTTGCTTTTTGACTTACTTTTTCCTTGACTGCATTATTCTATACCCCAGGTCCACCTACCCAGTGTGGTCCTATAATAGGATGGGCCCTTCCAAATCAATCAATATTAAATAAGACAGTGTCCCATAGGCTGACCTAAAGGGCAGTCCTATGAAGGTATGTTCTCAGTGGATAATTCTAACTTTTATCAAATTGTTAAAAACAAAACAAACCAAAGCCAATACCAAAACAAAACAGGAACACCCTCTGAAGGAAAAGAGTAAGCAGCCAAGTAGAATGGACTACCCATGAAGTACAAGAGAAGAAAATTTAGCCCAAAGCATTCTTGACCATCAAGTCAGTATAAAGAAGATTTGTCATGGTCCTTATGGAACTTTAAATCAAGGGCCATCATGAATGGAATCTTAGTTCCCAGTGATCTAGATTTCTCCAGCATTCATTTATCCTGCTGTTTCAATAGAAGCAGCTCCTGAGAGGGGGGATTTCTATTTAAAATATTGTATTCTTTCCAAATAACTTTAGTTCAACTTTAATATTCATCTTCAGTGCATCAAAACTCAACATATTGGTCAAAGAAAAAAGCATTTTCCCAAGTGAAGATGAATTTCATGGTAAAGTATCTTCTTGAGGGAGGATTTTGATGCTCTTTGTTCACTGACTTGAAATTACTATCTGGTCACTGATCTGGAAATTCTAATAAAACAAGATGTAAGTCTGGTAGTACTAGACACCTATTTTCTTATTCCAAGCAAAGAGTCAACAAATATCATCTGGATCCATGTGTTGCCTTATGAGACATCATATCAATTTTTAAACTTTTATTATTTTTCTTTTTAAATTTTTATTGGAATTTTATTTATTTACATTTCAAATGTTGTCCCTTTCCAGGTTTAATCTTTTTTTTTTTTTTTTTACATTCTAGTCATTGGTCCCTTTCAGTCAGTGTTCCCAAAGTTCCTCATCCCATTCTTCCTTCCCACTGTCTTCAAAAGGATGCCCCTTCCCTGTTATTCCCACTTGCTGGGGCTTCAAATCTCTAGATGGTTACATACATTTTCTCCCACTGAGGACGGACCAGGCAGTCTTCTGTTTTATATGCGTCAGGTGCCTTGGACCTATTCATATATGCTGCCTGGTGGGTGGCTCAGTGTCTGAGAGATCTCAGGGGCCTAGGATAGTTGAGAGTGCTGGTCTTCCTACAAGGTAATCTTCCTCTTCAACTTCCTCCAACCTTTCCCCAATTCAATCACATGGGTCCTTGACTTCAGTCCAATTGTTGGGTTTGCTTCTGTCTCAGTCAGCTGCTCATTGTGCCTCTCAGAGGAGAGGCATAGTAAGCTACTGTCTATAAGCACACCATAGCATCAGTAATAGTGTCAGGCCTTGGAGCCTCCCCTTGAGATAAGTCCCAAATTGTGCCAATCACTATATTGCCTTTCCCTTGGTCTCTTCTCCTTTTTTGTCTCTGTAGTTCTTTTAGAAAGAACAATACTTATTCAGAGTTTTTGAATGTGAGATGGCAACTCCATCCCTCTACTTGATTTCCTGTCTTTCTAGAAGCTTGGAATACCCAAGATACAATTCACAGACCAAATGAAGCTCAAGCAGATGATGACCTTGTTTGTCACCAAAGTGAGGAGAGGCCTTTGGTCCTGAGAAGGCTGGATGTCCAGTATAAGGAAATGCCAGGACAAGGAAGAAGGAGTGGGTGAGTGGAGAGTAGGGGGAGGGGAGATGGGATAGGGTGTTTCTGGAGGGGAAACCAGGAAAGGGGATAACATTTGAAATGTAAATAAAGAAAATATCTAACAACAAATAAAAGAATCTACAAGTTCTCTCTCCCCACTGTTGGGCATTTCATCTAAGGTCCTACCCTTTGAGTCCTGAGAGTCTCTTACATTCCAAATCTCTGGTAATTTCTAGAGGGTCCACCTACCTCCCATCCCCCAAGGTTGTATGTCTCCTTTCATTATCCTAGCAGTCAGGGCTTCTCTCCTGTCTCCTCACCCCCATACATGATCATGGTTCCCTTATTCCCTCCCCCTCCCCTCTATAAGACAAGTCCTTCCCTCTATCTGTTTCACATGATTGTTTCATTCTCCCTCCCAAGTGGGATTGGGGCATTCTCACTTGAGTCTTTCTGCTTGTTAAACTTCTTTTGTTCTGTAGACTATATCCTAGACATTCTGTACTTTTTGGCTAATATAGTAATTAGTGAGTACATGCCATCCATGTCCTTTGTGGTCTATGTTAACTCACTCAGGATGTTATTTTCTAGTTCTAGCCATTTGCCTCCAAAACTCATGTTCTCCTTGTTCCTAATAGCTGAATTGTATTCCACTGTGAAATGAACCACATTTTCTGTATCTATTCTTCCAGTGTAGAGCATCTGGGTTGTTTCCAGCTGCTCGTTATCACAGATAAGACTGCTATGAACATAGCAGTACATGTGTTGTTGTCCTATGGTGGGGCATCTTTTGGTTATATGTCCAAGAGTGGTAGAGCTGAGTCTTCAGGTAGATCTATCACCAATTTTCTGAGGAACCTCCAGATTGATTTCCCTAGTGGTCTTACCAGTTTGCAATCCCACCATCAAATGAGGAGTGTTCATCTTTCTCCACATCCTTGCCAACATGTGCTGTCATCTGAGTTTTTGATCTTAGCCATCCTGATTGGTATAAGGTGGAATCTCAGGGTCATTTTAATTTGCATTTCCTGATCAGTAAGGACTTTGAATGTTTCTTTAAGTGTCTCTCATCCATTTGAGATTCCTTTGTCATGAATTCTCTTCAGCTCTATAATTCATTTTTTTGATTGGGTTGTTTGGTTTCTTTGGAGCATAGCTTCCTGAGTTGTTAATATATTTTGGATATTAGCCCTCTGTAAGATGTGAGGTTAGTGAAGATTTTTTTTCCCAATATGTAAGTTGCCGATTTGACCTATTAACTATTTCCTTTTCCCTAGAGAAGCTTTTCAGGTTCATGAGGTCCAGTTTATCAATTCTTAATCTTAGAGCCTGAGCCATTGGAGTTCTGTTTAGGAAATATCCAACCATGCCAATGAGTTCCAGGATCTTTCACACTTTCACTTCTTTAGATTCAGAGTATTTAGTTATGTTGAGATGCTTGATCCATTTACACTTGAGCTTTGTGCAAGATAACAAATATGGATCTATTTTCATTTTTCTACATAACAACTGCCAGTTAGACCAGCACCACTTATTGAAGATGGTTTATCTTTTCCATTGTATATTTTTGGTTTCCTAGTCAAAGAGCAGTTGTCTGTAAGTGTATGGTTTTATTTCTGGGTCTTCAATTCTATTGCATTGATCAACTTGTCTGTACAAATGAAATGCAATTTTTATCACTATTGCTCTGCAGAACAGTCTGAGGTCAAAGATGGTGATTCCCCCACAAGATATTTTATTGTTCAGAATTATTTTCACTATTCTAGAAATTTTGTTTTTCCATATGAAAAAGAGAATGGCTATTTCCATGTCTGTGAAGAATTGTGTTGGGATTTTGATGGGGAATGAATTGAATCTGTAGATTGCTTTTGGTAGAATGGCCATTTTTACTATGTTAATCCTACCAATCAATGAGCATGGGGATCTCTCCATTTTTTGAAGTCTTCCTCAATTTCATTCTTAAAAACCTTGAATTTCTTGTCATAGAGATCTTTTACTTGTATGGCTAGAGTTACCCCAAGTATTTATGACTCTTATGAAGGGTGTTGTTTCTCTACTTTCTTTCTCAGCCCATTTATCATTTGTATAAAGGAAGGCTATTGATTTGTTTGAGTTAATTTTATTTAGATCTACTTTGCTGAAGTTTTTATCAGGTGTAGAAGTTTCCTGGTAGAATTTTTATGGTTGCTTATATAACTATCATATCATCTGCAAATAGTGATAACTTGACTTTTTCTTTGCCAATTCATATTCCCTGGATCTCCTTTTGTTGTCTTATTCCTTGAGTTAGAACACTGAGTAGTATATTGAATAACTACAGAGATAGTGGATATGTTTGTCTCTGATTTTACATTCTTCCATTGCTTTCAGTATCTCCTCTTTAATGCAATTTTGGCTGGCGGGTTGCTGTATATTGCTTTTTATTATGTTAAGGTATGAGTCTTGAATTCCTGATCTCTCCAGGACTTTTAGCATGAAGGGTTATTGAATTCTGTTAAATGCTTTTTCAGTAATTAGAGAGATGATCATGTGAATTTTTATTGAGTCTGTTGATATAGTGGATTATGTTAATGGATTTCCATACACTGAAACAACCTTGCATCCTTGCAATGAAGCCTACTTCATCGTGATGAAGTATGAATGATGGTTTTGATGTATTCTTAGATTCAGTTTGCTAGAATTTTATTGAGTATTTTTGCATCGATATTCATAAGCAAAATTGGTCTGAAATTTTCATTCTCTGTTGGGTTTTTGTGTGGTTTGGGTATCAGAGTAATTGTGGCTTCATAAAATTGTTCTGTTTCTCTTTGATGGAACAGTTTGTGGAGGGTTGCCATTACCTGTTCTTTGAAAGTCTGATAGAATTCTGAGCTAAGGCCATGTCTCCATGAACTCTTTTTGGTTGGGAATTTTGTAATGATGTCTTCTGTTTCCTTAGGGGATATGAGTGTTTAGATAGCTTACTTGCTCTTGATTTAACTTTGGTACATGGTATCTGTCTGGAAAAGCATCCATTTCACCTACATTTTTCAGTTTCTTTGAGTATAAGCTTTTGCAGTAAGATCTGATGACATTTAAATTTTAATTACATGCCTGGAGAGTTGGCTCAGCAGTTAAGAGCAGTGACTACAATTCCAAAGGTCCTGAGTTCAAATCCCAGCAACCACATGGTGGCTCACAACCATCCCTAAAAGTTAATTACAGCATAGATTCATGAATTAAGTCACAAGCACAATTGTAGTATGATCAATTTAAACTTATCCCCTTGAAGCTTAGAAATAATTGAAACTTAAACTGTGGTTATTTTATTTGGGTTTGACAACTAGTGGAAAGTAATTTCTAATCTACTTTTCTATCTGCTGGCCTGAATACCTACCTAGTAGAGCACATCATATACTTGTTCTTTCTCTTGGCCCTGTGCTCATAGTACACAACTTCCCATGAGAGCTTCCTCCTCTCTTCTCTCTCTTCCTCTTTCCTCTCTTGGTCTTTTCTCACTCCCATTATTCTCTACCCCCAATCAGTAATTCAAAACCCACTTCCCTCTAAACCCTCTGGTAATTTGCTGTAGCAAATTTTATTATACTAATAGTATTAATTAAGGAAAAAGGTTTGCACAACATAAGCTTGTAAATGTATAAATCAATCTTAGGTCTAGACCTTCTAGTACCAAATTTAGCATTATAGTATATAGCAACAGACCAAACCACAACATATAATACTGTTTTGAGAATTTCAAGAAAGACACAGGATTTACTTAGTGGGAAGATGGGAAGCATTTTTTTTTTAAGTTAAGGCAGTACATTCAGGTATTCTTTCTTTAGTTGACTTCTGGCTTGTTACTGACAAACTTTTTTAGTTCTTAAAAGTGCATGAGCAATTCAAAAATTCATCTGGAATAACAGAAAACCCAGAATAGCTAAAACTATTCTCAAGAGTAAAAGAACCTCTAGGGGAATCAGTATCCCGGACCTCAAGCTGTACTACAGAGCAATAGTGTTAAAAACCGCATGGTATTGGTACAGTAACAGACATGTAGATCAATGGAACAGAATTGAAGACCCAGAAATGAATCCACACTCCTATGGTGACTTGGTCTTTGACAAAGGAGCTAAAACCATCCAGTGGAAAAAAGATAGCCTTTTCAACAAATGGTGCTGGCTCAGCTGGAGGTCAACATGCAGAAGAATGCAAATTGACCCATCCTTATCTCCTTGCACTAAGCTCAATTCTAAGTGGATCAAAGATCTCCACATAAAACCAGACACACTGAAACTAATAGAAGGGAAACTAGGGAAGAACCTTGAACATATGGGCACAGGGGAGAATTTCCTGAACAGAACTCCAATAGCTTATGCTCTAAGATCAAGAATAGACAAATGGGACCTCATTAAATTACAAAGTTTTTGCAAGGCAAAAGACACTGTCAAAAAGACAAAGCGGCAACCAACTAACTGGGAAATGATCTTTACCAACCTTACATCCGACAGAGGGCTAATATCCAATATATACAAAGAACTCAAGAAGTTAAACTCCAGAGAGGCAAGTAACCCTATTAAAAAATGGGGTACAGAGCTAAACAAAGAGTTCTCACCTGAAGAATATCTAATGGCTGAGAAGCACCTAAAGAGATGTTCATCATCCTTAGTCATTAGGGAAATGCAAATCAAAACAACCCTGGGATTCCATCTCACACCAGTCAGGATGGCTAAGATCAAAAACACAGGAGACAGCAGTTGTTGGCGAGGATGTGGAGAAAGAGGAACACTCCTCCACTGCTGGTGGAATTGCAGGCTGGTACAACCACTCTGGAAAGCAGTCTGGCGGTTCCTCAGAAAACTCGGCATGACACTCCCGGAGGATCCGGCTATACCACTCCTGAGCATATACCCAGAGGTTTTACCTGCATGCAATAAGGACACATGCTCCACTATGTTCATAGCAGCCTTATTTATAATAGCCAGAAGCTGGAAAGAACCCAGATGTCCCTCAACGGAGGAATGGATTCATAAGATGTGGTATATTTACACAATGGAATACTACTCTGCAATTAAAAACAATGAATTCACGAAATTCCTAGGCAAATGGTCAGATCTTGAAAATATCATTCTTAGTGAGGTAACCCAATCACAAAAGAACACATATGGTATGCAGTCACTGGTAAGGGGATATTGACCCAGAATCTCGGAATACCCTAGACACAATCCGCATATCAATAGATTTCTAAGAAGATGGAAGGAGAAACCCCTGGTCCTGGAAAGACTGGATGTAGGGGAACGCCAGGACAGAGTAACTAGAGGGGTTTGAATGGAGAAAAGAGGGAGGGAAGGGGGCTTATGGGACTTTCGGGGAGGGAGGAAACGGGAAAGGGGAAGTGATTTGGAATGTAAATTAAAAAAATAAAATAAAAAAAAGTGCATATAGGGAGAAATCACCTATAAATACTAGAAAATTCTTCATTAACACAGAAACATTTTATTAGATTTTTTTCTTTATAAATTCCAAGAACATAATTTTCCAAATTAATAAAATATTTTTGTTGCTTATACACGCCTCTTGAAGCAAAAAATGTAGGGACTTATAGGCATACTATAATCATATACTAATTCTTAAAATTGGAACTAAGTATCAGTAATTAAAGAATGACTACACTTCTACACCTCCAACCTCCTCCACCACCACCTGCCCTGTTCTGCTCTGATGTGATAGACCCTTGCCAGTTCTACCACAGGGGAGACCCCATTTACTGATACTTTTTAGAGAACCAACACCTTGCAGGGCATCTTAGAACTAGGAGCACACAGGACATTCAACCTTTGCCAGGTCTGCCACAGGGATGAACCCATCTCCTGATACTTCCTAGAGAACCAACTGCATGCAGGGCATTTTGAGAGAAAGGGAATCCCAGGAGTACAGATACACAGGCTTGCAGGACAGAGAAGCCAAAGTCAGAGACAGCAAGACCAGCTAACACCAGAGATAACTAGAGGCCAAAGGCAAACACAAGATCACTACCAACAGAAATCAAGGCAACATGGCACCATCAGAACCCAGTTCTCCCATAACAACAAATCCTAGATACTCCATCATATCGGAAAAGCAAGAGCTAGATTTAAAATCACATCTCATGGTGCTGATAGAGGACTTCAAGGAGGACATAAATAACTCCCTTAAAGAAATATAGGAGAACATAGGTCAAAAGCTAGACCATTAAAGAGGAAGCACAAAAATCCTTTAAAGAAATACAGGAGACTATGGATGAACAGGTAGAAGCCCTTAATGAAGAAGCACAAATGTCCCTTAAAGAAATACAGGAGAACATGGATCAATAGGAAAAAGCATTAAAAACGTAACACAAAAATCCCATATGAAATTATGGAAGAACATGGAAGCCTGTACATAGACGATGCAAAATCCCTTAAAGAAACACAGGAGAACATGGGTCAACAGGTAGAAGCCCTTAAAGTGGAAAAAAAAATTCCTTAAAGAATTTCAGGAAAAAAGAAACAAACAAGTGAAGGAACTAAACAAAACTATCCAGGGTCTACAAGTGGAAGTAGAAACAATAACGAAATTCCAAATTGAGACTTCTCTGGAGAAAGAAAATATTGGAAAGAACTCAGGAGTCATAGAAGTAAGCATCAACAACCAATTGCAAGACATAGAAGAGAGAATCTGAGATGCTGAAGATTCCTTATCAAACATTGACTCAACAGTCAAAGAAAATGTAAAATTCAAAAAGCTTGTAACCCAAAACATCCAGGAAATCCAGGACACGACGAAAAAACCGAACCTAAGGATGACAGGTATAGAAGAGAGTGAGGATTTACATCTTAAAGGGACAGTAAATATCTTCCACAAAATTATAGAAGAAAACTTCCCTAACCTAAGGAAAAAGATGTCCATGAACATACAAGAAGCCTACAGAACTCCAAACAGACTAGACCAGACAAGAAAGTTCTCCAAACACATAATAATCAAAACACCAAATGCACTAAACAAGGAAAGAACATTAAAAAACAGTAAGGGAACATGGTAAAGGAACATATAAAGGCAGACCTATCAGAATTACACCAGTATTTTCACCAGAAACTATGAACGCTAGGAGATCCTGGTCAGATGTCATACAGACTATAAATGCCATTCCAGACTATTATACCCAGCAAAACTCTCAATACCATAGATGGACAAATCAAGACTTTCCATCACAAAAGTAAATTTACACAATATCTTTCCACAAATTCAGCTCTACAAAGGATAATGGGTGGAAAATATCAACACAAGGTGGGAAGCCACACCCTAGAAAAAGCAATAAAGTAATATTCTTTCAACAAACCCAAAAGAAAATAACTACAGAAACAGAATTCAATCTTTAACAAAGAAGATAACAGTAAGCAACAATCACTTTTCCTTAATATCTCCTAACATCAATGGTCTCAATTCCCCAATATAAAGACATAGACTAGCAGACTGGATATGTAAATAAGACCCAACATTTTGCTGCCTACAAGACCCACCTCAAAGGCAGTCACTATTTCAGAGTCTAAAGTTGGAAAACAATTTTCCAAGCAATAGGTCCCAAGAAACAAGCTGGAGTGGCCATTCTTATATTGAATAAAATTGACTTTCAACCAATAGTTGTCAAAAAAGATAAGGAGGGATACTTCATATTGGTCAAAGTAAAAGTCTACCAAGTTGAACTCTCAATTCTGAACATCTATGCTCCAAACGCTAGGGCACCCGCATTCATAAAAGAAACTTTACTAAAGCTCAAAGCACACATTGCACACCACACAATAATAGTGGGAGACTTCAACACTCAACCATCAACAATGGACAAATCATGGAAACAGAAACTAAAAAGAGACACAGTGAAACTACCTGAACTTATGGACCAAGTGGATCTAACAGATATTTATAGAACATTCCATCCTAAAGCAAAAGAATATACCTTCTTCTCAGTACCTCATGGTACCTTGTCCAAAATTGACCATATAATTTTCACAAAACATGCTCAACAGATACAGAATTATTGAAATATTCCATGCACCTTATCAGATCACCATGGACTAAGACTGGTCTTAAGTTCAAACATAAACGATAGAAAACACACATGTAAGTGGATTTTGAACATTGTACTTCTCAATGGTAGCATGGTCAAGGAAGAAATAAAAAAAGAAATTAAAGACTTTTTAGATTTTAATGAAAATGAAGACGCATCATACCAAACTTATGGGACACAATGAAAGCAGTGCTAAGAAGAAAGCTCATAGCTCTGAGTGCCTCTAAAACAAAAATGGAGAGAGCATACCCTAACAGCTTGACAGTGCACCTGAAAGCTCTAGAACAAAAAGAAGCAAATACACCCAAGAGGAGTCGAGGGCAGGAAATAATCAAACTCAGGGCTGAAATCAACCAAATAGAAACAGAAAGAACTATGTAAAGAATCAACAAAACCAGGAGATGGTTCTTTGAGAAAATCAAGAAGATAGATAAACCCTTAGCTAGACTAACCAGAGGACACAGGGTTACTACCCAAATTAATAAAATCAGAAATGAAAAGGGAGACATAATAACAGAGACTTTGGAAATTCAAAAAATTATAATATTCTACATTAAGAGCTTATACTCAACAGTTTGAAAATCTGGACAAAATGGACAGCTTTCTAGATACATACCAGTTGTCAATGTTAAAACATGATCAGATAAACCATCTAAATAGGCCCATAAGTCCTTAGGAAATAGAAGCAGCTGTTAATCATCTCCCATCTGAAAAAAAAAAAAAACCCAGGACCAGATGGGTTTAATTGGGAATTCTATCAGATCTTCAAAGAAGAGCTAATACCAACACTCTTCAAACTATTCCATGAAATAGGAACTCAAGGAACACTACCCAACTCATTCTATGAAGCCACAATTATGCTTATACCTACACCAAACAAGGAAGGAAATCTTCAGATCAATCTCCCTCATGAACATCCATGCAAAAATGCATGAAAACTATAATTCACTGGAATCAGGTAGGCTTCATCCCTGAGTTGCAGGGATGGTTCAATATACAGAAATCCATCAATGTAATCCACTACATAAAAATATCAAGGAAAAAGACCCCATGGTCATTTCATTAGATTCTGAAAAGTCTTTTGACAAAAAGAAATCTTGGAGAGATCAGGAATCCAAGGCCTATACCTAAGCATAGTAAAAGGAATATACTGCAAACCAGTAGCCAACATCAAAATAAATGGAGAGAAACTTGAAGCAATCCCTATAAAATCTGGGACCAGACAAGGCTGCCCACTCTCTCCCTATCTATTCAATATACTATGTGAAATCCTAACCAGAGCAATCAGACAACAAAAGAAGGTCAAAGGTATACAAATTGGAAAGGAAGAAGTCAAAATACCACTATTTGCAGATGAAATAATCGTATATTTAAGTGACCCCAAAACTTCCACCAGAAGTTTATCCTAAAGCTGATAAACAACTTCAGCAATATGGCTGGAAATAAAATTAACTCAAACAAATTAGTATCCTTCCTCTTCTCAAAGGACAAATATGCTGAGAAAGATATTAGGGAAATGATACCCTTCACAATAGTGACAAATAATATTACATACCTTGGTGTGACTCTAAGGAAGCAAATGAAAGATCTGTATGACAAGAACTTCAAGTTTCTGAAGAAATAAATCAAAGGAGATATCAGAAGCTGAAAAGATCTCCCATGCTCATGGTTTGGCAGGATTAATACAGTAAAAATGGCCATCTTGTCTAACGCAATCTACAGATTCAGTGCAATCCCCATCAAAATCCCAAATGAATTCTTAATATATCTAGAAAGAGCAATTCTAAAATTCATCTGGAATAATAAAAAAAAACCCAGGGTAGCAAAATATATTCTATACAATAAAAGATCTCCTATGGGAATCACCATTCCTGACCTCAAGCTCTACTACAGAGCAATAGTGATTAAAAACTGTTTGGTATTGGTGCAGAGAGAGGCAGGACGATCAATCGAATAGAATTGAAGATAGAGAAAAGAACCCACAAACCTACAGTCACTTGATATTTGACCAAGGAACTAAAAACATCCAGTTGAAAAAAGATAGCATTTTTAACAAATGGTGCTGGATCAACTTGAGATCAACATGAGGAAAAATGCAAGTCGACCTATTCTTATCTCCTTGTACAAAGCTCAAGTCCAAGTAGATCAAGGACCAACATATAAAACCAGACACACTGAAGCTTATAGAGGAGAAAGTGGGGAAGAATCTTCAACACATGGGCACAGGAGAAAATTTCCTGTATAGAACACCATGGCTTATGCTCTAAGAACAAGAATCGACAAATGGGACCTCATAAAACTGCAAAGCTTCTGTAAGGCAAAGGACACTGTCAATAGGACAAAACGACAACCAACAAATTGGGAAAAGATTTTTACCAATCCTACATCTGATAGAGGGCTAACATACAAGGTATGCAAAAAACTCAAGAAGTTAGACTCCAGAGAGTCAAATAACCCTATTAAAAAAAATGGAGTACAGAGCTAAACAAGGAATTCTCAACTGAGGAAACTCGAATGGCTCTGAAGCACCTAAAGAAATGTTCAGCATCCTTAGTTATCAGGGAAATGCAAATCAAAACAACACTGAGATTCTACCTCACACCAGGCAGAATGGTTAAGATGAAAAACTTAGGGAATAGCAGATGCTGGAGAGGATGTGGAGAAAGAGGAACACTTCTCCATTTTTGATGGGTTTGCAAGCTGGTAAAACCACTCTGGATATCAGTTTGGTGGTTCCTCAGAAAATTAGACATTGTACTACCTGAGTACCCAGCTATACCACTCCTGGGCATATACACACAAGATGCTCCAACATGCAATAAGGACACATGCTCCACTATGTTCATAGCAGCCTTATTTATAATAGCCAGAAGCTGGAAAGAACCCAGATGTCCTTCAACAGAGGAGTGGATACAGAAATTGTGGTATATATACACAATGGAGTACTATTCATCCATTAAAAACAATGAGTTGGAGGGCAAGCTGGAGGAACTGGTGGGGGGGGAGGTTTGCAGCCCCATGGGAAGAAGGACAATGTTGGCCAACCAGATGCCCCATGGCTCCTAGGGCCTAAACCATCAACCAAGGGTGACACATTGTTCCAGCCAAAAATGTGGCAGAGGAATGCCTTGTGGGGCATCAGTGGGAAAAGTGGTCCTTGGTAAGGTGAAGGCTCAATAGATGACCAAATACAGGGAAATATTGGGGAAGGAGGTGTGAGTATGTCAGGTGGAGGGGCATATACTTGGAGGCAGGGGTTAGGAGGAAGGGTTGGGTGTTTTCGGGGAGTGGGGAAACTGGGAATAGTTTTAGCATTTGAAACATAAATGAAGATTATATTCAATTAAAAAAATAAATTTCTACTTTTTAAAAAAGAAAAGAAAAGAATGACTACCCTAAGTTTAAAACATAAAATCTAATGATACTTACCATGCAAAGGATTAAATATAGCACATTTTCTCATGAATGAGATAATCTTGTAAAATAACATATAGTGTGGAGTTACAGTTTAATCCCCAGAATTTACAGTCTACATCACTTTCTGAAGAGCCTGTTGGATCACCTTACTAGTTTAATATGGAAATTTTTTTTTCTTTCTAGGAGCTAACCATAAATTTCACATACCAATGCATAAGTACCAATGTAATGTAGAGTTAGTGCAATGTTCTTTATTGATCTTGTAGCAATTATTGCTCTCTTAAAATATAAATTTCAAAATAACTACTGATATAAGCTTACAAACAACAAGAGACTTATAAGTACAGCAAGCCATTTAATAGGTATTGTGTCTCATCTTCTATCCTCAGGTTATAAATATTTAGGGTTTTTCCGTAAGTTAATGTTTTCATTTGGGGTCGCATTTCATTCTAAAATTAATGGGGTTTGCAAACCATAGAAAGAATAACAATATCAACCAACCAGATACCCCAGAACTTACAGGGACTAAATAATCAACCAATGAGTACACATGGAGGGACCCATGGATCCAGCCATATATGTAGTAGGGGGAGGAAGAATGGAACAGGGGGTCTCCGGAGAGGAAACCAGGAAAGAGGATAACATTTGAAATGTGAATAAATAAAATATCCAATAAAAAGATTTAATGAAAATATAGAAAATGAAATTAGATTTTAATACAATAAACTCATTGATATATTTCATAATTAAATAAATCCTATCATAAATTTCCTATGATAAGTGGTTTGATTTTACATAATGATCCAAAAGCATCAGGACTACTCCTTATTGAGAAGTACTTTGCAGTTGATCTGTGTGAAATCCTGCATCTGCCCTTACTATCACACACTGCAGCTCTTCCTGTGTGATGGCCTCATTCGTTACTTGCTGTTCTTTTCACATCACTCATTTTTTTTACCTCTTTCTTCCCCTTTGCTTGCATTTTTTTTTTTATTATTTGGCATCTTTTATAAGGTCTAGAAGCTTTCAGCCTCCATATAATATAATCTTCTGCAACTCTGGACCTTGAAGGCTTCACCTTCCATACTCTTTCTACAATCCTATGCCTAAAGTGTTTCAGCCTCTAAGACTTTCTGCTGAGTATACTCCCTCTTTCTAGCTCTTTCTGAACTCTGGCTGACTAGTTCCACTCATCTGTTCTGTCTTAAACTTCTCTCCAAATCGACTAATTCACAATACCTTCTCCCCAAACTGAATTGTTCTGCTTGGAAAGACTGCCCCTGAACTCCACATATTGAACTGCTCCTAACACCACTCATCTGAGATGCTCCACACTGAGCACAACTAAATTCTGAATTCTGAACTAAAAGTGATTCAATTGGTTATTTCTCCTTTACTGCCCTTAAAGAGCTTCTTCTTTCTTTTCCTCATGAGAGTTGGGTGTATCCTATTTCCAACACATTATATCAAATCTTTCTCTGATTTGTCACTTGGTTTGCCCCTCAATTAGATGTCATTGTTTAGGATTAAATGTTTATACCTAAGGCATGTCTGTATTCCTGCCAGCCAGATTGTTCATGTGTACTAAGAGCTTACCTGTAGTCAAGCCAGATCATATTTTTGGATGTGACCCCTTAACACATCAGTGATCAGCCATGTTGGTGGATTAAAAATCCTTTACACAGATTCTCATTTTTCATTACATGAGAGTTTTACCCACATCTCTTCTGAGATGAGTTATTGCATCATTTCCTATAAAGTTCATTTCTAACCAGCATTACTTTCAGAAATACGGACACTTTGTAATTTTTGAAAGAAAAAAGACTAACATTTTGATTACTTTTTACAATCTTGAGTGACTTCACACAATAGCATCTCTTATGAATAATCTCCTTCTTATAACTTCCTGTGGCTTGTTGGTTTATCCATTCCAATAATGTATCTTAAATGTTGAAAGTCATTTATAGTTTTCAACAATTTTCCAAGAAAATTAATTATTATTTAAATTTGCTTACAGAGCATCAGTTGAACAGCTTAAACATATCTGAGAATTTTAGAAGTCAAAAAATAAGGTTATCACTCTTTCTTGTTAAGAACTATGTATATTTCAACCAAATTTAACTTAAAAGCAATCTTTTTTTACTAGCAGAATATGTGGGTTGATGATAAGTATTCAGCTTTGATATTGAGTATTGTCATCTTCTGTCACCTCATCTTGCTATTTTTATTTCTCAAAATGTCACTGCAACTCTTTTATCTTCAGTATTTGCTTATAATTATCTCTTATATGCTATATTTATGCAAAATTAATAAAATTAAAATGAGGATTAAAGTAAAAATTCATTCATGACCAAATGAGGATAACAGGTCTGTATAATAGAAATTATGTATTTCTTAAAAATTTTATTTTATTTATTATCTATATTCTCTATTTCTGTATCTAAGTATGTATTATATGTGACAGCATTTATAATATGCAATATATGAATCTTGACACTTAAACACCATTAAATGAGTTTTTTACAAAATCCAACCATAATAACACATGTTTATCTGAGCATTGAGCAGACAAAAATAAGCATATCCTTGGGCTTTTGCTAACCAGGCAGTCTACAATAACCTGCAAGCACTATGCCAATGATAGACATTGTCTCAATAATCATGAAAGTCAGCACCTGAGGAATCCCATGAAGATCAATCTCTGTCTTTAGGTGTGAGTGTGCAAACCTGCACTGGTATACACATAAATGAGAAAACACAAATGCACACAAATACACATATGCACACAACACACATGCTCTCTCTCTCTCTCTCTCTCTCTCTCTCTCTCTCTCTCTCACACACACACACACACACACACACACACACGAAGTTTAATCACTTGGTAGAATACTCGTATTTTAAGTCATGGACAAAAAATAAAATTCTAATAGTATTTTAAACTTTCAAAAGAATGCATCAAGATGTATATAGGAAGCAACCCTACTTACTACATGATAATATTGTTCTAGGAAATAGCATTATTGTGAAAATGTTATATGTGCAATCAAAGCTTTACTGTTCCTGCAGAAAGGAAAAAATAAAAGTGATAGATACTTGTTTGAATTTCAGAGCTTGCTTATATCCTGGAGAGCCAGAATGGTGTCCCTGTAGTGTTTTACCCTAATTCATCTTTGAGATGACACAGGCAAAGTGGCAAGCCACAGCTTGTACACCACGCCCTAGGATGATAAAGCTCAATAAAACAATTATTCCAAAGCCCATCTCTCATACATTATTAAGCCTATGAAAAGAGTTTTAATTTCCTGTGCAATTACACAGTGAAATGTCATACACTGTTTGAAAAAAAAAGATTAATTGCTTTTGATAAAATACTGGGTGTTTTATTTGATTCTTTGGACGGCCAGTTGATGTAGAAATATCTTTACAATCTGATGAGGTTCTTATAGTGAGGAATTATTGTAATTTTGCATAGAAAATATTGTTTAATTATTTTTTTTCATAAAGAATGAGAATAAAATATTAATTCTTCTTTGCTCTAAAGCATCACCAGTTCCACTTCTCCTCCCATCAAACTGAAGCCGTGCAAATGAGCACTAGCACTCTATGATCAGTGCATTTGCAAAAGATTTATTAAAAGTACTTGAAATTATATTCTCTCACGTGTAGACACAAAGTACAGGTTCTAACATTTGTATTTGTTTTCTACTTATCAAAGATTATTGAGAAATCCAACACTCACTTTCTTTCTATCACAAAAATGACAGCAGTTTATTCTCACATAAAGGATAAATTAGCAAGTGAACAGGAACATTAAATATCTATTATTCTATTAACTTCATTTTCCATAGTATGTACACAAAAACTCTATAAAGAGTCAATGTAACACTTAAGAAAAAGCATACCAAAATGAAGCTTTGATGTCAGCCTTTTCATATTCTACCTGGATCATTCAATGCTTGGGTGTAATCGAAAGTAATTATTCACTTTCTGTTGGAAAGGAGAATTGGATGATAGCTGACAAGAAATGAACATTTTTGAAATCTTGGCTTTTTACAGAAAAAAATTGTTTTATTCTTGGTAGTTTTTATTGTCAGATATTTGATTTTTCAATTTTGACTGAAGAATTATACACATGCAAAAACTCACATACTGTTATATAAATAGACTTAATTCAAGGAAATGCTAAGAGTATTTGCATGAATTTAATATGATTGGAGGATTTGGACTTAATGATGTGGGCTGTGGTTGGATATGCAGTAGGAGTGGAAAACAGGTGTAAAACACTCATACATATTATCTTCTCTCCAAAAAATAATAGTGGACACTGTAGTCATTCTAAACATTGCCATTTATATTACACTATCAGTAGAAATTATGTAGATTTCTGTTATGTTCAGAAAAATTACTTGAAAATTTTAATTAATAATTGAAACAAAATGTGAAAGTAATTGGTTTTTTTGCATATGTCAGTAATTATTTGCCAGTAATAAAATCCTAGTAATCTCCCCATTGTACATTTTAAGGAGATACCCATAAAATAAATGAGAAAAGATGTAATTTGACATTTATGCACATACAGTCCTTTAATATATATGTAACTTTATGTAGCTGTAAAATACAGTAATATTACATGCAGATTGAGCCAAGCATTTGGTAATAAAGATTGTGCTTGTAGTCAGTAATGTGTGGTGATTTACATATTTAAAACCTCATTTTGGTACAAAATTTGAATGTTTTTGCTTGTTTATAAGCATGATGTTTGCCCTATGTGAATAACATTTGAAAATTATTCTAATTAAATTTATTTTAAGTTTAATTTTAAATTTTAATTTCTTGGGTGTTTCCAAAATATCTATAGAACTCACATAAGGCTTTTATTTGCTTTACTTGAATAATCTTCATAAACAGAAACTTTTTTTTTAAAGTTGTAACAACATACAAGCGAACAATTATGTTAAACACTTTCACACTGTCACATATATTTGATAAACAATTTTCTGGACCTGAAATAAATCTCCTTGTTCTTAACCTTGATTGAAATGCAAGAACTATTTTTAAAATTTCACTAAAATAGTGTGTACTATTTTTACCTAAAAATATTATCTTTAATTCCATAATTCCCCACTACAATTCATAATTTCTGAAGAGCTAACTATCTTTGAATCAGTTCTGACCTCTTGAATTTTAAACTTTCTTTCAAGCATTTGATTAAACTTGGCTTTTTGAAAGCTGATGATAACCTTTAAAGCTTCCCAAAGTCTCTTTAATCCTCTTTCCCCATTCTAATTTATAGAGCAGTCGGCTCCTTACACTTTTAGTTTTATCTAGTCCTTCCTTCTCTCTGTGTGTAATATAGATATTTACATGAGTTTTCCATCCTGTTGTATACAAATTTCCTATTATTTTCCCAGAATGAACTTGTTGGTATGGCCACAAAAACTTCCGTTCAATTTCTTCAATTCAGTAAGTCTTGACCTCAGAAGTTCTCACAGCAAGCTTGATAAAGGCACCATTTAATGCACAAAATCTAATTCATCAGCAAATGGATTGGTTATATGAAAACACACACATACACAGACACATGGACACACATAAACACACACACACACACACACACACACACACACACACACGGGTACACAGACAAATGGCCACACACACGCTCTCAATATATGTAGTTATGCTCTGCCCTGTTTCATATGACTTAGTCTTATGAATTCGTTTTAATTCTTTTTAATTAATTCGTTTTAAATTTAACCTCGTTTGGTCTTTAATAAAATCAAAAACTACAGAAAGTCCACATACACGTGGAAACTGAACAGGTCTTTACTCAATGATATCCTGATTAGGGAAGAAATGAATAATGAAATTTAAAGACTTCCTGGAATTTAATGAAAATATTGACACATCATACCCAATTTATTGGACACAATGAAAGCAGTGCTAAGAGGACAGTTCATAGCACTAAGTGCCCTCATAAGGAAACTGGAGAGATCTTACACTAACAACTTAACAGCACACCTGAGAGCTCTAGAACAAAAAGAAGCAAACTCACTCAAGAGGAGTACAAGACAGGAAATAGTCAAACTCATGGCTCAAATCAACCAAATAGATACAAAGAAAACAATACAAAGACTCCTTTTTCCTAGCTTCCTAATGATTTTTTCCCCGCAAAATAGCACTGATTACTGTTTGAGTACCAAGTATTTAAATGTCTATAAGATAACTCCAAATGTTAACTCTAAGCTACCTCTAAACAGAATAGGTATTACCATATACTTGGTTCTCACAAAACCTTGGCTGCACACACAACATTTTTTTTTTTATTTTTTATAATTTTATTTGCATTGAAAATCATTTCCCCTTTCCCGTTTCCTCCCTCCCCGAAAGTCCCATAAGCCCCCTTCCCTCCCTCTTTTCCCCATTCAACCCCTTCTGGCTTCTCTGTCTCAGCATTCCCCTACATGCAGTCCTTCCAGGACCAGGGGTCTCTCCTTCCATCTTCTTGGAAATCTATTGATATGCGTATTGTGTCTAGGGTATTCCAAGATTCTGGGTTAATATCCCCTTATCAGTAACTGCATACTATGTGTGTTCTTTTGTGATTGGGTTACCTCACTAAGGATGATATTTTCAAGTTCTGACCATTTGCCTAGGAATTTCGTGAATTCATTGTTTTTAATTGCAGAGTAGTATTTCATTGTGTAAATATACCACATCTTCTGAATCCATTCCTCCATTGAGGGACATCTGGGTTCTTTCCAGCTTCTGGCTATTATAAATAAGACTGCTATGAACATAGTGGAGCGTGTGTCCTTATTGCATGCAGGGAAAGCCTCTGGGTATATGCCCAGGAGTGGTATAGCCGGATCCTCTGGGAGTGTCATGCCCAGTTTTCTGAGGAACCGCCAGACTGCTTTCCAGAGTGGTTGTACCAGCCTGCAATTCCACCAGCAGTGGAGGAGTGTTCCTCTTTCTCTACATCCTCACCAACAACTGCTGTCTCCTCACACACAACATTTAATTTATATACATATGTCATGTCTAAAAACAGGATAGTAATCAGTGAAAGAACACCTTCTTTGATTCAAAGTCAAGTTACCCTGGCTTTAAATACTCATAGATTCTATATCTTTAGCAATCTTAAAAAAACTTATTAGAAAACAGATCCTACTTCTAAAAGATTTTAAAAATGATAATATTTTTACAAAATGGGAAATCACATAAATGAATAATTGATATTTATTTAGTGGCATGGTATATATGTATATATTTTTAGGACACACACTTCTTTACAGGTCATTTGATACATCATGTAGTGGTTTTTCCTTTACTGCAGTTCTATCATCCTTCCCTTTTGATACTTTTTAACTGTTTGTTGTTTCTTCCTAGGGAAAAAAATGATGACTAGTTTGAATTGTGATGACTTGGTCAAAAGATTGTTTCTTTCTCAGTACACTAATGCTTCTCAGAACCTTAAAATATACTGAACTATACATAAAGTCTCATAAATTTGTTTAGTCTTGATTACTCTTAACCTTACTCTTTGATAATCATTTCTAAATTTCAAGAAAAGTTTCTCATTTTAAAACTTTATTCAACAATTATCATAATCACTGTCATTCTTATTATTTTATGCACATTAGTGTTTGCACAAATACATTATTATCAGATTTGCATATTGGATCCATTGGACTATACTTGCAATTGGTTGTCAATCAGTATGTGGCTCTGGACACAGCCCAGATCCACTGCAACTGCAATAAGGGATCTTAAGCCCCAGCCACCTTTTAAAAATTTTTATTGATTTCCTAACTTTGCAATTAGAAATAGGAAGTAAATTATTTCTTTAATAACCAGTCTCAGGAGTTTTATCATGGCCACGTCAAAATGATAAGACAAGTTATTAAAGTTTGCTCTAATACTTAATCTATATCTATAAATATAGTTATCAAAGTATTAGTAGTAAATCTTAGAGAACTGTGTGACAATACTAAGAAATTTTAAGTGCACATACATGCATTTAACAAAAATACTTTAATTATAATAGTTTATAAATTGGATAGATTGTCGAAGGCATTGAAGTGAATGGAGGAAGGAGATGAAGACAGAAAATATATAATTATATTTTAATTAAATTTAATAATTTGGAAAAAATAAGTAACTAGGATATATGTTGGTTCAAACAATGTAAAAGCCATGAAAGATTACATGTAGCATTATGAGGATGGATGAGCAAAAAGATTAAGAAAAATGAAATTTGGGACAAATCACATTTTAGAATTTATTAATATGCAAATAAAAATTTCTGTCTTATAACAAGACTAAGATAAAAATACTAATTGTGGCATGTCCAATATGCAGTAATATGAATTTTCTTAAATTTGGTTGTAAAGTTATTGATGTTATATGATAAAAAATAAAAATTTAAAGTGGAAAGTGATTTAATATTTAAATTATATTATCATATTCATAAACAAGTGAAAATATTATCCACTGTTATGGTTTGTATATAGTTGGACTTAGGATTGACTATTAGGAGGTGTGGCCTTGTTGGAGTAAGTGTGTCATTATGGGTGAGCCCTTTAATACCATAGTCCTAGCTGCCTGGAAGTTATTCATCCCTTAGAGGCTTAGAGATGAAGATGTAGACCTCTCAACTCCTCCTGTAGCATGCCTGCCTGGATGCTGCCATGCTCCTGCCTTGATGATAATGGACTGAACTTCTTAACCTGTAAGGCAGCTTCAATAAAATATTATCCTTATAAGAGTTGCCTTGGTTTAGGTATCCAGAGATGTAAAACCCTGACTAAGACATCCATAAAAATTCTAAGTGGTTACTAAATTAGATGATGAAGCAGGTAAGATCTAGATCTTGGAAACTCTCTCTGCTTAACAAGAATGTTTTCTTCAGGCCTACCACAGTATCTTACAGCTTGGAGAGCATTATGTATAATCAACATAATTAGAGTAAGTCACACTTTTTATTTAAAGGGTACACAGATCTCATTAAAATACAACAGAACACATGGCAATTGCGTACAAACTTTATCAGAGACAAACATTCCCATGGCAAGGAGTTTCATCGTTAACGTAGTTCTGTGGAATACCGTGCTAATGAAAGGCTGATATTTAATTGGTTTCATTATTGTTTTAAATTCTCTTTAATCAACTGCTTATTGCCTGCATCTTGGGAGATCAGAAATCACCTTGTATGTCATAACAAATATTGAGTCCTAAATGTCAAGTTTCAAATGTACTTAAATATGTGGTTACTGACAAAAGACATACACAACATCCATTCAGCCAATGTTTGAGCAAGGGTGGGGAAGGGGCTGAAGAGGCACCATAATGAAGAGCTATTTGGTAGGTTTCACATGATCCGTTGAATTACTTCCAACTTTGAAAATATGGAAAGCTTGGATTGAACATAGTGGGTAATGAAGAAAAGGAAGACAGAGAAGGGGGAAAAGAGGAGAGGGAAAATCATGAAGTTTTATGGTAAAGCATTACAGACAGTCCAGAAAAAGTTGGGGCAAGAAATAGGGAGATGGATATGATCATATTTTATTAGATATAATATAGTATGTATAATAAATACATAATATATAATTCATTATAATAAGTTACATGGTATATAATATAACACAATATAATATATTATAAGTGATATATAATGCATGATTTATGATTGTTATGTGACTGAGGTATGAGTTCTGGTGTATGGTATATGACATATGATACATGATATATTAAGATATACAGTGATATAAGATAAATGATATATGATGATATATGATGTGTAATGTGTCATATGTGATATATATATATAATGTGAAATTCTCAAAGAATATTTTTAAATATTTTTAATGAATGTTTGCACACGTCAGGTAGTCATAGGAACCCTGGTTATAGCTATAGCTCCTTGATGAGCTCTCTGAAAACGTAATTATAAATGTGAAACATCTAATGGAAATTTCTTGTTTGTGGAAAATTTTAAAAGAAACATTTGAGTGGATAATGAGTATATAGAAACCTTGTGAAATAGAGCCATAGCAAGGATTTTGTTGACAAATAAGGATAAAACAGAGAATATTATTCAGCTATGAAGTAAAATTAAATTGGAAAATTCACAGGTTAATTGATAGAGTTGGAAATAATCATTAAGAGTGAAGTAGAGCAGACCCAGAAAATAAATTGTACATGTTCTCTCATTTATGAATATTAGCTTTGAGACTTTGGGGAATATATGTTCCATTTGCAATATCCTCAAAAAATCAGTAAATTAATAAAGGGACAAAGGAAAGGAATATTTTAAGGGGGAGAAAATAAAATCAGTTATTTTAAAGGGGAAAAAGGAGACAATGAGACAGGAAGGATTTGATGGGATGGAGGCAAAATTGCACAACAGAGAAGGGAATTAAGGGAGTGAAAACTAATGCTAAACACCCCATAAATAAGCCATTTGAAGTGTAATGCTGTAGAACATCCATAACATAAAAAGACCTACAAATATAGAAACAGCAAAAATAAAGTTTCCCATTAAAATGCAACAATGTACTATGTAGACATCACCTGCCATAAAAATGAATAAATAAATAAGCAAATGCACAAATAGAAACAAATAAATAAATAGACTAGTCAATGCCAAGGACATCTCTTAGAATTTTTAGCTTATGAGGTTCTATCAACGACCAAATATTTCAGAATACTACAAGTACTGTTTTTTTTTTTCACTCAGTATCAACAATAGGACCCCATTTCTGAAGATTGGATCTACTTGAGTCATAAAACAAGGAGGAATAAATATGTATTGACATGTAAATTCTGACAATCTTTTATCGTGTTAAATGTGCTATATTTACTATTTACTATTTTACTATTTGCTGGAGGAAAGTAATCATATATCATACTCAGCTATGAGTTCAAAAACAAAAGATCTGCCTGGCTCAGTATACCATCTGGAGCAATACTGGCATGAACATTATTGGAGAAATATAAATGTATTTATTGCAGATTTAAAGTCCATACCACAAGATGGCCCTCATAGCTGGCATATTACTTGGGTCCAAGAGACTGGTTAAACAGGTTAATATATCAAGGGGGTAACCAATTACTCCTACTGTTAAGATGTTATTACTGTGAAAATACAAAATATTGACATACAGGGAGCATGCATAAATGGTTCATAGATTCTCCTATTGGGCAGCTCTGTGATCACTATTGATGCAATTTAAAATATATAATTTTCAGCTTAGCATATTGAGGCAAATCTGAATGAACTCAAAACCCCACACACATCAATGTACACAAAGTAAGTTATTCTGAGTCATAACCACATTCTTTAAACTTAAATGACGCTTCAACTTAATATGTGTATATATAAATAAAATATAGGAAAATACTATACTTGATAAATTCCCTCTATTCTACTATTACATGTATATATCTGTGGACTGATAGCCTTATTTGTGCACTGAGTGTTTGCATACTGAGATGAACACACATAATTCATGAATTATAAATAATCTATGAAAGTCAGAATATATATTTTAGCCCTTGCTTTTCCATAATTAACAGCATAGAACACTGTACTCTATGAACAAACAGGTTGATCGGGAAATCAATATATAAATTTGCAACTGCTGTTCTTCAGTATAAGGAAGAAATCTGCAGTTTATTGAGAGATTATGCTACATACCTTTCCAGATAAGGGTAGCATTAACGAACATAAAGCAAACACTATGTTCTTCGATGTCAGGACTGTCAAATTAGTTTAGGGATTCATGCAAATTTAGAATTATTGACAAAGATTAAAGAGGCTGTTGCCTAAATCCTGGACTTAAAATTATAAACTCTTGGAAATCAATGTTTGATTTTTAAAAGTAGAAATAACAACCTCTTCAAATTTCTCCTGAGAGGTTGTAAGCACATAAAATGTTTTAACACATCTACAAAGGTTAAAGTGCAAAAGAACCCTCTCATTTTAGCATTATCAGGTACAAAATAATAAGGACACTCACACATTTCTGAATTTGTAAACTATGTATTTTTTCTCCAAAAAAAATTTCTTTCCCAAGAATCATTAAGTAGAGTAGGATATAATTACAGATTTTAAGTAGGTAAGCTAGCCTCACCTGCCAGTTTTCCAAAGTAGTAGGTCTCTTGAATGGATGTTGCTATAACAACGGGATAACTTGTAGAACATTGATTTATTCATGTGTTTGTTGATCACTGGTACTTTTTCTCATCTGTTCTTTGATCTAATTTTCTTAATAAAATGAGAACCAAAACTTAGCAGTGCCTGCAATCATGAGTCAGAGTTCCATTAATAAAAGCTATTGATTCTATTTAGAAATGGTAGAAGGAAAGAAGGGGAAATTGTGGTTTGCTTGTTGCTCATAGAATGTCATTCTCGAATATGTATGTAAGTCATAAGTTTAGTGTTCTTTTCCACTTTGAAAGTGAGTAGTGATTTGACAAGCCAATACTTAAGGTCCATAGATGAACATAGATGGATAGGAATGGTAGTGGCAGTTGTGGGGGAGAGGACTCATTGCAGAATCAAGAATTTGTGATCACATACAGACTATACAAATGGATGTTAAAAATTGCATTTTTAAATCATGGTGTGAAATTATGCTAGGTCTGTTGAACACATTTTTCATATATTTTGGTAATAACTATATTGTATATAATGTATATAGCAACATATCTGAGGACACAATTTCAGGATCAAACATAATGAAATGGTATGGCTGGAGAGATTATTCAGTGTCTAAGAGTGTATAGTATAAGAGCATATAGGATATGAGTTTTGCTGAAATACCTAGCAATGGGACAATAGAACCTATAGAGACCACCTCCAGCAGATAGACACACCCCCAGTTGAGGAATGCTCCCACACACCCATCTCAAAATTTTTAATCCACTAATGTTCCTGTCCAAAGAAAGACAGGACAGAGACTGAAGGAAAGGCCATCTAGAGACTGCCCCACCTAGAGATTCATGCCATCTGCAGATACCAAACTCCGGCATTATTGCTGATGCCAAGAAGTGTTTACTGACAGGAGTCTGGGAGTTTCTACCAGCATCTGACCAATACAGATGCAGATACTCACAGTCAACCATCAGACTGAGCTGGGGACCCCAATGGAAGAGCTACAGGAAGGACTGAAGGAGCTGAAGGATATTAAAAACCCATAGGAAGAACAATAACAACTAACCCGTACACCCTGAGTTCCCAGAAACTAGACAACCAACCAAAGTGTAAACATGGAAGGATCCAAGATTCCAGAAACATATGTAACAGAGGATGGCTTTATCTGACATGAATGAGAGGGAATGTCTTTGGTTCTGTGGAGATTTGGGGCCCCAGCCTAGGGAATGCTAGAGCTGTGAGGCAGAAGTGGGTAAGTAGGTGGAGGAGCACCCTTGTAGAGGAAGGAGAGAAGGGAATGGGATGGGGTGTTGTGGAGCGGTAACTGAGAAGGGTGAAATCATTTGAAATGCAAATGAATAAAATTATTAATATTAAAAAAGAGTGTATAGTACTAATTAGGACCTACCTCCAATTGCTATAACCCATACATGAAACTCACCTATAAATTCATCTCTAAGGAGATATAATGCTCCTGGATTCTTTTATGCATTTGCATTACCAAATGCATTCCACACAAGTGTGTTTATACACATAATTGAAAACACAGTAAAAATGGTCATCTTGACCAAAGCAATCTACAGATTCAATGGAATCCCAATAAAAATTCTAACTCAGTTCTTCATAGAGTTAGAAATAGCAATTTGCAAATTCATTTGGAATAATAAAAAACCCAGGATATCAAAAACTAACCACTGTTAACTTCTGGGTGAAATCACCATCCCTGACCTCAAGCTGTATTACAGAGTAATAGTAATAAAAACTGTATGGTATTGGTACAGTGACAGGCAGGTAGATCAATGGAAAAAGAATTGAAGACCCAGAAATGAACACACACACCTATGGTCACTTGAGCTTTGAAAAAGTAGCTAAAACCATCCAGTGGGAAAAGAAAACATTTTCAACATATGGTGATAGTTCAACTGGTGGTCAGCATGTAGAAGAATGCAAATCAATCCATTATTATCTCCTTGTACAAAACTCAAGTCCAAGTGAATCAAGGGCTGGCACAGAAAACCAGATACACTGAAACTGTTAGAGGAGAAAGTGGGGAAGAGCCTAGAACATGTGGGCACAGGGGAAATTTTCCTGAACAGAAAAATTATGGTTTGTATTCTAAAACTGACAAATGGAACCTCATAAAATTGCAAAGTTTCTCTAAGACAAAGGACACTGTTAATAGGACAAAACTACAACCAACAGATTAAGAAAGGATCTTTACCAATCCAACATCTAATAGAGGGCTGTATATATATCCAAAAAATACAAATAACTCAAGAAGTTAGACATCAGAGAAACAAATAATCCTATGAAAACATGGGGAACAGTGCTAAACAGAGAATTCTCAGCTGAGGAAACTTGAATGGCAGAGAAACTTGAATGGCTAAAGAAATGTTCAATATCCTCATTCATCAGGGAAATGCAAAATCAAAACAACCCTGAGATTCCAACTCACAAAATTCATAATGGCTAAGATCAAAGCTCAGTTGATAGTAGATGCTAGTGCTGATGTGGAGAAAGAGGAATTCTCCTCTATTGGTGGTAGGATTACAAGCTGGCACAAACACTATGGAAATCAGGTGGTTCCTCAGAAAATTGGACATAGTATTACCTGAGGACCCAGCTACACTACTCCTGGCCATGTACCCAAAAGATTCTCCAATATATAATAAAGACGCATGATCCCCTATGTTTATAACAGACTTATTTATAATAGCCAGAAGCTGGAAAGAACCCAGATGTCCTTCAACAGAGGAATTGATACATAAAATATGGTACATTTACACAATGAAGTACTACTCAGCTATTAAAAACAATGACTTCATGAAATTCTTAGGTAAATGGATGGAACTCGAAAATATCATTCTGAGTGAGGTAACCCAATCACAAAAGAACACACATGGTATGCAGTCACTGATAAGGGGATATTAACCCAGAATCTCGGAATATCCTAGACACAATTCGCATATCAATAGATTTCCAAGAAGATGGAAGGAGGGAACCCTGGTCCTGGAAAGACTGGATGTAGGGGAATGCCAGGACAGAGAAGCGAGAGGGGGTTGAATGGGGAAAAGAGGGAGGGAAGGGGGCTTATGGGACTTTCGGGGAGGGAGGAAACGGGAAAGGGGAAATGATTTTGAATGTAAATAAAAAAAACTTAGAAAAGAAAAAGAAAAAGAAAAAAATAACAGGAAGCAACAACAACAACAACAAAAAAAAACAAAAAACAAAAACAAAAGAACACACATGGTATATACTCACTGATAAGTGGTTATTAACCCAAAACTTTGGAATACACAAGATGCAATTCACAGACCACATGAAGTTCAAGAAGAAGGAAGATCTAAGTGTGAATGCTTTGGCTCTTCTAAGAAGGGGAAAATACGGAGATAAGGTGTAGAGCATAGACTGAAGAAAATGTCATCAAGATACTGTCCCACATGGAGATCCATCTCTTTTTTTTTTTTTTTTTTTTTTTTTTTTTAATTTAATTTTATTTTATTTTTTTAATTTACATTCCAAATCACTTCCCCTTTCCCGTTTCCTCCCTCCCCGAAAGTCCCATAAGCCCCCTTCCCTCCCTCTTTTCTCCGTTCAACCCCCTCTCATTACTCTGTCCTGGCGTTCCCCTACATCCAGTCTTTCCAGGACCAGGGGTCTCTCCTTCCATCTTTTTAGAAATCTATTGATATGCTGATTGTGTCTAGGGTATTCTGAGATTCTGGGTCAATATCCCCTTATCAGTGACTTCATACCATGTGTGATCTTTTGTGATTGGGTTACCTCACTAAGGATGATATTTTCAAGTTCTGACCATTTGCCTAGGAATTTCGTGAATTCATTGTTTTTAATTGCAGAGTAGTATTCCATTGTGTAAATATACCACATCTTCTGAATCCATTCCTCCGTTGAGGGACATCTGGGTTCTTTCCAGCTTCTGGCTATTATAAATAAGGCTGCTATGAATATAGTGGAGCATGTGTCCTTATTGCATGCAGGTAAAGTCTCTGGGTATATGCCCAGGAGTGGTATAGCCGGATCCTCCGGAAGTGTCATGCCCAGTTTTCTGAGGAGCCGCCAGACTGCTTTCCAGAGTGGTTGTACCAGCCTGCAATTCCACCAGCAGTGGAGGAGTGTTCCTCTTTCTCCACATCCTCGCCAACAACTGCTGTCTCCTGTGTTTTTGATCTTAGCCATTCTGACTGGTGTGAGATGGAATCTCAGGGTTGTTTTGATTTGCATTTCCCTAATGACTAAGGATGATGAACATCTCTTTAGGTGCTTCTCAGCCATTAGATATTCTTCAGGTGAGAACTCTTTGTGGAGCTCTGTACCCCATTTTTTAATAGGGTTACTTGCCTCTCTGGAGTTTAACTTCTTGAGTTCTTTGTATATCTTGGATATTAGCCCTCTGTCGGATGTAAGGTTGGTAAAGATCATTTCCCAGTTAGTTGGTTGCCGCTTTGTCTTTTTGGAGATCCATCTCTTAAACAGTCAACAAACCCAGACACTATTGTGGATGCCAAGAAGTGCATGCTGACAGGAGCCTAATATAGCTGTCTCCTGAGAGGCTCTGCCAGAGCCTGAAAAAATACAGAGATGAATGCTTGCAGTCAAACTTTAGACTGAGCTCAGGATCCCCAATGGAGGAGTTAGATAAAGGACTAAAGGAGCTGAATGGGTTTGCAACTCCATAGGAAGAACAATATCAATCAATCAGAACCCCAGAACTCCCAGGGACTAAACCACCAACCAAGGAGTACACATGGGGGAACCCATTACTCCAATCACGTATGTAACAGAGAAGCGAATGGCTTTGTCTGGCATCAATGGGAGAAGAGGCCCTTGGTCCTGTGAAGGCTCGATGGTCCAGTGTAGGGAAATTCCTGCGATGTGAGTGGGGAGTACATGTGTAGGTGTTGGAATAACCTCATAGAAGAAGGGGAAGGGGGGATGAGATAGTGAATTTCCGGGCAGAAACTGGGAAAGTAAATAACATTTGAAATGTAAATAAAGAAAATATCCAATTAAAAAAAGAAAGAGAAAAAAAAAGAAAATGTAAAAATTAAAAATAAAAATCCCGAGTTATGTGAAACACTTTAACATGTAATCTAAGCAGTAATAATGGAAATATCCTAGCCATCGTTGGTAACAAAAGTCTCCCAACTGGGATGCCTACTTCTTTTGAAAAGTAGAGTTATAAAGTTAATTATACTCATTAGGACACATTACATCTTCAAAATAGAAAGGGCATGCTTTTCTAATGCATGCATTCAAATGAAGGTTCAACATGCTATTTTTTTAACACATTGTTTTTACTAATTATAAACACAAATAGCTTTTTGTGCCTGCATTAATCATGAGGATATTTGTAACAACTACTTCCAAACCTAAAATCTATAATACTTTTAGATTCTAAAAGCTTCATTGTGGACATGTCATCATGAGGTTGTAATGTTTGTATCTGGCATATTATGTTAGGTCACAGGTAAAGAAATAATGGGGTGTCTAAAATATTGTAGTAAATTGACCTGTATTTGAAACAAATTTATTTTGTACATTGACTTAAGTAATGACCAAAAGATATTTCATTATACATTTGCCACCATTTAAAATCTGTAGCTTCTAAAGTTTGAAAAATAATTTTGGTAATATGCTTTGTATATAGGATATTTAATAAATATATAACATAATTTTAGGTTTAGTCTCTTCTTCACTAATATTTGATTCTTAAGTTAGAAAGAGTTTAAAGGTAGTTTCACACTGTTGTACATCAACTTTCTATATAAAAGTAGAAATCTTTAGTACTATAATCATTTTTGTATGTTAGAAAACACTAAAACTTTTATTGCTTTGAGATTTTTTTATCATTTCATTATTTAGGTGTCTATATCACAGATCTGAGAAAAGAAGCTTTTGAACAAGACATACTGAGTTGTTTTTCTGAAAAACTCTGGAGGAGTTAGGACAGAAGATTTCCAAGAGCTCACAGGCTAACCAGCTTAGCCAAACTTGACTGGCTTGTACTTCAGTGAAGAAGAGTTACAGAATTAGGCACCCAATGTGTGCTGCTTTTGCCTAGGCATTTGCATCATGGTCTGGTCCATACTTATATCCATTTTCTGTATATCACGCTCTCTCCCAGAAACACAGGCACACATACTTAAGCTTGCATTTATACTCTTATGCATGCATAACACTCACAGGCGCGCGTGCGCACACACACACACACACACACACACACACACACACACACACACACACAATTTTCCTTCTCGTAGAAAAAAATTCTAAGGTATATTTATTGCACATTTTCTTAGAAACTCTTACCAATGGAAGCTTCCCCATACCAGGAAAAAGATAACCATGTCTCCCTGGAGACTCTTCTATAGCAAGAAGGTATTGATACATATTTAACTCCACAAGCTGTCACACAGTGTGTCAGTAAGAAGGGGATATCTGCGAAGGTCTCATTAGGAGATTTCCAGCAGTGTTATGGCAGTGGCAAGACACTAGATATCCTAGTGTCAAGGACAGACTTGAAAAATTATTTTGGATTCCAATGCCTAATTTTAAGAGGTAGATCTACTTTTCTATTTTTGTTAAGGTTAGGTCTGGCTCATTATTTCATGGGTGCATTAGATATTTCTTTCACTTGAGATTCTAATATGACTGGAGACCAGTGTTGTCTACTTTAGAGACTAAAATTATCTAAAGAAGATACTTGAAAATCATACATATTAAAATAAAAATATTTATACTAAAACATTTTGAGAATTCAATTTACAAATATTTTTGTGTATTTATTTAGGCTTTGAATCAGCCTCCTATTCTTTTCTTGAAATGAATTATTAATTCTTTAAAATTGTCATACAATGACTTTGATTGCACTTACCCTTTTTTCCATAATCTTTCTTTCTTTTTCTTTAAATTTATTTTATTTTATTTCCTATATTCTTTATTTACATTCCAAATGATTTCCCCTTTCCCAGTATCTCCCTCCCCGAAAGTCCCATAAGCTCTCTTCCCTCCCCCTGTTGTTCCCCATTTACCTAAGAATTTCATGAATTCATTGTTTTTAATTGCTGAATAGTATTTCATTTTGTAAATATACATGGAAAATATCTCTGATAAAATTGAATAAATATATAGAAAAACACGTTAAGATTGACTATTTCATGAAAAAATTATACAGATAAAATGGTAGGCATAAAATATTCCTAAATTGATTGAAAGTGAAATTGTAAACATTTTCTGATAAAATTGAAAATCTACAAGGAAATTTTTCTGATAAAACTCAAGAAATATATAGAAAAACACGTTAAAACTATTTCATGAAAAATGTTCACTAGCATTGCTCTATATACCTATCTTCATAACTTTTTTCTTATTTTAGACCAATTAGGTCCAGTTTGTATTGTTCAAGTATTCTTGGACATGGGTCCATCCCCTGGAGTTTTGTATGCTTAGCAGAGATTACATCTTTAAAGCAACCTGGCTTCCCATCATTCAACAACTATCTGTTTCCTATAATTTTTCATCAGGGAGTACAACTTCATGCGCACAGTCCTCCTCCATGTTGGAATTGTTTTCTGTCATGAAGTTGTATAAGTCTTTTTGTGTTCTTCTCTCCTCATTATTAATGTTGCAAATATAGCTTTCCCTTTCTTTCAAAATCCAGAGCATTCCTTAATTTCTTTCACTTGAACATAGTTTTGGAGTACAATGTATGCTACAGTAAAAGATAGCATTAAGGCTGAGCTGGGATTGAAACTTCTGTCCTGAATTCTTGACTATGATTTCAATTCCAACTCAATTCAAATTTCATTCCAACTCATTTCAAATCCCACTTAATCAATTCAATTACAACTGTAAAATTACAAGGTTGGGCTTGAGGAGAGGTGAGGCAATTTTTAATACTAGTGCCATCTATAAATCTGCCTAATTCAATGAATACTTCTCAGAAAATTAATTTCGCTAAGAGAGGAAGAAAAGAGCATGACATAACTCACAGCAAAGTAGGTAACACGGCTTATTCAATAAAAACAGATTCTATCCCTCCAAGACACTTCTTTTTTTGTTTTTTTTTTTTTTTTTTTTTTTTTTTTTTTTTTTTTTTAATTTTATTTTATTTTTTTAATTTACATTCCAAATCACTTCCCCTTTCCCGTTTCCTCCCTCCCCGAAAGTCCCATAAGCCCCCTTCCCTCCCTCTTTTCTCCGTTCAACCCCCTCTCATTACTCTGTCCTGGCGTTCCCCTACATCCAGTCTTTCCAGGACCAGGGGTCTCTCCTTCCATCTTTTTAGAAATCTATTGATATGCTGATTGTGTCTAGGGTATTCTGAGATTCTGGGTCAATATCCCCTTCTTAATCAAACTCTATTCCTTTACTGTTCTCTAGGCTCCCTGTCCTGAAGAAGAGACCTTTCTTCTTTACTCAAGAAAATGTCTGCATATTCCTTTCTCAAGCAGACAGTCTGAAAGACATCATTTTTATTGTCAAATAACAAAGTTAATTTTATTAAATATCATTCACCCTAAATGGCATGGTTAAATTTTTTTAATAAGAACTTAATGTAATATATTAAGAATAAAATTTTATATAATACAATATGTGTTCTCTGGGAGAATATCAGATAACTTTAATTCTTAACCTACTAAAACCTGGATACATTTTTGTTCCTCCATGACTGAAAGGGTGTTGCTATAAAATGAGATTGAAACTACATGCTTGGAAACTCAGATTTAACAAGGAGTGCTAAAATTCAACCTTGCATTAGTCATTATAATTTTTGACACTGTCTTAATGTGTGAAGAAAGAATTGAACTCTGGAGTTAGAAAGGGCATCGTTAAAAGACAAGATTGCCTTTCTGTATGACAGATATTAATATTAGATCATTTGCTTGGCTGGGAGCAGAGCTTGTGAGGTGTATGTAGGCCGCACAAATTGGGCTGAGATTGAAAGCCGTTCGTGCTGAATTTCTTCTTTCTTCCTCTATACTTTACCTCCCAGTTAAAGAAATATGACTGAATGTTAATTGGGTTTGGTTCTATATTCCAAATTTGTTACAGAGAAGGTATTTCACTGAGATGTTTGAATCAACTACATCTAGTCTGCATTATAAATGTTGAAGCTTTAAAGTCAATAATGTTTTGCTTTGTTCTTACTCAGAAAAATCTATGTTATGATAATCTAAAAAATACAATTTTTGTATCATTTTCATTCAGGAGTATAAGAAATAATTTTATTATTCTGTATATTGCTTTCATCATCACAAGTAAGCTGATTTCAATTTAGACTTAAGATGGGGCCAGATTAGGATATGTACAAAGTTTCTTCTTGAAGTATAGTTCACATTTTAAAACAGCAGAGGTAAAGGGCAAGAAGAGATTACAATCAGCTGATCACTTGATACTCCAGATGTTGCTGTATTGCTAGGAAAGAAACACATCGATGAACCAGGGATCCAGGCGCAGCTGCAGCAACTTCTGTCTACTACTTATGGGTTTAGGAACAGGACACAGGTTCCCTTAATGCTACATACTGCAGATTCAAGTGGTATCTTCCTCAACATTTAGTGTAAATGAGTTTATATTTCTATAGCATGCTATAGTTCATAATAATTTTTAATAAAATTAACTATTATCTGTCTGTCCATACAGAGGATGATGGATGATATGTGTAAATTTCCTGGACTTTGGGAGCTTTTGTGTTTTTGAATTTCATTTGAAGTGTCTTTGCCTTTCTCAAAACAGAATGCCAAATGTAGAAATATGGTTGGTACTTTTTTTTGAGCCTTATCATTTATGTCTCTCTTAACAATGGTGTGTTTTTACAAGAACAATGCTCCATGAGTAGACTCTGAAGATAAAAAGATGAGGGCAGACATACCCTCAGTGTTAAAGAACTTTGACCTTGCTGCTTGTTCCAACACCATATGAGATTATACTGTTTAACAGTGCTCAGTGCCCTTCACTCATTACTGTTTGTGATAGAAAACGCATGAAATGCATTTTATAAACATTTCTTAGCATGATAACTCAATATTATTGCCTCCTAATTCAGTGACTAAAATGACTCAAAAGTCTTCAGTCAATTTCTCAGGTGAAAATATTTGCAGCAAAATTGGACAAGATGTGTGTGAAAGAGGAGACATTTAAAACCATGGATCTTTGAAATCTAGCGCAAAAAAACAACAGCTTATAAATGGCACTGACCCAGTTATACATTTAAAAGCAATGCAGAGCAGTAGCAAAGAATGCGCCATCTCTTTATTTTTAATCTCTGTTCACATTATTATGGAGGAGAATATTTGTCATTGATTTCTTTCCAACCATACCTGAGAGTCACTTCTAGCCTAGAGTAGTTTATAGATTATTTGAGTGTAATTCTTAAAAAAAAATAACCACTTAGATTTTGAGGAATTTTAACCTTTAATGTTATATAATGAGCTCAGTATATATTTCATTCATAGAATGAAGGTCTAGAGATAATGACTAAGTATACTTTTTAGAATCTAGTTTCTTTAAGTAACTAAATTTTACATAGTTGAAATGTTTGACTTACTTTAACATAGGAAGAAAAAATCTTCTATGGGTCTGAAGAACTTGCATATTATGAAAAATATTGACTTATAAGTGAGTATATTCCATGCATGCCTTTTGGGACTGGGTTACCTCACTCAAGATGATATTCTCAAGTCTGTGATACCTTTGATTTTAATAGCTAAATAGTATTCCATTGTGTAGCTGTGCCACATTTTCTTTATCTGTTTTTCAAGGAGGTATATTTAGATCGTTTCTAGTTTCCGGCTATTTCAAATAAAGCTGCAATGAACGTAGTTGAGTAAGTGTCTTTGTGGAATGTTTGGTGGGGTTCAGGATCAGGTGTAGGGAAGGACAGGAGATATGGCTAGATTGCCGTGGAAATAAATGAAAATCAACCAATGACAGTAACGGTGGAGGGCATTTCCAGGACAAGACATAGACCTGGGATAAGGGAGGATCACAATTATCAATGTGTGTGACCTTATCTGTGACTCATTGGCAATATGGAACCTGAAGAGGCCATCTCCTGCAGCCAGACAGGAACCCCAGTGGAGGGATAGAGATACAAACTCATCCACAAAACTTTCAACCTAAATTTTATCCTGTCTCAAAGAAATGTAGGCATGGGGAAGGGAGCAGAGGCTGAAGAACTAGCCAACCTATAACCAGCCCAATTTGAGACCTATCCCATGGGCAACCACCAATCCCTAACACTGTCAATGATACTCTGTCATGCTTGCAGACAGTAGCACATAATCCTCTGAGAGGCTCCATCCAGCACCTGACTCAGACAGATAGAGACACCCAAAGCCAATGATGGATGGAGCTTGGGAACCCTTATGGAAGATTAGGAGGAAGGCTTTAGGACTCTAAGGGGATAGGAACTCCCCAGGAAGACAAACAGAGGCAACAAACCAGGACCATCGGGACTCTCAGAGTCTGAACCACCAACCAAGGAATGTACACAGGCTAGACCTAGGCCTCCCTACACATATGTGTCACATGTAGAGCTTGGTCTTCATATGGGTCCTGAACAACTGGAGCAGGGACTATCACAAAAGCTATTATCTGTATGTGGGACATGTTCTTCTAGCTGGGTTGCCTTGTCTGTCATAAATGGAAGAGAAAGTGCCTAGTATCACAAGGAATTGAAATGCCAAGGTGCAGGAATACCCAGGAGGGTATACCTGCTCAGAGGAGAAAGGCAGGGATATTGGGAGGAAGGATTTTGGGAGGGGTGACCCGGAGAGGGCAGTGAGCAGGATGTATAGTAAGTAAAATAAGTAAAATTAAAGGGAGAGGGAAGTAACTGGCAAATGGGAAGGACAGTTTGATGTCATGCACCAATGACTGGCTGCAGGTGACAGCTGGCACTAGGAACTCAGAGAGCGTGGGACACAGCATTCAGCTACCATGTTTACATGCCATAAGCCATGAGACAGTCCTCTAGGCTTCACTGCAGTCTTGAAATGCTGTCAGTGATACCCCATTATTGTGATTGAAATTGTAAGCCGTCGGATGCAGTTTCTCAATGCCAAGTTAATGTGTATTAAATTCATGTTTTAAATTATATTTTAAGAAGCATAAATAAATGCCCATAATCTATAGACTAAGTTAATCATTTCTGTTGTTAAAAAAATGAATTTTAGACTTTGAAGTATTAAATAAACTGCCCAAAGTTGCACAGCTGTTACATGGGGCCACTGAGACTTAAAAAGGAAGGCAATAGAGATTGCATAATGTTCTAGAAAGATTTTCAGAGCCTTAGTGTGAGGTCCTGATATAGTTCCACGATAGACAATATACCATTTAGTAACTATTCTGTAACTGTATATTCCAGAAACTGTGAGATTCTTTCAATTAAGTACTCTGTGTTTCCTTATTAAGAAATATGACTGGCTATATTATAAAAATAATTTCCCTTGGCATTTTTGGACAATTTAGAATGTAAAGCAGGTTTTATTCCTTGTTTATTACTGCTATAGTAAGATCATTATATCTTCATAACAACTGTAGAAAATAAAAAATTAAATATTAACTTGAATTTGCTTGTGAATATAGTTTAATAGGATGACAAACCACAGCTCCCTAAGGTAGATCTGCTCAAATCAAGATTTTTACCAATAGCAATTATAACCTATTGACAACAATTTTCCATAAAATCAATTATAATGGTTATTCACTAGAGTCTAGGTTTCAAATGCTGGTTCATAAATATGCACTTATCTAAGTGATATATGTTAATTATAACATATGTATATGTTACCTATATCAGTCACATTTAAAAGAAATGTCTGCCTAAAACTGGTTTCTTTATGACTTCAGGAAATGCTTTCCTTTCGTTTTTTCACACCATTTAGTTTTTTGTTTTTTTTTAATACATGAGCTTTCTTTATCACACTTAAATCTCATATTCAATCTCACTTTGGGCATAAAGATAGGTTTTTATACACAGAAAATCAAGCAAAGCAAAACAAAACACTGTCATTGGAATTGGTCTGTGGGTCAAGGTACTTGTCAGCAAGTTTGAAGACCTGAGTTTGATCCTTAGTCCCCACGTGGTGGAAAGAGAGAACCAATTCTTCAACATTTTCCTGTGACCTTTAACTGCACATTATGTCAAATGTACACACACCATTGCACACACACACACACATACACACACATAAACACACACAATGTACAATGCACATGCACACACATGTATGTATGCAAGAATAATTTTTAAATTAAAACTCATAACAGAAAATCACTAAAAATTAGGCAATATCTTTTTTTGTTATAGTCATTAGAAATACAGTTTAAATTCTATATTCAGTACTGTGTAGTTAGATTATGTTATATCAATATACACATCACATTTAAATACCTACTAATTAGCTTGTAACCAGTGTCATTTAATATTTTGTAAATAAAGAGTTTCATACAGAAGAAAGAACTCGGAACTTGGCCCCAAATGGACCATTTCCAATATCTCCACTTTACCAGATATTACACTATGGATTGCAATCAGGAATTCTTTGTTCTCTGACTGCTTTTGCTGTTGTCTCTGATCTTCATCAGACATAAGAATGAGATGACCAGTGGATCAGTTTGCCACTAGTGCCTGTCCAAATAGAAACTACTTTCAGATTTCTATTTTTGCTTTTCTAATGATTTCTGCCTCAATCATATTAAATCAATTTGGATTCCTGGACATAGTGGGAGTGAGAAAGGCAAACTAACAATTGATTGTAACATGTTCCTTACAAAAATGTCTTATATAGTTACTTAAATAAACAGGTCTTTTATTTCCATACAGGCTAAGTGACAGAGCCTTGCTCCTTTACAAATGACACTGGGGAACAAATGATTTGTTGCCCCAAGTAGATATATTAATAATGAATGTTTTATATTATTTAGCCTTTTATTTATCACAGTTTTTCCAAATGATAAACACTTGTTTGATTAGCTATGGTTTTGAAAATTATTGTGAAAATACTCACCTCAATGGGCCTTCCATTTATATTGCTCTATGTGTCAGAAACTTAGCTCAGAACACTAAACTTGAGATTCTGTTTTGTTCTTAAGGAAAATGGTGCAATGCCCTAGGTTCTTCATAGAGTCACAGATATTTCCTAACACTATAAATATTATATTTAACTTTCTTATCCATGTGTACTTTTGCATATCTTAAATTATAAAGTAGATATAGAAGGATATTTGACTTTTACTAATATAGAACAGATGCAATGATGTATTGCAGGAAAATTGTCAGAATCCCCATTCCTCTACATATATTAAAATTAAAACTGTTACTGAAATACAAGATGTGTAAGCTATTGCAGCAATCACATTCTTTATTAAGTGAGAAAAGAAGGCCTAATGTACACAGGGTGAATGATCAGTCTTGTTGACAGTGGGAAAAATCAAGACAGCCTGAGATGCCATTATACTAGTCACAATGCACAATTGAAAACTTGCAAATTGTTTCTCTGTTAGTTTTTCAATTTTGATAATGCAGTCATCATGACTACATAACTCATGAATGGAAATATTGAGCAATGACTCTCTCTCTCTCTCTCTCTCTCTCTCTCTCTCTCTCTCTCTCTCTCTCTCTCTCTCTCTGTGTGTGTGTGTGTGTGTGTGTGTGTGTGAGTGTGTAGAAGATGGTATAGTCTATTACCTTATTAAGTAAAATTCTCACATCTTATGCCTGATACATCTTGTAAAATAAGGAAGGAACATTGATAAACAATGTTCGTTTTTCTTGATGACAAAATAGTAATAAATATAAGCTAACCTTTAAAAGCAATCACAGTGCTGTGCATTCACCAAATACATTTCTGAGAACAACAATTTTGTTTACCAAATATCTGGTCTTCCTTAAAGGATATAGAAATTCTAAGGGCTGAATTTTTATTCAATTCCTAATATGTAATTATGAAACATATAGTTGTGACTGGTTTTTGCCAGCTATGTAGCTATTAGTGGTTCATAATAATGTATAATTCCATGTGTTCTAGTAAGAGTAAATAATATTACTTCATAATATTGATAGTTCTTAAAAACAGAATGTTATTGTTTCCTCAATAATCTTTAATTTTGCTATACCTTTGTATCTAAGAAATTATTTACTAATTTTCATGGGTGTGAATATGAGAGAGATTATGATATTTGTGTGTGTGTAGGTGGATGTGTGTTTGTGTGTTTGTGTGCTTGTATATGAACTTTTTTCATCTCTGAATTGGTCCCAGGTACTGAACTCAGGCTGGCATCAAAAGTGCTTTTACGTGCTAAACCTTGTCATACTACATCTCATTTTTATCAGTATTAAAGTGAATTTGGTCAAACTGAAGTGCCAATTGGATTCTAGAGTCAGAGATTTCTTTAATATGCTTTGCAATCCAAATACATTTATTTGTATTTTTATTATTCGCCCCCAATAACATATTAACTTCATTAGTATGTAGTAAGTCTTCCTAGCCTTATATTTACTAGCTACATTATTTTTCCCTCTTACATAATTCCTAATTCTATCTATATTTTGGAGAAAACTGAATAAATTGAAAATATTTCTGTGAAGTATGTTGCCTAGTTTAAGTTACGAACTACATGTTCACCTATCCACTTTCCCCCTTTCCTTTTCATTCTCATGTACATACAACATCTCTCACTATCTTGCAAAAATTCTAGATCTTCCTCTGCTTTCTGATCATCAACATTTTCCTCTGAGATAGTCAGACTGTCATTAAGTACATATAAACTTACGTTTAAACACTTTGGATTACAGTAATGTTGGAATTCTTAAAAAATTAAAACATGTGGACAAACATCTCATATGTTCAAGAAGCATTGCTCTCTCAATGTTTTATGCTGGATTTGGGGCTTGTTGAGTCATTGCTTTGAACGAGGTTACATTCTCAAGTATGAGACAAGCAGGAACTGGAAAAAAAAAACTATAGGTCATGGTTTGGCTCTCTTTTTTGTTTTTGTTTTATAAACTCTCCTTTGGAAACAAGAGTTAAAATCTATGTCAATGCAGAGGACATACAGGAAATTCTTATATCATAGTCACAGAAAGGAAAGCTTATTGAGACCTCTCAGCCTGGTCTAGCTATCACCAGAAAAGAACTATAAAAGGTCCACTTATTTAGCACATAGAACCCATAAATCTCTTAGATAATTCATGCATTCTATAGACACGTTAAAATGGCAAATTGAAGTAACCATTAGTTTTTGAACTTACCAGTGTATGGCAATATATAACTAAAGTAAACAAATCAAGACTTTTACTAGGACACAAAAAGCACAACAAACTCAAAAGAAGACAGTTATACACACATAATGATCCTCCATCAACAAAAACAACATGAACTAACAATTATCTCTCTTTAATGTCTCTCAACATCAATGTACCTAACTTCCCAATAAAGATACATGGGATAACAGACTGGATATGTAAACAGGATCCAGCATTTTGCCACATAGAAAAAACACACCTCAGTAACAAAGACAGGGACTTCCTAAGAGTAAAAGGTTGGAAAAAAATTTTCCAAGTAAATGGTACCAAAAAACAAGCTGGAGTTGCCTTTCTAATATCTAATAAAATAGATTTTCAAACAAATGTTAGCAAAAGAGATGAGAAAGGACACTTAATATACATCAAAGGAAAATTCCACCAAGAGGAAGTCTCAATTTTGAACATCAATGCCCCAAATGTAATGGTACCTACTTTCATAAAAAAAGAACCTTACACAACAGTAGTGGGAGACTTTATCATCCAACTTTGACCAATGGACAGGTAGACAGGACTTTGAAATAGCAACTCAACAAAGACTCAGGAAAATTCATAGAAGCTATGAACCAAATGTATTTAAGAGCTATATACAGAACGTATCACCCCAAAACAAGACAATGCACCTTCTTCTAAGCACTTCATGGAACCATCTCCAAACTCACTATATAGTCCATATAATCAGATATAAAACAAGCCTTAACAGATACAAGAAGATTGAAATAAGCCCATGCATTCTATTAGATCTCCATTAACTAAGGCTAGACTGCAATAACAATAGAAACAACAGAAAGTCCACATATTCATGGAAACTAAACAACTCTTTGCTCAATGATAGCTTGTTCGGGGAAGAAATAAAGAAATAAATCAAAGTCTTTATAAAATTTAATGAAGATAAAGACACATCATACCCAAACTTATGTGACATAATGAAAGCAGTGTTAAGAGGCTAATTCATAGAACTAAATACCTTCATAAAGAAACTGGAACTAATATAAGGAACATAGTAGAACACCTGAAAGCTTTAGAACAGAAAGAAGCAAACCCACACAAGAGGTGTAGACAGCAGGACATAGTCAAACTCAGAGGTGAAATCAACCAAGTAGAAACAGAGAGAATGATACAAAGAATCAACAAAACTAAGAGCTGGTTTTTGAGAAAGTCAACAACATAGATAAACCTCAACCAAAACTAATTAAAGGGCACAGATACTGTATCTACATAAACAAAATAAAAAATAAAGTGTGAGAGAGAACAACGGAAAGTAAGAAAATTCAAAGAAATTTCATATTCTACTACAAAATCCTGTACTATAAAAAAACTGGAAAATGAAGATGAAATGAATGGTATTCTAGATAGATACCACATAGCAAAGTTAAATCAATCAGGTAAATTATCTAAAGAGCATAAAATATAATTTTAAAAATAAACATTATTTTTAAATTATATTTTAAAATAAACGTTAATTCTGATACCCCCAATACATGATCATTTTCTCCCTTCCCTTCCCTTCCCTTCCCTTTCCCCCTCTCCCACTCTCTGCTTTTTTCTCCCTCCCAAGTGGGATTGAGGCTTCCTCTCTTGGATCCTTTGGTTTGTTAACCTTCCTGAGTTCTGTGGGTTGTGTCCTGGGTTTTCTATTCTTTTCAGCTTTATATAATAATATCTACTAATAATATCCACTTATTAGTGAGCACACACCATGCATGTCCTTGTGGGTCTGAATACCTCACTCAGGATGATATCTTCTAGTTCCATCCATTTACCTGAAAAAACACGTGATGTCCTCATTATTAATAGCTGGGTAGTATTCCTCTGTGTAAACGAACCACATTTTCTGTATCCATTCTTCTGTTCTGGGACATCTGGGTTGCTTCCAGCTTCTGGCTATCAAATAAGACTTCTATGAACAGCGAGGAGCATGTACCCTTATGGCATCATGTGGCATCTTTTGAGAATATTCCCAAGAGTGGTATAGTCTGATATTCAGGTAGATCTATTTCCAGTTTTCTGAGGAAACTCCAGATTGATTTCCAGAGTGGTTGTACCAGTTTGCAATCCCACTAGCAATGGGGGAGCATTGTTCTTTCTCCATATCCTGGCATGTCTGTCACCTGAGTTTTTGAACTTAGCCATTCTGATTTGTGTAAGGTGGAATCTTGGGGTAGGTTTGATTCACATTTCTCTGATCGCTAAGGAATTTGAACATTTCTTTAAGTACTTCAGGATTCCTCTGTTGTGAATTCTGTTTAGTCCTATACCATTTTTTTATGTAGGGTTTTTTGTTTTGTTTTGTTTTTTTGGTGGTTAGCTTCTTGAGTTGCTTACATATTTTGGACATTAGCTCTCTATCAAATATGGGGCTAGCGAAGAATTTTTTTCCCAAACTGTAGGTTGCTGGTTGACTATGTCCTTTACTTTACAAAGTTTTCCAGTTTCATGAGGTTCCATTTATCAATTCTTGATCTTAAAGCCAGAGCCATTGATATTCTCTTTAGGGAATTTCCCTGTATCAGTGAGTTCGAGGCTATTTTCCACTTTCTCTTCTATTAGATTCAATGTGTATGGTTTTATATTGGGGTCCTTGATCCACTTGGACTTGAGCTTTGCACAAGGTGACAAATATGTATCTATTTTCATTTTTCTACACACAGGTAGCCAGTTAGACCAGCAACATTTGCTGAAGATGCGTTTCTCCCCATTGTAGTTTTGACTTTTTTTTCAAATATCAAGCATGTGGAAGTGTATGATTTTATTTGTGTGTCTTTAATTCTATTCCATTGATTAACCAGTCTATCTCTGTATAAAAAAAAACATGCTATTTTTATCACTATTGCTCTGTAGTATAGCTTGAGGTCAGGGGTGGTGATTCTCCTAGTTCTTTTATTGTTAAGAATTGCTTTTGCTATTCGGGCTTTTTTTTTCTTTTTCCAAATGAATTTGAGAATTGATCTTTCCATATATTTGAAGAATTGTGTTGGGATTTTGATGGGGATTTCATTGAACCTGTAGATTGCTTTTGGTAGAATGGCCATTTTTACTATGCTAATTCTACCAATCCATGAGCATGTGAGATCTCTTCATTTTCTAAGGTCTTCTTCAATTTCTTTCTTGAGAAACTTGACTGTCTTGTCATAGAGATCTTCCACTTGTTTGGTTACAGTTGCCTCAAGATATTTTATATTATTTGTGACTATTATGTGTTGTTTCTCTAATTTCTACAGGCAAGCTTGGGGGTAGGAGGTGGGAAAATCATTTAGAATATACTGAAGACCTGAAAGGTGAGAGAATCTCAGGATTCAAATCGGGGGGTGGGGGAGTAAGGAGGACCTTACATGGTGTGCTCTACAGTAAGGAGAGGGAACTTGTAGAGTCCACCTCTAGTGGAGGGACAGGACATCAAGTGGAGGGATGCCATTGCCATTCTACAGTCAAAAGCTCTTACCCCAAATTATTCCGGTCTGAAGAAAGAAGGTCCAGTGACAGGCCCAAATTGGGATCCAACCCAAGGGGAAGCCTCAATGTCCTGAGTCTATTACTGATGCTGTGGTGGCTAACAGACCAGGGCCTTGCATGGCTGCCCTCTAAGATGCCCAACAAACTGTTCAAATTGGCAGATGCTGATACTAGCACCCAATCAACGGATCGAAGCCAAGGACCCCTGGGGTTGAATTGGGAAAAGCTAGAAGCTGAGGAGGAGGGAGGCTCCATGTGAAGTCCAGCAGTCTAAACTAACCTGGGTTCTTGAGATCTCTCAAACACTGTGCACCAATCAGGCATCATATACCAGTTGATATGAGGCCCCAAACACCTATACAGCAGAGGACTGCCTGGCCCAGCCTCAGTGTAAGAAAATGCTCCTACTCTTCAGGAGACATGAGACCCCTGGGAGCTGGGAGGTCTGGTGTGTTGGGATGAGGAGTGGGGGCATTTTCTTGAAGATGGGGTTAGGAGGTATGGGATAGGCAGCGGTCAGGTGGCAAACCAGTAGTTGAATGAAATCCTGACTGTAAAAAAGGACTAAAGCATAAAAATAAATAAATTAAAAGATGAACTTGAAACCAGACTTCAATTTATACAAATCCATTTACCCGAAACAGAATTGAATAAGATGTCTGATTTTTTTTTTTTTGAGACAACATTTCTCTGTATAGCCCTGGCTCTCCTGGAACTCACTCTGTAGACCAGACTGGCCTCGAAATCAGAAATCCATGAATTGGCAGGATTAATATAGTAAAAATGACCATCTTGCCAAAAGCAATATACAGATTCAATGCAATCCCCATCAAAATCTCAACTCAATTCTTCATAGAGTTAGAAAGAGCAATTAAAAAATTCATCTGGAATAACAGAAAACCCAGGATAGCTAAAACTATTCTCAAGAGTAAAAGAACCTCTGGGGGAATCAGTATCCCGGACCTCAAGCTGTACTACAGAGCAATAGTGTTAAAAACTGCATGGTATTGGTACAGTGACAGGCATGTAGATCAATGGAACAGAATTGAAGACCCAGAAATGAATCCACACTCCTATGGTGACTTGGTCTTTGACAAAGGAGCTAAAACCATCCAGTGGAAAAAACATAGCCTTTTCAACAAATGGTGCTGGCTCAACTGGAGGTCAACATGCAGAAGAATGCAAATTGACCCATTCTTATCTCCTTGCACTAAGTTCAATTCCAAGTGGATCAAGGACCTCCACATAAAACCAGACACACTGAAACTAGTAGAAAGGAAACTAGGGAAGAACCTTGAACATATGGGCTCAGGGGAGAATTTCTTGAATAGAACTCCAATAGCTTATGCTCTAAGATCAAGAATTGACAAATGGGACCTCATTAAATTACAAAGTTTTTGCAAGGCAAAAGACACTGTCAAAAAGACAAAGCGGCAACCAACTAACTGGGAAATGATCTTTACCAATCCTACATCCGACAGAGGTCTTATATCCAATATATACAAAGAACTCAAGAAGTTAAACTCTAGAGAGGCAAGTAACCCTAATAAAAAATGGGGTACAGAGCTAAACAAAGAGTTTTCACATGAAGAATGTCTAATGGCTGAGAAGCACCTAAAGAGATGTTCGTCATCCTTAGTCATTAGGGAAATGCAAATCAAAACACCCCTAAGATTCCATCTCACACCAGTCAGAATGGCTAAGATCAAAAACACAGGAGACAGCAGTTGTTGGCGAGGATGTGGAGAAAGAAGAACACTCCTCCACTGCTGGTGGAATTGCAAGCTGTTATAACCACTCTGGAAAGCAGTCTGGTGGTTCCTCAGAAAACTGGGCTTGACACTCCCGGAGGATCCAGCTATACCACTCCTGGGCATATACCCAGAGGCTTTACCTGCATGCAATAAGGACACATGCTCCACTATGTTCATAGCAGCCTTATTTATAATAGCCAGAAGCTGGAAAGAACCCAGATGTCCCTCAACGGAGGAATGGATTCAGAAGATGTGGTATATCTACACAATGGAATACTACTCTGCAAATAAAAACAATGATTCACGAAATTCCTAGGCAAATGGTCAGAACTTGAAAATATCATCCTTAGTGAGGTAACCCAATCACGAAAGAACACACAAGGTATGCAGTCACTGATAAGGGGATATTAACCCAGAATCTCGGAATACCCTAGACACAATACGCATATCAATAGATTTCCAAGAAGATGGAAGGAGAGACCCCTGGTCCTGGAAAGACTGGATGTAGGGGAATGCCAGGACAGAGAAGCCAGAGGGGGTTGAATGGGGAAAAGAGGGAGGGAAGGGGGCTTATGGGACTTTCGGGGAGGGAGGAAAAGGGAAAGGGGAAATGATTTTGAATGTAAATAAAAAAAACTTAGAAAATAAAATTAAATTAAAAAAAAAAAGAAATCCACCTGCCTGCCTCTTCCTCCCAAATGCTGGGATTAAAGGCATATGCTACCCCTGTCCTGCTAAGATGTCTGATTTATTATGATGAATTCAATCCTCAGTCATTGGGAGTGGCTCTGTCCTTGTTCTTTCTGACTCCCTTCTCCCCTGGAATTAGTGACTCCCTTGTATTATTTATTTTCTGTCATATTTGTAAGGAGATTTTCATATTTTTGTCTCTATGGGTTCTGAATAAATTTTGCGGTATCTGGAATAACCCTATACAGAGTAATCTTATTTTTCCCTTTTGTCTTACTGAATAGGACCTGTTTGCCCCTGACCAGTTGATACTCATTGCCATTCATCCTTAAAAGCTTTCAAGTATATTCCAATATTTCCTGTCACTGAATGTCTTTATTTGCTCAGTAAAACCCTCTGAAATTCAGCATTTTCAGCTATCTCAAACTTCAAATCAAAAAGTGGTAAAAAATTTTGTTTTATCATTTAGTAAATATTTTTTCTCATTTTTTTTATTTTTTAAGTTTTCAGGCAAAATGCATAATGAAATATGATCACTCGAGTTAACCCATTTCCTTTTAGAATTCCCTAAGTCCCTTACAATCCAAGACTCCCACCAACTTCCTGTCCTAAATAGACTTTAATTGCAACCTAATGTAATTAAATGCATAAATAAGTGTTTTGGTGAATAATTATTACTGATACACTTGTCAATAGGCTTAATATATTAAATATAAGATTATTCATTCCAAATTCATAAGCATTAACTGGAATGTAAAAATGATGAAGTACAAGTTTCTGATACTGGGAATGTGAAATATTGGGCTCCTCAGAGAAAACATATGTCTAATTCTGTTTTTAGCAAGTATGTGAAAATGTAGACTTTACTTAAGAATCAGTGGTGGTTACCTCCTTCAATATCACTTCTCAGCTTTTCTTCATGTCTAAAATTTGAGATGTGTGAAAATTTTGCATGCAGGGAGTCAGTTCTCTGCAAAGATAGGACTAGCTTCTTCAGTGCAAGAATACCGGAAGAAGCTATCCTTACCTTTTAGAGAACATGTTCTGCTGAAAGCCCACCTGAACACACTATGAAACTTAAACTTACCAAATAATTCATATATTCCTTTACAATTCCCAGGGGTTATATCATGGTCTTCTTTTTTAAATGTTTTATTACATTATAAATTTTCAATTAATTAGTTTGTGTGTGTACATGGTAACAGGCACACAGAGCCCATGTTGTCAAAAACTGTTCCTCTTCCGCAATATGTTTCCCATTTCTGGATCTCAGGTCATGCGACTTGGCAGCAGCCATAGTTATCCACTGCATCGTCTCACCAACCATAATTCCCCTCCTTCCGCATCCTTCATATTCTTTGTTTTCACATAGCTACATGTATATCTGCCTAGAGAATAACTTTTAAACTATCAGATCATAAATGTTAACAAATAGTTATTTGGGTTATATTTCTGCAAGTATTCAGAGATAGGGATTGTAAAATACAGTTTTAAGATTGCCCTTTCCAAAACTTGGCAACTATGTGAATTCTCATTAAACTTGTTTGTAATATTTATGACAGAATGCATGCATGAGAAAACCTTTTGTTAATGCCATGTATATATTGAAGTCTATAAGAAAGCCTATTCCTTTGGATATAAATAAAGCATTCACACAAAAGGACAATACAGTGACAGTAAATCTGTGTTAAGACTGCCAAGCTCTGCTTTAATGACATGAACCCATCAAGCCTCTTTTTGACACACTCCTCAGATTATGATTAATGTATATTTTCCTTTTCATCATCTGTGAGAAAGAAGAGATTATGGATGTGCCATGAGAACGAATGTTCTGGAAATCAGCCACAGTTTCTACTGAACGATCTGGGAGGCTGATCAACTGATTAGGATTTCCCTGATGGTTGATAGAATGTTTAAAGACCTGAGCCAAATTATCTTGGACCATATTTAACCTTTTTAATGGTCATTCATTGCCACCCTCTGTTCCCAATCTCACATATTTGTGGCCAGTGTGTTAATCACTTGGAATGTACAGATTGCCAGATTGAGAATCAACTGAGAACCTGAGAACTCTATAAAATGTTCCAAATGACACCCTTGTTGCTTTAAACCACTTACCTAAAATTCCCACCATGTATTTAAAAACTCTTTTGATTCAAGATAGTGTTTGTTCTATTATTTTAAAAGTCTCATAAGGTTGCCTCCACACTGAAGCCTGGTCTAGGGTGACCCAAATCAGTGTTCCTGTGTCATGGTCAAATGTATTTGGCTCCAGAATAAACTCTTTCTTATTCTCTTTGTGGTTAGGGTTGTACTTTTTGCATTTATGACCCAAAAATGATTTTTTTTCATAGTTACCAAAAAGGAAATAAAGAGATGAAGTTCAGGTTGTATATGTGTGTGTGTGTGTGTGTGTGTGTGTGTGCGTTGTTCAAAATGAGCCAGGTTACAAACACTTGCTAAAATAAAACAAAAACAAACAAACAAACAAACAAAAAAAACTACTGGAGAAATAGAGTATCATGCTTATTTTTAGCCCAAACAATAACAGAGAATAAATTTTAAATTTTATTAGAGTTTGATAGGGTACTGATGAAATTTAAGAGAGTTATCAGACCTCTTTAGAGTGTAGTTTTAGAGCCATGGTTTCCTAATAAGAGTCAACTGACAATAAAATATCCCTATTTTGTTATTCATAGTTTTTTTAATAAGTATAATCTTCATTTACATTTCAAATGGTAAAACCTTTCCCAGTTTCCCCACTCCCCAAGACCCCCCAACCCCTCCTCCCACTCCCTATCTCCAAGTATATGCCCCTCCACCTGACCCACTCCCACCTCCCCCTCTAGATTTCCCCTTCTTGGGGCATCTATTGAGTCTTCACCAGACCAAGGACCACTCCTCCCACTGATGCCCAATAAGGCATTCCTCTGCCATATTTTTGGCTGGAACCCTGTGTACCCCTTAATTGATGGTTTAGTCACTGGGAGTCCTGGGGCGTCTGGGTGGCCAGCATCTTTGTCCTTCCCATGGGGCTGTAAACCCCTGTAAACTCCTCCGTACCACCCTCCAACTCCGCCCTTGGGGACCCCACTCCCAGACCAATGGTTGGCTGCTAGCATCTGCGTCTGTATGTGTAAGGCTCTGGCAGGGCTCCTCTGAAGACAACCATGGCATGCTCCTTTTGGTATGCGTTTCTTGTAGTCCATATTAGTGTTGGGGTTTGGTGACTGTTTTTAGGGTGAATCGAAGCTTTAAAAAGATACTTGATATTAGAAGTAGTCATATCTTTAAATGTCTGAAGAATATTGCCTTTACATTCCTATCATTTACTATATAAATGGTGTTTTTAAATATAAAAGTAATTTTAAAATGTCTTCTCAAAAGAATTCGTTTCACACACACAATCACACACACTCAAAATGTTTTTATAAAGTCCTGCATATATATTTGTGAAAATTTGTGTACCATATTTCATCACTTGACAGTTTTTTAGTGCTTGTTACAAAGTATCACATCTTTCATTTATTTAAATTAACTTAAAAATAGTACCTCACCAAAGTGCTAAGTTTGGGGAAAGTTTTCATAAAATATTTGACAGTAAAATGTATGTTTTTATAAAATTAGGAAAGGTATGCACACTCAAACACATACAGAAGCTATGTCCCATAAGATTTTCAGAACTTTTGACTGTTTTATTAGGAGACATGAGAGGATCAGATTCAGTTGTAATATTATAAATATCTTCAGGCTAAGAAATCTGCATACTCAATGCACTCAAGCTGGAAGTTCATTTGTGAAGGAAAGATGCTGTGTTGGCAGATAGAGACATAAAGGCCAGTTCCCTCGTTTTCAGAGTGGTTTATAATGCTAATGAGTTTTAAAGACAAATTATCTGGAAACTGAATGATTTCTTGAGGCAAATTATATATGACGAAAACATTTCAATTCTAATGAATGTTTTGTTGTCTGTTTTAGAACATACCATTTCCTATTGAATCAATTGTGAGGAGATTGTTATTGGAGTCTGAATTATTTGGATTATGAATTTTACAGTTTAATTTTTAGGTGACAGAATTACTACTAAAACTACAGAGGGCAGAGGGATCATATTAGATTCCAGGAATCATGTCTCTTAAAATGTGAAGCTAACAATTAATGTTCAATCTTTTAAATGACCAAACAAATACTTGAGTAATGATTTTCTCATCTAAAATGTTGCTTTTCTCAAATATCCGAGTTGTCATAGGTCTCTCTAATTTGTTTAATTATGAAATTTAATTATAAATTTAATTTACTTATTGCACTGTGTTTTCTGGAAATTGGACCCCTAATTTTACTTACACTATTTGTTGGAAACATGTATCTCTGGTTAATGATGCTATTGTAACACCAAGTTAAGTGAAAATCAAATACTTGTATAGGCAAATTAGACATTTTACACAGTTGAATATTGCAAATAATTCTGCTTTATATTTTGTTTTGCTAAATGTAAGAACAAATGTAATTGAGAAATGTTTTACTCAGATGTTAGCAGATATTGAATAGAGTTATCTTATTCTTTTAATATTTAAAATAGAATTTTCCTTCACATAATATATATTAATTATGATTTCCCTTCTGTCTAGCTCTCCCAGTTTTCTCCACATGCCATTGCATCTAGACATTCAGATACACTCCCTTTCTGTCTTTCATTAAAAAACAAAAAAAGCTTCTAAATGATATTGATAAAGCAAATGATAACAATTACAACATAAGATATAACATCAGAACTAGACAAAACAGAGGAAAGAAAAAGAGCACAAGATAAGGCACAAAAATCAGAGACCGGGAAACTAGGGAAGAACCTTGAACATATGGGCACAGGGGAGAATTTCCTGAACAGAACTCCAATAGCTTATGCTCTAAGATCAAGAATAGACAAATGGGATCTCATTAAATTACAAAGTTTTGCAAGGCAAAAGACACTGTCAAAAAGACAAAGCAGCAACCAAGTAACTGGGAAATGATCTTTACCAACCTTACATCCGACAGAGGGCTAATATCCAATATATACAAAGAACTCAAGAAGTTAAACTCCAGAGAGGCAAGTAATCCTATTAAAAAATGGGGTACAGAGCTAAACAAAGGGTTCTCACCTGAAGAATATCTAATGGCTGAGAAGCATCTAAAGAGATGTTCATCATCCTTAGTCATTAGGGAAATGCAAATCAAAACAACCCTGAGATTCCATCTCACACCAGTCAGGATGGCTAAGATCAAAAACACAGGAGACAGCAGTTGTTGGCGAGGATGTGGAGAAAGAGGAACACTCCTCCACTGCTGGTGGAATTGCAGGCTGGTACAACCACTCTGGAAAGCAGTCTGGCGGTTCCTCAGAAAACTGGGCATGACACTCCTGGAGGATCCGGCTATACCACTCCTGGGCATATACCCAGAGGCTTTCCCTGCATGCAATAAGGACACATGCTCCACTATGTTCATAGCAGCCTTATTTATAATAGCCAGAAGCTGGAAAGAACCCAGATGTCCCTCAATGGAGGAATGGATTCAGAAGATGTGGTATATTTACACAATGGAATACTACTCTGCAATTAAAAACAATGAATTCACGAAATTCCTAGGCAAATGGTCAGATCTTGAAAATATCATCCTTAGTGAGGTAACCCAATCACAAAAGAACACACATGGTATGCAGTCACTGATAAGCGGATATTGACCCAGAATCTCGGAATACCCTAGACACAATCCGCATATCAATAGATTCCTAAGAAGATGGAAGGAGAGACCCCTGGTCCTGGAAAGACTGGATGTAGGGGAACGCCAGGACAGAGTAAGGAGAGGGGGTTGAATGGAGAAAAGAGGGAGGGAAGGGGGCTTATGGGACTTTCGGGGAGGGAGGAAACGGGAAAGGGGAAATGATTTGGAATGTAAATTAAAAAAGTAAAATAAAATAAATAATAAAAAAAAAATCAGAGACCCACTCTTTTTCACTTCAGGAGCATACTCACTATTTAATTGGAAGCTATAATCCATAGCAGAGAAGCTGGTGCAGGCCAGATCAGGTCTAGTTTTATGCATGATGCTTCAGGGATCCTTGTTTCCCTTGCATATTTCATCTCCACTGGCTCCTACAGTCTTTCTGCCACTTCTTCTAGCAACCTTCCCTGAGTTCTGAGGGGATGAATTTAACAGATAGATCCAATTTAGGTGTGAGTGTTCCTAGTTATCTCACTCCCTTCTGGTTGTGTTATCTCTGTACTTATTGCAAGGTGGTAGTTTCATTGATAATGACTGATTAAGGCAATACTCCATGAGTATAGCAGAATATCATTAGGAGTAATATTGCAATGTGTTTTTGTTTGTAAAGAAGTAGTGTTTTTGTTTACTCTGGGTTCCTGGGTTGTTTAGATTTAGGTTCTTGGTCACCCAAGCAGTATCAAGAGTATCAAGTATGGATTCCATCTGATCAAGTGTGACTTACATCATATCACATCTTGGCACTGCCACAAGATTTGTGACACCATTATCCCTAGCATATACTTCAGTCAAGTCACCAGTATAGATCAAAAGACTTGTAGCTGGGTTGGGGTTTACATTTTTTCTTTGGTAGAGTGTAATTCCTTTCCATACCAAAGATTCTAAAATGTATGGATAAAGGTAGGTATCAACTTGATTTCACCACATCTAATGAGTTGTGTGGGTGGTGTATTTAGCAATGGGGCCTTGCTGTTAGTTCGTGGGGAACAACCTATATGTTTGGCAACAACCTGTGTTATTTAGAGAGTCCATGGGCCCCTTTTGTCCAACAATTCAATAAGATATAACCAAATCCTGGTACTGGGAACCTCATTTGGAAACAAAAATGTCTTTTTGGGGCTGTCTTATCTATTGTTTGGTGATTTCATTTAGATTGCCTTCATATGTATTTATACTGCTTCTTTAATTGACCTGTATTTTGGCTTTCTCTGCCATTCTCTCCCTCTTAACCCTCCCCACCCCCACTTGACCCTTCTTTATCAGACCATGCTATGTATTCATTTTATTTTCCATTCTGAACAAGTTTTATCTGCCTCCTCTAGTCTGTTACTCCATTCCTAAACTCTGGTTCTATGAATTATAACTTGGTTATCATTGACTTAACAGCTAATATCCTCACAGAGGTGAGTACATGTCATATTTGTCTTTCTGGTTTGGGGATATGTCACTCAGGATGTTTTGTTTTAGTTCTATCCACTTACTCTGAAGTTCTTCATTTTTTAAAAATTGAGTAATACTTCATTGTTTCAATATTTTCTAACAAATATTTAAGACAATATTTCTCCATGAAATAATTTCTATTGCATAATTTTCACAAAAATTGCCTTTTATCATAGCTTTTAGAAGTTAAGGAAATCAACTAAATTGCTATCTCATTCTTTTGATTTCTCACCTAACCACACTCATTTAGAATCTTTATCTGTTATAAAGTTCTTTAGCTCTTGCCACTATAACGATCTTGAGAGAAGAAAATTATAAGCAATATTCTGGTGTTCACAAGAGAGAGTTTGTAGTGGCTATTCCTGGTTGTCAACTTGATTATATCTGGAATGAACTACAATCAAGAATTGGAAGGCTCACCTATGATCCTAATCTGGAGGCTCAGAGATACAAATTTCTGACCTGGATCTTGGCATGGAGATCTTGAAGCATAGTGGCTATGAATTCCAGAAGATTAAAACAAGGAGATCTCTGAGTTCAAGGTCATCTGGGATTAAAGGCACCAAGGCACACCCTCTGCTCTTGGCCTATATAAGGACATTGGAAGAAGACTCTCTCACTCTTCCTTGCCTGCTTGCTTTGGGGGAATGAACAACTGCTACATCCTTGAACTTTCATCCACAGCTGCTGCTGATCATTGTTGGGGAGTTGAACTACAAGCTGTAAGTCATTGACAACTTCCCTAACTATGTGGTTACTACCCATATGTTCTGTGACTCTAGAGAACCCTGACTAATACAGAAGTTACAATAAAAATCACACATTATATAGAGCTCACTTTATCTTTGGTGCTTCCCATACTGCATAAACCAAGCATTTGTATATTTATGTATTAATTAGAAAGTGACTTAGTCTACAGCAAACTTGACGATGAGCCTAATTACTTACACAGTTTGCTTTAATTTTTCCCTCTCTATCTTACTAAATGGATATAAAGCTGCTGTGCAGAAAATGGGATAAATTGTAGGATTGTTGCTCATTAACACAACAAGATAGATGCTCTGATTTTAAAAAGTAACTTAAACCTGTGGATCCATTTGCCATAAGCTTCCAGCACAATAGGTAGATTGTAAAGAATGCTGATTGTTTTGCTCCTTAGGAGTCCTTAGTTGCTGGCTGGAGGTTCCACAAAAATGAAAAATGAACTTCTCCAATTTTTTTTTCTGCTTTCATCATTTTGAACAGCATTTCTAGACCTTTCTTTCTTTCTTTCTTTCTTTCTTTCTTTCTTTCTTTCTTTCTTGCTTGCTTGCTTGCTTGCTTGCTTGCTTCCTTCCTTCCTTCCTTCCTTCCTTCCTTCCTTCCTTCCTTCCTTTCTTTCTTTCTTTCTTTCTTTCTTTCTTTCTTTCTTTCTTTCTTTCTTTCTTTCTTTCTTTCTAGTATCACACTTAAAAAATAATGTAGTTACTGACTTGCATCAATTTTTACTTCTTTAAGAAGACACACTGAGAGAAAACAGTCACTGGTTGCAACTTTAAATTGTGATTTATCTGCCTGTATAAAAAGTCACAACATACTTACCTTGAATCAAAGTGTAAGAAGTATACTTTGGTGGGAGTGGTACAATATCTTACACGGATGGAAAGATTCATGGCTAACCACTCTTTATAAAATTAGCTTGATTTCACTATTTGAAAAGAAATGATAGACCCGTCTAAAGAAGGTGTCCTGAACCAGTACCAAGTTGCCTCTTCTAAATCTTAGTAACTGACTTGGGTAATCTTTGACAGCTGGGTGCTATTAGGATTTGTTCCAATGGGGAGAATGTGGAGTACAGCAACACAGGGTTCATTGCCACTTATCCAGCAGGGGCATGAAATGAGGTGACATGGTAATGAGTTGATACAAATGACTTTTGCTATTTCCACAGTGCTACCAGGCTGAGGCAGGCAATCAGAGGGAAGCTATTGTCTGCCTTTCGCGATGGTTTTAATGTGCTCCATTTGATTTAATACTGCTCGTAGGCAGCATGTGAAAGGAAAGTAGGTCATTGCCTCTCCACTCTGCTAAGATAACAGGGCGCCACTCACCTGCTTTATCCAGAGTTATATTTGCTTTCAGTGCTGACAAAGATATATATTTGGAGCTAGGACACAGGCTGTGCTTTGTAAATATCATTGTTAACTACTGCTAAGAATAGTTATTAAGTGATAAGAAGAAAGGTCTGATTTAGATGCAATTACAATGCTTTAATGTAAAAAGAAGGTATCATCCCCACATCTCTTTAGAAGGAAGTGCCGACATATGGATAATTAATGTTACATCTTATGGATTTGTCAAGTTGTAAAAGTCTGATAAAGTTTGTGGTCACAAGTGCTTGCAAGACGTTTTGTTAAGTTTTGTGCTCCAACAAAGTTTTATTTGCTAATGTTTTAACTACATCTGTGAAAAAAATATCATTTTTTAAATATGACAGTTTTACTTTGTAATTTTTAATAAGTTTAAAATGCTTATTGGATAGATGTATTGTCCTGAACATAGAATAAAATACATCATATTTAATAATCTGCTTTAATATAAAAATTAAATTATCTAGTTATTTTATCTCTTGTTGTGTATGTTTTTACATTTGAATTCAAGGTGCTAGTACGCAGTGGAGGTCAGAGGATTATTCTTATTTTGGAATCTTTCCTCTCTTCTACCATCTTAGTTGGGGAAACTGGACTCAGCATCTCAGGCCCATATAAAGTTACATGTACTTTTTAATTTATCATATTAACCCTTATTAGTATAAGTTTGTTTCTGCTGGCAGATCCTATTGATATTTATTATAAATTTCAGAGTACATCAGTCTATATAAAATATTAAAATAGATCCATTTTGATGTTGGGGCTTTAATATGAAATATAATATATCTTAAAAAGATTATGTTGATGTTTTACAATGATTTTATAAATGTATGGTGTTTTGTCAATTATCATAGAATCTAGATTGTTTGAAAACTAAGCTCAAAATATAGTATCAAAAATAGTGCAAATTCTAAATGTGTACAATTATAACTTCTAAAAGTATTTTTAAGTGATTTCTGTATATCCCCCTTTCTTTATAGTCCTAAGAGAAGTGTGTAAAATTAATTAGGCAGATGTTGAAGGCTCATTGGTTCACGAGGAGAAGGGGACACAGCACCTTCAACATTATTTAGTAAGTATGTGAACAAGGCTAGCTAGCCTCTGATCCCAGGCCTGCTGTGACAGGCTACACAGCCTGGGACAAATTGGGGGCAGAGCTACTTCTGCTGTCCAGCAGCGTCGCTGTCCTGCTGCTCTCCTGTGGAGAAATTATATTTCCCCTGAAAAAAAGCCTTAGCTATTTACACTCCATTGACAGCTTCCCAGTCAGAGACAGCCAGGCTTTATGTATTCATCATAATGAGAGATTTTTGTTTGATATAACAGCCTGGCTGGAGACAGGAGTTCTGAGACCAAATAAGAAAAGTTCAATCCTCAATTGTCCTTTTGTGGGAAGGACAATTGATCATCTTTGTTTCCTAGGATGGAAGAAGGTAATTTTCAATATAGTAAAATTTAGTAGGCAAATTCAATTCCAGCTCAATAGGCTTCTATAAAATGCACAACTCAAAAGTAACACATGAAATATTAAACATGATAGCACTGAGTTTAAAATAAATCCTGAAGTCAAGTCAAGCTTCCAAAGTTAGAAAAAAATGCTTTGAAAAATCTTTTTTTAAGGATTCCAAATTAACCTCGAGTCTTTTGGTATATATGAACTTGTTGGAAATATTTTATTACACACTTGAGGATATATGGGTATACAGATTCAGGATAAAGACTAAACCACTAACCTGTAACACAAATGTTTACTTTGGAGAGAAAGGGTCCACGACAATGTGGAGAAGGGCCTTCATATTTTGAAGACAAAGTACAGAAAAGGCCAAAAGTAAATTCAACTTTTACAGCCTGAACACCTTTAAAAATAAGTTAAATTATAAAAGAAAATTATATTGAAGAATAGAGAAAATTATACAATTTAAAAACAAATAAAAGTGTATCACAGGCCACAGAGGTTTTTTATTTTTTTCTGATTTTCTCCCTTGCATATACACATGTGAACACTGGTGTTTGGATTGTGAAAAGTATAAGTTTTCACTACTGTGTGAGTTATAGTATAATATTTGATAAAACTTTACTCCAAAACCTCCATAAATAATACATAGCATACAGGTGTTGGTTACTGATAAACACTGTCCATGCATAAGTGATACAAAGTCATAGACTCAGATATTTTCTGGTTTATTTTTATTCTACTCTGAAAGTTGCTGGGAGGAAAGGAGTCAGAACAACCAGATGCGATCTACATTTTTATTTTATTAGATATTTTCTTTATTTACATTTCAAATTGCCTTCTTTCCTCTTTCCTCTCCAAATTTCCTTCTTTCCTTCTTTCCTCTCCAAAAACACCCTATCCCATCCCCCTCCCCCTGCTCACTAACCCACCCACTCCTGCTTCCCTATCCTGGCATTCCCCTGTACTGGGGCAATGAGCCTTTCACGGGAACAAGGGACTATCCTCTCATCTATATCCCAGGAGGTCATTGTCTGCTATACATGGGGCTGAAGCCATGAGTCCCTCCATGTGTACTCTTTGGTTGGTGATTAAGTCCCTGGAAGCTATGAGGGTACTTACTGGTTGGTCTTACTACAGGACGGATCTACACTTTGAATGTGACTTCACACCTAATTTCTTGATATTTTTATGGAGGAAGTAGCTGTGAATTTCAGTCATTTTATCATGGAACGTTTTTAATGTGGGCGGTGAATTGAAAAATAACCTGCAAAAATCCAATGTTCCTTAATTTCTCAACATAGAATTTACTTCTTAATTTTGGAATGCTATCTTGACTTGGGGCTCAATCCACATCTTCACTTGCAATTATTAATTGCAATGAGTCTGGTTCAAGATCTCTGGCTCTCTGACACCATCAATATTGAATTCTCAACAGGACTCTTTCTGGTCAACATATTGTTGCCCTATGTCATGGAGATCATACAGCTTTGGAGCAGCAAGACTGACCATTTTGTGCTTCCCAACCATTTGCAGGTTATATAGATTTGACTGTGGACCAACAAACTCAGAGCACTGGATCTGGGATTGGGTAATAGCTGAGATCCTCAGCCCACTGGCTTTCCCTTCTCTGCAACACCATGGTGAACTGCTTGTGCTAGGACACCAAATGCCTCCATAGGCAGCAGGCAAGGTAAGCCCTCTTGCTCCATAGCTCCAGAGCCAGCTACACTGTGCTACTCAGTCTAGTTTCAATTTAATTCTTCCAAGACCTGCAGCATGTGAGAGGCTGGGCCAGCTCTTCCACTCTCACATCACTGGGTCTGGCACACCTGTGCCTTCCCCATAAGGGCCAGTTCCATTTTATTGTAAAGCGGAGGTTCAGGGACTGCTCTTCCATGTGCTACAACCATTGATGGGGCAAGGCTAGCTCTCTTGTTCTAATGACCCCAGGGTTAGCAATCCCTGCTACTGTAGGTGGTGAGGAAGTGAGGGGGGCATCAACCCCATACCTACAGTAGTGAAGTGGTTGGTCAGTTTTGCACAGCCCATGGACATCCCCGTGATCTCAGACAGCAACCCTGATCAGGAACATTTCATGTTCTGTGATGGTAGTATAAGTCATTGACATTAACACAAAACCCTGCCACTGTGCATCTATGGATTGAGGCATGGGTCTCAGTGACAGCTCTGGCTGTGACTTCACCATTGTCCCAAGTAGATCTGGTCACTTGCAAGATGCTACTCCTCTCCACTCTCATATCTTCAGTTCCATCTCTCATCAAAATGCTCAAATTGCTTCACTTCTCTTACTCTTCCATCTGACTAAGGCATACTTGCATATTGTGGTGGCTCCTGTTGTAGGATGGCCAGGTAACTGGTGAGCCTTCTAGTGACCTTCTCCATCTTAGCTGCTGTGGTATGGTGCCAAAGTGGGTGTCTATGGTCTGCCTGTGCCATGGGCTGGAGGGCAGGTCTGTGGGTAGCACTAGGTAGGTCTCGGTCTTCCTTCTCCTGGACTGCACTGCATGAATTTGACTTGATTTGATTTGATTTTCACATGTCCAAGGTATCCTTCAAGGCAGGTATCAAGGTAGGATGAACAAGGGACTGTCATCTGGTCTGACCCTGTCTGATATAAGAACAACATCATAAACAAGCTGTGTCTTTGCCCATTGCCAGGAAATTCTAAAATACTCTTGCAATTGATTATCTAAGAAGAACTAGTAGTCTAAGAGAGATTAAATGAAATATCATTATAAATAAAGTTACTTCTGAAAGCCCACATTTTTCACAATAAGACACTGGCTGCATCTAAATTTGTGCTTCAGACAAGCAGACACAGCATTCTGAGATTTTAGTTAACAGTTTAATAACCAGTGTATATATTGAAATTTTTAAAAGGTAGAGCTCTAATTTAATTCTTAGTCATAGCTGTCAGGCACCAAAGGTCACAAATAAGACAATAAATTCAAAAGAATATTAAAACTCAGATGCCTTAAATGAGTAGCAGGCCAATATTAGAGAGATTAATAAGTTATTAGATTTCTGTGAGGTAGCACATACTCCAGAAAAAAATGAACCTCAGCACATTACCTTGGTGCTTGTTAACTTCTGAAGTAGCTATGCTTGTTTTGATATAGGCTATGTGGCTCAGAATCTCTGCATTCTTGTACTAATCTTTTCATCTCACTAAATATTATTTTAACTTTTTGTTTTCAAATTTTATTTCTACTGATCTATATTACTTTACTCTTTGCTCGTTGATCCTCAATATATAAATATATTAATTTGTAATATGTAGACATTCAATATGAAATTCATACACTTAGTAAATAAACAGATTGTGTGCATTGTGAATGTTTATATATATATAAACATATATATATATATACATACATAATATACATATGAATATATGTTATCATAGAAAAGTTGATGGCAAATTAAATAAAATAATTTTACATTGAATAGTTGGTCACTTGAATTAATTACTCACCCACACTAAAATTTCATAATAGTTTAACTAACAGTTTTCAATTATTTGATGGCACAAAATGATATGTGCACTGTAGAAGCTCTATCTGAAGTGTGAATTTAGTAGGCTCACTACATTTGGATATGGAACTCTCTTGAGATGCAGGATAAAGAGTTGCAGTACTTAGTTAACTATGTAAACACAACAAGAAACAATGGATTCTTTATATATTCCTGAATTGCCAGTGGTTCCTGTAAATTACTTTGTGTGGTTTTTCATCTCATTTCTACAGTAGGTCCAAATTAATATGTGTATGATACATTCAATACTGTTGTAGTAAATAGCTTTGGCCTCATTATGGCTTGAACGTGAACGCTTCCTCAGACTTATGTACTGATGGCTCTATTAGCAGCTAGCGTTGCTTTACTAGGGAATTCTGCAAACTTTAGGTGACATTTTTTGTTTGGAGAGGAGGTTAGTGGGGGATACCACCAGAACTATATTATGTCCTAAACTTTCTTTATAAGTATCTCTTTCCTTCCTAAGGTGAACAAACCCTTTAGCCAAAAGCTGGCTTAGTTTCTATGTCCTGTTTTAGATCACACAAAAAGTGATGGAGCTACAAAAGTATGGATTGATACCCAAAAATCACAATCTCAAATAACTTTTTTTTAAAAAAGAATATCTTAGATATTACAAATGGTGTTGAAAATCCAGTAAAGAAGGTATAAAGTGATTACTCTCAACTAAAGAACAGAACAAATACCCTGAGCTACTTTGAGGTTTACTGGGCTAATATTCAATGCTTGTTGCGTATGCTAAGTGCATTTTCAGTTTTGATACATTCCTATAAATAAAGTTTTGAATGGGAGACAACTTCTTGTAAGGTCAGGACATTCATGTATTTGTGATATGTTTCCAGTCATCACTATTCTTAGTTTCTATCATCTTTATAGCTAGTATTCTTGAAAACTTACTTTATTATGATCATATAGGAGTCAATTATGAAAAATTAAACATAGTGGTAGGAGAAACCATAACAACTTAACTTGAACAAGCACATTGCCCTATAGCACCAGTTCTTGAGATGGAAAACAATGCAAACAATTTCAAATCCTTCCTTAATACAAGCTTTGTATTTATTAGTGCTGTAGCTCTGCTATTTAAATGGAAGGAAACACTATGATTAACTTGTTGTTGATTAATAGGGCAGAAGACCATGCGTGACAGCAGATTTTATAAATCCCATCTACATTACCAGAAAGCATAGAGAGTGGAAGATACTTCCACAGCATTAGGAGTTCTTAACTCATAAGATTTAAGCATGAGGTCTTGAAATTTCTTTAATAAATTCTGTCACTATGCCAACAATGGGATCAAAATAGATGGGATATGGTTAAAGGTTAATGACTAGATGCCACTAAGTTCACAAATAAATGTTTTATTTCTTAGGGAATCTTGAATTCTAATGCAATAAATAATTCAAGAAATAGATAATTATTAAAGGGCACAGGGAAAATGGATTCCTAAGCATTCCATTTAGTAGAATTGCATAAGGAAATTCTGGATAACGGACTGCGTAGACCTAAGGTATCTAAATACAGTTAAACTGAGGAATGAAGAAGGAAGGAAACTGTTGGCTTACTCTTAATTTGTGTAATGCAAATTTAGAAAACCCTTGTAATGATCTTGTTTCTTTAATGACATATTGTTTATGCATATGGGTTCATACATACAAAATGATTTTACATTATTTCAGAAGATTTTCTTTTACCTTATTTTTATCATTACAGCACCTTATGTTTTGCTTCTGACTGCTGTGGCAATACTAAATCAAAGATGTTCTCATACTTAACACAGCACTCAGCTTCTTTACCAAAACTTATGCCAGGTAAGACAATGTGAAATTAAATTTAAAATTACAATATTCATAGAAGAGACGAACCTTGTCTAGTCCCTAATTTTAGAGGAATTGCTTCAAGTTTCTCTCCATTTAATTGGATGCTTGCTACTGGTTTGCTGTATATTACTTTCATTATGTTTAGGTATGGGCCTGGAATTCCTGATCTTTCTAAGACTTTTAACATGAAGGGATGTTGAATTTTGTCAAATGATTTTTAGCATCTAATGAAATGATCATGTTTTCATTCTTTGAGTACGTTTATGTACTGGATTATGTTGAAAGCAAGATGTTAAACTATCATTATTTGCAGATGATGTAATAGTATTCTAAAATGATCCCAAATTTCCACCAGAGAATTCCTAAATCTGATAAACAACTTCAGCAAATTGGCTAGATATAAACTTAACTCAAACAAATCAGTAGCCTTCCTCTACTCAAAGGATAAACAGGCTGAGAAAGAAATTAGGGAAACGACACCCTTCACAATAGTCACAAATAATATTACATACCTAAGTGAATGATCTGTATGACAAGAACTTCACATCTCTAAAGAAAGATATCGAAGAAGATCTCAGAAGATGAAAAGATCTCCCATGCTCATGGTCTGGCAGTATTAATATAGTAAAAACGCCCATCTTGCCAAAAGCAATCTACAGGTTCAATGCAATCCTCATCAAAATTCCAACTCAATTCTTCATAGAGTTAGAAAGAGCAATTCTTAAATTCATTTGGTATTACAAAAAAAAAATGGATATCGAAAACTGGGCATGACACTCCTGGAGGATCCTGCTATACCACTCCTGGGCATATACCCAGAGGCTTTACCTGCATGCAATAAGGACACATGCTCCATTATGTTCATAGCAGCCTTATTTATAATAGCCAGAAGCTGGAAAGAACCCAGAAGTCCCTCAACGGAGGAATGGATTCAGAAGATGTGGTATATCTGCACAATGGAATACTACTCTGCAATTAAAAACAATGAATTCACGAAATTCCTAGGCAAATGGTCAGAACTTGAGAATATCATCGTTAGTGAGGTAACCCAATCACAAAAGAACACACATGGTATGCAGTCACTGATAAGGGGATACTAACCCTGAATCTCGGAATAATCTAGACACAATTCGCATACCAATAGATTTCCAAGAAGATGGAAGGAGAGACCCCTGGTCCTGGAAAGACTGGATGTAGGGGAATGCCAGGACAGAGAAGTGAGAAGGGGTTGAATGGGGAACAGAGGGAGAGAAGGGGGCTTATGGGACTTTCAGGGAGGGAGGAACCGGGAAAAGGGAAATGATTTGGAATGTAAATAAAAAAAACTTAGAAAATTTAAAAAAGAGACAAACCTCTCAACAATAAAGGAACTTCTAGGGGAATCACAATCCCTGACCTCAAACTGTACTACACAGGACTAGTGATTAAAAAAAAAAATGCATGGTATTGGTATAGTGACAGGCAGGTAAATCAGTGGAATACAATGGAAGACCCAGACATGATTCCACACACCTATGGTCACTTGATCTTAGACAATGTAGATAAAACCACCAGTGGAAAAACACATTTTCAGCAAATGGTGCTAGTTCAACTGGAGGTCAACATTTAGAAGCATGCAAATTGATCGATTCTTATCTCCATGTACACAGGTCAAGTCCAAGTAGATCTAGGACCTCCACATAAAACTACACGTGGGCACAGGGGAAATTTTTCTGAACAGAAAAACAATGGTTTATGTTCTAAGATCAAGAATCTACAAATGTGACCTAATAAAACTGAAAACTTCTGAAAAGCAAAGGACACTGTCAATAGGACAAAACTGCAACCTACAGATGGGGAAGGGTTCTTTACCAATCCTAGATCTGATAGAGGGCTAATATCCAATATATACAAAGAACTCAAGAAGTTAGACTCCAGAGAAACAAATAATATTATTAAAAAATAGGGTACAAAGCTAAACAGAGAATTCTCAACTGAGGAAACTTGAAAGATCGAGAAGCACTTAAAGAAACATTCACCATCCTTAGCCATCAGGGAAATGCAAATTAAAACAACCCTGAGATTCTATCTCACACCAGTCAGAATGGCTAAGATCAAAAACTCAGATAACAGCAGATGCTGGTGAGGATATGGAGAATGAGGAACACTCCTCCATTGTTGGTAGGATTGCAAGATGATAACCACTCTGGAAAACAGTCTGGCAGTTCCTCAGACAATTGGACATAGTACTACCTGAGGACCCAGCTATACCACTTCTGCGTATACCTAGAAGATGCCTCAACATGTAATAAGAACACAAGCTCCACTATGTTCATAGGAGCCATATTTATAATAGTCAGAAGCTTGAAACAACCCAGATGTCCCTCAACAGAATACATTTTTCACAATGGAATACTCCTAAGCTATTAAAAACAGTGACTTCATGAAATTCTTAGGTAAATGTATGGAACTTGAAAGTATCATCCTGAGTGAGGTAACCCAGTCATAAAAGAACACTCATGGTATGTACTCACTGATAAGTGGATATTAGTCCAAAAGTTTGGAATCCCCAAGAAACAAATCACAGAACACATGAAGCTCAAGAAGAAGGAAGACCAAAGAGTGGATGCTTCAGTGCTTCTTAGAAGGGGGAACAAAATACTCACAGGAGGAACTGTAGACAAAGTTTGGAGCAGAGACTGAAGGAAATGCTGTCCAGAGACTGCTGCCCCACCCCACACCACCCCCGTTGACTCATCCTATATAGAGTCCCCTAACCCGGATGCTATTGGTGATGCTGGAAAATGCTTCCTGACAAGAGCCTGATATAGTTGTCTCCTGAGAAACTTTGCCAGAGCCTGACAAGTACAGAGGTGGATGCTCACAGCCAACCATTAGACTGAGTGCAGAGTCCTAATGGGGAAGTTGGAGAAGGGATTGAAGGAGCTGAATAGGTTAGCAGTCCCAAGAGGGGAGCAACAGTGCAGACCCCCAGAGCTCCCAGGAACTGGACCACCAACCAAAGAATACACATAGAGGGACCCAAGGTCCCTGCTGCATTTGCTCCAGAGAATGACCTTGTTGAACATAAGTGGAAGGAGCAACCCTTGGACCTGAGGGGGTTCGATGCCCCAGTGTAGGTGAATGCCAGGGCTGGAAGGTGGGAGTGGGTGGGTGGATGAGCAGGTAATCGCCCTCATAGAGGCAGGAATAGTGAAGAAAGGGCTAGAGAGTTTCTGGTGGGGAGACCTGGAAGGCTATAGCATTTGAAATGTAAATAATGAAAATATCCAATAAAAGAAAAAATATTCATACCTAAAAATGATCAACAGTGATGACATTTTCAATATCTTTGGTTATTTTGCTTGTTTGTTCATTTTAAGCTTGTATGTGTATTCAATCTGTGGAATTCAATTATTTATTTAATTTTATATATGAAAATGGAATATGAATTTGGAATTTAAGAAATGTAACTATAATACTAGTTATGAAGGTTAAATGTTTAGTTTGTTAAACTTATTTCTTTTACCTTTTGACATTATAATATGATCAAATGCCCCCCTTTTATTTATTCTACCCTCTTATACCTCTCCTTGATCTCTTTAAAATTCATGGTTTCTTTTTTTATTAATTGTGGTTTTTGTATATGTGCATATATGTATATGTATAAACATATATATTCTTAAGTTCATTAATATAACCTACTCAGTCTGTTTAATGTCATTTGTACATATGTTTTCAGGGCTGTCCTCCTGTGTTGCACAATTAGTTGGTGTGATCTTCCTTGGGTAAGAATTCATCAATTCTCAGTATTACTCTTTTGCCTGTAGTTAGTGTGTATAGTTGAGACTTCATGATCTTTGGTATGCATGAACCACAAAAACATTGAACATGACATGAGAAATCCAAGGGTGCAATGGTGACATGCAAACAATATTTATAGCTATTGGTTCTCCAATTGCACTTACAACCTATAAGAAAGATTTTTGCATCTGATACTGGAAACCTAGCAAAAAATTCAAGGGCTATTAAAATCATGGATCTTGAAGGAAAACCTGCAAAGATCACTTTAGTTTAGGAACACTCTGAATAAAAGGTAGAAAATAAAGATATAATTGTACTATATAACACACAATAGAATATATTTGTTCATTGAAATCACTTTGTATTGTGAATTTCAATCAAATTAATCTATTTGTGGATCCTCTGCATTTATAAAAAGATTGCAGCATTTTTTTAGCAAATTTTGTACATTTTTCCAGTATGTGAGATGCCACGAATCATAATTTCTGTCCAGTTTAATAATGTCTTGTTGTTTTAACAGTTTAAATTTAATTCACACCAAGTTAATTACTCAAATCAGGCTCATATAATATTTCTACATTAACCATTTTTGTTAAAAATCTTGAGGGTCTGTTCTAGACATAAATGACTTCTTAGAACTAGTTAGGATTTAATGAAGCTTAAGTTGGCAAACAATTCATAAGAAACCATCTTGAACTTCAGAGTTTCAAGATATATTTCCCCAACTCTTGAAAAAAAATGTTATTTTTTAAATATATCTTGAAAACTTGCTATATTTTTAAATATATCTTGAAACTCTCTTTTTTCCAGTGAGTTTTAAAATAAACATGAGCGAATAACACCATAGTATATTAGGAGTACCAACTCCTTAACCATTTTGTTTTACTAGTTCAACTCAACAGCAACTTAGAATTATCACTGTTAAAAGGTAAGTGACTTATCAGTGACTGCATACCATGTGTGTTATTTTGTGATTGGGTTACTCAGAAGCTCAGAATACCTAAGACACAATTCACATATCAATTGATTCCCAAGAAGAAGGAATGAGAGGCCCCTGGTCCTGGAAAGACTCCATGCAGCAGTTTAGGGGAATACTAGGACAGAGAAGCAGGAGGGGGTTGACTAGGGAACAGGGGGAGGGGAGAAGGCTTTGGGATTTTCAGTGAGGGGGGAACCGGGAAAGGGGAAATCATTTGGAATGTAAATAAAGAATATAGAAAATAAAAAAAAAAAAAGAAAAAGTAAAGAAAAGGTAAATGACAACTCAGAGTCAATGTTAGACTTCCATGTAGGATAATCTCTATAAATCTACACCTGTGTCTCTCTGTTTTGTTTTGTTTTTTCATATGGCTCCTACTCATAGCTAGATGCTTGATCCCAGTTCTATGAGAAGACTTTTTCCAGATAGAAAAATATTGTCTCAGGAGATCTTGACTCTCCTGACTTTCCTTGGCTTAAATATGTCTGTGCTTTTCAAATAATTTCCCTATGGGATATCTAAGAGGCTTTTCCCAATTTCAGTTATTTCTTTAGTATTTGAGTGATCTAAACTTATCTTGAAAGTTATTAATTTTTACTACATTGATACATTTTAACACAAACAGTTTGACATGTACAATATTTGGTACCTTCTGTACTTTAAAATCCACTAAAGTATGAATATACAGTACAAAAGTCCCTCCTCACATACAGGAGATATGTTTCAACTTCCCCAATCCATATCCAATATGAAAATGTATCAATTAATTTATTTTTATCTCAACATTTATCAGACTGGCACGACATTTGTAGTTTGAAGTATGAGAACAAAATGACTTAAATTTCATCTTTACATTTTGTTTAATGTGGGGGGGTGTAGGTCGGTGTGTATTTAAAAATGTGTGCATGCCTTGTATACTGTGTGTACAGGCTGATTGACAAGTTTGGATAGCACCCTCAAAAACATAGTACCTATGCTTTGATAAAAGTCTCTTACTGGGCTGGAGTAAACCATGTAGGCTAGACTAGACTGTCAGTTAACCCTAGAGATATGCCTGTCTCTATCTGTTCATGCTTGAATTTTAATCACACGTGCATGCACATGGATTGAACTCCAGTCTTCATGCTTGCATGGTATTCATATTACCAACTGACTATCATGAACCTATCTTTTTTTGTACTGATTTCAGAGAAATCATTAAGAGAAACTTTATTTAAAGGCAAAGCTTCATGGATTCTCCATAACATTTCAAAATTGCCTAAAGAACTATTCATGCATGTGGAAGTCTTTATTACATAACAGAAATTGTACTTGATCAGAATAAGAACATGGTTCATGACAACCAATATAAAGATCAAGACAGCTATAAGTGGTCAGTGAACAGATAGTTACACAATGCAGATATTCAAGACAGGGTGAGGTTTACATGTCAAGTAGTACAAGAAAGGATGTGATAAGACATTATCATAATACAAAAAAAATCATCACTTTAGAATTGCTGAAACCATGAAAAAAAGGAACTGCAAGTTAGTCTGTAGGAATACTGTGCTATCACTAACACATTCTTACAGAAGGACAACTTAGCTCTTGAAGATGACATATAGCCATATACTTAATAGTAATTATTTAATATAAGGGAATTAATATGCATGATTAGAGTGGGACATATCTTTATTATATTAGAAAACACTGCGGATATAGAAAAACTGGGCATGTAGTAGAAGATAAGTCCATGAGTACTCCTCCCTTTTGGAGGAGATAGAGGGCCTTAGAAATACCTGAAGTGGAAGGGTATTGGTTCCTTGGAAAGTCAATTGTGTCGGATGGTATTTTGCATGAGCTGACATGTGAAGAAGTGTTTTCCTGAAGCAGACACAGGTGAAAGGATGTTTTGCTAAAGAAAAGTTGTAAAAGGACACATGATGTTGAGAAGGACCCAACAGACAGTGGACTGTGCTGGATTGTATTGGTATGCTTTGCCATTCCTTAATAGTCATCGTTGGTCATGATTTCATAGAAAGAAACACGCCAAAAAACCTCTGGTGGTGTTCAGGCAGCTTATTGCCACTTCTGCGGACTCTGACTGATTGGCAGAATCGTATCAACTGATATAGACTCATGTGGAGTTTTGCTAAGACAGACTGACATGGTGTTTTGCTGATGGGAGACCTATGGGAGGCAAGACAATAGGAGGATACATGATGTTTGGAGGGAGTATAAATAGGATTTGTTGGACAGTGAGGGGCTTGCATAGTTAGCTTTGCAACATTCATTGGTCCTGAGTCTTCATCTTCATCTTTGCTGATCTTCACTCTTTTGAGAGAGCCCAGCAGAGAGCTTCTGATGTTCCTTCTGGTCCTGGTCTCTCCTGATGACTCATTCCAATTTGTAGTAGGCATGGTTTTTTTTTTTTTTTTTTGTTTTGTTTTGTTTTTTTCTGCTGCGACATGTCATCGCTGCTGATTTGTGTTTGCTATCCTGACATTACTGAACTGGACTTCTGGCATACATTCTGAAAATGAAGATTGAATTTGCTCCAAAGGACTGTTTCTAACCAGGCTTACTTCCCTGTATTCTAATAACCTTTCTTTTCCACTACCTCTGGTATGTAGTGGGCTTGAAGGGAGGTAAAAGCATTTAAGAACCCTTACTAAAAGTAAGTTTTGAAAAATCTAAGACAACAAAAAACCAAGCTCTTCAGTGTCTAGTTTTCTTCCATTTACATAATCCCTACCACAGAAGGACTCTAATCAAGTTCTTATATTCCTGTAGTTTATATGTGTAAAATACAAAAGGAAACCTGCTTAAAACGCTAGGCTTTTGATTTTGATTTCTTAACTTGTAGATTCATGGAAGAGTGTGTTGCTATTCTTCACAAATTCCTTATCTGTGAGATTGTGTTGTACTATTACAGAATGGACTAAGGCAATGCCATACTTCTGTTTAGAGCAGAATTTTTAAGGGTTTTCCTTCTTTTTTCACCTTCACAGAAATTTTGGACACATGCTTTCTCTACCTGGGTTCTTTAAGACAATTGAAAGTTATAAGTACCTACACCTTTCTGCCTTCCTCTGACAAAATTCACCAATAATGAACTGAGAATACTGTATGTGTTCCATATGCACAGAGGAAGAGCAGCATAATGTTCAAAACATTTGTATTCTGAGTATGTATCACGGCTGTCAGAACTCTGAATCAGACTGAAGAAAAACAAACACCCCCCCCCTCCAAAACAAAACAAAACAGAAACAGGCTTCTTGTATAGAAATGTAGCATTTTTAAAATAATTTGCCACTTATTTCCTAATGCAGTTTCCATAACAATGAATGCAGACAAAAAATACGATTCATCTCCAGACCAGATACTCTTTGCCAGCGAGTTGATATTAACTTTTATCTTAAGCATATTTTCCTTATTGTGTATTTGCTATTTTCTTTGTATTCATTTTTTTTGCCTCCTCAAGTTCAAGAACACGGATGTAAAAGTTTTCAATAGTTAATTATATATACTTCATTTCAGTCCCTCTGTTAATTTCTTGATCTTCACAGAATGCCACTACTTTAACTAGCATCCGTCTTAATTAATCAAAACAGGTGCTCTTTGTCATTCAGCACAGGTAATGGCATTTCAGATTCCTATTCAGGCATTTGACATGTTTTCTACTGTTTGTTAATGGTTTCTCACCCTTTGTCATTTTAGTTAATACTGAAGATGCATTAAATAAAACTTGATTTTTTAATCAGTCTTAACCCTTAGCATTTTAATATCTAAATCAGCTTCCATGAACTAAGACTATTGCTAGCATTTCTGAAACCTGAGTTTAATGCCAGTATCATGTAACAAGAATGATTCTTTACAGGTGAGAAATGAAATGTACTTATACTCAATTCTATTTCTCTCTGGCCTTTCCTTTTTACTTTTTTCTTTTTTTTTGGTTCAAAATAAAAGTTTGTATTAACACATTTCTCCATTTCCCTTCTGTCTTCAGAAGGTGGTTAAAACTAGATTGAGTAGCACAATCTGCTCTCTGTGGAAATGAGTCTGCAATTAATTTGTAAGACTTTTAGTCAGAAAGCCAATTCAACAACAAATCATAAATACATCTATATTTTTGTTTCAAAAGTAGAATATTTTGGTACTCCATTTTCCTTGTAATGAAAGCAATTAGATTCAAACAATGCCTGCAATTTCCTCCTATTATATCATGCATAATGCAGCTATCTGGGATTTTTCACATTATTGTCAATATTTACTGTTAACATTGTTTCACAACAGTGTTTTTGTTTTCTCTCTCTCCTCTCTTTTGCTTTCCTAGCTCTTCATTTAACATCAAGTAAATATAGAAGTATATAATTAAATTCCTTTTCAACTTAGGTTTATTTTGTTAAAACAAAGCTTATTTTGCCATCATCTTCTAAGATTTGTTGATATTTTCTTTTTTTAAAATTTTATTTAATTTTATTTTGTTTACAACCAGATTTTATCTCCATCCTAGTCCACGCTCTGACTGTTTCACATCCCATACATCCTTCCAACCCCCTGTCTCCAAGATGATGCCCCCACCCCCACCCTCACAAGACTTTTCCACTCCCTGGGGCCTCCATTCTTGATGATTAGATGCATCTTCTCTTACTAAACCCAGACCCAGCAGTCCTCTGCTGTTGGGGCCCTTATATCAACTGGTGTATGCTGTTTGGTTGGTGGTCCAGTGTCTGAGAGTTCTCTGAGGTCCAGGTTAATTGAGACTGCTCGTCCTCCTACAGAGTCACCCTCCTCCTCAGCTTCTTCCAGCTTTCCCCTAATTCAACCACAGAGGTCAGTAGCTTCTGTCCATTGGTTGGGTGTAAACTCTTTCAGCTGTTTGTTGGGTATTTCGGACTACAGTCATGCTAGGTTCCTTTTTGTGAGCACTCCATAGCCTCAGAAATACTGTCAGGCCTTGGGACCTCCCTTTGAGCTGGATCCCACTTTGGGTCTCTAGCTGGACCTCCTTTTCCTTAGGCTCCTCTCCATTTTTGTCCATTCCGTTCTTCCAACAGGAACAATTAAGGGTCACAGTTTTGATGTGGGAAGGCAATGCCGTCCCTCACATGATGCCCTGTCTTTTTGCTAGAGGTAGGCTCAACAAGTTCCCTCTCCGGACTGTAGGGCATTTTATGTATAGTCCTTTAATTGAGTCTTGAGAGTCTCTCACCTCCCAAGTTTCTGGTACATTTTTGAGGGTCCCCTACCTCCTACCTCCCAAGGTTGCCTGTTTCCATTTTTCTGCTAGATATTTTTCTTAATGAGATAAATGTCTTCCATTCACTGTTGCCAGTATTATTGCTACTAAGAAATAATATGGGAGCTAAAGAGATGGCTCAGTGGTTAAGAGTATGTATGAACTGCTCTTCCAGACATCTTGAGTTCAATTCCCAGGAATCACATGGGGCCTCAGAACCATCTTGATTGGATCTGGCTCCCTCTTTTGGTGTGTCTGAAGACAGTTACATTGTACTCATATGTAAAAAAATAAAATAAAATAAACAAATCGTTTAAAAAAGAAAGAATACTTATTCATTGTTATAATTAATTTATTATTCATTCCTCTTATGTTTTATGATTTCTTTAAATTTACATATGCTTAGAAGTAGCTAAGTCTAATGTTTGGCTGTGCCCCCACCTCCCTGCACGTATATAGCAGAAGTGCTGCTTCATGCAAGTCTTCTAACCACTGGAGTGGAGGCTGTGCCTGACTCTATTATCAGCCTGTGAAACCTGTTTGCCTGCCTGGGATGCCTTGTCTGTTTTCAGTGGAAGAGAATGTGCCAAAAGTCTTGCAAATGAAATGCTAGGGTAGGTTGATACTCAAGGAGACTTCACCTTCTCAGAGAAGAAGGGGAGGGACGATGGGGTAAAGGCTATGTGAGGGGAAACTGGGAGGAGGAGGAGCTGGGATCTGGATATAAGTTGAACAATAAATTAATTAATGGAAAATAATACTGTATATAAGTAATTTTGTGAAGATGAGTATACAGGATTCTTTTTTCTTCATTGTTTTTATTTTTTGTAACCTGCCATGTCACTTTCAAATTGTTCTTGTATCTTTGTTCATTTTATACAGCTCTTAGGATTTTTAGTAATGATTTTCAGTTTCTCATTCAGTAGGGCAGGTATAGTCCCTATATTATTATTATTTTCATAAAGGTAGTAAAACAGAAAAGCAGTTACTACTTTTGTGCCATTTTCTTTTACAGATGTTCTAAAGAAGCAAAAGAGAATTTCAAACATTAAAGTACAGACAAACCTCACAAGAAAATGAACAACGTTGACTCATTAGTTAGAGCTTAACTCATAACATAAAAGAGAGAATTATCATTAAATTTGAAGAGGCAAAGAATGAGTGCATCTTCAAAAAAATGACATGATTTTAACTTCAAATTATTTTTCTTCTCAAATATTAAAGGTATTTGCAGATCCTTAGACCTGTTTGTCTATTTAGCCAATTTAAATTAAAATGCAATATTGTAATCTATTATTAGATTATTTTTCCAATACTTGTGATCTGTTCCCTACTGTAATGAACTTTCCCTGTGCTAGCTACTTCAAATCCTTTATTCTGTACCCATAGGATTGAACATGATTATGAAAGATAAACCTTAGTAATAAAAGATGAAAAGAGGTTATGACAGTCTTATTAAACAGAAAAGGCAACTACATTTGATTTTAATCTTATAGTTACCCATGTTATTAAAGCTGCATTAGAAGTACAGGAAATAAGCATATTTATTCATAATATTCTATTTTAAAAATTATACTTTCTAAAGAGCAGAACATTGTAGAAATAGTGCGTTACCACTGTTTTTGCCACATGAAATTCATGGTGGCAATTGAGCTTTGTTCTGTCAAAGCAATTCTCAACAAGAAAATATTTGATAGGGACTAATAGAAAATGCTGCCAGAAAAATCTCTACTACCATTCTTGTAGTTATAACAAAGGGAGAAAAATAAATTAACATTTCTTGAGTTTATGTATTCCAGATTTGTTGTTTTGGCTTTAACCTATCAAGAAGTCAGAAGAGTCCAAAGAGGATCTCTGCAGGCAAGAGAATCCAAACTGCACAATAAATTTCAAAGCTATTGTTACACTGGGAGATGAAATCACGCCATTGACAGAGGCAGCCAAATTGGAAAACCACTAATAAGTACGTAAATTACACAATCATTTACTTTTTTAAATGAGCCAAATACTATGAAATGTGGATACCATTCTGGAAGAATTACAAAGAAAGACTAAGGTCACTGAGCTAGAAATACATTGCTCTAGTGACATTGCTTAAAAAATATATGTATCCTAAAGGAATCTCATTATAAGAACAAAAATTACATGTGATGCACTAGCTAAATTGTAATGAAGAAATGAAAAGATATTTCAGTTTCCATATCCTGAATGATGTCTGAAAGTGTTGGATAATGGTCAATTGAAGGTGTGGTTACTTGGTGCCAGAAAAGACTGTGTCTCAATGACTGGTTGAGAACTAAACATCCAAAAGCCTAGCAACATCAAACAACATATTTTTCTCTGGTTCCTGTCTAAGTCTATGCATGGTTAAATTCAAATATTGGTGTAGTCTTGGTATATGCTTGTTTGACTGGGTTGGTTATTAGGGTAGGGGCTCTCTATCAGATGGCTGTCATGGAATCAGTGTTATGAACATAAACGTCCAACCTGCTCTTTGCATCTGGCTCTGGCTTTGTCAGTATGGCAAACTGCCTCATCCATCCATTTCCTAAGTGCAAGAAAAGTGCTCAGGCTTTCTTCTTTATTTCATTTTTTATATATTATTTTTTGCATGTGTGTATGTATTCTGATTCACATATACAGGTGAATGTATGTGTATTCATGTGTTCAAGCATGTGTGCATCTGCATTTAACAAGTCTGAGGTTGACATCAACTGTACTACTTCATCTATTTTCATTCTACCTTGTGGACTGAACTTTTGCTGGACTGTGTCTACAATGCTTGCTCTGGGAGATCCTCCATCCCCACTTTATATACACCAGAATTATGGTTGATCTGCCATACCAACCCAGGATTTATAGATGTTCTGAAGATGCAATTCCTGTTCTCTCTCTCTCTCTCTCTCTCTCTCTCTCTCTCTCTCTCTCTCTCTCTCTCTCTCTCTCTCTCTCTCTCTTGCACAGCAACTGTCCCTTCTGTGAGATACAGCCTCAGAAATGACACAGAATCACTTCTGGTATCTCCTAATTGTCAGTTATCCAGAAAGATAGTTTCAGTTTAATGGAGTAATTCCACATCTCAGTGAACAATGTTTAAAATATGTAAAACATATTTAAAAACATATGTGAAACAGATTATTTTTAAGCACATATCACCTCAAAATATTTTTTTACTTATTTGACTGGATTCTGTCAAGGTAAAATATGTCCATTTTCTACCATAATGGAAAAAATAAACAACACTCTACAGTCACTTCAGGTATACTAGCGAGCTATTAAAAAAAAAAAGGTATAAGTCTATAAAGTTGGAAGAGGTGTATAGAAGGGAATGCAAATTGAGTTGGAGGTGAGAAGCAGAGGAGCAAATATAATTAATATATATTATATGCATGTAAGAAATTTTCAAAAAATACATATTAAATATTATTTTTAAATGAAATGTTTCAAATATTTTAAAATATATAATTGTTTAATATGACATATATACATTTATCAAAATAATATATGTGCCTTAGAATTCTACACAATTAAATATTTCATATTATTATATACTATACATGTCTGTAAAACTAATTTTTTGTTAATTTATATATAATAAAATATAATTAATTTTAAAGTGAATAAAAATAACTACTTAGTTGATGTAGTGATAGCTATCTTCAATCCCATTGAAGTAATTAAATGAAGAAAAAGAAACTTGGCCAACTAAATAGTCCTTGTCCTCTTCAGTATTCTCAAGACTGCTGGTTTTATAGCATTCATTTTATATCATTTTCCTTTTGCTTTTACTGAGAAAGCCAATATGTTAACATAGTGTAAAGAGACAATTAATGAAATATTCATTATTGAAAATTGAATATTCTAGTTCTCCCCAATACAAATAATGATGATGATAGTGCTGATGGTGGTAGTGATGATAAGCACTCGTCAAGATCTGAGTTCTACTCCAAATCTCCAGAACAATCAATTCCTCAATAGTTTGTTCCCTCCCTCTCCCCACCTCCCTCCCTCCCTCTCTCTCTCTCTCTCTCTCTCTCTCTCTCTCTTCCTCTCTGTCTCTCTCTCTCTCTCTCTCTATGTCTCCTTTCCTTTGTTAGGCACTCCCTACCTCCACCTCTCTGTCTCTCTCTCACTTCCTCAGTCTTCCTGTCTTTCTCCTTCTGTGTCTCTGTCTCTGTCTATAATCTATCTATCTATCTATCTATCTATCTATCTATCTATCTATCTATCTATCTATCTACCTATCTATCTTTTAGGCCCTGGCTGTCCTGGAACTTGCTCTATAGTAGAGAGATCAGCTTGAACTCACAGAGATCTGCCTACCTCTGTTTCCAGAATTCTGGGATTAAAGGCATGTGCCACCACCACCTGGTAAACAAAATAAGTAAAAACAAAAGCAAAAAAATCTCAAACAAATGTCTGTGAAAATTTCATGGTAAATAATGTATTTAGTAAATGTATTAAAAGTATGTATATATATATATATATATATATATATATATATATATATATAATCAGTAGGCAAAGAAAACTACAGACATCTGAATAACAACATACAACCAATGAAAACTTTACAGTGCTGTTGAATTTCCCATGATGTTCTATATTGCAATAACTTTGCAATTTATAGGCAGGACATTTAGCACATTCCACAAGTATATGTGAATAAGTTCCTGAGATATGCTACCCAGGTCTATGGTTTATCCTGTCAGTAAGACAGTCCAATGAGCACTCAAATCAGTCAAAAAGACTTTAACTCCTGGGCTTATTCCATGAGGTTTTCAATAGTTCTTCTCCTAGCCTTGGTAGGACTCTTGAAACCTTAGTATTCCTCTTCCTTCCATGTGAATGAACCATTCATTACCTGCAAAGAACCACCACTTATTTGTACTTCTAATAACTTGTAATCACAGAATGCAAGTCTTATCTATTTTCTTTGTGCAAAGATATTTTCGATCTTCCTCCCCCCACACACACATTCCAGGTTCAGTTGAGACATTCTACTTCTGAATCAAATATGTTGTCTTTAGTTGACTTCCTGGAAGTAATCCTAATAAGAATATTTCTGGGAGCAGAAATGACAACAGTATGTATACAAGGCAAATGAAAGCCTTTCCAATTAGAATTCTGTATGCCACTACCAACCACAAGAAAGTACTATAGTTATCGCTGAGTGTAAGTTTTTTTTTTTTTTTTTTTTTTTTGGAGCCTATTGTTGGAGTCATATCTGTGGGGAGTACATGCTTCTCTCACAGCATGTCATTACATGCTCAATTTTTATCAAGGCTCAAGCACAAGCAAAGTGTTATTTCTGGCAACTTGAAGTATCAAACTTTTCTCCCAAACCTAAGCAGCTTGAGCTCTGAGTCACCCTCTAAGCTTTCAATAGTCTTCATCAATCATCCTGATTAGGCAGTTTAGGCATCGTCACATTCAGAGGCTAATAAGAACAAGGCATGAAGAGGTCCTTGAGTATTTCTAGTCAGAGTCAGCTGGCAAGCCCCTTTGCTTCTTCATCTGACTCAGATCTGGCAGTTTGACAAGCCACTTAATAACTGTGTCACTGCAATATAACTAAGTACATTGGTGATGCTTTCAGCATCCAGAGATCCAAGAACCATTGTGTATCTTTCTCAGTAGAAGAGAAATTACATTGCAGCAACTTTCCTTCTTCCTGGCAGAATAATCCTGACACAGCTAGACCTACAGTTGCCAGACATCAGATGCCCAGTTGGTGTGAAATATGCCTATCATTCAGGCCCAAGCAAGCTGTGTCTTTGCTGTTTGCAGGACACACCATCTAGAGAACATCATGTTGCACAATCATATCCTGGGGGGTTCTTTAAGTTATATGAATAGAAGCTATAGCCCACAAATCTGAACCTAGGTTTTCCAACAAACATTTATTATTCCGGTGGTTTAGGGAGCCAAATGCTTCTGATGGCTTTCTGGCATTAGAGATGGAAGAAAAGAACACAATTGTTGCTAGAGCAAATCCTACATAATGACTATTAGAATCTGTTGTCATTTATCACAATAAAAATGCAAAAGTGAAACTTAACTTGAGAGTTCATCCATAACATAGTTTGGAATGTATAAAAACTCTACATCCTACTTAGCCTTCAGCTACATTGTTTCAGTGGCTATTTGCTACTTTTGGAAAGTCTCACCCTTAGCTGGAAACCTACTTGCCTCAGTCCATACAGAAGTGTTACCAAGAATTTCATAGTGTCTGAAACTTTCTATTGTAACCACAAATTCTTGGGTTGGATTTATAAAAATATTGATAGTACAAGAACAGAACAAAAAGCATTACGTGACCCTCTTAAGCCCAGGGTTTGGTTAATGAGCATTATTACATTCTGTACTCAAGAGAACTGAATTCCATTACAGCTAGTGTTAAATGACACTGTAGTAGTCAATGTAATTTTGTTTTTCAACTGCAACTTGCTCTAGTACATCATAGGCTCTCTTAAGAGAAACAGGAAGTGGTATGTGTTACATACATGTTTCATATAGGTTTGCAGCTTTCTTTAAACTGTCCTATTTCCCTTTATTTACTTGTGTTTTTATGAAAAATTCCAATATTTGAATTTAGAGGGGGCACAATCAATTTCTATCTGACAATGCAATTTAGTATTCTTTCTTCACCAAGCATGGAGCTGTTTTGTGATTTGAATAAATAAACCACCATCTTAATGGTAGGAATAATTTTTAAGTATTATTTGACCTATGTACTTGACAAGCTTCCCTGCTGATCATAAATATTTTATGTTACTTCCAATTATATGTTTTACTAATTTCATTTTTAAAATTGATTGCTTCTGTTTATGCTTGTCTCTGTGTATGTGCTTATATATGTGTCCATGTGTCATTTTGATTTATTTTCTTTTCTTTATTGGTTATTTTATTTATTTACATTTTTGTGTGTTTTTTCTTTTTATTGGATATTTACTTTATTTACATTTCAAATATTATCCCCTTTCCTGGTCCCCCCCCCCAGAAACCACCTATCCCATCCCATCTCCCCCTGATTCTATGAGGGTATTGCCCCTCGCAATTATACCTGGCTCCCTGGCCTGGTAGTCCCCTACACTGGGACATAGAGCCTTCACAGGACCAAGGGCCTCTCCTCCCATTGATGCCACACAAGGACATCCTTTGCTACATATGTAGATGAAGCATGGGTCCCTCCATGTGTACTCTTTGGTTGGTGGTTTAGTCCCTGGGAGCTTTGGGGGGTCTGGTTGGTAGATATTATTGTTCTTCCTATGGGTTACAAACCCCTTCAGCTCCTTCACTCTTTTCTCTAATTCCTCCATTGAGGACCCTGTGCTCAGTCCAATGGTTGGCATCAAGCATCTGCCTCTGTATTTTTCAAGATTTGTGTTCTTATTTGTGTGGGGATATACATGTAGAGTCTAGAAGAGAATATTGGATGAACTGTAGCTAGAGTAGTAGGCAGTTTGATGCTTGTAACTTAATTCAAGTATTCAAGAGAAGTATGCTCCCTTACCCACTGAATTATCTCTCTCCAACCCCATATTATATATCAGTTATCTCAGTCGCTTGGTTATATACTTTACTTTTAGTTTCCAAGCTATGGCAGTCCCATCATGGTTATTAAAACTAGGGGACTGGATCTACCGAAATGAGCCACATTGATTCTTTTTTCGCTAAGAGTGCTATTAACAGTCTATCTCTATGGTACACATGCTTACTTTATAAATATGTTTTTTTTTTCAATTTTGTATTAGATATAGTCTTCTTTTACATATCAAATGTGGTCCCCATTTCTGGTTCCCACACTCTGAAAGTCTCATATCCCACCTCGCCTCCCCCTGTTCCTCAATCTACCCTCTCCCAGTATTCACCCACACTGCAGCATCAAGCTTTTCCAGGACCAAGGACCTCTTCTCCCTTTGATGTTCAATAAGGTCATCCTCTGCTGCCTATGTGACTTGAGCCATGGGTAACTCCATGTGCACTCTCTGGTTGATGGTTTTGTCCCAGGGAGCTCTGGGAGTACTGTATGGATCATACTGCTGTTCCTCCTACGGTGATGCAAACACCTTCAGTTCCTTGGATCCCTTTTCTACCTCCCCCATTGGGGACTCTGTGCTCAGTTCAGTGGATGGCTGAGAGTGTCCCCCTCTGTATTTGTCATGCACTAGCAGAGACTACCCGATGACAGCTATATCCAGCTCCAGTCAGCAAGTACTTGTGGGCATCAATAATTGTGTCTGAGTTTTGTAACTGTAAATGGGATGGATCACTAGGTGGGGTAGTCTCTGGATGGTCCTTCCCTCAGACTCTGCTCCATACTTTGACTTTGTATCACCTTCTGTGGAAATTTTGTTCCCCCTTCTAAGAAGGACCAGAGTATCCATACATTCCTTCTGCTTGACCATCATTTGATATGTGAATTGTGTCTCGGGTATTTCAACCTTCAGGGCTAATATCCACTTATCAATGAGTGCATACCGTGTGGGTTCTTTTGGGATTCAGTTACCTCACTCAGGATGATATTTTCTAATTTCATCCATTTGTCTAAGAATTTCATGGATTCATTATTTTTAATAGCTAAGTAGTATTCCATTGTGTAAATATACCACATTTTCTGTATCTACTCCTCTGTTGAGGGACATCTGGGTTCCTTCCAGGTTCTGGCTATTATAAATAAGCCTGCATTGAATATAGTGGAGCATGTATCCTTATTACATGCTAGAGAATCCTCTGGGTATATGCCCAGGAGTGCTATAATGGGGTCCTCCAATATTATTATGCGCAGTTTTCTGAGGAACTGCCAAACTGATTTCCAGAGTGGTTGTACCAGCTTGCAATCTCACTAGCAGTGGGGGAGTGTTCCTCTTTCTCCACATCCTCACCAGCACTTGCTGTATCCTGAGCTTTTTATTTTAGCCATTCTGTCTGGTGTGAGGTAAATCTCAGGGTTGTTTTGATTTGCATTTCTCTGATGAACTAAGGGTGCTGAACAGTTCTTGAGGTGCTTCACAGCCATTCTATATTCCTACATTGGATATTCTTTGCTTAGCTCTGTACCCCATTTTTAAAATAGGGTTATTTGGTTCTCTGGACTCTAGCTTCTTGAGTTCTTTGTATATATTGAATATTAGTCCTATGTTGGATGTAGGGTTGGTAAAGATCTTTTCACAATTTTTTGATTGCTCTTTTGTCCTATTGAGAGTGTCTTTTGCATTACAGAAGCTTTGTAATTTTATGAGATTCCATTTGTCAATTCTTGATCTTAGAGGATATGCTATTGGTGTTCTGTTCAGGAAATTTTCCCCTGTGCCCATGTGCTCAAGGCTCTTCCCCAGTGTCTTTTCTATTAGTTTCAGGGTGTCTGGTTTTATGTGGAGGTACTTGATGCACATGGACTCGATCTTTGTACAAGGAAATAAAAATGGATAGATTCACATTCTTCTGCATGATAACCACCAGTTGAATCAGCACAATTTTTTGAATAGGCTATCTTTTTACACTGGATGATTTTAGCTCCTTTGTCAAAGATCAAGTGACCATAGATGTATAGGTTCATTTCTTAGTCTTCAAATCCATTACATCCATCTACCTACCTCTCACTCTACCAATACCATGCAGTTTTTAACACTATTTCTCTGTAGTACTTCTTGAGGTCCAGGATACTGATTCCACCAGAAGTTCTTTTACTCTTGAGAATAGTTTTAGCTATCCTGTTTTTGTTGTTGTTGTTCTTGTTGTTGTTACTCCAGATGAATTTGAGAATTGCTTTTCTAACTCTATGAAGAATTGAATTGGAATTTTGATGGGGATTGCATTGAATCTGTAGATTGCTTTTGGCAAGATGACCATATTTACTATATTAATCCTTCCAATCCACGAGCATGGAAGATTTTTCCATCTTCTGAGATCTTCTTTGATTTCTTTCTTCAGAGACTTGAAATTCTTGTCATACAGTTCTTTCACTTGTTTCCTTAGAGTCACACCAAGATACTTTTTCTTGTTGGTGACTATTATGAAGGGTGTCATTTCCCTAATTTCTTTCTCAGTCTGTTTCTCCTTTGAGTATAGGAAGGCTACTGATTTGTTTGAGTTAATTTTATATCCAGCAACATTGCTAAAGTTGTTTATCAACTGTAGGAGTTCTCTGGTGGAGTGTTTGGGTCGCTTAAGTATGCTATCATATCATCTGCAAATAGAGATAGTTTGACTTCTTCCTTTGCAATTTGTATTACTTTGACCTCCTTATGTTGTCTAATTGCTCTAGCTAGTACTTCACGTACTATATTGAATAAATATGGAGAGAAGGGAAGCCTTGTCTAGTCCCTGATTTTAGTGTGATTGCTTCAAGTTTCTCTCCATTTAGTTTGATGTTGGCTACCGGTTTGCTGTATATTGCTTTTACTATGTTGAGGTGTGAGCCTTGAATTCCTGATCCTTCCAAGACCTTTAACATGAAAGGATGATGAATTTTGTCAAATGCTTTTTCAGCATCTAATAAAATGAGCAGGTGGTTTTTTTCTTTGAGTTTGTTTATGTAGTGGGATAAAACCTACTTGATCATGGAGAATGATCATTTTGATGTGTTCTTTGATTTGCAAAAATTTTATTATTTTTCCATCAATATTCACACATCAAAACCTCCCAACCTCCCAAATACCACTCACCTTCCATCCCTTCCACCCTTTCTACCCATTCCTTTCACTGGGGCAGGTTCCTAGCTGGTCTGCTTCCCTGAAGACAAATATCCTGATGCATCTTAGAGGACCCACTGGACTCAGTCAATTGAGGATCAGCTGCACTCAGAGCAGTTGGACAACAGCTTGACTGCTCCACTGAAGACCCAACAGTCTGAAGGCCTACCAGGAGATCTACAGCAGCTAGAGCAACAGATCCGCAGCTTCTCAGCCCTGGTGAACAGCCCCCAAATTGAAGGCCCCACAGGTGGTCTGCTACAGCCAATGCTTCAGGCCTACCAGGAGACCTGAAACAACCCAGGAACAAAAGCAGCAGACTCCAGACAGAGTCACCCAGACCAGCAAGCTGTAGGGATATATAGATGGCAAAAGACAATTGCAAGACCATAAGAAACAGAAGCCAAAATATGTAGGCATCATCAGAACCGACTTCTCCCACCACAGCAAACCCTGAATGCAATAGCATACTTGAAAATCAGGAATCTGTCCTAAAATCCTATTTCATGAAGATAATAAGAGTCCTTAAAGGAGGATATTAATAACTAACTGAAAGAAATACAGGAAAACAAAGGTAAAAAGGTGAAGGGATTGAATAAAGCAATCCAAGACCTAAAAGTGGAAGTAGAAACAATAAAGAAAACACAAATGGAGGCAAACCTGGAAATGGAAAACCTAAGAAAGTAGTCAGGAATTACAGAAGTAAGTATCATCAACAGAATACAATAGATAAAAGAGAGAATCTCTGGTGTAGAAGATACGATAGAAGAAATTGACACAACTATCAAGGAAAATTTAACACATAAAAAACTCCTAACCCAAAGCATCCAGAAAATTCATGACACAAAGAAAAGATCAAATATAAGAATAATCAGAATAGAAGGGAACAAAGATTCCCAGCTCAAAGGACCTGAAAATGTCTTCAACAAAATCATAGAAGAAAACTTCCCCAACCTAAAGTAAAAGATGGCCGTAAAGGTACAAGAAATCTATAGAACACCAAATAAATGGAACCAGAAAAGAAAATCCTCTTGTCACATAATAATCAAAACTCTAAAAGCACTGAACAAAGAAGGAATATTAAAAGCTGCAAGGGAAAAGGGCCAAGTAATATACAATGGTAGACCTATCAGAATTACACCAGAGTTCTCAACAGAGCCTATGAAAGCCAGAAGAGCTTGGTCAGAGATCATGCAGACTTTAATAGAACACAAATACCAGCAGAACTCTCAATCAACATAGATGGAGAAACCAAAATATTCCAAGACAAAACCAAATTCAAACAGTATCTATCTACAAATCCAGCCCCACAGAGGGTCCTAGAAGGAAGACTCTAACACAAGGAGGGTACCCTACAACAATTAAACAGATATTAAGCATCTCACAACAAAGTCAAAATGAGAGAACCCAAGCACATAAAGCCACCTACAAAAACAAATATTACAAGCGGTCATCTGTCTTTAATATCTCTCAATACCATATAATTGGTCACAAAATATGCCTCAACTAAAACAAGAAGATTGAAATAATCACATGCGTCCTATCAGATCATCATGGCCTAAGGTTGGTCTTCAACAACAACAAAAAGTATAGAAAGCCCACATACAAGTGGAAACTGAACAACTCTTTATTCAGTTATAACTTGATCAGGGAAGAAATAAAGAAAGAAATTAAAGACTTCCTGGAATTTAATGAAAATATTGACACATCATACCCAAACTTATAGGATATAATGAAAGCAGTGCTCAGAGGAAAATTCATAGCACTAAGTACACTGGTAAAGAAACTTAAGAGATCTTGCACTAACAACTTACCAGCACACCTGAGAGCTCCAAAACAAAAAGAAGCAAACTCACCAAAGAGTATAGAAGACAGGACATATTCAAACTCAAGGCTGAAATCAACCAAATAGAATCAAAGAAAACAGTACAAAGAATCAACAAAACCAGAAGCTGGTTCTTTGAGAGAATCAACAAGATGGATAAAACCCTAGCCAAGCGAACTAAAGGCCAAGAGACAGTATCCAAATTAAAAAAATCAGAAGTGAAAAGGGAGACATAACAACAGATACTGAGGAAAGTCAAAAAAACTTATTAGATCCTACTATAAAAGCCTATACTCAACAAAACTGGAAAATCTAGATTAAATGGATGATTCCCTAGACAGATACCACATACCAAAGTTAAATAAAGAGCAGGTAAAATATCTAAACAGGCCCATATCGTATAAGGAATTAGAAGAAGTCATTAAAAACCTTCCAACTAAAAAATGTCCAGGGCCAGATGGATTTTGTGCAGAATTCTACCAGATATTCAAAGAAGAACTGATAACAATTTTCCTCAAACAATTACATAAAATAGAAAGAGAAGGAACTGGCTCTATGAAGCCACAATTACTCTGATACCTAAACCACACAAGGACCCAAACAAAAAAGGAAACTTCAGACCATACTCATTTATGAATATTGATGTAAAAATTCTCAATAATATTCTCACAAACCAAATTCAAGAACACATCAAAACCATCATTTACCATGATCAAGTAAACTTCATCCCAGGCATGCAAGGCTGATTTAATATATGAAAATCCTTTAACATAATCCACTACATAAACAAACTCAAAGAGAAAAAAAAAACACCTGATCATCTCCTTAGAGGCAGAAAAGGCATTTGAAAAAATACAACACCCCTTCATGTTAAAATTATTGGAAAGATTAGGAATTCAAGGCCTATAGCTAAGCATAATAAAAACAATTTACTGCAAACCAGCAGCCAATATCAAATTAAATTGAGACACACTTAAAGCAATCCCATTGAAATCAGGGACAAGACAAGGATGCACACTACTCTCCATATTTATTCAATATAGTACTTGAAGTACTAACTGGAACAATAAGACAAGGGGATACAAACTGGTCAAGAAGAAATAAATGTATCACTGTTTTCAGATGATATGATAGTATACATAAGCAACCCCAAAAATTCTACCAGAGAACTTCTCCAACTAATAAACAATTTCAGCAAAGTGGCTGGATATAAAATTAATTCAAATAAATTAGTAGCCTTTCTTTATACAAATGGCAAACCGACTGAGAAAGAAATTAGGGAAACACCTCCCTTCACAATAGCCAGAAATAATATAAAATATCTTGGAGTAACTCTAAGTAAACAAGTGACAATAACTTCAAGTCTCTCAAGAAAGAAATTAAAGATATAAGAAAATGGAGTGATTTTCCATGCTCACGGATTGGCAGAATTAACATAGTAAAAACAGATAACCTACAAAAGAGAATCTATAGATTCAATGCAATTCCCTTCAAAATCCCAACACAATTCTTCAAAGACATGGAAAGAGCAAATGAAAACAATTTTTAACATTAAAAATCGACTAGGGGAATCACCATCCCTGACCTCAAGCTTTACTATAGAGCAATAGTAATAAAAACTGTATGGTATTGGTAAGGATACAGACATGTTGATCAATGGGATAGAACTGAAGAATCAGAAATAAAATCTCACACTTAGGGACACTTGATCTTTGGCAAAAATGCCAAAAATATACAATGGAAAAAACAAAGCATCTTCAATAAATGGTACTGGTCTAAATGGCAGTTTCTATGTAGAAAAATGAAAATAGACCCACATTTGTCACCTTGCACAAAGTTCAAGTCCAAGTCGATCAAGGACCTCAACATAAAACCAGATACACTGAATCTAATAGAATAAGTGGGAAAGAGCCTTGAACTCATTGGCACAGGGGGAAATTTCCTAAACAGAACTACAATGGTCAGACTCTAAGATCAAGAATTGGTAAATGGGACCTCATAAAACTGGAAAGCTACTGTAAGGCAAAGGACATAGTCAAGAAGACATATTAGCAACATACAGATTGTGAAAAAATCTTCACTAACCCCACATAAAATAGAGGGCTAAGATCCAATATTTATAAAGAACTCAAGAAGCTAATCACCAAAAACCAAACAACCCAATCAAAAAATGGGGTATAGAAATAAACCAAGATTTCAAAACTGAGGAATCTCGAATGGCTGAGAAGCAATTAAAGAAATGTTCAAAGTCCTTAGTGATCAAAAAAATGCATATCAAAACGACACTGAGATTTCAACTTATACCAATCAGAATGGCTGAGATCAAAACCTCAGGTGACAACACAGGTTGGAGAGAATGTGGAGAAAGAAGAACACTCCACCATTACTGGTGGGAGTGCTAACTTGTACAACTATTCTGGAAATCAATCTGGAGGTTCCTTAGAAAAATGGAAATAGATCTCCCTGAAGACCCAGCTCTTGGGAATACACCCAAAAGATGCCCCACAGGGCCACAGGGACACGTGTTCCACTATGTTCATAGCAGCCATTTTTATGATAGCCATAAGCTGCAAGAAACCCAGATGTCCCACTACAGAAGAATGAAAACAGAAAATGTGGTTCATTTACACAATGGAATATTACTCAGCTACTAAGAATGAGGACATCCTGAGTTTTACCAGCAAGTGGATGGAACTAGAAAATACCACCTTTAGTGAGGTAACTCACACTCAAAAGGACCTGCATGGTATGCACCCACTAATAAGTGGATGTTAAGAAAAAAAAAGTACAGAATATCCAAGGTACAGTCTACTAAACTCAAAAATATCAACAAGCTGAAGGAACCAAGAGAGGACACCTCAGTCTTACTTGGGCTCTCTCTTTTTTTTTTGGTTTTTCGAGACAGGGTTTCTCTGTGTAGCCCTGGCTGTCCTGGAACTCATTCTGTAGACCAGGCTGGCCTCGAACTCAGAAATCCTCCTGCCTCTGCCTCCCAAGTGCTGGGATTAAAGGCGTGCGCCACCACCGCCCGGCCAGTCAGTCTTACTTGGAAGGGAGAAGAAAGCAACCACAAGGGGAGGGGAGGGAGGGACTTAGGAGGGAAAGCAACATGGTGGGGGGAGAGGGGAACGTGATTTGAATTGAATTGTGGAAAATGACTGAAGCCCTGAGGGCCAGCAGAAAGAATGGTAACGGGCAACCTTGGGAGGTAGAAAGTTGGGAGACCCTCCAGAATGTACCAGAGACCTGGAAGGTAAGAGACAATCAAGACTCTAAGGCTTGAATCCTAGATGAAATGCTCTACAGGGGGGAGAAGGAACTTGAAGATCCCACCTCCAGCAAGAAGACAGGACATCAAGTGGTACATAGTATTGCTATCCCACAGTCAAAACTCAGACCAATAATCGTTTTCATCTGAAAGAACTGCAGGAATGAAAATGAAGAGGAGCCTGAGGAAAAGGAGACCCAGCAACAGGCCCAATGTGGGATCCAGCTCAAGGGGAGGCCCCAAGGACTGACACTATTATTGAGACTATGAAGGGCTCACAAAAAAGGGAACTATCATTAATGCCCTCCGAAATACCCAACAAGTACCTGAAGAGACAGATGCAGATATTTGCACCCAACTAATGGACAGAAACTGTAGGCTCTCATGATTGAATTAGGGAAATGCTGGCAGAAACTGAGGAGGGTGATGCTGCAGGAGGACCATAGTCTCAATAAGAGTCTCAACGGAGGAATGGATTCAGAAGATGTGGTATATTTACACATTGGAATACTACTCTGCAATTAAAAAAATGAATTCACGAAATTCCTAGGCAAATGGTCAGAACTTGAAAATATCATCCTTAGTGAGGTAACTCAATCACAAAAGAACACACATGGTATGCAGTCACTGATAAGGGGATATTAATCCAGAATCTTGGAATACCCTAGACACAATTCGCATATCAATAGATTTCCAAGAAGATGGAAGGAGAGACCCCTGGTCCTGGAAAGACTGGATGTAGGGGAATGCCAGGACAGAGAAGCAAGAGGGGGTTGAATGGGGAAAAGAGGGAGGGAAGGGGCTTATGGGTCTTTCAGGGAGGGAGAAAACGAGAAAGGGGAAATGATTTTGAATGTAAATAAAAAAAAACTTAGAAAAACAAAATAAAAAAAATTCATTTGGAATAACAGAAAACCCAGGATAGCTAAAACTATTCTCAAGAGTAAAAGAACTTCTGGGGGAATCAATATCTCTAAACTCAAGATGTACTACAGAGAAATAGTGTTAAAAACTGCATGGTATTGGTACAGTGACAGGCATGTAGATCAATGGAACAGAATTGAAGACACAGAAATGAATCCACACTCCTATGGCCACTTGATCTTTGACAAAGGAGCTAAAACCATCCAGTGGAAAAAAGATAGCCTTTTCAAAAAATGGTGCTGGTTCAACTGGAGGTCAACATGCAGACGAATGCAAATTGACCCATTCTTATCTCCTTGCACTAAGCTAAATTCCAAGTGGATCAAGGACCTCCACATAAAACCAGGCACACTGAAACTAATAGAAAGGAAACTCGGGAAGACCCTTGAAAATATGGGCACAAGGGAGAATTTCCTGAACAGAACTCCAATAGCTTATGCTCTAAGATCAAGAATTGACCAATGGGACCTCATAAAATTACAAAGTTTCTGTAAGGCAAAAGATACTGTCAAAAGGACAAAGTGGCAACCAACTAACTGGGAAATGATCTTTACCAACCCTACATCCGACAGAGGGTTAATATCCAATATATACAAAGAACTCAAGAAGTTAGACTCCAGAGAGGCAAGTAACCCTATTAAAAAATGAGGTACAGAGCTAAACAAAGAGATCTCACCTGAAGAATATCTAATGACTGAGAAGCACCTAAAGAGATATTCATCGTCCTTAGTCATTAGGGAAATGCAAATCAAAACAACCCTGAGATTCCACCTCACACCAGTCAGAATGGCTAAGATCAAAAACACAGGAGACAGCAGTTGTTGGCGAGGATGTGGAGAAAGAGGAGCACTCCTCCACTGCTGATGGGATTGCAAGCTGGTACCACCACTCTGGAAAGCAGTCTGGCGGTTCCTCAGAAAACTGGGCATGACATTCCCGGAGGATCCAGCTATATCACTCCTGGGCATATACCCAGAGGCTTTACCTGCATGCAATAAGGACACATGTTCCACTATGTTCATAGCAACCTTATTTGTAATAGCCTGAAGCTGGAAAAAACCCAGATGTCCCTCAACGGAGGAATGGATTCAGAAGATGTGGTATATTTATACAACATAATGGACTACTACTCTGCAACTAAAAACAATGAATTCACAAAATTCCTATGCAAATGGTCAGAACTTGAAAATATCATCCTTAGTGAGGTAACCTAATCACAAAAGAACACACATGGTATGCAGTCACTGATAAGGGGATATTAACCCAGAATCTCAGAATACCTTAGACACAATTCACATATCAATAGATTTCTAAGAAGATGGAAAGAGAGACCCCTGGTCCTGGAAAGACTGGATGTAGGGGAATGACAGGACAGAGAAAGGATATGGTGTTGAATGGGGAACAGAGGGAGTGAAGGGGGCTTATGGGACTTTCGGGAAGGGAGGAAACGGTAAGGGGAAATGATTTGGAATGTAAATTTAAAAACTTAGAAAATAAAAAAAAATAAAAGAAAAGAAAGCATGTTCATCAAATAGTTATGGTCTGACTGGATGGATGGATGGAGAAGATGCAAATGGATCTTTATCACTCTGCTCAAAAACTCGAGCCCATAGGTACCAAAGATCTTAACATTTAATCAGACACACTGAACCTTATAGAATAGAAATTAGGGAATAGCTTTGAATGCATTGGCACAGAGAGACAATTTCCAAAGGAGAACAATGGTATCACAGACACTAAGATAAACAATTAGTAAATGTGATCTATGGAAACTGAAAAGCTTCTGCAAAGCAAAGGACATTGTCAACAGGACAAAAAAGCAGCCCACAGAGTGGGAAAATATTTTAACTAAATTACACATCCAATAGAGGATACTCTATTAATATAGTATCTATATAATACTATTCTGAATATATAGAGAACTTAAACTCTGCACCAACAAAGCCATCAATCAAGTTTAAAAAGTGGTAAAGAGTGGTACATGATCTGGTATTGGGTGAAGGAAAATGACTGAAGCCCTGAGGGCCAGCAGAAAGAATGGAAACAGACAACCACGGGAAGTAGGAGGTTGGGGAATTGAGAGATTCTCAGAACTCAAAGGGAGGGACCTTAGATGAAATGCTTGACAGTAGGGAGAAAGAACTTACAGAGCCCACCTGTAGCAGGAAAAAACGGCATCAAATGAGGGAGGGTTTGCCATCCCACAGTCAAAATTCTGACCCATAATTCTTTCTGTCTGAAAGAACTACGGTGATGGAAATGGAGAGGTGCCTGAGCAAAAGAAGGTCCTCGGACAGGCCCAAGGTGGGATCCAGCTCAAGGGGAGGTGCACAGGCCTGACACTCTTACTGAGGCTCTGGAGAGCTCACAAAAAGGTACTTAGCATGACCACACTCCAAAAGACCCAGCAAGCAAACTGAGTCAGATGCAAATATTTGCATCCAACCAATGGACAGAAGCTGCTGATCCCTGTGGTTGAATTAGGGAAAGACTGAAAGAAGCTGAGGAGGAGGGCAACCTTGTAGGAGGATCAGCTGTCTAAATTAAATGGACCCCTGAGATCTCTAAAATACTGACCCACCAAACAAGCTGCATACACTAGTTAATATGAGACCCCCAACACATGTACAGCAGAGGACTTCTGGATCTGTGTTCAATCAGAGATGATACACCAAACCCTCAAGAGATTGGAGGGCTCAGGGAGCATAGAGGTCAGGTCAGATGCTGGGTAGGGGTTGTGGACAACCTTCTGGAGACAGGAGGTTGGGAAGGAGGCATGGGATGTGGAACATTTGGAGGGTGGAAAACAATGGGGTATAAAATCTGGAGTATAAAAATAAATAAATAATGAAAAGAAAAAAAGGGGGGTTAAGAACTAAGAACAGAATTCAGTAGAGAAATCTGAAATGGCTGAGGAACATATAAAAGAAATGTTCAATATCCTGAACAATCAAGGAAATGCAGATAAAAACAACTTCAAAATTCATCTTATACCTTTCACAATGGTTCAGATCAATAATATAAATAATAGGTCATGGTAGTAAGAATTTGAAGCTCTTGCTGGTGGGACTTCAAACTTGGGCAGAGATGATGGAAATCAATCTGATAATATTCCAGAAAATTGGGAATTAATCTAATTCAAGACCCAGCTATACCACTCTCAGTCATATACCCAAAGACATTCTAGTCTACCTTCAAGGATACTTACTCAATTATGTTCACAAGAGCCAGAAACTGGAAACAAACTAGGTTTGGATGGTGTATTAATCAGCTAGAAAAAAACGAACAAAAACAAACAAACAAACATGAAATAGATGGAAATAAAAGAAAAGAAAACAAAACAAACAACCAAACATTCAGACAATTCAAACCCAGAAATAAAGTATTGTATGTATTCCGTTATAAGGGTTTATTAGCTGTTACAAAAAATCGCGCTATAATCCATAGATTCACAAAGGGTAAATGACAGGAGGGCTTTAGAGTTGATTCACAGGTTTCCCTAGGCAGGAGAAATAGAATAGAGTTTGTATGTGACTTGTGGCAAATGGAAATGGGTACCACCTCAGATGGAGAAAGAGAACACAGATTGATGATTGGGATAGAAGGCATTTAGTATGAGATGTGGAAGCCTAGCACAGTGCAAACTTTCTGGAATGTGTGTAGGTGATTCCAAAAAGGACTTCTAGAAATGGAAGATATGGAGCCTAAAGTAGTTATCTTTGTAACCTGGCAAGAACCCAAGTGGTTGGACAGAGACTTACTCACCTACAATATCTTAAACCCAGTATTTCCTGACTGTAAGGTGTGCTGATGCAATGTCTCAGAGCTTGTGAGAGTGGCCAACCTGGTCTTCCAAGGACCATCCTTGGCATTGGAGAGTGGATCTGAGAAGGGGTGTCTCTGAGCAGTGAAAATAAAGGTTTCAAAGTACTTGAAATCAAATTGGGCCTTAAGCAATATGCATGATAGATTTATTTAGAAGACAATATTAACATATTGCAAATAGAGTCAAGAATCCTTAACACTTAAGGCATGATGCCATAGTACATGTGCCAACTGATAGCTGAAGCCTTAATCATGTCATGAATAAATGTTCCACATTCCTAAGTATAAGAATAAAAGAACAAGGAAATATGTTCTTAAAATAATTCAATGTTTCCACATATGGAATAATTGATATTTTCTCTTCATAACTTTCTTACATTTTTGGTTATGAACCTATCCTTTAACGGTTGAGCCATCTATCCAGCCCCTTCCTATTCACCTTTATGGACTTCTGTTTTTCTTCTCTTCCCAAGTCTTTATCAGTTACTGGTCTAAAGTTACAAAATTTTTCCAAACAACTGAAGTCAGTTTTGAAATGGAGTTATCTGAACACTATTTTTTCTTAAAAATATGCTACTAAAATTTCCTCAGGATGTGTTTAAAATTGAGTTGATATCAAAAACATATATTGCTAATATCTTTTGGATGTTCTTTGGTGTCCCATTATTAAGTGCTAAATATGAGGCAGTTTTATGACAGCAAATTATTAGTTAATTGCACTTTATAAGCTTTATTACAAAACACTTAATTTTCTAGTAGATCTGAGTTTCAGAGCCTCAACCCTCACTTCAAAAACAATACAATAATGGATACTATCTGGCAAAATATTTTACAGTGTACATATAAGTTCACACTAAGAAAGGAAAATCTCTGGGACCAAGAAATAAAAAGGAAACTCAAATACAAAGCATTTAACAGTTATTAAATTCAAACAGTGAAGCTACAGATTAGTGTCAGTCCTGAACACTGGGCTGCTTTCAACAATACCCAGGGAGGAAGAAGGTGAGAACGAATCTACAAAAATATGTGTGCCCTGAAGGGCTAAGGACCTAGAACTGAAGCAAACTGACCTCCTTGAGACTTGGGTAGCTTATGAATCACTTCAAAAAATTGGAAACTACAGGGTATCTCTGAAACTCAAGTGAATGGGCGAATCCTCCCAAAGTAGCACAAATATAAATGTGTTAGTGTTAGATTAAAATAAAAAAGACAACAAAAAAGCCGTATGTATTCTTGAAGAAGGAAAAGGGCAAAAGGAAACAAAAAATAAGGAAGGAAAGAAATGAAGGAGTAATAATAGAACTGTATTTTAACCTCTGAAATAAAGAAGTATCTTAAAAGAATCTAGAAATCTGTTTCTTAGTCACAATTTCATTTATTTCTCTTATGGCTAAAGAATGCAGTATTTTCAAAACACATAATTTATCAATAAATCATTGCTGAGCATTATGAAAATATCCTTAATTTTAAAGGTAAAGAAATCTGTATATACATTATACAGAATCTATCAAAATATGATTAAAATAATTTTAAACTTGCCAACATGGCTGATTCTCCAAAATAAGGGAGTTGTCATAAATTTTACAAACCAGAAAATTTAAAAATTAAAAACCAAAACTGTCCTTTAGTATTTGAACATTTACTTAGTATTCATAATATCCTGGGTTAACCCTTAGACATAAAAGCTTGAGCACCACACACACACGCACACACACACACACACACACACACACACACACACACACACACACGCACGCACACACACACTTTTAAAATTAATTCAACTACTTCTAAAACATAAACATTTTGATTCATCTTTTGGGCGCACTCTGGTGGCCAACTGTAGAGAGTAATTCCCCAAATCCTATAATCAATTAGTAGCCAACAGGGCCTGAATTAGGAAAAGATTCTCCTGATTTCTCATCTATTTGTGCTAGATTGTTGAGGTACAATTCTTTTGCAGACACAGTGTAAAATTGCTTGTGTGGGATTATCACAGCAATCCTCATGCCTTTCCTAGTAGATAGATGACTTTTACAACTCAGCTTTCTGTCTCTCAGTTCTTATATTATTTCCACTGCCTCTTCCCCAGTGTTCCCTAAATCTTAAACAGGAAAAGACAAATGTCTTGTTTAGGGCTAAGCACAGTCATGAGTCTGCATTCACCCCTATTCATTAGACAGAGGTAAGAATCATTTGCCTATGAATATATGAATATGTAATAGGAAGCTTTGTGCTATGTCTACCTAGAAGAGTGAAAGTATTAAGTTCCCCTCTAGGATCACTGACCTCTTTTTCTATGGGTTTTTAATTTGATTTACACTACCATGCATGGATTCCCTTCTTTGGAGAAGGTCTCAAATCCGATCAGAGAATAGCTGTTCTCTCCCCATGATTGCTGGGCTACACAAGCATGCATATTCTGCAAGTCAGGTTGCTATTGTATTTTGCAGTTTTTGTAGCCGAAAAAGTTTTGAAAATTCATGCTGTTTTGGGAAAAAAATCAGGATGGCAATTGGAATAACATACTGTGACTTGTGTCTGGTATATATAAAAACCCAGATTATTCACAGGATTTTATTACTTTTGGTCAAATGTTTGCCCAAGAGTCTGAAAAACCTGGATGGGTTGTTTGAGATGGATTTCCATATATTGTCCTTGGGACAGGCATGTGTGCGTCTATCAAGTTAACTTATATTTAGCATTCCTCTTCGTAAACGACTGAATGCAGTGATATTAAACTGCAATTAGTCTAGGTCTTCACAGAAACATTTAAAAATTATAGGATTGTAAATTTATTTGCATAGGTAGTGCTAGGTTTTTATTACATGAGTTTAGTTTCTTAATCAACACCCTCCAGTTTCATTCATTAAATAAATGATACAAAGTTTTGGCACACTTTGATTGAAGGTTAATGAAATATTTACAAAAATAATCCAAAACTGTCAACTATTATAGACTTGGAGTAGTAGGAGTAGAAGGGATGGTATTTATTTCTAAAGTGTTTAGAAACTTTGTTTCTTTAAACAGTCTGGCATTTCATTGTGCAATAATAAGTGTGTAATTAATATTTTCAGTAATAAAAATCTCATTTTCCAATTTTGTCAGTTTTGGAGAGTTTTATGTTTTATTATTATGTGTTAATTTTGGCAAGACTTTCAGCACTTTGATGCTTGCAAATGGAGAATATTCATTCCTTTTTCCTTCTCCTTTCTTTTTAATTTGCTTTCGCTTGCTGTGTTCTTATGGCCCTTTTCAGATTTCGAAGGTGCACAAGACTTCTGAAACACAGCATATAGTATTCTATGGTTGTGTGTATCAATGTGCTTACTTCTAAGAAGTCAGTTATATCTAATATTGGTTTACTTCTCTGGTTCTAATTCCATATGAATCACAAAATAGTTCATATGCATGTTATTTTCTGGTATGGGAATGAATTTCTGAATTTTTCACCTTGAGAAAAAGGCATACATTGTGTAAGCTTGCATTTACCCAACTTTCATGACCTTATTGGTGTGAAGTATTTTTAAAGTCCATTTTAAAATGATGTACTCATAGGGTAAGCAATGTTTAGTTGATATATATATATATATGACATGATCCATTCATTCTGCCATTGATTTCAACATTCCATCTAGCTAGGACACATAGCAATACTATTTCATATTTTAATATGCAGTGAATCTTAATGGCCATAATTTGTCTGTTCCTCCTTTAATAAGGTAAGAATTTTGAAAACTATGTTATCTATCAAAGAATTGTTTTTATCACAACAGCACAGATTATAGGAGCATGAACAAAGCACTTGAATATATTTTATGTTTGTGATAAAACTGCACGCTCAGTCTAGAGACCAGTAGCTGAGCTGTAATGAAGCAATTAATTGTGTAGAAAGGACATAGAAAAAATACATATTATTGTTTCATTTCCCTGATTGCTCTGAGGGCAACTTATCCTGACAGTAGCTTCCAAATGAACTCATTCCCCAGGCACTGTCTACCCATCCATGTCCCCACTACTGGGCTAACTTCAGTTAGATCTAGAAAGTATTTGTTATTATTTCTAATCTTCTCTCCTTTTCATTGATTTTATTTTATTTTATTTTACTTCACTTTTTGATTGGACTCAAACAAAATGAGGCTAGGAGTTTGATGCAGGAATCAGGAAATGAGTAGGAACCATAAATCTGATATCCCAAATGCCAACTTTGGTTTCCAAGTAGATGGATGGGCTTCTGTCCTTGGTTCCTGCTGTCGTCTCCATTGTTAAACATGGCTTTTAGGACTGGAGCTTTCCTGTCCCTTCTATTCTTTCTTCATTTTGTAGTTCATGGAAGTATGCTCCTGAGATCCAAGATGGACACAAACCCTGCATAATGATATGAACCTTCTGTAAAAACCTCAGCGCCAGGACAGAGAAACGAGAGGGGTTGAATGGAGAAACGAGGGAGGGAAGGGGGCTTATGGGACTTTCGGGGAGGGAGGAAACGGGAAAGGGGAAATGATTTGGAATGTAAATTAAAAATAAAACAAAATATAAAACAAAACAAAACAAACAAAAAAAAAAAAACCTCAGGTCTCCTGAAGTGACCACTGCATCACTAATTTATAATAGCATATTCTATTAATTAGAAGCAGCATATTTTTTTCTGTTGTTGCTTTGTTTTATTTAATTTTGAATTAAGCTTTGCTTTATGGAGAGGATATCTATTTTATTGTCTTAATTTTTTAATCTATTTCATTAACATCAAGTTTAAAATATTGAGAAAAAAAAGTAAACTTTTAGCCAAGTGCTATTAACTGTGAATAAATTCAGTGCATTTAATAAATAAACTGCATTTTAATTTTAAATAAATATGACTCAGGTGTTTTTTAACATTATTAAACACATATGATAGGCACTGTAACATTTACTCAAACTTATACATGATGAAATCATATAAATTATGCTGTATTTTGAGCCACATTTAAGAGTGGAATACAAAAAATGCTTGAAAGTATATAATATTTTAAGTAATTATTTCATTTACCTATCTGTGAATTCATGTTTTTTGATACATGCATTGTTGTGAAATTGTTTATAATTTAAATCAACTTATATATCTTTTATAACTTATACACAGAACACTATATAAATGGAAAATTCAAAACCCAAATTATAGCATTTTCAATGTTAAGACAGAGCTAAAACAAAATTATTATCCTTTTATAAGTATTTTCATGTATTTATGTATCTATAATTGCATATAACACTTTTGCTACTAATATTTTTGCACAAAGTTCTTTTAAATCTTAAGTTGCCTAAAATGTTAAAGTTGCATTTCTTGACTAATGATAAAAAACTTTAATTGAGACCTTTTGATCTGTAGTTAAAGCTTTGAGAGAACAATTTCACCTTCAAGTGTTACATACAGAGTGAATTCTGTTAACTATAATTGATCAATATTATCTGTTATTTCTTCACTTTTAATTTTGAATATGTATGTGCGATAAAACTAACCATGTTAAGGATAGTGCATTTTTTCATGAAGTTCTTAATATTTTTATATAAAACTTCATATAATACCAAGAATTCATTAAAACTCTTGTCTATATTTAAAATAGTTTGAATATTTGCCAAACTAAAATGTTCCACAATCATAGTCTTTCTAAATTTAATTCCATTCTACTACATAATGTAAATGTTTCTAGTGCAAACGGGTGCTTCCTCCAATGATTTTTCCAAAGGTTAAGAAACTAATTAAAACAAGTATGCAATTTCGAAAGAAAGTCATGCATTTTACTGGGGATTTTGTCATTTATTATATTAGGCTCCTTTCTTCTTTCAGTATAAACAAACTTTAATGTCTTGTTTTACAAGTTTTATTTTCAATGGTTGTAAGTCTCTGAAACTTAAAAACCTAAATACTGGATGCTTCTATTAACTAGGTTGTTTCAAATTTTCCAAGTAATTTTAAACAAAAAGTTTAAATTTGGAGACTCATTAACATTTAGTGTCCACATAGGTTGTTCATAAGGTTATTAACAGTAGTTATTCAAATGTTTGAACATTGGAAGTTCAACAGTAATGACAACATAGAAGAAGGGTACTTTAGCATTAAACTTTAGCTGTGCCCCCAATTTTCTAGTTTAGTAATTCTAGTTAGGAGTTATAGGTTCATTTTGACAATAGTAGCCTCAAGTTGAATAGTTGAAACTTAGTGTTTTACATTTATGTAGTACTACATGTAATTTTCAGTATGTTACTGTTCTAGAGGATTCTTAATTTACTAAAAGAGTGGGTATACATGATGATGTAAATTTAACCAGTTACCTAATTGTGCTCTCCAAGGAAAACATGTTTACATTCAAGGTCATACCTTGAACCTGAGTTTTCAGAGGTATTTTTAGTAATAGAAAGTGTTTCATAACTGAAGAAAGAACTTTCAAGACTTGGACTTCCACATCAATATTGAGCTATTATTGGAATTAATTTGCTATCTCTTTGTACAAAATGTTATAGAACCTGTTATAAAACTACCATTTTGTGAATGGTAACAAACGTTTACAGCTACACTCTTTGTGTACAGATCTTAATGGAAATGTCAGTTTTAGTTGTTAAATAGTACGAAGTTGTGCCAGATTGGTCTGCAAGAAAGGAAAAAAAAATATCTCTCTTCCAGAAGAATGGTCAGATGACAAGATGTACCTGCAAATACTTTGGGATTTTGAGATCTGCATCCTCAGTGTTTAAAGAAAAGACCTGGTTTTCTTAGTAGGCATAAAGCCATTAACTTAGAAGTAGAGTCACAGAACTGTTTGGTGAGCTCTATAAACTTGAAACTCCTCTTTGGGCCATTCTTTATTCTGGACAATTGTTTCTTCAGATATTTTCTTTTTTTATTAGATATATTCTATATTTACATTTCAAATGATTTCCCCTTTCCCAAAAGTCCCATAAGCCCTCTTCCCTCCCCTTGTTCCCCAATCGATCCCTTCCCACATCCCTGTCCTGGTATTCCCCTTCCCTGCTGCATTGAGCCTTTCCACGACCCGGAGCCTCTCCTTCTTTCTTCTTGGGCATCATTTGATATGTGAATTTTGTCTTGGGTATTCCAAAGTCCTGGACTAATATCTACTTATCAGTGAGTACATACCATGTGTGTTCTTTTGTGACTGGGTCATCTCACCAAGGATGACATTCCCTAGGTTCACCTATTTGCCTAAGAATTTCATGAATTCATTGTTGTTAATAGCTGAGTAGTATTCCATAGTGTTTCTACAGTCCCATTCCACATTTTCTGTATCCATTCCTCCGTTGAGGAACATCAGGGTTCTTTCCAGCTTCTGGCTATTATAAATAGAGCTGCTATGAACATTGTGGAGCATGTGTCATTATTACATGCTGGAGAATACTCTGGGTATATGCCGAGGAGTGGTATATCAGGGTCTTCCAGTAGTATTATGCCCAGTATTCTGAGGAACCACCAGACTAATTTCCAGAGTGGTTGTATCAGCTTGCAATCCCACCAGCAGTGGAGGAGTGTTTCTCTTTCTCCATATCTTCGCCAGCACCTGCTGTTTACAGAGTTTTTGATCTTAGCCATTGTGACTGGTGTGAGGTGAAATCTCAGGATTGTTTTGATTTGCATTTCCTTAATGACTAAGGATGTTGAACAATTCTTTATGTGCTTTTCAGCCAATCGATATTCCTCAGGTGAAAATTCTTTGTTTAGCTCTGAACCCCATTTTTAATAGGGTTATTTGGCTCTCTGGAATCTACTTTCTTGAGTTCTTTTTATATCTTGGATATTAACAATCTGTTGGATGTAGGGTTGGTAAAGATCTTTTCCCTATTTGTTGGTTGCTGTTTTGTCCTTTGGACAGTGTCCTTTGCCTTACAGAAACTTTGTAATTTTATGAGGTCCATTTGTCAATTCTTGATCTTTGAGCATGATCTAATGGTGTTCTGTTCAGGAAATGTTCCCTTGTGCCTAGGTGCTCAAGGTTCTTCCCCAGTTTCTTTTCTATTAGTTTCAGTGTGTCTGGTATTATATGGAGGTCCTTGATCCACTTGGACTTGAGCTTAGTACAAGGAGATAAGAATGGATCAATTTGCATTCTTCTGCATGTTGACCTCCAGTTGAATCAGCACCATTTGTTGATGTAGAGAATAATATTGAAGTGCTGTATCACATGGCAGCTATCATTCAGCTTCAGACCTCAGTGAGCTACACCTCCCCCCGCCACCTGGAGGAGCTGGTAGAGCTCCAGGAGCAAGCCTTTTGTCACACCTCAGCCGCCCACAGAACAACAGACCCTACGGGGTCAATATCCTGTAGGAACAGTGGAGCCAAGGCCCTGCTGAGAATCACTGAGAAGACTCTGTAACCCTGGGAGGGAGGGTCATGCCCACAGAGCATATATTGCCACTTTTATTCCCCAAGAAAAGAGAGATTTTGTACAGCCATGCACTAATGTCTCTGTGTGTTTTCTTTCTCTCGACCCCCATCATTTCATTTCCCAGCTCTCCGTTCACAGAACTCCTGCATGTGTGCAACACCCAGGGGGAGGTTTCAGTTGAAAAGGCTATTTTTTTTTCTACTGGATGGTTGTAGCTCCTTTGCCAAAGATCAAGTGGCCTAGGTGTATGGGTTCATTTCTGGGTCTTCGGTTCTATTCCATTGATCTACATGCCTGTCACTGTACCAATACCATGCAGTTTTTAAGACTATTGCTCTGTACTACTGCTTGAGGTCCAGAAGTTCTTTTACTATTGAGAATAGTTTCAGTTATCCTGGGGTTTTTGTTATTCCAGATGAATTTGAGAATTGCTCTTTCCAACTGTATGAGTAATTGAGTTGGGATTTTTATGGGGGTTGCATTGAATCTGTAGATTGCTTTTGCCAAAATGGCCATTTTTACTATATTAATCCTGCCAATGCATGAGCATAGAAGATTTTTCCATCTTCTGAGGTCTTCTTTGATTTCCTTCTTCAGATACTTGAAGTTCTTGTCATACAGATCTTTCACTTGTTTATTTAGTTTGTGGCTATTTTGAAGGGTGTCATTTCCCTACTTTCTTTCTCAGTCTGTTTATCCTTTGAGTAGAGGAAGGCTAGTGATTTTATTGAGCTAATTTTATATCTTACCACTTTGCTAAAGTTATTTATCACCTATAGAATTTCTCTGGTGGAGTATTTCGGGTTGCTAAGTATGCTATCATATCATCCGCAAATAGTGATAGTTTGAATTCTTCCTTTCCAATTTGCATCCCTTTGACTTCCTTTTGTTGTCTACTTGTTCTAGCTAGAATTTCAAGGACTATATTGAATAAATATGGAGAGAGGGGCAGCCTTGTCTAGTCCCTGATTTTAGTTGGATTGCTTCAAATTTCTCTCCATTGAGTTTAATGTTGGCTACTGGTTTGCTGTAAATTGCTTTTACTATGTTTAGATATGGGCCTTGAAGTCCTGTTCTTTCCAATACCTTTCACATAAGGGTGCTGAATTTTGTCAAATGCTTTTTCAGCATCTAATGAAAGGACCATGTGGTTTTTTTCTTTGAGTTTCTTTATGTTGTGGATTACATTGATGGATTTCCTTATATTGAGCCATCCCTGCATCCCTCAGGTGAAACCAACTTGATCATGGTGAATTAGAGCTTTGATGTGTTCTTGGATTTGTTGGCAAGATTTTTATTGAGTACTTTTGCATCAATATTCATAAGGGAAATTGGTCTAAAGTTCTCTTTCTTTGTTGGATCTTTGTGTGATTTTGGTATCAGTGAAATTTGGGCTACATACAACTAGTTGGGTAGGGTTCCTTCTGTTTCTATTTGGTGGAATAGTTTGAAGAGTATTGGTGTTAGGTCTTCTTTGAAGGTCTGATAGAATTCTGCACTAAAATCATCTGGTCCTGTGCTTTTTTTGGTTGGGAGACTGTCAATAACCGCTTCTTTTTCTTTAGGAGTTATGGGACCCTTTAGATGATCTATCTGATCCTGATTTAAATTAAGTATTTGATATCTGTTTGAAAAATTGTCCATTTCATCCAGATTTTCCAGTTCTGTTGAGTATAGGTTTTTGTATTAGGATCTGATGATTTTTTTAAATTTCCTCAGTTTCTATTGTTATTTCTCCCTTTTTAGTTCTGATTTTGTTAATTTGGATAATGTCTCTGCCCAGTCTGGCTAAAGGTTTTTCTATATAGTTGATTTTCTCTAAGAACCAGCTCCTGGTTTTGTTGATTCATTATGTAATTCTTTTTGTTTCTACTTGGTTGATTTCAGCCCTGAGTTTAATAATTTGCTGCCTTCTACTCCTCTTGGTTATATTAGCTTCTTTCTGTTATAGAGCTTTCAGCTGTTCTGTTAAGCTGCTAGTTTATGTTCTCTCCAGCTTCTTTTTGCAGGCACTCAGAGCTATGCGTTTTCCTCTTAGCACTGCTTTCATTGTGTCCCATAAATTAGGGTATTTTTGCTTTCATTTTCAGTAAATTTTTAAAGGTTTTGATTGCTTTCCTTATTTCTTCCTTGACCAAGGTATCATTGAGTAGAGCATTGTTCAGTTTCCATGTGTAAGTGGGCTTTCTGTTCTTTTTGTTGCCATTGAAGACCACCTTTATTCCACAGTGATCTGATAGGAGGCATGGGATTACTTCGATATCCTTCTATCTGTTGAGGTTTGTTTCATGACCAATTATATTGTCAGTTTTGGAGAAAGTACCTTGTGGTGCTGAGAAAAGGTATATTCTTTTGGTTTAGGATGAAATGTTCTGTAGATATCTATTAAATCCATTTGGTCCAAAACTTCTGTTAGTTTTACTGTGTCTCTGTTTAGTTTTTGTTTCCCTGATCTGTCCATTGAGGAGATAGAGGTGTTGAAGTTACCCACTATTATTGTGGGGGGTGCGTTGTGTGTTTTAAACTTTAGTAAAGTTTCTTTTATGAACGAGGATGCCCTTGCACTTGGAGCATAGATTTTCAGAATTGAGAGTTCTTTCTGGTAGCTTTTTACTTTAATGAATAAAAAGTGTCTTTCTGTGTCCTTTTTGATGAGTTTTGGTTGAAAGTCTATTTTATTGGATATTAGAATGGCTACTCTAGCTTATTTCCTTGGACAATTTGCTTAGAAAACGTTTTTTCCAGTCTTTTACTCTGAGGTAGTGTTTGTCTTTGACTCTGAGATGCATTTCCTTCATGCTTCAAAATTCTGGGTCCTGTTTATGTATCCAGTCTATTAGTCTATGCCTTTTTATTGGGGAATTGAGTCCATTGATGTTAAGAGATATTAAAGAAAAGTGATTTTTGCTTCCTATTATGTTTGATGTAATTTTTATGTTTGTGTGGTTATCTTCTTTTGGGTTTGTTGAAAGAAGGTTAATTTCTTGTTTTTTCTAGTATGTAATTTCCCTCCTTTTTTGTTGGTGTTTTCCATTCATTATCATTTGAAGGGCTGGATTTGTGGAAAGATACTGTGTAAATTTGTTTTTGTCATGAAATACCTTGGTTTCTCGATCTATGGTAATTGAGATATTTGCTGGATATAGCAGTCTGGGTTGGCATTTGTGTTCCCCTTAGGGTCTATATGATATCTGCCCAGTCTCTTCTGCTTTCATAGTCTCTGGTGAGAAGTCCGGTATAATTCTGATAGGTCTACCTTTATATGTTACTTACCCTTTTCACTTACTGCTTTCAATATTCTTTCTTTGTTTAGTACATTTGAGGTTTTAATTATTATGTGACAGGAGGAATTTCTTTTCTGGTCAAATCGATTTGGAGTTCTGTAGGCTTCTTGTATGTTCATGGGCTTCTCTTCCTTTAGGTTAGGGAAGTTTTCTTTTATAATTTTGTTGAAGACATTTACTGGTCCTTTAAGATGGAAATCTTTTCTCTCTTCTATACCTATAATCCTTAGGTTTGGTCTTCTCATTTTGTTCTGGATTTCCTGGATGTTTTGTGTCAGGAACTTTTTGCATTTTTCATTTTCTTTGACTGTTGTATCAGTGCTTTTTATGGTAGCTTCGGCATCTGAGATTCTCTCTTCTATCTCTTGTATACTGTTGTTGGTGCTTGGATCCATGACTCCTGACTTCTTTCCTAGGTTTTCTATGTCCCAATTTGTATCCCTTTGTGATTTCTTTATTGTTTCTACCTCCATCTTTATATCCTGGATGGTTTTGTTCAATTCCTTCACCTGTTTTGTTGTGTTTTTCCTTAGTTCTTCGAGGGCTTCTCCCTGTTTACTTGTGTTCTCCTGTATTTCTTTAAAGGAGTCATTTATGTCCTTCTTGAAGCCCTCCCCAGCATCATGAGTTGTGAGTTTTAAATTCAAATCTTGCTTTTCTGGTGGGTTGGGGTATCCAGGACTTGCTGATATGGGAGAATTGGGTTTGGATGGAGCCACATTGCCTTGATTTCTGTTAGTAATGTGCCTACATTTTCCTTTTGCCATTTGGTTATCTCTGGTGTTTGTTGGTTCTGCTGTCACTGGCTGGTGCTTGTCCCTCCTGTGTGCCTACAGGCCTATGTAAGCACCCCTGGGTGACAGGCTTTCCCCTGGTACAGATTGTTATGGGGATACCCAGATCCTGCGTGTAGGTCAGTCCCTGGCAGACTGAGTCCCAAGTGATCTTACACTCAGGTGTTCTCTGTGTTCCTGGCTGCAGCAGCCTGCTCAGTGTCAGGAGAGAAGATGATATCCCCTAGCAGACTAGGTGCACAGAACGCTGTGGTGTTGCTGAGCCCCTGGTTGCAGGCAGAGCCCTGGTGGGACATGTCCCAAGTGATCTTTCATTAGGATGATCCCTGGGCCCCTGCCTGCACCTGTCTTCTCAGTCACAATGGCAAAGTTGGTGGCCCTTCTGATATTTTCTTTGCCAGATATAAGTTGCAAATCTCTGAAACAGCAAAATTCTCCCCTTCTTCCATTAGGAACTGCATCAAGTTCTCTTATGACAAAGCTGTAAACCCAGTACCACAGGAAACAGCTGCTTTTGGAGACAAAAAATCTGAAGATGCGTATAAAATGCATCTCATTTAAACCATAATCACAATAGCTAGTGTAAGTAATGTATGCTTATCTCAGGAAAAGAATTCATGGCATCAAGAAGTCTCTTAAGAAGAGACTTATCCAAGGTACCAACCCCTGTGTACATCCTGAATTTGGTCTTCCAGCTTTAACAACGGTGACAGAATGCATCCCAGTTGTTTAAAGGGGGATTTAAAATTAAAATATAATTATATCTTTTCAACATCCTTCCTCTCCCTCCAATCTTCCTGTGTCCTTCCCTATCCATTCTCAAGTTCATAGACTCTTTTTCTTTAATGGTTATTGTTTCATTTAAACATAAAAATATGACTCACTCTTCTTTGTTTCTCTATGTCTCTCTCTTTCTCTCTCTCTTACACACACACACACACACACACACACACAAACACACATGCGCGCGCGCATGCATGTACATGTATACAACCTACTGAGTCCATTTAGAGTTAAACAGTTGGGATTGGGTAAATAAACAAGTTGCTTATTCCTGAGGAAGACTGATTCTTCTTCCTCACTAGACTTCAAATGATGAGAGTTATTTTAGTTATTTGTTGAATGGTAGAGGCCTTTAAGAACTCTGCACCCATGTTGACATGTCACTTGTTGTTATCGCTGTCCATTTTTAGGCAGCCTTCTTGCTGAGATTTCTTGGGTGGAGTTTCCCTGTAATAGCAAGAAGGAATAAGCTCTCAGTTAAATGATCTTCCACATAAATAAAAATGTTTTACTGAAGAATATTTAACTACATTTTCTGCAGTAGTTCACTTTGAACAATAGTCTTAAATAAAATTTTACTTTAGTGGCAGGAGGTTTTAAAATAGATGCACATTCATCACCAACCAATTACATAATCAGTGATGTCTGTGGATTTGTTGGTTAGGTAACAAATGTCAGTAAATATTTTGGGCAAATTGCATGTGAAAATCAACTTTCTTTAGAAACAAACATTTGGTAATTAAGCAAGCACTTCCCTCTTTTTTAAAAAAAACACTTATCTTTACTAGTACTTTCCTGTTTATTTTAAATAAAAACAGTTTTGCCTAATTAAAATTTCTGCATATGCTAGCTAGACTTTCTGTCCACTCTGCCTATGCCTTGAGTATATTTTGTATTTTTCAAAAACTCTTTCTCATATTTTCTTTTTCACATTTCTCAGAGTGTTTGCATACCTTGGAATACCTCAGATAGGACACAGAACAAGGCTGCATAGCAAGGAGCCAGCACAAGGACTATGTAGTCCTACTGAGACACTCATGTTGAACCAGATTGTTCTCTTGACCAGCCAACAAATTCAGCGTTACTTGGTCTAATTCTAGACCATCTCACTTGTCAAATTAAATAATATCAAGATTGTTTTTCAGTCTGTAGTCATGTTAAAATTATAAAGCAGTCCATTATCAAACACTTCCAGGTATAACTAGGTATTAATACTGGGTGAGTATATTTTATTAAATCCATAGTCACTTATTATTGTAGCTACTAACATAGGTATTTTATTAAAGTAAACATTATGCAAAAAAGGAGTATAAGATAGGTTAAGAGAGGCTGAAGAGATGACTCAGTGGATAAAAGAACTAGACTGCTCTTCCAGAAGTCCTGAGTTCGATTCCCAGAAATCATCTGATGGCTCACATCCATGTGTAGTGGAGTCCAACATCCTCTTCTGATGTGTCTGAAGACAGCAATAGTGTACTCACATACATAAAATAAATCTTTTTCAAAAAATAGTTTAAGAGGAGTCTGACTTCTATGCCTTTATATCTTCCTTTTGCTCCCAAATCTTCTTTTGTCTTCTGCTGCTAGCTTCCATTCCCTTCGAATAAGTTTCTCTCCATATATGGAATGTGCCAGGGTACTCAGTGAATCCTTTAATTCATCTCTGTCTCATAATATCATAAGAAAATGAGTTGATCTTGTATAATTTATTCATATTAGTATCTTCTCTTATCTATTTGAAGTAGTCTCTGCTTTTTGCACAGTGTGCAACAATTTTTCCTAATATGAAAATGTCACTGAGCTGTCATTTTATTTGTTATACAACAATTTCTCTAATTCAAGTAGATTCTATAGTTACAGCTAGGCAATCCATCTACCAATTTGCTGCATGAGATGTTTTCTTCATCTTCATATAGCATGTAACAATATTGAATACTGCATCTTAAGTATTGAAATTGGCTATCAAATACATTGCAAATAAACAGGTCTTGGATTGGACAAATTGTAGTAAAAAGTGTTTAAAAATAATAAATCATCAAGAAGCTAGTTTTGAGATAATTTCATAAAAATATTAAGTATGTATTCATATAATTCATTCACAATATGATTTTATAAAAGAAAATGTTCATGTATGTGTATTTAATTCTTTATAAGCAAATTAAGACTGCAGGACATTGTATTAACCAGTATATTTTTTTTCATTATGGTTTGGTTTTCTTGTTTTGTCAAGATGGTGTTTCTCTGTGTAAGAGTCCTAACTGCCCTGAAATTTACTTTGTTGAACTCCACCTGACTCTGTTTCCTTAGTGCTGGGATTAAATTCATGTGCCAGCATGCCTGCCTTTACTACTATTTCTAACTAAAATTTTAGAAATATGTTTAGAATTATAGGGTTTAAATCCTAGTCAACTTAAGTATTTCATATGAAGTGACAATGAGTTAGTATGGCATCCAGTTCTATTGGAGCATAATGTGACAATAATCTCTAAATGTTTGCTATTTCCTTTCCATTAAAAACAATTTAAAAATCATTCTTAGCTTTAACTACAGATTGAAATGATCAGTAGTGTAACTGTCTATGAGAATTCAATGGTTAACAAAATTGCTTCTTTATAGAGTTGAGGAAATGGCTCCATGAATAAACCACTCGCAGTGCAAAGACTAGAGTTCAGATTCCCAACACCTGTGCAAACATTGCAGGGTTTTGTTGGCCCCTTGTAATATAGAACTCAGAAGGCCAAGACAGAAGGTACCAGCTACCAGGATTAAATTGACTAACTAAAGTAGCATTTTGGGTGAGCTTTGCATTTAACTGAAAACTTTTAACTCATTTAATAAGATGGGGAGAAATCCTGGAAGACTACTAACATCATTAGCTTTATACACACATGAACATATTAGCATATGCATCTTCCCCACAAATGTACCTGTCCTAATGTAAACAAGCACAGATATATGCATAGTACACAGAAGCATATGTGCAAGATTATATTTGTAATTTTTTCAAAGAATCCAGAGATTAAGCATTAAAAAGACTCTAGTAGAATGATCAACAAAACAAAGACAGAAGAATCAAGAGTTTGATGGCAGACTGAATGAAGGAAGACAAGAAGTAAGAAACAAAGTATAAAGATGAGTAGAGAAAGAAAATAAGGCGGAGCAAGAAAAGAAAAACATTTGGCAATGTTTTGGTCTCCTGAAATATTCTACCTAGAAAGGTTAAGGAATGGCAAAACTTACTAAACCTATCAAGCTATATCATCCTCTGACTGGTGTTGAAATAGAATAACAGTTCTGTCTAGTGAACTGGTGTATTTGTAGGGACACAGATGGTGTTTTTATCTCATTTTTCTACTGAGAGTATGACATTGTAAGTGAAAGGAGTGTATGAAAATGAAGTATTGGCTAGGTAGATGGTGTTGAAGATCTGAATTTGGTTTGAGAGTCTTGGCAGAGATTAGACACTTCTCACACAACCCAGGAAGAATGGATCTGGCAGGAGTTGGTGATCTAATTAAAAGCATTGGCAGCAAAAACAGGGATAAAAGGCAGTGTTTAAAAAAAAGAAGGTATTGCACAGTTAAGAATCAGACTCTGTAAAGAATTGTCAGTTGAATGAAAAAAGAAGGGGAAAAGCAGCCACAAATGCTTGTGAAGAGGTAACTGTCACTTCATACAGTCACATAATCCGCCTTATACGATACAAATCATTTCATTCTTTCCTAATGCAATTATTCTGATTAATTGAAACTTTTACTAACATTTTGGTGAGCACATATTGATTCACAAGGAAGGATAAACATTAAGTATTAAGAGCATTTACAGATTGAGATATGTTTTTGGAAAAGGTACCATTTTAGGGAGAGTAGGATTCCTTAGCAAGAAAAGTCTGCCAAGCCTGAGAACTTGAGTTTTGTCTCCCAAATCTACATGGGAAAAGAGGGAGTTGCAAGAATTTTCTGAATTCTGCATGCTTTCCATGACATCTCACACACACACACACACACACACACACACACACACGCACACACACATAAAGCTATACACACATGTATATACTTTAAATAAAATATTATACTACATTAGAATAAAAGAGAGCTTTGTTCATGTCATTAATATTACTGTATGATATTTACAACATATATGTAAATACATATTACAATCCACATGTAAATATGTAGTCTTTTCTCATACTGTCAAAGAAAGATTGACATATGAATTTCATCTAGAAATCACAGACATAGCTTTAAAATGTGCACTTTTTTATTACAAAGACATGTTTATCAAATAAATATAAACACTATTACCACTATTACTCTTTTCATGGAGGGTAAATAAAAATGATCTATGTAATCTAGTACTTGTTGACTACTGAGAACTTGAGCAGCATACTTCACTGCAACTGATGCCTTGTAGACTTTACCAGGTATCAACTCCTGGAGTGACTCTTCATTCAGTCTTCTTTATGCATCAATACATTACACATGCTTATTTACAGATCTAACTGAAATAAATGTAACCTGAATATTGCCTGAACATTGCATCTCAGAGGCTGACCTATTTAGAATGTTGACCTTCATACTAGTCAACTTCAAATCCACCTTACAAGAACATTCAAGAGTCATGACTACTCCGACTTGAGTAACTCCTATGATTTCCTTTGAAAATGCCTTTAAAATTTTTTAAGCCTGGAATTGATTCATAACAATACAGTCAGTTGGTTTTGGAGAGTAGATTTGCCTTGGTATTTTGTTGTTGTTGTTTTTCATTTTTATTGGTTATTTTATTTAGTTACATTTCAAATGTTTTCTCCCTTCCTAGTTTCCCCCCACAAGCCCCCAACCTCTCCTCCTCCCCCTGCTTCTATGTTTATTCAATAATACTGAACTATAGGTGAAATTCAAATTCAAGCTTAAAAATTTACTTATTTTTTTATCATAGCCCATATTGATTGATACAGATATATTGATGGGGAGAAAATTATATCATCTAAATAAATGAGCTGGACATTGATAATTCTCTCTCTTTTGACTGAACAGGACAAATTGAGAATTTTTAAGTATTTTGCTCTGCTGGAGGAGTAAAATTAGGCCTGTGATACTTGGACAAAAGTGAAACTCAGTGGACCTTAGTTATTCATTGTGCAGTCAAGAATCCCTAGATTTTCCAAGTATTCAAGTTTCTCTTCCTGTTGTTTTGCTTTTTGACCTCCACATGCATTCTCTCGTTATTCATCCCCTTCCATTTCTCTTCCTATTTTCTTCTTTGGTGTGTGTGTGTGTGTGTGTGTGTGTGTGTGTGTGTGTGTGTGTGTGTGTGCATGTGCGTGTGTTGATGTTTTATTTTGTTTTAGTTTTCACACTGAGATACTTGACTGTTTATGTAACACATGCATACATAAGCACATCTCAAGAAATTCCAAACAAACTCCCATAGGATTTCTGTTCTGATTAACTTTCACCTATGATTACTTCCTTTGTGTTACAAGTTTATAACTATCTGGCTTCCACATATTTCATCACTATCTTGAAAGTTGGAGTGTTTATTTAAATCTCTTTCTAGCTCTACTTTCCGTCATCAGACAAGTTGTACATTTATTAAATTATTATTAAATTCAATTACTGAAATTACGGTCACAGAACCAAACATGAAGGGTGTGCTTTTTTTTTCTTTCTTTCTTTTTTGACAATTTAGTCCAAGTATTTAGTCTATTCTATTTATTCTTTCCCCTTTTCCTCTTTCATTTTCCATCCATATAGTCAGCCCTCCAAGATCTCTTTTCCACATCCTTGTGTTTTTATATTTTTTTCTGACCTACTGAGTTTATCAGGACCTTTTATGTGCTATGAATTTGTAACTATCTGTTGGAGCCTGTGCCATATCTGTCTCTGACTCCAGAATCCATTAGTTGCCAAAAGTTCATTAGAGAGTTAGGGCTCCATGAACTCGTCCATAATTCACTGACAGCTGTGGACAGGCCCAGACATGTGCATGTTGAGCACTGGAGGCTTCCATTGTTGTGGAATTGCATTACAACGGCTCTGCCATTTGCTGGTCACTGATGTGGTTCATAACTAGTAGAGATAACAGTTTGCCTCCATTGATAGCTTTGCAAAGCTTCTACTGTAGCCTTAGAACCTAGACCCCTATAACTGTAATCCCTGTAGTTTTTTCCAGCATCTTTTTTCATACACAGGATCTTTACTACAAGACAAATAGAAAGTGGGCCTGGTCATTTCACAGAGAAGCAGTAGTACTCAGCTAGATTATACCACTTTTTATCACCTGATCTTATATGCTGTGATGAGTTAAGTGATTTAATTTAGATTGTTTATAAAATTAGTTCAGTTGTATACAACATTTGCCAAGTGTAAGTAGATTTACAAAAGTTGCTAAAATAGAAAAGAACAAATAAAGATTATTACTAGGAAATATAAATGTTTATGTTTTGTAATCATTATTTATAGTATCTTAAAATCAGAAGAGTATTTTCTATATGCTTTATGCAGACTGAGCACACTCATTAATTCATGTACTATTTATTCAAGAACTTTCATCTTGTATAATAAATGGCTGCCAGAATTATTATGAATATAAACAGGTATTATAGATTTTTTTGTGTAAATCACGCAGCCAAGTAGTTTACCTAATTAATTATTCATTTTAATGCAATAGAGCATGAATATGGAGTTGAAAGATAGATGAATAAAAGTACATTATTAACTAACTCATGAACAAAATATTCAGTTCCTATCAAATCATACTCAGTGCAGTAAATTAACTTTCAGTTAGTTAAGTCTTCTTCACAAGGAAAGAGTGATGATGAACTGTTTTAAGCATGTACATGAGTTCAGGGAATTCTATTAAATTAACTTGACTCAATAATGTTTTAAAAATAATAACAGGCTGCTATTCTCAACTGAGCAGAAACATTGTCAAAATTCACAAGGTGATTGGATTTCCTATCTCTACCTTTGACTTACTGTAAAACTACATTAGGTTAAAATAACTAAGTATTTATTTGTGAAGCACAGTAAATTCAACGAGAAAAGAAATACTTAGATTCATGAAATGAACTGTTATACTTATAAATGTGGATAGATATTTACTTTCTGGACATAGAGGAAAACTTAGAATATGTTTGAAAGTATAAGCTACATGTACTTTTTTTAATGAAAAAATAGTACAAAAACTAATTTGTATCATCAAACACTATTGAAAATTCCTTTAAAATTATATATTTGGACATCACTTAGAGATATACTTTAAAAAGATCTAATTTTAAAAATGTTACAAATAAATTGAATTACCTGGGTGGTGGTTATATATATACTCTTAATCCCTTGGGAGATAAAGGCTGAAGGATTTCTGAGTTCAAGGCCACCCTGGCCTACATGGTGAGTTCCAGGACAACCAGAACTACACAAAGCAAACCTGACTTAGAAAAAAAAAATACATAAATAAGTAAATGAATATAAAAATAATTTCTGACTGACATTAATATTTTAGATGACCAGGTTATCCATGTTCTTTTATGGCACTTAGTGATTTTTAAATTAACAGAAAAATACATTAGGTAAAAAAATATAAAATAAAATCTTTTATTTAATCTTCCTTTTTTCCTGTTTTTATAAAGATTAATTTGGTATATTTTATGTGTATGAGTATTTTACCTCCATCTTTTATGGGTATCATGTGCATCCCTAGTTCTCCATGGTTGCAAGTACAGGGCATTATGCCTGTGGAACTGGATTTGTAGAGTTTGTGAGTTGCCATGAGGATACTGAGAACTGAACACAGATCTTCTGAAGGGTATCAAGTACTCCAAAATACTCAGCAATCTTTCTATCTACTCTTCTATGTTTTACTTTTCTAACTTTGGTATATGTGCATATGCCTATGGACGTTCATGTGTGCAAATGTGTCTATGGAAACTACCGGGCAAACTTGGATGGTCTTCAAAATATCCATCCAACTTTTTTGTGTTCTTTGAGGAAAGATCTCTCAGTGAGCCGTGAGGTTTCCCAGTTGGGCTAGCCTGGCTGTTGAACGAGCTAAAGATGGAGCCTCCGAGATCCATCTTCTAGGCATGACAGTTCCAGCAGGCATCATCCTGAGTGTTAAGTTTTCCCAAGGCTTATGGGCCTCATCTTGAATATCAAGTCCATTACTGATTTAAGGATTTCATCATTCCCACTCTTCTCAGTCTTTATGGTTCAAATATATCTTTTTAATTTCATATTTGACATGAATGGTTATAATGTTTATAGGTACAGGTAGATTTGGAGAAATTAGGTTTAAGTGAACACATTAATAGTGAGACAATTCTACAAAGATGAAGTGAAAAACTTTTTACAAGTTAGGAACTCATAAATCCTGCTTGTGTACACGTGACAAACTGTTTTAGGTTTATAGACTCAGTAATTGTCTTCCTACCTTATGTTATACAGACCTTTGTTTTCTTTTACTGAAGATGATTCTAGATTACCATAGGTTGCTGGCTCCTTTCCTCAAAATAGGCACCTAAGAAAAACATGAAGCAAAAGATTATAAATGAATTCGAGGAATTCAAGCAGCACACAAAGCCTGACTTATCCCCATGGATATTAAAGACTGCTTTCGAATTAATATATTCATGGAAATTGAGTTGCTACTGTTGAGATAAAAGTGATTTCAGAGGCACATTTAAGAGGAATGAATTGGAATGAACCTTTTAAAAATGATTCTTTTCTCTGTTCTCCATGCTCACCCTGACATGTTTTACTGGATTCCTACAGATAATATCAATGCATCACTAAATCTGTGTGTGGATGACAAGCAGAAGATGGTATTTAATGACCACATACCCCCAGGCCCTCTCTGTCATAGCTCCTTAAGTGGAGCTTCGAGACTACAGATGCATGTGTTACAAGCACTCTTGGCTTGCTGCTCCTTGGTTAAAATGCTAACCAAGTTTAAGAAGTTGTCTCCAACCACATTGGCTATACTGGCCTCCTTAGAATTATTCAGATATCACTTCTCGGCCTTTTGGCTAAGATCAAGTGTAGAATTATTCAGAGACATACTGGACTGTTTTCTCACACTTAAAACATATGGCAACGGATTAACGTCCTAGAACTCACCTCTCATCTCTTTAAATAGAATTTAATCACATTGTTGACTACTAGTCATCATACTAGTAGTATGCACATATCAATACTAGAGAATATATGAGCACTGTAAAAATTGTACTTAATTTTGAAAGAAACAGAGCAGATACATTTATTTTCACACATTATCATTTAAATAAACACTATAAACTTTACTCATCTTATCCTAGACCAGTCATCCTTGCTTTACTGTAACATACCCTAAGACCAGGTTCTTGGAATTATTTGTTTAATTTTATGCTTAGCTTGTCTCCTTATACAATGTCATGAATATAACCCTATATTAAATATCACTTTAGATTTATTTTCGACTATTTATAGATCCCACACACAGCACGTATTTCCTTGGCAGTACTAAATAGCACTACTGGCTATCTGGCTGGTTGTGGTTAATTTCCTTTTCTGAGAATTTTATCTACTATGTCCTCCTATGTTTCCATCTGAGCCAGCACTAGAGAAATGGGCTCTACAAGATTTCCTGTCTTCCTGCTACTAACACTTATTTAGCAGACTGAAATTGAAAATTGCTACAAACCAGGGCTAAAGGAATGTGCTAGTAACACAAATTAAACTCAATGCTGTGATTCCCATAGCCACTGCATTTTAAATATCACAAGCCTGGAGATGAGTTCGTTCCAGTATTTGAAAATCATAATCTGTTTCAACAAAGAAATCACACCCAGTCAATGACAAGTAAAATCTTAACACATGGCTTTGCTATTTCATTTTTATCTTGCTTGCTAATGTAAAGAAAATATCAACCAACTTTCATGTCAAAACCACACTTGCTGCTCTGCTGGAACCAGAAGTTGTCTAATGAGTATGTCAGAACGTACCACCCTCAAATATGCCATTCTGTCATATTGACTATTTTGAGTTAAATGAACTTGAGAAAGAGAAGATGCAAGAAAACATTCTAATCTTTCTTCTTCTCTAAACAAGCAAGAGATAAAATTCTCTCATGAAATTCTTTCCTTATACAGAAATGAAAGTGATAATCTTACAATTAAGGATAGGAATTGAAAGTTAGAAATACTCTGTTGGATATTGGGAAAAATGGCTGATTTCCCTGAGGGCCAGCAGAAAGAATGGAAAAATGCAACCTCAGGAGGTAGGAGTTTGGGGGGGTGGTTCTTTCCAGAATGTATCAGAGACTTGGGAGGTGAAAGACTCTCAGGACTCATAGAGACAAACCTTAGATGAATTGCCCTACACTGGGAAAAGGGAAATTGTAGAGCCCACCTCCAGCAGAAAGATAGGGCAACAAGTGAGGGGTGGGATTGCCATTCCACAGTCAAAACTCTGATCCACAATTGTTCCTGTCTGAAAGAACTGCAGAGATGAAAATGGAGAGGAGCCTGAGTAAAAGAAGGTTCAGTGACAGGTCCAAAGTGGAATCAAGCTCAAGGAGAGGCTCTAAAACCTGACACTCTTATCCAGGCTATGGAGAACTCACAAAAAGGGTCATAGCCTGACATCCCTCCAAAATACCCAACAAGCAGCTGAAAGAATCAGAGGGAGATATTTGTAACCAGTCAATGGCCAGAAGTTCCTGACCCCTGTGGTTTGAATTAGGGGAAATCTGGAAGAAGCTGAAGAGGAGGGGAACCCTGTAGGAGGACCAGCAATCTCACTTAAGTTGAACCCCTGAGATCTCTCAATTTCTGGAACACCAACCAGGCAGCATACACCAGCTTATATGAGACCCAAAACATATACAGCAGAGGACTACCGGATTTGGATTTAGTCAGAGAAGATGCTCATAACCCTGAAGATACTGGAGGCCCCAGGGAGTTTAGAAGTATTGTGGGGGTGTGTGGGTGGTGCCATTCTCATGGAGATAAGGGGCAGGGAAGAAGTATGGAGGTAGACCAGGAGGGGAATAAAATCTGTAGTTTAAAATAAATAAATAAATAAAAAGAATAAAAAGATTTACTTTATGCAAAATGAAGAAAAAAAAGAAAAAAAGATAAAGGAAAAGGAAAGTACAACTGTTCTCTTAACCCCTTCTTAACAGTCAAATTCTACATCTAAAGTGCCCTTTTTCATGTTTCTTTTCCTAAGGCAAATTTTCCTGATATGTGAAATAACTTATTTTTCTCAAATAAATATTTAACTCTCCATGACTGAATAAATCCTTCAAAAAGGTATTCAAAAGATATCTTAACAAAGATGATCCAGCATGTCCTAATACATCATTTCATAAATTTTATCTTAGGATTAACTGTAATCACTTCATGATCTGTTCATTGCATTTTGGATACATATGTACATATGTACATATCATACTTAATAAATATTTACATTTGTAATTACTTTAGAGTAATCATACTCAAAGTCAAAGCAGATTGAAACTCCAAGTCAAAGGAGAAAGTGATTACATCCTCTTTCTCTCTGGTACATGTTTGCATTTTCAATTCCAGACATACAGAAAGATATTGAGTACTCAGTTTTAAGAGATTCACAAATTATTCTTGCTAACCATGTACTTGGTTTGAAAATGTTACTTATCCTACTTTAAAGGTTAAACCATAGAGGTCTATTCTAGAACATTTAGACAGAGTTCTCCAAAGAAGTGTGATATAGCAGGGTGGAGAGTTTCTACTGGTTCTTCCTTTCTTATTTCCATGTGCAGAGTATTTTACCAGTAGTTATTTGGGGCATAAATATTCTTGAGCTAAAATGCCTGATCCTCAAATAGTGAAGAGGAAAAACTCAATTCTCATTGGTTATCAAGTGTACTTTTTGTCATGCGTGGTCATTTACCACATTATTTTTCAAGAAGGGAAGATTAAATTCCTAAATTATAATGGCTGCTTTAGTATTCATTGACAAATCAAACCATTAAGGAGTATCTCAAAAGTTATTTTAATAGTATCAAAATATGAGATGAAAAAGTTAGAAAGCAGACTTTCCAAAATTTTATTAACTAATAATATCACTTGTAGATGATTAGTAAACTTTATTTTTATAAATAACTTTCAATTTCAAATATATTAGAAAGGGTGGAATAGAGGTGCAGCTCAGCAACAGAGAGCTTATTTAGTATGTGAGGAGACCTGGGAATTACCCACAGCATCACAACTAATTAATTAATTAACTAGCACAAAGGAAAAATGAATTCTGAATCTCCTTCTCAATTCGGAATCCTTCCACCAATATCAAGAGCAATAGGTGAGATCTTTTTCAGTCTATTAATTTCATGAGAAAATAGTTTGCTTTCTTAAGTGTATATTTTGTGCCTATACAAAAAGACAAACATTTCTGTGTCTACTGTTCACTATATATGAAATAGACATGTTTGTACCATAACTGCTATGAACATACTGGAGCATATGTCCATGTGCTATGAAAAAGAATCTTTTTTGGGTAGATACCAAGGAGTGATATAGCTAATATAGCTGGTTCTTGAGTCATAAATATTCCAAGTACTCTGAGAGAATGCCAGATTTCCAGAGTAGTAAGCATCTATAGAATGTGACAGAGAGCTAGGATAGTGGAGGGTCCCAGGAGTCTATTGGGTTGACCTTAGCTAAAACTCACAGAACTAGAAATATGGATCCTGAAAAGGCCACGTCTTGTAGGCAGGAAGGACCACCTGTGAAAAGATACATACACCAACCTACTCACAAAATTTTCACTCCAAATTTGTTCAGTCTACAAGATATGTACGGATAAAGATGGAACACAGACTGAGGGATTGGTCAATCAATAAATGGTCCAACTTGAGATATATTCCTGACATAATTAATGACACTATTTTTATTTGCAGACCAGAACCTAACATAAAGCTCCTTTCAGAGATTTCATCCAGCAGCTGACTAAAACAGATACAGAGATCCATAGCAAACATTGGATGGAGATTGGGGATTCTTATGGGAGTTAGGAGACTGAATGAGGGCCCCAAAGGAGATATGAACTCCACAGTGTAAAATAACCTGGAATCAGTTTCAGAAACAGAATAACTAACAAAAGACCATACATGGGCTGTACCGAGGATTCCCAGACATTTTTAGCTGATGTGCAGGTCAAATATCTTGTGGATTCTCCAATGACTGGAGTAGAAGCTAGCTGTTGCCTTCCTGCCTAACTGCTCTGCTTTGTCTGCCTTGTGTGCAGAACCCTGCAGAGTACTGTGTCAGAGTGGGTGTATACCCAAAGTGTCTTCCACCCTTCCAGAGGAGAAGAGGAGCAGGCAATGTGAAGAAGTAAATTAATGGGAAAAGAGGAGGAATGCAAGATGGGAAATAGGGAAAGTCATAATGAAACACATTTCTTTGATATTACCTTTAATAAGCAAACAAATGCATCAATCTTTTCCTGCAATTTAGAACATAACATAATTTGGATAACTCATAATTCTCATTAAGGATACATTAATGGAAAATGTCATTTAAAAATGTGGGTTCTACTACAGCTTGAGTATTTGAAAAAGTGAGTTTTATTAATCTATGTTTACGTGTAAAAGGATGGATGTGTGTGGGCATGCATCTATATATAAATGCACCTGTAAATTCACATTATATATATGTACATATATGGATATACATGCATATATCATGAAAACATACATATATATGTATATATAAATGTATATATGTATATATATACATATATATAATGTAATATTTTAAAATTTCATGTTTGTTAATTTTCTTTGGAGATTTTTCTGAGCTAAAAGCAATTATTTGAATTGTCTTATTGAAACTTCTTTCATATTTGCTGAAGAAATGATATGAGGTTTTCTGATATTTACATTCTGCCCAAATGTTTCTGTTGGGAAAGACAAATTATGCCCTATATTTGCTTCTTTTGACAACGGTATTCTATGACAGGAATTTTCATTCTTTTCTCAATCATCTGTTTTGCAACTTTAATCTGGTGGAATCAGAGCAAAAATTTTAAAGATCAGCAGAGTCCTACAAGCTTTCCACTTGCCCTTTTATGAGAATGTTATTTCTAGCATGTTAAGAGTTCCTCTCTCTCATCCTTCCTATATCCTGTTAATTTGTGTCGTTAACATAATGACTTCTCATCACCATACTAGTGTGAAGGAAGCACTGTGGCTTGCTGAGTGACAGATGAGTACAAGCAGCTAAGATTTTTCTGTGTAAGACAGTGATTGTGAACTTAGGGCATTAACAGAAAAACTTGATTGTAACAGTATATTCTAGTATCTACTTGGTAATTTTTAAAGCCATGTGGCTATTAATATTTAAAGTATATTTAAAGTATATTTATATAAGAGCACTAAAATTTTTAAGAAGTATAATTATTATTCATTCGTTGATGAAAAAGTATCAGGAGTTATTTAATAATGTCTGACAATTCAGCTAATTTATTTTAGTATTTCTCAAACCTAGATACTTTATTGATAGTTTATCATAAGATCAAATGTAAAATTGGCATAAATCTTGGAACTTTTAAAATCTATTACTCTCCAATTTTGCTTATTCTTCATAAAAAGGAAAATACTTATTTTCAAGAAAGTTCCCCTAGGAGTTGATGACTTATATTCATTTTTATGATCATCTCATAGTCTTGAAATATCTCATATATCTTTATATGAGATACTTGTATTATGAGGTATATATGAGATATGAGAGCATCTAACAAATGCCCACACATCTGCAGTGCAAATATGCATGTTGTAGACAGGGAAATACAGGTTTACTTAAAAAGTGTTGAATTGTAGTTTATATGAACAGAAAGAGTGATTAGTCTAAAACTTTTGTATTACTATAAAAGCAAGACAAATATTGGTATCTAAAACTAGCCAAGTTACCTAAGTAGATTGAGGTAATATTTTTAAATTTAGCTGAAAAGATTAACTTAGCTAGAGTTATAAATCTTGAATATTTGTTTCTATTGTTAATCTATTTTTTTGTAAACCTTAGTTTGCATGTGTGTGTGTGTGTGTGTGTGTCTGTCTGTCTGTGTGTGTTTGTGTGTGTGTCTGTGTGTGTGTGTGTGTGTGTGTGTGTGTGTGTGTGTGTGTGTGTGTGTGTCTGTGTGTCTATGGGAGTGTGGGATAAAAGCGGTGGCAGGGCTGCATAGGAGAAACCTGGCAGGTGGAGCCCATATAGGGGAACTCAGGCAGGCAGACCTGCATAGGGGAACACTGGCTGGGCCCACGCAGCACACCTGGGTATGAACAGTGGGCACCTGAGTCCATGTAGAGCAAGAGACTGCCTGGCTAGCAGGGAGGTCTTTGCCCAGAAGGCCGGGCGGTGCAAAGGGCCCCGGGTATCTGTAGAAAAATATTGACTGAGAAGCTGGGTCCTTTCTTGGTGGCTGGAACACTGAGGCCTGCTCTACATTTCTATGCGGCGGGTTTTGATTAAAAAGAGACACAACTTGAAAATAGCATCCTTAGTGAGGTAACACAATCACAAAAGAACACACATGGTATGCAGTCACTGATAAGGGGATATTAACCTCGAATCTCAGAATACCCAAGACGCAAATCACATATCAATAGATTTCCAAGAAGATGGAAGGAGAGACCCCTGGTCCTGGAAAGACTGGATGTAGGGGAATACCAGGAAAGAGAAGCAAGAGGGGGTTGAATGGGGAAAAGAGGAAGGGAAAGGGGCTTATGGGACTTTCAGGGAGGGAGGAATCAGGAAAGGGGAAATGATTTGGAATGTAAATAAAAAAACTTAGAAAATATAAAAAAATAAAATAAAAAGAGACAGTTCATAGTTTCAATACTTTATTATAGAAAAGTAGGAAAAGAAAAGGAGATAGAGAAGTAAAGAGAGAAAGAGAAGATAGAAGAATGAAAGCTGGCCATGACCAGGTGGAAAGAGGTGAAACAGAAGACAAGAGAAAGATGAGAGAGAGGCCAGAGAGAGGTTAGAGAGGGGCAAGAGAGGGCAGAGAGAGCAAGGAGGGGCAAGAAGCCTTCTTGTATAGTAGTCTGGGTTACCTGGCAACAGTCATGTAACTGTGGGACAGGGAAAGCCTGACTTTAGCTAGGTGACTGTAGGGGAGAAGTCCAGCCAGAACGCTAGGGACCTGGGGCATGGTCATACGTGATTGATGGCCACAGAGTTATGGAGTTGAGAGGTCAGCAGTCTGGGAGCATGACTCATGGGTTCCATCCCTAGTAAAATGTTCTTTTTTTTTTTCTTTTCTAAGTTTTTTATTTACATTCAAAATCATTTCCCCTTTCCCGATTCCTCCCTCCCCGAAAGTCCCATAAGCCCCCTTCCCTCCCTCTTTTGCCCATTCAACCCCCTCTCGCTTCTTTGTAATGGCATTCCCTTAAATCCAGTTTTTCCAGGACCAGGGGTCTCTCCGTCCATCATCTTGGAAATCTATTGATATGTAAATTGTGTCTAGGGTATGCCAAGATTCTGGGTTAATATCCCCTTATCAGTGAATGTATACCATGTATGTTCTTTTGTGATTGGGTTACCACACTAAGGATGATATTTTCAAGTTCTGACAATTTGCCTGGGAATTTCGTGAATTCATTGTTTTTAATTGCATAGTAGTATTCCAATGTGTAAATATACCACATCTTCTGAAACCGTTCCTCCGTTGAGGGACATCTGGATTCTTTTCAGCTTCTGGCTATTATAAATAAGGATGCTATTAACATAGTGGAGCATGAGTCCTTATTGCGTGAAGGTAAAGCCTCTGGGTATATGCCCAGGAGTGGTATAGCCGGATCCTCCAGGAGTGTCATGCCCAGTTTTCTGAGAAACCGCCAGACTGCTTACCAGAGTGGTTGTATCAGCTTGCAATCCCACCAGCAGTGGAGAAGTGTTCCTCTTTTTCCACATGTTCTCCAACAACTGCTGTCTCCTGTGTTTTTGATTTTGGCCATTCTGACTGGTGTGAGATGGAATCTCAGGGTTGTTTTGATTTGCATTTCCCTAATGACTAAGGATGATGAACATCTCTTTAGGTGCTTCTCACCCATTAGGTATTCTTCAGGTGAGAACTCTTTGTTTAGCTCTGTACCCCATTTTTATAGGGTTACTTGGTTCTCTGGAGTTAACTTCTTGAGTTCTTTGTATATATTGGATATTAGCCCTCTGTCGGATGTAGGGTTGGTAAAGATCATTTCCCAGTTAGTTGGTTGCCACTTTGTCTTTTTGACAGTGTCTTTTGCCTTACAGAAACTTTGTAATTTTATGAGGTCCCATTTGTCAATTCTTGATATTAGAGCAATATTAAGCTATTGGAGTTCTATTCAAGAAATTCTCCCCCGTGTCCATATGTTCAAGGGTCTTCCCTAGCTTCCTTTCTATTAGTTTCAGTGTGTCTGGTTTTATGTGGAAGTCCTTGATCCACTTGGAATTGAGCTTAGTGCAAGGAGATAAGAATGGGTCAATTTGTATTCCTCTGCATGTTGACCTCCAGTTGAGCCAGCACCATTTGTTGAAAAGGCTATCTTTTTTCCACAGGATGGTTTTAGCTCCTTTGTCAAAGATAAAGTGACCATAGGAGTGTGGATTCATTTCTGGGTCTTCAATTCTGTCCCATTGATTTACATGCCTGTCACTGTACCAATACCATGCAGTTTTTAACACTATTACTCTGTAGTACAGCTTGAGGTCTGGGATACTGATTCCCCCAGAGGTTCTTTTACTCTTGAGAATAGTTTTAGCTATCCTGGGTTTTCTGTTATTCCAGATGAATTTTTGAATTGCTCTTTCTAACTCTATGAAGAATTGAGTTGGGATTTTGATGGGGATTGCAATGAATCTGTATATTGCTTTTGGCATGATGGTCATTTTTACTATATTAATCCTGCCAATCCATGAGCACGGCAGATTTTTCCATCTTCTGAGCTCTTCTTCAATTTCTTTCTTCAGAGACTTGAAGTTCTTGTCATACAGATCTTTCACTTGTTTGGTTATTGTCACACCAAGATACTTTATATTGTTTGTGGCTATCGTGAAGGGTATCATTTCTCTTACTTCTTTCTCAGCCTGCTTATCCTTTGAGTATAGGAAGGCTACTGAGTCTCCAGAGTAAGCCTTGCTCAACCAGGCTACAGACTGCCTTACATGGTCCCACATGGGAGTATATAAAATTGGCTGAGAGCAGAAATAAAAACCACATGTTTAAACATTGATGAAGTAGAAATGTCTGGTTATGTCATGTAATACAGACTCATGTGGTATTTTACTGAAGCAGACTCTAGCGGTATTTGCTGAGGCAATAACTATGGAAGGACAGATGTTTAGAGAGAGGATAAATACGACTCAGGGAACAGTGACAAGACACTTTTATAGCTAGCCTTGAAACACTTGGTGGGTCTCACTTCTTCACTGATCATTACATCGTTGAAAGAGACAATACAGAGAATTTTTATTCGCATCTTAACTGCTTTTAGTTGCTCCCATTGTTTGTGCAGAGGCCTGGTTGTTTCTGCTGGATTGTTCCAATGGTGCTGATTTGTATGTGGTATCCTGACACTAATGGACTGGACTGTTGGTATTCTGATAAAACAGAGATTGTAATTGCCCCCCAAAGAACTACTTCTAAACAATCCTCCATCCTCTTCTATTTACCATCTTTTCTCCCCTACCTTTGAATGGTAGGCTAGAAGGGGATTAGGATCATTTGAGAACCCATATTAAAAGTAATTTTTAAAAGACCTAAGCCTTTATATTGAATATCAAAATTAAAATAAATAGGGAAAATTCTGTATTAGAAGTCCTGAAAAGGAAAATACACCTTTTGACTGGTAACAAGTATAGTTAGTTACTAGACTTATATCATCAAATTCACGTGCAAGATGACATATTTGAGTATTAGTTGGATTTAAAACAGTAACTATAGTCTAAAAAAACAACTTTTCTTTGGTGATAAAGGAAGATTTAATAAGATGCCAAATGCAATATTAAAGACATAAAGACGTACTGTGGTGATCAACTCATCCCAAAAGTACAAAGGACAACTATGATGAAGACTGTTAGGATACAAGTAAGTTTGACTTATGACAAAATTTAAGTTATTTTATTATTCTCCACAGATTTGTATTTAGTATAATTTCTGATTTTGAGAATATTGAATCACCTCTCATTTACTGAACTTATTCATCTGAAAATGTCACCGAGGAGAAAAAATAGATTACAGAGAGAGCAGTAGTTACTTCAATAGTGACACTGAAGTCTGTTAATAAAGACTTTTGACTCATAGCTGTTCTAATTATTAAGAATACAGCTATAGCAACTTGACCATTAGACTTCACTATGCTCTATAGTTTAAAAAAGATTTCCCTAAGTTATAGGACAACAAAGACTCATCAGGTTTACATTTTCAAAGGACTGCTATTTCTCTTGTTTTTGGAACCACTGGATGTCATTGATAGCCTTTAACTACATTATCTCGTCCCAAAGGTAGTATGTCATACAGATTGTGGCATATGTGAAGTGGGAATTTTTGGTCTTGTTGGCCATCTAATTGTGTTGTGTGATGTTTTTCTAAAGACTGTCTTAGGAGATGATGTTTTGCTGAAGCATGACTTATGAGGGGATGTTTTGCTAAGAACAGACACATGGTGATTTTCTGTAACCTCCCTGATGAAAAGGCATGTGATGTTCACCTGGAGCTGATGCTTGAGAGGATATGTGATGTTTGGAAAGATTATAAGAATAACTCAACAGACAATGGATGATGCTCTTGCAGCACTTTGCTGGTCTTTGCTGATCCTCACTTGTTATGACTTTGTAGATAGAAACACACTAGTATTCTGGGTACTTAAGGCCGATCCTCATGGTTTCTTCTGGATGAAGCCAATTCTATTCATTCATGTTCCCTGTTTACTGAGTGGACTGGACTCATGCTGCTGCTTTGTGTTTGGTATTTTTCATTGGACTGGACTGCTGACAGTGAAGATTAGAATCTCCCCAAAGAACTATTTCCAAACATGTACACAACCCCTCTTTCCTATTAACATTTCTTTTCCCCTATCTCTGGTGGGTAGTGGGCTAGAAAAGAGGTTGGAGCATTAAAGAACCATAATTAATGTAGGTTTTGCAAAATGTAAGCCAACACAGATGTTTCAGATCAACAATTTTAACAAATGTTAAAAATAAAACATTTATTATGCTTGAGGCTCTAAGTTTTATTCCATCCCTAACACTGAGAAACAAAAATGAATTTCTATTTGTTTCCCACTCTAATGAGTGTTGAAAGCTTGACCAGAGTCTACTTATTATGGATATTATATACAAAAACATACTTATATAAAATATTATATATATATATGTAAATAAAATTTCATAAAGTAACATAAATATCTATCCTTATATTTAAATGTTTATGTTAATATACAATGTTTAGATTTCAAAATTTGTATGTTTCAAAGAATCAAATTAGAAGAACTTAGAGCTTATTATTTAAACTAATATACAGGATATTTTGGAACAATTTAAGTAATTTTGTCTCACATAGATATCCATTTGAAAAACAATTCAAAATACAATCATATTATTAATAAACCAATAATGAATTGCCATTTGTAAAGACAAAAGTATTATCAAGGAGAAAACCCAAATGATTCATTTACTATCACATATGAATATATCACATATGAATAGTAAAGCAATAGAAAACCTCTTGTGCAAAAACAATAGCATGAAGACTAGGTGCAGGTTTCTTTATAACAAATTAAAACACCAAATTCCCAGGCTAGTGTTAATAAATGGGGACAATAAGTACTTGCTGGAATCAAAACCACACATTGAGAACTGGTTATCGAAATTGAAATTGAAAGCCACAGAAATCTGTAAAAACAACAAAGCTGTTCATTCATTGAGCAGATGTTTCCACAGTGATGCCCTTGTGTCAGCCACTCCCCCAGGTTCTGGAAAGGGTTTGTTAAAGTGAATAAAAGACTACTTAAGTGACAGAAAATCTGATTTTCTTACACTTGCTTTCTACTTGTTATTAAAATTGAAGAGATAAGATGTTTTGAGAGGATTAGAGCTGCACTTTTAAAATTGTCATAAAATTGACTCCCAAAGTCAAATGAATTCATGTAAAATCTTACACATGGTAAAAGCCAAACAACCAATATGTCAGGAATTTTGGAACTTCTTTGCTGAATTTCTTTTGTTCCCTCTGGCAACTGAAAACAAAATAAAGGCCAGACATACCTGCCTTCATATTGTATCTACCTCCTTTGCTTTAAGACAGATATGTGATTGATGGCACATGGGCATGTCAGTCATTCTATTTGACTTCCTAAAAGCAGATGATACATAAGATTTCAAGATTAAGGACATAAGATTAAAAGCAAATGATGTTACTTCCTGTACATTTAAATAATATTCCCCTGAACCATGGTAAGATATGTGAATCTGTCTAGTCATTGTTCTAAAACTATATTTATATATATTCTAGGAGCAAAATAGGTTTGCAGATAACTCTATGATAGTCACACACATACTCATGAATGTAATCACTCACATGCCTGTATACATGTACCAAACAAACATAGGCATGCTCTGGGAACTAGGCTATCCTCATAAACAACAAATATATTCCTTACCATGTTGCAAATTCAGAACTGAGATAATACAGACCAGATACTCCCTTAACCAAGATAGTTTAATTCAGTGTATTTCTATCCTACTAGCTTTTTTTTTTCCTAGTTAAAACTAAAATATATGTCAAGGGGCTGAAGAAATGGTATAGTAGTTAAAATAACTTATCTCTTTTGAAAAGAACCCAGATTCAGTTCCAAGCACTGACATTATATCTATAACAGCAGTCCTATAACATCTGACAGTATATTCTAGCTTCTCTTTTCACAAGGCATATATGAGATACATATTCAAATACTGATTTTGTTTTATTAAGAAAGAAAATAAGGAAATGAGGGAAGGAAAGAAAGAAGGAAGGATGAATGCAAGGAAAGAAGGAAGAAAGAAAATATGAAAGGAAGAAAGAGAAAAAGAAAAGAGGAAAGAAGAAATGAAGGAAAGAAGGAAGAAAGAAAGAAACAAAGAAAAAAGAAAGAAACAAAGAAAGAAAGAAAGAAAGAAAGAAAGAAAGAAGAAAGAAAGAGGAAAGAAACAAAGAAAAAAGAAAGAAAGAAAGAAAGAAAGAAAGAAAGAAAGAAAGAAAGAAAGAAGAAAGAAAGAGGAAAGAAACAAAGAAAGAAAGATGAAAGGACAAAAGAAGGAAGGAAGGAAGGAAGCAAGCAAGCAAGCATGCTGTTTTGTAGAGCTTATGTCAGAACAAATCAAACGGTCTAAGATATGCTGCCTTCCCTTTATGGTCATTTTCTTTTTAATGCTTTTCTTTTTGTCTTTCATTATTATTTTTGTTCTGTTAAGTCCATTGGCATTTTCTGACATTTTCAAGTAAACTCAGTTCTTTGGCCTATAACTCAGGTTGTAGATATAAACAAATAACAAAAGACAACAAAGACAAATTTTTTAAAAGGAATACCCCAATTAGTCAAGACTTGTAAGTTTTAAACTAATAAGCACAAAGCCAATGGAGGAATGTTAAATAATTTAAAAAAAAGAAAAATCAGATTATATAGGCCATTTCATACTTATATGAAAATGCTAAAGTGATTATGAGTTTTGTTATTATATTTATATGTTGGATAAAATTATTAAAAGTATATACATTTCTAGAAAAGCACAAATAACAAACTTGGTGCAATATCAATAAAATTAATAGAGCATAAATAAGAGTAAATTTTTATAATTAGCCAATAATTTATTTTTACTGTTATTTAGAAAACAGTTATATTTGTAGCCCCCTGATGGCCTAGAGCTCACAGAGTACACCAGATCCCCTAACTCTGTCTCCCCAGTCCCTGTATTAAATGTGTATAGCACTACTCTCAGGTGTTTGTAAGGTATTTTAAGATAAAAGGATTTAAGTCTTAAATTTTTTTATGATATAAAAAGGGACAAATATTTTTAAAATATTTAATTGATTTTTTTAAACTCCAAACAATAAAATATTCTAGAAATCTTACCTAGAAAAATTAAATAGTCTATACAGTCATAATAGAAGTCAGAAAAAATAATACTCATAGGTTTTGTTGAGAGTCTGTCAACATCTACACATAACATTTTACATCTCTTAGAATTTATTCCATATACCTTTGCCCCAAAGCATTCATATACAAGTATCAATTTCAGTGAAATTGTGAAAGAAGTCATTGCCTCAGACCTAAACAACCATTTAGTTACAGTTAATCCATGTTTTGCAAAATATTTTGTGTTCTTTTGAACGGTGATCTCAGAAACTAGAGAAACGCTTAACTCCAGTGACCTGGAAACAGAGAAGGTAGAAAAGCTACTTATTGACTTGAGAAAAAGCAGCAAGTAAGGACTTATCTTTAAAAAGACATGAAATTGCTTTATCCAGTCACTTCATAGATCACATTGTCTTAGATCACATCTTCTTAGATCACACTAAGATACCATGTTAGTCTACCTTTAGATTTAGGCCTATGATCAGACAAACTACTGTCTTCATTATATCAAATCTAAAACCAAGGTTTCAAATCATTAAAGAAAATTTGGACACAAAATTAAAACAGGTATTTTGCTATTGTGATTACCTCTGGACGAGTCCAAGCATAGATCAATTTAGCTTGCAATTATAAAAATGTACTTGTCATAAAAACTTATGTGAAATATTCATTAGTGTAAACATAAGTTAAAGCAACAGAAACAAATATATCTCCAAAACCTATTCATCATTGAATGTAAATATACTCACAAGACAGATAAAAGTTAAATTGGTGTAGGTAATGTGGAATATCTATTAAAATACTGAAATATTCTAGAGAAGCAATTGTAGTAAGCAGCAATTGCTTACTAAAGACAGACTATAGAAGGAAAATGAAAATGGAATCTGAATTTCCACTTTCTAAATTTTTTGTGCTATATTTGAAAATGAGAATTAGTCATATGAGTGAAAAAGGCAACATGAATGTTAAATATAAAACTATTTTAAAAACCAATGACCAAAACCATTCTACACACATGGCTGGGTAAAATCTAAGGAAAACCCTCTCACAAGCACTGTACCTTTTCAACATAAAGAAATTGATGTTTATTTAAAATTCCTGACATGAATATTAAAGCTTAAGTTAAATTTGATAAGAAAGTATATGCTACACAAAGTGATAACATAAATGCTAATCATTACTTAGAAACATGCCTTATGTTTGCCATCTCGTGCTGTTTGCTTAGTTAAAATACAAGTGTCCTGAACCATTACAGTAAAATTGATTTGCACTTCTTGTTTAAGTGGTGTGTCTTTCTTGCTTGATTTTTACACTTGCCAACTATTCCATTTCTATTTGATTTAATAGTGCTGTTATTAATGCAACACTGAATTTTTTAAAAGTGAATGTAGTAGAGGATATCAAGACTGATAATTTTCAAATGAAGCACTACACTTTACAGATTTATTTTGTGAACTGAATATAACTTATTTCAATGAGCTACAGTACAGAAATATTAAATTATAACAAGTATAAAAACTACTGCTGAGAAAATTTAAGTAGCATCATATAATGCCACTGTATTTATTCACTGTTAAAAAAAACAATTTATTCACACTTTCAATTTGTTCTAAATCAATTTCAAAACAAAATTATGCTATTCTCCCAAAAGATAGATGATTTACAATAGAATCATAGAGAAAATTTCTAGGTTTATGTCACTTCTTATAGTTATTTGTTTAATAGTCAAAATAATTTCATCTTAATAGCAACTATTTAGGAAATATTCTTCAAGAGGTAACAAAACCAGGTACTTTCTTTCTAATGAAAACATAAATAAAATATTTACAGACTATTTATCTTCTTTTCTGTGTTTTATAACATATACTTAAAAGAATATTTTATGTTAATAAAGAGGTAATTGTAATATAAGTGACATCTCTCTTAAAAATTATCTTTTGTACTACAGCTAACACAAGTTCCTAGTGCTTAAAGTTACTTCAATATAAATAAATAGCAGTTATAAAGGTATGAAAATAAATGATTTTTAATTGTGTAAAAAGATGCATGCACTTCATTTTCCATGCCCTATTTGCAGAAAATCATCAAAGAAATTAGTCAGAACACAGTTGAATGCATGCAAGTCTTTTATGAGTGATGTATTCTTTATCTGGGATATCATGTATCTAGAAATTACTCTTTTACAATGGGGAAATGGTAGAAGGAATATTGAAGACAATTCATAGACAAATATAAACTTTCTATAAAAATATATCAAGCAAAAAACATTGTTATGGTTCTATGTGGATTGTGATAAGTATATTAAATTGGCAAAACTTCAAGAAAATATAATTAGAATGACTGTCAAAGTAATTATAATATTATGGATACAATACACTTAAAAACTATTTCCTTCTTGGTTTTTCTCCCAAGCTATTTCTGATCCTTTCCTATTTTCCAAGTCCTTTTTCTAAATGCTTCCAATTAGTGTTTTGATGAGATAAAGGGACAGACTACAATATTATAGAAAAGCTAAATTTACTTTGTTGATTCACAAGGGAAAGGAATATACCGACTCTTTACTTTTGACTGCTAATATTTTCAAGAAAAAATGTTTCTATATAGTAATTCATCTGTTCATAAAACTACTCTTTCACAACTTATCCAGAAATATTCTTTAATACCTAAGTTCTACATATCCATTCCTGCATCAAATTTTTATATGAATATCCATTCTAATGAATTTGAGGAGAATACTTCATCTCCTAGTAACGACATTATCCAATTTGCAGTGGGTTTATTCTACTCTTCTTTTCATGCCAGATAAAACTCCAATGCATGTCATAAAAATACTATTAGAAAAAAGTATAATATTGTTGTTGCATATGAATACCCATATATGGAAATGAAGGCACATCAAATTATATGTTTGCTCAAGAGTCTGCAGTCTTACTGATTTCCAGTTATGTCTTTAGTTTGGCTAATGGATTGCTGCTCCTTGAATTGTTCATCAGCAGTTCCCGCCAGACTCCCTTAAATGTTATAACCCATTGTCATCACTCTTATCAGAAACTAGAACTTGAATATAAAATTGCATACTACACACTTGAGCCATAATAGGAACCTGGAAGCTTCATTCCTAGTGGCTAGAATTGATAGTATTAATCAAGGGAGTATACACTGCTAGAAGATAAACATAATCAACTTACCCAACTGTGAACCTTGAAAGCTACAATAACAAATGCCTTGGCAGGATATGCCAACTTAAATCCCACAAGATTGACATGAACCTTATGGGAGTAACTGAGTACTTTTTGCTAGGTTTTACATTTGCTATTCATCTCAAGTCTAAGATATGATCATAGTAAATCAATTTTACTTCCATTGTTCCCTTCCTTTGTTCTATTATCACATTTTTGTTGTTTGTTTTCCTTTTATTGTTTCAATCACACTGACAAGACCATATACAATTGAGTTAGCCTTTTTACCATGTACCTGAGGATGAGTTGAGCACCTGGTTCTCCTGCAAAGATTAGAAGTCTGTGCCACTTCACACTGTTTTATGGGATGTTGGGGCCCCAGCCTTAGTTTTTGTGAATGATAAGCCATCCATTTACCAACTAAGCTATATAGCTAGACGTAGTCATGTGTAAAAGTGTGTGTGTATGTGTGTGTGTGTGTGTGTATGTGTGTGTGTGTGTGTGTGTGTGTGTGTGCATGATCATATATATGATCTTAATTTCAAAAGAAAAATTCATGAAGAAAGATAACTCTTTGGCTTCATGATGAAAATCTCATGACATTTATGTCTGAGTCAAAATCATTTAGAAACTTGTATCCCCCTATTTATTATTTAATTAGTGTGATTTTTCACTCCTGTTTTTGTAGCTGTTAACATCTATGCAGCATCAGACCATTGTCAGTTTCTAATTAATGCAGTCAGGTTAACAGAGCAAAATGATCTATTGTGTCTTCGATGAACAATTTTTAAATCATTTTCTAATCTTGTTATGCTGTAATTACCAACTAGTAGTCAAGGCATGTCAACAGGATGCAACGTGAACCTTCTGCTAATTCTGCAGCAATGGTGTTGGTGTGCCTCACTGACCTTTTCAGCATTCTTCTCTGTCAGTGTTTTCTAAACCATTTCTATACAGACATAAAGAACAAACAACAAAAGGTCATTGTTGGAGGCTATATTTTCATAAATGATTAAGAAAAGAAAAATTATTTCTTCTGCATTTTGTAAATGATATTTTTTAACTTTAACTTTTCTCATGATTTTCACATTTTGTGAAATGCTAAATCTACAGAATAAAAACAGCCTTCTGTTGAAGTCCTTGTGGTCAGCCACTAGAAAAACTTTTGTCTTTGATGGGTTATATTTTGTCCTTGCATCTTGCATATATGAAGACATAGATTTTTACAGTAGAATTTTGGAAATAATATTTCCAAAATAGTATTTTCTAATACTTGTAGCAAAGTGAGATGAATAATCTTGATATGGTTTTAAGAGAGCATAATATAATGTTATCTTGTCGACTAATTATAAAATAATTGTAAAATTCAAATACATAGCAGCATTTTCCCCCCAAATCCAAAACATATGAATCTCATAATCTTTGAATATCTACCAACTAAGAGATACTGTCTTTATCTGAGAATTATTGTGTTATGGAAAGAAAATGACATAAACTGCAACTAATGCAGTATTAGTTTTATTTGGAAACCAAAAGAGATGCATCTAAATGTATTAATTCACATATAGAAATTCATACATTCATACTTTCTTATGTGTATTTTATGTATGTATATGTAATGTCCTTTTTCTTATTTTCTTTGCATTTTAATATCTCTTCATACTATATATTGTATATTTTACATATAAATTTAAAGTTTTACAATTTCAACATTGAGTTGCATTAACTTTAACAATATTTAAATCATATACCTATTAATGCATATTGAAAAAATAAAGAGGAAAAGAAACTGCAGACTATAGTGACTAGCATCAGGACTGTCCTTTTGTTGAAGGTTGGGAGACCTGAGGAAGCTCTGATGGTTTTATAGCAGACAACAAGGTATGTTGCAGTGTAGTAGATGATCTCAGAAACAAACTAGGACCAAATTATCCAAGGATTTGTAACTGCTAGAAAAGCCCATGACTTTTTAACGTTAGCAATTTTGCACATTTCTTGCACTGTTTTTGAGGATAACAGAGTGGGGAGAGAAAAGGGTAGATAGAGAGTCTTAAGGACACATCTGAACAAAGTAATGTCATTTGGGTTGAGTATGAGAATTATCCCCACTGATATGTGTGCTCAGAGGAAGACCCAAAGAGTACTGATCCAGGAACTTTCCATTATTTAGAAGTAGAGAACAAGAAAGAGAAACTGTCTTATCTATTATATGAAACAAGTCAGTAAAGCTGTGGCCACTAATTTTAAAACTTTGCTTTAATTTAAAAGATATCCTCAGCTTATCACATGAATGTTAATCTTTCCATAGCTGCATAAATTATGCTAATGAATAGAACAGCCTCAGTTAGATTAAAATGTATCTTTTCCTATGGTGGGAGGAAGGACAAATAATTGAGAAAATAATGCCTAGTAACTTGTGAAATTAGGAAAAAAACAGATGATAAACAGTGCTCTAGATGGGACATCTTCATAAATTTTTGAAATTTAAAGTAGAAAACTAGATTGTTCATTCAAAACTAAGATATCAGTTATTATTGATGTTTGTTGGTTTAAAACAAAGAATAATCATTAGCTTTATCAACTTGCAGGACAACCAAATGAAAATTAATTCTGATTGCAATTTCTGTTTAAACTTTTGACACTGTACTATGTAATTTATCCAACATTTAAAAATGTACACCTTGATAGTGAATTTAACATAATGTTTGCATTTGTCAGATCTCTTCTCCAGTAGTGTATGCTCCATTAATTTCCCCCTGCTTAAAACAGTAGAAGAAATACTCTTTAAGTATGTAGTTTTTTCTGCATGAGATTATTTTCAAGTCAATCTGCTTCTCCCTGTTGGTTTTTGCTTTCTTCATCTTTAGAACCCCTACTGCTAACTGTTTTTCATATAAAATGCTGTGCCACCCAATAAATGGAGGTCTTCTTGCTTTGCTTCTCTACTTCATTAACTACTAAGAAGGCAGCAGGAGCAGGCTGAAGTTCCTGGATCTAGCTAGCTTCTAAACGGTCTTATATACAAACATATTAAGGTGAAGGTATCTCCTCTGAAGAGGGTAATTATATAACCCAAATTGCAGTAGCTGCAAGGTCAAACTGCTGCATTAGAGAACTTAAAGGGAAATGGCTTGCATGTCTCCACATGCCTTTTGTTTATGAACTTGACCTCTAACATGTATTCACTGTGCTATGTTTGCCTTAGATAAGGTTTTCAGCATGGGTGTTAATTCAATATAGTGTTTGGTCCTTTGGCATTTCCAACAACCGAAGAGCATGAAGTTATTGTATGGAATAAATACGGACATTTAAGGAAATGAAAACTGTGTTCAGAGATGTCTCAGATAATCTAAGTTCATTTTCAAGAATTTTGAATTTCAAATGTAATTTAGAATTCAATTTACTAAATATGTTATGCAATATGCTCAATTAGCAGGAAACCATGGTTGTTACTGGAAAACAGAGTAATTACTCAGCGATAGTGAAGTCATGGCTATTAAGGCAAAATCTGCAACCACTGAGCTACTGAATCAGATTATTTCCTGCGATTTTATATGAATGTCTGCCCTTATACTTACAGATAAGTATAGTCTTCACCCCTCATCATGGAAGTTTCCTTTGCAGAAGACAAATGCAGATTACTACAGAAAACCACAAGCAATCAAAATGGAGGGTTGTGGACCCCAGCGCCAATGGACATATCTACAAAAATTTTCAACACCTAAGTCTCACGAAACATTGGGAAAGAGAAGATAGAAAGATTCTAAGAATCAGATTATCAAGTAGTTTGCTGTGAGATTTTTTTCTCACTAATGTTAAAAGCTACACACATAAAGTCTCACTAATATGACTGATGAAACCTTAGCTGAATAAGGACAACACAAGTGAGTGTTTGAAAGTAATGGGATGAATTCACGAAATTCCTAGGCAAATGGTCAGAACTTGAAAATATCATCCTTAGTGAGGTAACCCAATCACAAAAGAACACACATGGTATGCAGTCACTGATAAGGGGATATTAACCCAGAATCTCGGAATACCCTAGACACAATTCGCATATCAATAGATTTCCAAGAAGATGGAAGGAGAGACCCCTGGTCCTGGAAAGACTGGATGTAGGGGAATACCAGGACAATGAAGCAAGAGGGGGTTGAATGGGGAAAAGAGGGAGGGAAGGGGGTTTATGGGACTTTCAGGGAGGGAGGCAACGGGAAAGGGGAAATGATTTGGAATGCAAATAAAAAAACTTAGAAAAAAAAAAGGAGGTAATGGGAATGTCTTCATGGCCTTAACTCTTCAAAGAATGATACGAGACTAAGGAAAGCTAGGAGTGGAAGAGTTTGGCTTTTTCAAGGAATTGCCTACCAATTAATTGTTCAGTGCAAAATAGTCAGACCTGAAAGTGAATGTTGCATGATAGTAACATTATGTAGACTGATTAAGCTATGTGTATGAATATATGTGTGTATATGTGAATATATTCAAGTGCATGTGTAAAAAGGAGGCCATCAATGTGAAAGAAACGAGGCAATGATATATGTGAGGGTTTCCAGGGAGAAAAAGAAAAGAGCAATATTGTTAAATTATAACCATAAAGTTTTTTTTAAAAAAAATTTAAAAAATTAATTAAATAGTTACCAATCTGTGAGTCACAGCCTCTCTGGGGTCACATATCAGATATCCTAGATATCAGATATTTACATTGCAATTGATAACAGTTTCAAAATCACAGTTATAAAGTAGTGAGGGAATAGTTTTATATTTGGAAGTCACCACAGCATGAAGAATTATATGAACAAAGACATTGGTTCCAAAATTGTGGTATCACTATGACACAGATGGTTGTTGATTTGGGGAACATTGTGAAAGAATTAGGAACTTTGGATATGGAAAACCACATAGTGTTCAAAACCTAATGAACTCTTCAAGAACTAAGAAAATCATGCTGAGAGCAGTACAGACTGTGAAGTTTCAGAAGAATGCATAAAGTGAATTTATCAGGCATGTTTGCTATTTTGAACTAAGAATCTATGGTCAGTTGGGGTTGAAAGCATGATAATGATTAAAATGAAACCAAGAGAATTGAGGAAAAGTTGAAAGTGTTTTATCAGGTCAGTAGAATGAAGCTGTGATACAAATGTACCAGTGCTGTATCTTGTGCTCGAAGCTGAACGTGGTAATGACTTAGAATCTCAAAGTGGTACTGCTGTTGAAGGCATGAATGGAAAGCAGCTGAGGCTGGCACTGTGAGAGGCCAGTGGAAGTCACTGAGTCCTCAGGTGTGCCACGGAATTGAAGGGTTTACAGAGAGATGTTGAAAAGTGTCACCATGTGGAAGACAAGAAACCCTGAAGGGGTGCCTACCAAAAGCTATTGTTAAGAGTGTCCCCTTAGAATCAGAGGTGAATCTTCCATAATGGGAGTACTATAATCATGATATAACAGTCAACGACAGCTATAACTTCAAGGATGGAGCTGGCATGAGCAACAAGACACATCCATATGCTGTGGCAGTTCCTGTGGGGAACTGAAAGATTACGAGTTCTGAAGCCAGGCACTGAGCTTTTACCCTTTTGGACTTTGCTTATGGTTCAGTCTGATTTGACTGATTGTCTTACTTCTTCAGATGAGAAAAATTACTTTTGATTTTATAAAAATATTGAGATATTTTAGTAATTTCAAATGCTTTGTTCTTTGAAAATGATTCTGGATATTCTAAATAAACTGAATTTTTAATTAGTTTATGTTTTAAAGGCATATTTGTTTGTTTTATTCATTTCTCATATATTTCATCCAAAACAGAGTATTCCCTTCAAGTCCCATGCCACACCCCAAGGTCACTTCCCCTCTTTCCAAGATCTGCATCTGCTCCAAATAGGAACTTTAAATGTGGAAGGTTTTACATGTATTGTTAATATACCATTTTGGAGACAAATGAGAAAGGAAAAGATTATAGTTAACTAATGATGTGTTTGTGTGTCAAGTTGGAAGTGTTTAAGTCTTGCTGGCAAACACTAGTTTTGTAATGTTGATGTAGACTGAAATCATTTGGAATGATGGAACCTCAATTGAGAAAATACTCTAACAAAACTGATCTATGGGAAAGCAAGTGCTGCATTTTCTTGATAATTGATCGTGAACGTGGGCCAGGTGTGTTAGTGCTAGTCCTGGTCAAGTAGTCCCAAATGAAAAAAAGAAGCAGGTTGAACAAAACATGGAGAGCATCATCATGGCTTCTGCTTTGGGTGTTGCCTACAAATCCCTGCCTTGGTTGAGTTCCTCTCCTGGCTCCCTTAGTTGTATAATGTGATCTGAGAGTGATAAAGTTAAAAGTATCCTTTATACCCCACATTGCTTTGGTCACAGTATTTTATCACAATTGAACCATAATAAAAACACTACAAAACAACATGATTTTCAAGCATGTATCCTTTTCATGTATTTTAATAAGCAGCTAATTCAATAATATGCCATATATCCATGGCACAAGACCATTGAAAGTATAAACTTGGTTTCTTCACTAACGTTTGTAACTGAAAGATGAAAATGATATTTATTTGCAAAACTGTGCAGATCAAGAGCCATGTGAATTATGTAAAAACAGATTAAAGCTTTGGAAGAAGGAAGAAGGATCTCTACATAAGGAAGTTTCATGAAAGGTTATTAGAATAAGAGTTACAGAGTGTCAATTTGGGCATATAAAAGGGGAAATATTAAGGTCATAGTGAAGGATGTCAGAAAGACTTTCACTAGGATCAATTCAGAGAACAAGAAAATGATTGCAAAGATATTGTGTCGGGACAGTTTTACAAACTGTGGAAGAAGTATGTCTTCAAGTTACATTAATAATAGTGGAAATAAATTTGTAGAAATAGCAAAAAATTTTGCTTAATGAAGACCTCTACATAGTTACATAAAAGATGAACCATTTATCCACACATTTAATTTTGGATGTAACAAATAATTTTGCTTGCTTCTTCAAGTATGTTAAGAATGTAGTATTTTTACACATGTGTATGTATGTTTATAAATGTCTGGTACATGTATACCTGGAGTGCAAAAGTTGACATCAAGAACTTTTGTTAATTTCTCTTTCATTTCTTTCTTTGAGGAAAAATGAAATTAACTCAGGGTTTTCTCTTTAACCTTTTTAGCCAATTCACTCTATTATTTATATCAACCCATCAAGGTTGAAATAACAGTGTGTATGTGTGTGTGTATATTTGTATATTTTTCTACTGGTGTTTTAATATATTGTTCTTATACTTAAAATAAATTCATAATAAACTGTTAGCAATATTATTTTAATATATCAGCACATGGGCACAGGGGAAAATTTCCTGCACAGAACACCAATAGCTTATGCTCTAAGATCAAGAATTGACAAATGGGACCTCATAAAATTACAAAGTTTCTGTAAGGCAAAGAACATTGTCAAAAGGACAAAATGGCAACCTACTAATTGGGAAAAAATCTTTACCAACCCTATATCTGACAGAGGGCTAATATCCAAGATACACAAAGAACTCAAGAAGGTAGATTCCAGAGAGCCAAATCTCCCTATTAAAAAATGGGGTACAGAGCTACACAAAATATCTTCACCTGAGGAATATCGAATGACTGAAAACCACCTAAAGAAATGTTCAACATCCTTAGTCATCAGGGAAATGCAAATTAAAACAACCCTGAGATTTCTCCTCACACCAGTCAGAATGGCTGAGATCAAAAACTCAGGAGACAGCCAGTGCTGGTGAGGATGTAGAGAAAGAGGAACACTCCTCCACTGCTGGTGGGATTGCAAGCTGGTAAAACCACTCTGGAAATCAGTTTGGCAGTTCCTCAGAAAACTCGGCATAATACTACCGGAGGACACAGCTATATACCACTCCTGGGCATATACCTAGAGGACTCTCCAACAAGCAATAAGGACACATGCTCTGCTATGTTCATAGTAGCCTTATTTATAATAGCCAGAAGCTGGAAAAAACCCAGATATCCCTCAATGGAGGAGTGGATACAGAAAATGTGGTATATTTACATTATGGAATACTACTCAGCTATTAAAAACAATGAATTCATGAAATTCTTAGGCAAGTGGGTAAAACTGGAGAATGTCATCCTGAGTGAGATGACCCACTCATAAAAAATCACACATGATATGCACACACTGATAAGTGGATATTAGCCCAGAAGCTTGGAATACCCAAGGAACAATTCACATATCAAAGGATACCCAAGAAGAAGGAAGGAGAGGCGCCTGGTCCTGGAAGGGCTCAATGTGGCAGTGTAGGGGAATACCAGGAAGGGGAGGTGGGAGTGTCTTGGTTGGGAGCAGGGGGAGGGAAGAGGGCATATGGGACTTTTGGGGAGGGGGGGAACCAGTAAGAGGGAAATTATTTGAAATGTAAATAAAGAATATACCTAATTAAAAAATTAAAAAATAAAAAAAGAGAGTTGTATTAGTCATTTGATATAGACTTTACTGATTACATAAAGACAGTGCCTATGTTTGCATTTTTTGCAGAAAGTTTCAAAGATTTTACTGCCTGTTTTTATAGTCTCTGTTGTCCTCCACAAGGTGAGAACATTTCTTGTCCCTTTGGTAGGAAGTCACTTGCACTTTAGCCATGAATGGTTGAGATTAAGTCAAATATACTTGGTTCAATATGAGAAAGGTGTTTACCTAGAAAACTTATAAGTTAACAGCACTATATCCAAAATTGGTGTTGGGCAGAAAGAAAAAGATTAAACATTTGCTTTATCAATATTCATTACTGTCCCTTGAACTTCCTTGAAGTGAAAAGTAAAATGACATTATGGATAAAATAGATATATATTGTTTAGAGTTTTTAGGAATCAAGAATTATAGTGACATTATATTTACTGCATAACTTTACGAAATGAGAAATTAAACTGAAGGAAATAAAATGATAAACCTATTGTCTATAAATAAATAAATAAATAATGATTCAAGGATCTCAAAATGGTTCCACATGTAAGGGCATGTATTGATCAGCACATAAAATTATGAACCAGTGAGACACTGGTAATATTTATTCCTGATCTGTGATACCTGGCAAGGACATGAGACAGAGACTGAAAATGGTGGCTAAAGAAACTGCATTTTCTCACAAAATTGAAATATTTCTGATAAAATTGAGGAAATATATAGAGAAAATGTTAAAATTAAAGATTATCATGGAAAATAATACAGTTAAAATGGTAGACATAAAAAAATTACTAAATTGAAAGAGGAATCACAAACATTTTCTGATAAAATTGAAGATTTACATGAAAAATATTTCTGTTAGACTTTTTTTGTTGGGGAATTTGAATCCATTGATGTTATAGGATATTAAGGAATAGTGATTGTTGCTTCCTGTTATTTTTGATGTTCTTTTTATGTTTGTGTGGTTACTTTCTTTTGGGTTTGTCAGAAAAAGATTATTTTCTTGCTTTTTCTAGGGTGTAGTTTTCCTCCTCGTGTTGGTGTTTTCCATCTATTATCTTTTGTAGGGCTGGATTTGTGGAAAGATAGTGTGTAAATTTGGTTTTATCAGTGAATAACTTGTTTTCTCCATCTATGGTAATTGAGAGTTTTGCTCGGTATAGTAGTTTGGGCTGGCATTTGTGTTCTCTTAAGGTCTGTATGAGATCTGCCCAGGATCTTCTAGCTTTCATCGTCTCAGGTGAGAAGTCTGGTGTAATTCTTATAGGTCTGCCTTCATAGGTTACTTGACCTTTTTTCCTTACTGCTTTTAATATTCTTTCTTTGTTTAGTACATTTGGTGTTTTGATTTTTATGTGCCGGGAGGACTTTCTGGTCTGGTCCAGTCTGTTTGGAGTTCTGTAGGCTTCTTGTATGTTCATGGACATCTCTTTCTTTAGGTTAGGGAAGTTTTCTTCTATAATTTTGTTGAAGATATTTACTGGCCCTTTAAGTTGGAAATCTTCGCTCTCTTCTATACCTATAATCCTTAGGTTTGGTCTTCTCATTGTGTCCTGGATTTCCTGGATGTTTTGGCTCAGGAGCTTTTTGCATTTTGCATTTTCTTTAACAGTTGAGTCAAAGTTTTCTATGGTATCTTCGGCCCCTGAAATTTTTTTTCTTCTATCTTTTCTATTGTTTCTGATGTTTGCATCTATGACTCCTGAATTCTTTCCAAGATTTTCTATCTCCAGAGATGTCTCCCTTTGTGATTTCTTTATTGTTTCTACTTCCATTTTTAGATCCTGGATCGTTTTGTTCAGTTCCTTCATTTGTTTGTGTTCTCCAGTAATTATTTAAGGGATTTTTGAGTTTCCTCTTTAAGGGCCTCTACTCAGCCTCTGTATGTTGTTTGGTTAGTGGCTTAGTGTGTGAGAGCATTCAGAGATTGACTCTGTTGATCTTCCTGTGGGGTTCCTATCGCCTTCAGTTGCCTTCTGAGAGAATGTCCTGCATCTACCTCCCATTTTGCCTTAGAAGACCTGAAATTAGATGAGCATTCATACCCTTATTTATTTTGTTTTAAATGGGTTCAAGGTCTCAGCTTTGCTCTGAAGTATTCATTTCTATTGATCCATTGTGCCAGATTCTCACAATTTCTTCATGATGGTAAAAGAAAGGAAATAATTTAAGCAGTTTTCAACACAAAATAACATTTTTTATTCAGAACACTGTGTGCAAGAGGGTGATATTTATGGATTCTTAGCATGAAACAAGCCACAAAAACTTTCCATATGATAAATCATAATTTACCTAGAGAGTTATGGAGGATCTACTTGAATCTGGGCAGTGCATTGAGTATTAGATAATTGCTAAATATAACTTAAGTTTGATATCCTTATTTGTATGATAATGATAATATTTTCTTTGTAATTAGCTTTTAATACTTAATGAAGAGAATGAATTGAAATCATACAGAAACTGGTCTGCTACCAGTAAGAAATAGGTAATAAGATTTAGTCTACATACCTGAGCACAACAATATTTAAAATAGGAATATTTATAAAGTTTTCATAGCTAAAATGAGTATTCATACTTTATTTATGTTTTATTTCAACACATTTTTTCTAGAAAATATGATTTTTTGGTGACATAAGTTCTTTGGGAACAAAATTTTGGGAATTTAGAAAGGAGCAGGTTATGCCATTCCTTGGTTTGGGCACTTTGACAGGTAAATCAAGTATTCTATCCTACCAAGGTCATTTCTTCATTTCTGCTTTGTACTTGGTATTTGGGCTTACAAATACCCTTTGAAGTTATACATGCACCTTCTTCTTGTTAGATCTTAAGCTTCTTTTAAACTGTAGTGAAGTTTGGGCAACAGTTCTAATCAGCAAAGAATTCTTTCTGAACAGTGTGCTTTCCCCACTCATTTCACAGGCTTCTTAATATACTATAAAGGGAGAATGAAATACTTTTCATGTGTATTATTCATGAGAAGCCTCACTTAAATTGACAGAGTTCTGAAAATTCCACCTGTTCTTAAATGATGTTTTCAGGGAAAGAAAAAAGATATTGGTTCAAGTGATGACTTCCAATATTATACAAAGCAAAAGAAATCACAAATGCACATGTTCATATTCAAAACCACACAAGATAAACACACACAAGCACACACATTTATACAGAGCCCCCCACAACATTTACACATACCACTGGCAACATTTTCACAAACATGCACAGTTAAACTGCTAAATGCACATGAATGCACACATATGTATATGCACACACAAGCAATCAATATTTTTCTGTAAATATAAAAAGAAGTCAATTTTCCCCATAATGTTAATATTATCCTAGAAACAATGAATGACCCTGTATTTTCTTTGTCAAAGTGCCTTGAAATATTTATAACAATAAATGACTCCACAAAATGTCATCTGTGAACTGAGTTTTAGGTTACACATCATTATTAATGTAGCTCTTATTTTAATTACTTAAGGCTCCAGAATAGAATCCCAACAAACTCACAAGATTGTATTAAAAATATAGAGTAAAATTAGGATTTGATCTAAGTATACACATGTCTACAAACTTTGAGACTATATGACAAGTCAAAACTAAATGCCTTTATTTACTTTTGTTAATTTCTCTCCCCAGGATTGTAACATTTTGAAACCTAAGCAACTGTCTCAAAGGTATTGTTTCTCATAATCTTGTCAATGTTTGTTATTAAGTGTACACATTAGTCATTAGATAGGGTGATCAGGGGCCAGTCAATGTGAATGTTTGTTAAGCTATACTATTTAGAAATGATGCACATGGGTGGATGGGTAGGGGAGCACCCTCATAGAAGCATGGGTAGAAGGGATGGGATAGAGGTTTCTGAAGTGGAGATTTGGACAGGGGGAAAACATTTGAAATGTAAATAAAGAAATATCCAATAAAAAAAGAAAAAAGAGAAATGATGCAACACACATACACACACACACATATATATAATCATGTAAAATTGACAAATCAATAATGTATGTCAAAATTCAGTTTTATTAATATCTACATTATTTTTTGTAATTTCACATTTTTCAGTTAATCCTTTTTGAGAACTGTCATGCATATTGATCAGTCCTTTTTTTCTCTTATCACAATTTTACATGTAACCTTTTATGATATCACAAATTTATAACCTGACCACATGGAATATAGAGAAAGCAACATTAGAAGTTCAACATCAGCCTTGGCTACATGGAGTTACAAGGCAAACCTGGGCTATAAAATACTTTATGCCAAAAAATAAATTAAAAACAAATTAGACAAATAAAAATGAAAAGGGATTTTAGATTTATTTCCTATTGTTTTAAAATTTTATAAAGAACTATGAAGAATTGATGTAAGAAACAAATGAAAATTAAGTAAACAGTAGTATAAAAATGATTATCAAACTGTATGTGATCCACTACTGTGTGAAAAAATTGTTGAATCATTAAAAGCAAAATGAACAATGATAGGGATAGAGAAGCAGGAGCCCTCTTCTTATTGTATGGACTGAGACTGTGATAAAAACTACTCTATCTGCTTAGAGGAAAGGAGTGATCCTATGTGAAATTAACATAGAAGGACCTTTGGCTTTGATTTCTAACTCTTGAGGAAACCATCATTTAACTACCTTAGTTTCTCTGACTTCCTAGAAATTATATACAAGGATATCTATTTATTCTTCTCTATTCCAGTGGATATTTTTCATTCTTTCTTAAGGTAGAAGTAATATGTGTGTGTCCAAGGGAGAGCTCAGATTCAGAAAAATTGATCTTTCTCCATAAGCCTCAATCCCATACTCAGTCAGATGAACTTGGATGGGTATATTCAAATTCTTCCTTGATGAATCATTTTCTCTTCTTTTTAATGAAGGTTAAATTGACTATACTTATCAATAAAATCATCTACACATATTTTGTTAATTTCAGTGTTTTTTCCACTTACCCTCAATCATTAGAGATAGACAGAAACATGTTCTTTATCTGGCCAATAAAATAAGCAAAACTAGAAATTCAATACAGTCCAATGTCAACAAAAATGTGCTAGCTTATTGACAAACTGATAGCAAAGCAACTGTGTTTATCCAAACACTGGCTCTTGTATGGTTCAATAAAAACTAAACCTATCAACAATGAACATAATCCTCTTAAGTTGCTTGATAATAGCTTCTGACATTGACATTCATGGTCTCATAGCCTCTCTTCCTGAAGATTCCAACAAGCTTGGCAATGTTTCTCAAGCATACTTTAAATGGCAAAGCAAACAAAGGGATTACTATGACACATTCAAAAATAAATATGCTTAGCACTACACAAGTATACATGATGGAGAGCAAAGAAATAGCTGCATCCAATTGAGACTACATTAAAAATTTAGGTGAACAGGATTATCCACTCTGGACTGTGACCAAAAGAAGGATAAAGTACTCAGAGTCAGCACAAAGAAATAATGTTTAAGTAGCAACAGATAACCCAGAACATAAACTTTAGTTACTGAAATACCTCTGTTGATTCCAGCCTCTGCAGACTACTCTTAGACATACTGATTTCTGTAAGCCTGAGCGCCCCACCCCCACCCCCATTTCATCTCCATCTACTTGGGCCTCAGGTACTTGAGGAAATTTTCACCTACTATTAATTTCAGTCTTTCTTTTCAGGACATCTTATTCCTTTATGACTCCTAGCGGACTGACAAAACCATTGTATACTAGGTACCTACAGCTGCTATTTTGACTGTGATTCAGTAGACTATATTTATCCTCTCTCCCATCTCCATTGATATATTCTAAGACTTCTGGCAAATCTGCCTATAATCCTGAACTCCTTCTCCCAACCCACCTATATTACCTTAGGATTCCCTCCTTGTGGGACTATAAGTCCCACATTTTCCTTAATTCTTCCCTGATATACCATTCATCTTTTAGTGCTAACCAGTCTTCATTCCTTTGGGACTTGCTCTCTGCCCTCCTCATTTGAAAGACTCTTTATCAGGGTTGTAGACACAGGAGTACTGGGAAGTGATTATTATTGCAGTTCATTATGTGAAAATTATGAAATAATAAAAATATTACATTGGGGATAAAAAGGCAAAAAAGGAAAATTCAGAAATCTAAACAAGAAGCACAGAAGTAACAGATTGAAAAAAAATGGAAGAGAAAATTTATGGTCTGGAAGATGAGGTAGAAGATATAGATAAGTCAGACAAAGTACAATTCACTTCTAAAATGATCCAGGCATAAAATACTCAAATAAATCTTGGATAATATGAAAAGAGCAAACCTAATAATAGGTATAGAAGAAAGAGAAGCTCAGGTCAAAGGCACAGAAATATTTTGAACAAAATAATTCTCTACACATATATGAGGTGCCTATCTACAAGAAGCAAAAACACCAAGTAGCAAAGGCCAAAAAAGCAACTCCACATGGCACAGAATAATCAAAACACTCTATGTATAAACCAAAGAAATGCCTTTTAAAATCTGAAAGGAAATAAAACCTAGTCAGTCACATATAAATCCAGAACCATTAGAATAATACATATCATATCAGTAGAGATATTAAAATCCAGAGAGGGATGATTCTACAAGCTCTAAAAGACCACAATGCCAGTCTAAACTGTTGTATCAAAAATCTATCAATCACAGTTAATATAAAAATAAATAAGTAAATAAATAAATAGCAATATATAAAAAATTAAGCAATTTCTGTCTACCAAACAAGCTCTACTGAAAACAATGGAAGGAAAACATCCAAGAGTACACAAAGTACAAATAATTCTAGAACAGTAGATCAAAGGATATGTAAAAATATACATGGTGACAAAGTGTCAGGAATTAATAAACAGTTCTCAGTAAACTTTCAATATTAATAGTCTCAGTTCCTTAAACACACACACACAAGACTTACCTACCAGATTTCAAAACAGGATCTATTTTTCTGCTGCATCCAAGAAACACATATCATAGTCAAGATCATGTGTTAAAGTAAAAGGATGGAAAAGGGTTTTCCAAGAAGAATCAAGAAGGAAGCAGTTATAGATATTGAAAATATGACAGAATAGTCTTCAAACCAAAACTATTGGTGGAACCAAGGATAAACACTAAAGGAAATATTCACCAAAAGGTGTTATAACCCTAAACATTTGTGTTTCAAACACAAGGCCCCAAAAATATCTTAAAAAAACTTCTGTAGCAGCTAAAAATCACATATTGTACCTCACACAGTGGCATTTTATGATGCAATATCACACTCTCACCAATAGACAAGTCATAAAATCAAAAAGTAAACAGAAAAATGCTGAAGTTAATTAAAATCTTAAATCAGGTAGACTTTATAGACACTTGCAGTGTATTCCATCTAAATATTAAGAAACATGTTATCTTCTCAGTAGCCATGGCACTTTCTCCAAAATCGACCACATATTAGCATATAAAGCAAGTCTCCACAAACATTAAAAAAAAAAAGAAAAAGAAAATTTCACCTGGCATCTTATTTGACCACGATGATAACAACTCACTCCAAATATAAAACACGTCAACAAAAATATTAGGTAGGATATTAAGATTTTAGAGTTGAATGAATTGAACATGAGGTATAGGAAAGCTTATGGGAGAGTTCCTGCGAGTTTCTTCCTGCTGTGGAATCTGGGCTCTGGCCTCTGTCTTCGGGCGACACCCCTTGCACCATGGCCCTGAAACATCAATCTGCGATCCTGCCTCAGCCCAAGAAACCCAGACCGGCTGCGGCCCAAAGATGGAGGACAAGTCGGTCTCTCCCTGCCTGCTGAAGGGAGAAGAAGAAGAGCAAGAAGCTATTGAACATATTGATGAATTACAAAATGAAATAGACAGGCTTAGTGAACAAGCCAGTGAGGAAATTTTGAAAGTATAACAAAAATATAACGAACTCCCCCAACCATTTTTTTCTTAAGAGGTCAGAATTGATCGTTAAAATCCCGATTTTGGGGGCCACAACATTTGTCAACCATCCACAAGTGTCTGCACTGCTTGAGGAGGAAAACGAGGAAGCTCTGCATTAGTTGACCAGAGTGGAAGTGACAGAATTTGAAGACATTAAATCAAGTTAGAAAATAGATTTTTGTTTTTGATGAAAATCCCCACTTTGAAAATAAAGTTCTCCCCAAAGAGTTTCATCTTAATGAGAGTGGTGGCCTGTCTTTCAAAGTCCGCCGAAATCAAATGGAAATCTGGAAAGACTTTGACAAAACGCTCAAGTCAAACCCAGCAGAATAAGGCCAGCAGGAAGAGACAGCACGAAGAGCCAGAGAGCTTCTTTACCTGGTTTACTGATCATTCTGAAGCAGGTGCTGACGAGTTAGGAGAAGTCATCAAAGATGATATTTGACCAAATTCCTTGCAGTACTATTTGGTTCCCGATATGTTTGATGAAGAATAAGAGGCAGAAGATTGATAATGATGATGATGATGATGATGATGATGATGATGATGATGTTGATGATGATGATGATGATGATGATGATGACGACGAAGAGGAAGGGTTAGAAGATAATGATGAAGAAGGAGATGAGGATGAAAGTGAAGAAGATGATGATGCAGATGAAAGGAAGGAATTAGAGGAGGATGAAGACGAGGATGACTAACACAGAAGACTGATGGATTCCAACCTTTTATATTTTCTTTTTTAATTTTCTCCAGTCCCTGGGAGTAAGTTGCAGTCCTCCCCACCCCCCCCCGCCCCCGTCCCTCTGTGCTCAGTTGCTCTGTTTTTGAGGTCTCAACATCTTGGTTCTCAACTAATTAGAGGAAAAATATCTTGAGCAAAATACAGCAGGAAAAGCATCTCCATGTTTCTGTTCTAAATTTATTTTTATCCTTTCTTGTCTCAAAAATATGTGGATTCAACACCACCACCATGCTCTGTGGGAAAAAAGAAAAGCCATCCAATTTCCTCGGCTCTGCTGGAGGCGGGAGGGTGCTAGGCCCCTGTGTAGTAGTGCATAGAATTCTAGCTTTTTACTTTTCTCTGTATATTGAGCTCAGAGATTACACCGTGTCTCTACGTGAATACTGACAACACTTACCAACATGTCTCTTTCTACTTTCTCTTGTTTAATAAAAAGAAAAGAAAAACGTGGCAGTATAGATGGTAAGCAAGGGTGGGTTTGGGGTGTCAGGGGGGCATCGGTCAGCATGGCTTCTCCTTTGGCATGTTTAATTGTGATGTTTAACAGACATCCTTGCAATTTAAGGTGACACTTTCAAAATAAAATTCTCTCCAGATGATGACTTGAGCCCTGACACTCAATGGGAGAACCACCGGAACTCTATTTTTTTTTCTTTTTGGTTTTCACCGGAAGGGAAAAGAAGCTCATATTAAATGTTGAAGTGTACAAGTTGCTTTGATCCAATAAAGTCAATGAGTACACAAAGGAGCTGACGCTTTTCTGTCAGAACAGATGCTCAACAGACCTTCCAAGTTTGACCTGCATAATGACATCATGCCAAACTTTGTCTCCCTAACTTTGTATCTTTTGATATGCACTTCACAGGATGACCTCAGGGCTGTGCAGATTGAGTTAAAGGGATTTGAATCATGTTTTAACTTCTCCGTAACTGAATGTTGGCACAGCTTGCTGCCTTGATTTTTATCTCAACTTGTCATCTTTCTTTTTTAAATTGGGCCTTTAGTTACATGGACCTCATGACAGCACCTGCTTCCACTGACACTGACCTGTTGCCCCATGTCACCTACGAAGGACAGCTGATGGTGTGTTTTCATTGGCAGTGTAAACTGGCCAAGAAGGTGGGCTGTCGGGATAAGCAGTTGGTGAGGCGGTCGGTAGTTTCTGTCCCAGAATCATAGCGGAAGCTCTCAGTTGTGACTCTGAACCGGGTAGCTGGAGAGCTGTATGCTCAGCGCCATTGTGCAGAGAAAAATGTTTGGGGAAGCTACCTGATGCACAAGCTTTTTAATGCTGTAAAACAGAGCTAAAATCAAATACCACTTTTTCAGAGATGATTAATGGACAACCTGCTCAAATTCAAAGCTTTCTGCTGTATCAGACTTTCTAAATGGAAGTACTCCAACAACAGGCAAAGTGTAACCAAAATCTGTCTAGATGGATAGTGTGTAATTTCTGCACAGGAGTTTGTTTAGTAAATACATCACTGTATACATCAGGAATCTTTCTCCAACGGGACACAAGGAACACAAATTGTATGAAATTAAATGAAATCAAATATGTGTGTTCCCTATTCAGTTTTTTTTAAATCAGAAATATGTATTAATATATTGCAACATAAATCTCACCATTACTTCCCTTCTTCACTTTCTTTTCAAGAAAAACTTATTTTTAATTATTGTGTTATGGAAATTCTTCTAGCATTCATGTCTATGTACTGGAGATATTCTACTCCCCACGGATGTCAGAAAAGTGCTGTAAATCTCCTAGGACTTTTGCTATAGATGGCTTTAAGCCACCATGTGGTTGTTGGAAATCAAATCTTCCCAGGCACTCTTGGTGATTAAAGTCTTTAAAATTTTTCTATCTCCTCTCTTCTCTCTATAGGTCTCTTTGTCTCTCTGTCTTTGTCTCTGTGCTTCTCCCTTTCACTGTCTTTGTCTCTGTTTTTTGTCTGTCTCTCCCCATCTCTCTGTCGCTGTTTCTCTCTCTGTCTGTCTCTATCTCTCTCATTGTATGTGTGTGTGTGGGTGGGTGGGTGGAAAGGTGGGGGTGGTTTGTATGACACACACATATATTCACATGTACAGGTGTTTATACATGAAGATGCAGTACTTGTATAGATAACCATAGCTAATGTATGATTACATTCAACAGTCAGTTCATGTCCAAAACTCCATTTTTATAGCACTCCTTTCTATTGACTGGCTCTATTACACTTCTATCATGTTGCTTCAGTAAGTAAAGGTGTTTACATTAGGGATAAGCAACCAAAAATAGATAAATACTCGGGAGAATCATGTAGACTCGGTTAGGCATTTTACAAATTGATAAAATTCAAAATTCTATGCTGAAAAAGACACAGAGAAGAGTGGAATAATGGATCTATGATAGAAATATAGCATAAGATGTTTAATTGATAAATTCCTACTGTGATAATTTCTTTTAGTAATTATTATCCATCTGTGAGATGACATTAGGCCACCTATGAGAGATGTTTCTTGAGAGAAACATTATATCATGTACCCTCCTATGAGCTTTCTATCAACGCATTATAATTCATGAAGCTGTCTATGCCTAAATAAATCATATGAATGTTATAAAACTGGCAACCTAATCAAATGGATGACAAGAAGTCATTATACACATTTTTCAGTACAGGAAGAAAATATGAAGAATTTTATTAGTGAAACTCTCTGGCTAGTATAGTTTTAGATCTCATATTTTGTGTGACTTCTTAAAAATAATGATCTTAAAATGTTCTTTTATACTTTTGACATAATTCCAAGGTCAAATCTAGTGTTTGACACAGAAAAACAGTAAATTTTGGCTTCTGTAGTTTGAAGAAATTGAAAATGCAACACTAAGGAAAATAGGCATTAATTTGTGGGCTAACTATGTCTTTACCATGGTGGTCTATTTAAAACTGTAAAGTTCAAGAAGTTGTTTCTGCACAGTTAGGGCAAATACATCTTTTCTAACAACGTTATTTTTACCAATTCTTTATTACAAAGTAATATAATATATAACACAACCAAAAGATAATTTTTTTTAAATTTTTTTAATAATTATTATAGAAATATATTGACATGAACATATCTCAACATGATTGATAAAATTGGTCAAGTGATTAAATTAAATCAAGAACAGAAGACATGTATAAAACATATTTTACCACCAAACAGTAGCTAGCCTATTATTTCATAGTTTGTAAAATCTAATTAGGTCATGGCACAGTTACTGCTCACTGAGTGACAGAAATCTATGCTTCTCAAAGATTCTGTTGTGAACAGATGGCACCAAAGTAAAATTCAAATTATTATTGTCAAGTAGAATGTTTATTAGCAGAACACAATTTTCTATTGTAATTTATGACATGTGAAGAAATACAAGTACTCATGTAGTCATATATCAGTCAACAATAAAGATATATTGCAATAAATAGGGCTGTGGTTCATAATGGTCCAATGCAAATACAATAGCATACTTCAAGTATATCATTTCCAATATTACTGGCATATTATGGACCATGGCTATAACATGTAATTTGACTTTTGATATTTTGTGGATTTTTCATCATATTTCATATAATTATAAATCTTACAATTATCTGCCAATTTCTGAGAGGTCTTATCTACTAATATTTAAGGTTTTTTGAATTATGTCATCAATTATTCTATGTTGATATAGTTGAGTTTTTTCTTAAATTTGCTAAAATATCTATAATTTTGTTGTATTTTTGTTTAATTGGCTCAATTACTTGCTTTTTATATTATATCATCATGGACTTAATTCAAGTTGTAGCTATATAGCAAAAAAATGAGTCTGCATCAGATTACTATCTTTTTCAATTATTATGCATTTTATGGGAAGGGCTCAGAGTGGGTGGGGAGAATGACAATAATTATGTGTTATTATAAATACATGAAATTGTTAAAGAACTAATTTTAGAAAAGTATTTAGACAAGGGTATTAGCATCAGAGTCAGAAAATACACAGAACAGATCACAATCCATGTATTGCTCCATGACAGTAGATGTTGATATTTCATGTGTTACCTCCGTTCATGTTCTTTAAACATTAATTATTATCTCTCTAATGGTAACAGTGATATCTGGCCATTATGAGGAAATACAGGAAGCATAAAGGTTAAATTTAAAAATCTCACTCATTTTCAGTCAAGTATAAATATTGGCAACAAATTAAGATGAAATATATTTTTAAAGAATGAGATGTTGTTTCCTCAGTGCAGTTGCCTTAAATCTATATGTATATGTGTAAGATATGGGAGTCAATTAAACTTATGAACTCTTGTCTTCTTATGCTTATGCTATGGCATATTGGAAATGCATATGATGCTCACCAGAGCTGCCGCCACTTTCCTGTTTTCATTCCTTGCACAGCAGGGTCTAGATAGGATGTACTTAGCAATATATTTTCAGGGTCCTGAGATGCTTTTCTTGATTCTTCCCATGGTGTGGTTGAAGTTTTAGGTGGCATGCAATTTTCAAGTAATTGGAAGTATGGAGTAAAATTAAGATGGTCTTCTGTAATTGATGAAAATGAGCATGACTAAACCATACCTGATACAAAGTCTTAATGATCATTTTACATTAAAATTATTGTTTTTTAACCTGTGAAAATTTCCCAGAAACTAAAAAGATAATCTGAAGTATGTTATCCTTACTTAATAAAGCTCCATCTAGCTGAGATTTGTGCAGTTCTCCTTTGCCCACCACCTCTCCATGTGTGTGTATGTTGACTCTAAACCTATCTCTGAACAGTTGAACTTAAAATGTGTGTTCAAAAAGATCACATTCTCCTTTGTTGAACACATTTTAATATGTATCTCACACCAGTCAGGATGGCTAAGATCAAAAACACAGGAGACAGCAGTTGTTGGCGAGGATGTGGAGAAAGAGGAACACTCCTCCACTGCTGGTGGAATTGCAAGCTGGTACAACCACTCTGGAAAGCAGTCTGGCGGTTCCTCAGAAAACTGGGCATGACACTCCCGGAGGATCCGGCTATACCACTCCTGGGCATATACCCAGAGACTTTACCTGCATGCAATAAGGACACATGCTCCACTATGTTCATAGCAGCCTTATTTATAATAGCCAGAAGCTGGAAAGAACCCAGATGTCCCTCAACGGAGGAATGGATTCAGAAGATGTGGTATATCTACACAATGGAATACTACTCTGCAATTAAAAACAATGAATTCACGAAATTCCTAGGCAAATGGTCACATCTTGAAAATATCATCCTTAGTGAGGTAACCCAATCACAAAAGAACACACATGGTATGCAGTCACTGATAAGGGGATATTGACCCAGAATCTCGGAATACCCTAGACACAATCCGCATATCAATAGATTTCTAAGAAGATGGAAGGAGAGACCCCTGGTCCTGGAAAGACTGGATGTAGGGGAACGGCAGGACAGAGTAACGAGAGGGGGTTGAATGGAGAAAAGAGGGAGGGAAGGGGGCTTATGGGACCTTCGGGGAGGGAGGAAACGGGAAAGGGGAAATGATTTGGAATGTAAATTAAGAAATAAAATAAAATAAAAAAAATAAAAAAAAAATATGTAATTCAGGACCTTTGGGAAAGCAGCCAGTACTTTTAACCACTGAGCCAGCTGATAAACGACTTCAGCAAAGTGGCCGGATATAAAATCAACTCAAGCAAGTCAGTAGCCTTCCTATACTCAAAGGATATGCAGGCTGAGAAAGAAGTAAGAGAAATGATACCCTTCACGATAGCCACAAACCATATAGAGTATCTTGGCATGACTCTAACCAAAGAAGTGAAAGATCTGTATGACAAGAACTTCAAGTTTCTGAAGAAAGAAATTGAAGAAGACTTCAGAAGATGGAAAAATCTGCCATGCTCGTGGATTGGCAGGATTAATATAATAAAAATGAGCATCTTACCAAAAGTAATACACAGATTCAATGCAATCCCCATCAAAATCCCAACTCAATTCTTCATAGAGTTAGAAAGAGCAATTCAAAAATTCATCTGGAATAACAGAAAACCCAGAATAGCTAAAACTATTCTGAAGAGTAAAAGAACCTCTGGGGGAATCAGTATCCCGGACCTCAAGCTGTACTACAGAGCAATAGTGTTATAAACCGCATGGTATTGGTACAGTGACAGGCATGTAGATCAATGGAACAGAATTGAAGACCCAGAAATGAATCCACACTCCTATGGTCACTTGATCTTTGACAAAGAAGCTAAAACCATCCAGTGGAAAAAAGATAGCCTTTTCAAAAAATGGTGCTGGCTCAACTGGAGTTCAACATGCAGAAGAATGCAAATTGACCCATTCTTATCTCCTTGCACTAAGCTCAATTCCAAGTGGATCAAGGACCTCCACATAAAACCAGACACACTGAAACTAATAGAAAGGAAACTAGGGAAGAACCTTGAACATATGAGCACAGGGGAGAATTTCCTGAACAGAACTCCAATAGCTTATGCTCTAAGATCAAGAGTAGACAAATGGGACCTCATTAAATTACAAAGTTTTGCAAGGCAAAAGGCACTGTCAAAAAGACAAAGTGGCAACCAACTAACTGGGAAATGATCTTTACCAACTCTACATCCGACAGAGGGCTAATATCCAATATATACAAAGAACTCGAGAAGTTAAACTCCAGAGAGGCAAGTAACCCTATTAAAAAATGGGGTACAGAGCTAAGCAAAGAGTTCTCACCTGAAGAATGTCTAATGGCTGAGAAGCACCTAAAGAGATGTTCATCATCCTTAGTCATTAGGGAAATGCAAGTCAAAACAACCCTGAGATTCCATCTCACACCAGTTAGAATGGCTAAGATCAAAAACACAGGAGACAGCAGTTGTTGGCGAGGATGTGGAGAAAGAGGAACACTCCTCCACTGCTGGTGGAATTGCAAGCTGGTACAACCACTCTGGAAAGCAGTCTGGCGGTTCCTCAGAAAACTGGGCATGAAACTCCCGGAGGATCCGGCTATACCACTCCTGGGCATATACCCAGAGGCTTTACCTGCATGCAATAAGGACACATGCTCCACTATGTTCATAGCAGCCTTATTTATAATAGCCAGAAGCTGGAAAGAACCCAGATGTCCCTCAACGGAGGAATGGATTCAGAAGATGTGGTATATTTACACAATGGAATACTACTCTGCAATTAAAAACAATGAATTCACGAAATTCCTAGACAAATGGTCAGAACTTGAAAATATCATCCTTAGTGAGGTAACCCAATCACAAAAGAACACACATGGTATGCAGTCACTGATAAGGGGATATTGACCCAGAATCTCGGAATACCTTAGACACAATCCGCATATCAATAGATTTCTAAAAAGATGGAAGGAGAGACCCCTGGTCCTGGAAAGACTGGATGTAGGGGAACGCCAGGACAGAGTAAGGAGAGGGGGTTGAATGGGGAAAAGAGGGAGGGAAGGGGGCTTATGAGACTTTTGGGGAGGGAGGAAAAGGGAAAGGGAAAATGATTTGGAATGTAAATAAAAAAAACTTAGAAAATAAAAAAAAAGAAACTAAAAAAATAAAGATAATATGTAATTTAGAAGGCTTACAAAACCTCAAAGAGTTTCACAAACATTGCAGCAAAATTTAAATGGCTCATAGACATACTTATTTCCCCTCCATCACCCAAAAGAAAGTCAGATTTGCTTGGCTTCAGCAGCTGCCCTCTTCTGCATCCATTACATTCAGGTGAGAACTAGGCTTAAAAAGAAACCAAGCTGGGGAGAAAGATTTTTTGTTGTTGTTGTCGTTGTTGTGGTTGTTTTGTTTTGTTTTGTTTTTTTAAGGCTTTTTCCAACTACCATCCTGCCTCATTCTAGGTAATCTAGAGCATCTTCCTCAGACTCGGTATTAGTTTTCTGATATTGCTGGAAAGATTCCCAATAAAAATAGCATTGTATGGAAACAGAGAGATATATCCCAAAAGAAATTCCAGAAACTATATAAATCAACATCTGATTTTTACTAGAGAAATAAATAATTTTTGTTTATATTGACTTGTAAATGACTAGACAGTTAGTCAAAGCAAAGTCTACAATAAAAAGTCTACATGGTACAAAGCTTTGGAAGATTTCTAGAAGAGTAGGAAAATTAAAACAAAATTTAGTAGCATGAACTCGAGTGAGTTTCTCTTCTTACATCAAGAGAATATATTTACATACACAAACTGTGTTATGAAGATCTCCTTTAAACAGCAATTTCTTTTTATTTGTTTACTTGTTTATTTTTTATTTATTCACTTTACATCTGGCTCACTGTTCCCCACCTCTGTGTTCATTCCCTCCCACAATCCTTCCCTCAAACCCCCTCCTCTTCTCCTCTTATGGAAGAATAAGAGGAAGGATTCCAGGCCCCAAAGGGGATAGGAACTCCACAGGAGAACCAACAGAGTAAATTAAACTGGATGATTAGAGCTCTCAGTGTTTCAACCACCAATCAAAGAACATACACAGACTTGACCTAGTCTTACACACACACGCACACACACACACACACACGTAGCAGATATGTAGCTTTGTCTTCATTTGGTTGCCAAACAATGAAATAGTAATTTCTTATTCTTGAAGAGCTATCAGAAAATGGACTGAACTAGAAAATATCATCCTGAGTGATATAAGTCAGACCCAAAAGGAAATTCATGTTATGTACTCCTGAATAGTGGATATTAGACAAAAAGTAAAGAATACCTAGGATAGATCCTATAGACCGTAATGTATGTAACAAATCGAAATGCTCAAGTGAGCAAGCTTCAATCACACTTAAGTAAATAATCATGGGAGGCAGAGGGATGGATCAACCTGGGTGGGAAAGGGGAGGGGAAGGGGAAATAGGGAACAAGATCAGAAGTAGGGGGTAGGGGACAGGAGAGGATCCTAGAGGACCAAGAGACTGAAGGAAATAGGCAGTCTTGGGGAGTGAGGAGATACAGGCAGCCTCTAGAAAGTACCAAAGGCCTGGGGTGAGAGACACTCTCAGGACTGATTGGTGAGGGGGGGGTGTTCTTAGCCAAAATTCCCAACAATGGGGAAAGGGAACACAAAGAGTTGACTTCCAGTAGATAGACAGGACCTCAAGTGGAGGGACAGGATTACTAAACCACAGTTAAAATTCCTGACCCAGGATTGTACCTGCATAAAAGAACTGCAGAGTTCAAAATGGAGAAGAGACTGAAGAAAAGGAGGTTCAACGATCTGCCTAACTTGGGATCCATCTCATGGGGGTGAGTAGCACTACTGCCTGACACTAATATGCTATGATGTGCTTACAGATGAGAGTCTGGCATGGCTGTCCTCAAAAAGACCCTACCAGCAACTAACTGATAAAGAAGCAGAGACCCTTATGGTTGAATGGAAATGCAGCTGCAAGGGGTGGGGGTAGGGGAATCTTTAGGAAGTCTCAGATTCATGGAATAGGAGAGACTTCCAGCAGTCAATGAGGGTGACTGTTTCCAAAATCCCCGTCTGTGGGGACATAGAACCTAAAAAGAAAACCTGTAACCAGACAATACCTCCAGAAGAGGAATGGTGACACCAACCCACCTACAAAACATTGAACCTCAAATTGGTGCTTCATTAAAAATAATTCAGGGACAAAGACAGAGCAGAGACTGAAGAAATGACCAACCAAAGGCCCTTAGACAAGCAAAAGTCTCTGACACTATTAATGAAGGAATGTTGTGCTTGCAGACAAGAGCCTAGCATGGCTGTCCTCTAAGAGACTCAGCCAGCCACTGACTGAGACAGATGCAAATACCTACAGCCAAATATTAGTCAGAAGTCAGGGACCTCAATGGAAGAGTTAGGAGAAGGATTGAAGTCCTGAAGGTACTGGCAACCCCATAGGGAAACCAACAGTCTCAACTAACCTGGACTCTCAGGAGCTCCCAGAAAATGAGCCATTAACCAAGAACAAGGGAAGACCCTTGGAATATAAGCAGCAGAGGGCTGTTTTGTCTGGCCACAGTGGAAGAGGATGCACCTAATCCTGCAGATACTTTATGCTCCAGGGTTGAGGGATACCCAGTGGGAGGGCCACTCTCTCAGAGATGAAAGGTAGATGGGATGTGGGAAGGAACCAGGTGATTGGGAACGAGAATGGAGCAGCATTTTGGATGTAAATACATAAATAAATTTATATATATGCAGTTTATGAGTTTAAAATTCATGGCCCCCATTCTCCATCTTTATATTTTACTTCAAAGCAAAACACTATTAACATAGATGTGTATCTTTTTACGTCTTTTCTTCATGCTTAAGCAAAATATGTGTGCATAAATTATCATCCCTTTCTATTGTAGAAAATATTTACTCTCAATCAGATAATCAACCCTGCCTTTGATCCATCTGTTCCCAGATAAAAGACACAAAACTTTTATACTTATAAGACTTTAGTATACTTTTTTAACCAATATTTATTTTTTCTTTATTCTTTTCTTTATTTTTTTATTGAGGACATGTACATTTAAAGAAAATAATTGCCATCTTACAGGAACATCATTCTCTTTGGAGAGTATTAAAACACTGTCCATTGTTAGATGTGCTTAATCTTATATGTATTGATTGTCTTTTTCTAAATTATGTAATTATTTTTTATAACAAGCAGTTTCCATGGATAAATGATAATTTCTTTTATTTTTTACTTCTGTAAGCAAAATTGAAAAAAGTATAATATCTATTTCATAGCAGATATTTCAAGATCATTAGTATCTTTGTGTACAGAGAATTAATACAGATCTACAAGTTCAACTAACTTTGTGCCCTTCAAGATTTACATGGTGTGTTACTCTTTCAAATACTGTAGGATTTTATGATTAGAAGTGTTTCAAAATAATTCTATTTTTCTTTTATTGAATTTGGGCAAATTCATTTTTGTCCAGAGATAGAACTAACTGATTCTATATGTCTTTAAGTTTCTTCTAATCATCTTGTGCCTGAATGACTGTATGGGTCTCTGCTACCTGAGCACATTTCAAGTCACTCATTTACTTTTCTCTCCAGAGGCAAAGCAAGACCAGCTCTCCTTCTGTTACACACTCAGGTGTTCTTCACAGTTATCTAAATCAGCCCCTCTAGCTGTCACATTTAGGGAAATAATCACATACATGAGGCTATGTATTCTTTTCTTCTAGCCTTGAAATAAATTCGTTGAACTCTGTTAATTTCCCACTTTAAAAGTAAGAAAATGTCACATGAAAAAGGTATCCAAGTTTTCATGCATAACCCACTACTGTTAAAAACAAGTCATACAATATTTTTGCTGGATAAGCAAAAGTTCTTGGAGAAACTTGGAGAAGAAACAGTCTTAAAAACAAAGTGAAACATGAGAATGGGTTCTTGATGCCCATATGTCAAACCCATCTGATATATTTAAAGTAGTATTTCTCTCCAATCATATTCTTCCCAATATATCACTGTCCTTTCCTCTAAGAATCAAATAAAATAAATTGAATAAACAAAATAGATTAGGAACATATGTTATATCTGTCATATTATGAAAAGCTGACTTGGTGTCCAAGTATGGAGGACACTAGCTACAGTAGCAAACATTTCAGGTTGTTGTACCCATGTCTGTAATTAGAGCACCAGAGATTGACAGAAACTGGAACAATGGCAGTACAATACCTGTGTCACTTTTACACAGAGGCACTTTTTGAGGCAATGGAAACATGAAGTCTGAAATTGAATTATAGTAATTTCTGGGGAAAATTAAATTAACAGCAGGATTTCTTTCACTTTTTTTTTTTTTTTTTTAATTTAATTTTATTTTATTTTTTTAATTTACATTCCAAATCACTTCCCCTTTCCCGTTTCCTCCCTCCCCGAAAGTCCCATAAGCCCCCTTCCCTCCCTCTTTTCTCCGTTCAACCCCCTCTCATTACTCTGTCCTGGCGTTCCCCTACATCCAGTCTTTCCAGGACCAGGGGTCTCTCCTTCCATCTTTTTAGAAATCTATTGATATGCTGATTGTGTCTAGGGTATTCTGAGATTCTGGGTCAATATCCCCTTATCAGTGACTTCATACCATTGAAAACTTGAGTATACAAAGCCTGGTTACACCCTAAAATTTTATGTAAATATTCTCATTTCATTGCTGACATTTTCTACTAAAGAGGGGGTCCAGTAGCTGATTCACAGTTTCCCTTTCTGTATTATACCATTGACAGGCTGTCTTCATTTTAAATGCTATCTTTTTTTCTCCATGTAATTTCATTTGTGACTCAGAGGTTCTTGCTTTCTCAGCTAATATGCAACGTCCTGATTTTTGGTCTTATCTACTTGACTTAGAATCTCTCTCTCTCTCACTCTTTCTCTCCCTCTCCTTCCCCCCTCCCTCTCTCTTTCTCTCTCACTCACACACACATTTAAAATTCTAGTCTATATACTTTTTATCTTAGCAGGTATATTTGGTTGTCTCTGGAGAGAGTTTAGCTATGTCACCTTGATTTTGATAACAGATTGAAGAAACTAAGTTGCTGTTGATTTAAGCTAGCATCTTAATTGTAATCCAGATAAACCACTTAAAAGTAATGTAATTTGATTGACAAACTCAAATTTACATCTGGGGATATCTCCATGTTTTCCAAGCCAGGAAGTGTTAATTCATTTTGAGAGAAAGAGTACTTCTGTGTAGTTGAGATTATGTGGGAGAGCACCTAATATCCTCAGAAATCTGTGCTCAATGAAGTAAGATAATGTGTGGTTGCTGGGAAGATAACTCATACAGACCAAATAGTATTGCTTCATTTCATGAAATAAGAAAAAACTTGTAAAAGTAATATAATGCTTATTTTGATAAATCTGTCAAGGATAGTCACTGAGAAATCAAGGCAATTGCTAATAATTTGACTCATTCTTAATATTTGAGCAATGTACTTTTCCTCAAGAAAATAATGTAATTAGCTTAATTTATCATCATTATTTTTTGAATACTTTGATGTCATATCATAATAATCATGCTTGTCCTTCTGAACTATGTGTGTTGTCTATCTGATAAAGGGTTTTATCCAAAGTGCCCTATATAAGAAAGAAAGTTAATTTTTAAGAACACTTTAAAATTTTATGTTTTCCTTATTGTGATGCTTCTGCATAGCTATGACAAAATCTTCATTCAGTTGTAAATAAATATTACATTTCAATATTAAATATCACTCTAAACTAATCTCATACTCTTTCCCAAAATCTTTTTTTTTTCAAGACAGGGTTTCTCTGTGTAGTCCTGGCTGTCTTGGAACTCACTCTGTAGACCAGGCTGGCCTCGAACTCAGAATTTGCCTGCCTCTGCCTCCCAAGTGTTGGGATTAAAGGCGTGTGCCAACACCTCCCAGCTCCAAAATTCTTTTCACATCTCACAAGACTGTGAAATATGTGTTCTCTATTTTAAAATATTTGAAAAGTATATAACATATGTTTTAAAACCATTGCTACTTAGTACTTGTTTAATAATAGAAAGCAGAAACATGCATTAATGTTGTATATTGTTAAGGACAATATGGAAAATATGATGTGCAGGTCTATACAACCTAGAAAATATCCCAGGATACATTATGTTTTCTTCACTATATTACACAGACAAAAAAAAAGGTAAGTGCAGTCTGGATAAAAGATATAAAAGACCATGTTTCAGAACAAGTAACTAAATGAACGAATAAATACGTACATAAGTGAATAAACTTCAAACAGAAAGAGAAAGATCAATTGATCTTAAAAATAAGGAAACAACTACACTTAATAACAGATTTTTTTATTTGAACATAACAAACATTCTTCAAGTTGTATAAAATAAAGGGATATTTATTTTTTTCTGAAGTCAGCTGTTGAAAACTCAAGGCATAAACTTCTTGAAATGGCCAATAATCATATTCTTTTCTTGATTTGTGTTCTAATGATGGGAAAGATTCTAAATAGAAGATAAAGCACATCAAAACTTATATGTATCATATGATACATAACTACTATAGTTGGCTAGGGCTTACAAACTCTCAGTTTTGCCTTGTTGAGTAGAAACTTCCTTTCTTCTCAAATGTTCCTATATTAGTGAGACGAATGCAAGTCAGGGTGTTTCATAGCAAGCAAACAGTTAGCAAAATGTTGTTATGCATTCATTTATTTTAGCACATAATTTTACTTTGAAAATTATCCTAAATTAATAAATATGGATGCACTGGCACTATTTTTTTTTAACTTTACAAAGTAACCCTAATTATACAGAAGTAGATAGTTGATTTTCTTATTGAATTTAATTCAAGAATAATGCCTGTATAGGTCACAATATTCACAAAGATTGTTACAGTTATGGATAAGTTACAGTGTAAATGGCCAGCATTTATTTTTATTTTAGGTGAGATATTTTATGTTAGTTACATTTAACTTCCCCTGGCATTTTACCTCAATTCTTATTATACTTAATTCTTCAGAACTTGTCTTTTATACTCCATTACATAACATCAAATCAACATTATTTGCTGCTTTTTTCAACAAATGGTGAGAGAAATTTTATTTTCCAGAAGAAAAAAAAAACCAAAAATACAAGACAAAAACAAAACAAAAAAAACCCAACACTTTTGTCACCTTCTTGTAAACAGAGGTCAGTATGAGAATGTTATTCTGTTTAGTCTCCTAAAAACATCAGTTTAAAAGTCAGTTTTTTAAAAGTTATTATTTTTTTTTTTACAAAGTACAAAGTAGGAGTCGGGTCTCCCTCCAATGGCTAGGTTAACAGTTTTGCTCACCTTGCCTCCATTATCCTCTTAAGGACTAGGTTTTTAAACAACCTACTAGTATGCCTGTGCCTTAGAGCCCTATTCTTCCTTAGAATTCAATTCTAAAGGCATAACTTGAGTTTCAACACTGAACAATGGACACTTGATGTTTGGTACAGATAAAAAAGTCCAGGCAAGATTTGAAGGACTTTACCATGTTTCTAAAAGTCCCCTTTAACCCAGAAACTGACAAGTAAGTTACACAGAGGAAACACAGACACAAATGATAACAGAAAAGGTGAACTACTGTCTATCCCAAGTATTCAGAAAATGAGTAATCAATGAGAATAACCCACCAACTTTGTAGCTTCAGAGATACAGTTTCTTAAAGCACTATTGTTATTTTCTTAAAATACACGCACAGTTTTATGGATAAATGAGTGTCAAGTGCTAGTACCATTGTCATATTCAAAAGAATCATGCTTTCACATCATAGTATAATAACCTTGATGTGAGCTTTCTAATATGTTTAAAATTTGACATGTTGTTCTTTAAGTCATCATAATTTAGTATATAATCAAATCGTCTTCATATATGTACATAGGGTTTGGACAATAAACTCTCATGGAACTGCTTTTCAACGTTTTCTTCCTTTTTTTCATTTTTTTTCTTTTTTTCTTTTTTTTAGCCTACAAAACTTAAAAATTTACTGAATACTAGAGTTAAACATTTTTACTTATTTAATTTTTATTTTTTATTGGCTATTTTAGTTATTTACATTTCAAACGTTATCCCTCTTCCAGGTTTCCCCTCAACAAATCCCCTACCCTATCCCCCATGCCCCTTGCTTCTATGAGGGTAGTCCCCCACCCATCTACCCACTCCTGCCTCACCACCCTAGCAAGCATTCCCCAACACTGGGGCATTGAACATTCACAGGACCAAGAGCCTCCCTTCACATTTATACCAGATAAGGCCATCCTCTGCATATGTAGTTGGAGCGATGGATCCCTCCATGTGTACTCTTTGGTTGGTGGTTTAGTGTCTGGGAGCTCTGGGGGGTCTGGTTGGTTGATATTGTTGTTCTTCCTGTAAGGTTGCAAACCCCTTCAACTCCTTCAGTCCTTCCCCTAACTCCTCCATTGGGGTCCCTATGCTCAGTCTGATGGTTGGCTGTGAGCATCTGCATCTCTATTGCTCAGTGTCTGGTGGAGCCTCTCAGGGGATAGCTATACCAGGGTTTCTCTTTTTAAGCCTTATGTTTATCCTTTAAAATCCCCAATAACATGGTAGCCTGTTGATGAGTTAATTAAATTAAAACCTTTGCTGTCTCATCCATGCAAACACAGTACAAGAGTTCTGTTATCCTATCCTTTTTTTAGTCATTTTTTCTTAGTATTCTTTCAATGTTCATTCAGAAACCCATAGCTTAATTATATGGAGATTTAAGAACAAATAATTAAAGGAAGGATAAAATTTAATATTCAGGGCCCTATCTTAGTGCAAAATACAACTCTCACTGTTTGTATGTGTTTGTGTGTGGTCCACTACTTTTTTGATAATTCATTGTAGCTTTTTTCATTCAACATTGCCTTCTTTCTCCAGAATTATTACCACATGTTTATTTCCTCTACCTATGATACATGATCTCAAATCAGTAGATCCAGAAAGGAGACCTCTTGCATATACAATGATGAAATTTCCATATAAATTAGCTCAATGCAACACTCTCAACTGCTTTGTTTTGAGAGGGATGCATTGCTTTTAGAATTATCTTCAACATTCTCATTACTGGTCATTAGAAACAAACATTGATTCATTGCTTTGTCTCCCTCCCTGCTTCTTAACCCTCACTTTATCAATAAGAGAAATGATTGAGTTCATTGTTCTTGTCTCTGGTAAGAGTGACATTTCAATTGATATTACTAACCACTGATAAAGAAGAAAGGTAATTTTCCTATTATCCTGTAGTTCTCTTAGTTAAAAACTACTTGAAGAAACTGCAGAAACTAAACAGGGACACAGTGAATCTAATTGAAGCCTTGGACCAAATGGAACTAACTGATATATATAGAACATTTCATCCTAGAGCTAAAGAATACACCTTCTTCTCAGCTCCTCATGGTACCTTCTCCAAAATTGACCATATAATTGGTCACAAATCAGACCTCAACAGATACAAGAAGATAGAAATAATCCCATGCCTCCTATCAGATCACTATGGAATAAGGGTGGTCTTCAATGGCAACAAAAACAAAAGAAAACCCACGTACACATGGAGGCTGAACAATGCTCTACTCAATGATAACTTGGTCAAGGTGGAAATAAAGAAAGAAATCAAAGACTTTTTGAAAGTTAATGAAAATGAAGGCACAACATACCCTAACTTATGGGACACAATGAAAGCAGTGCTAAGAGGAAAATTCATAGCCCTGAGTGCCGCCAAAAAGAAACGGGAGACAGCATACACTAACAGCTTAATGGCACACCTGAAAGCCCTGGAACAAAAAGAAGCAAATACACCAAAGAGGAGTAGAAGGCAGGAAATCATCAAACTCAGGGCTGAAATCAATCAAGTAGAAACAAATAAAACCATACAAAGAATCAACAAAACGAGGAGTTGGTTCTTTGAGAAAATCAACAAGATAGATAAGCCCTTAGCCAGACTAACCAGAGGGCACAGAGATAGTATCCAAATTAATAAAATCAGAAACGAAAAGGGAGAGATAACAACAGAAACTGAGGAAATTCAAAAAATCATCAGATCCTACTACAAAAACCTGTATTCAACACAACTAGAAAATCTTGAGGAAATGGACAATTTCCTTGACAGATACCAAGTACCAAAATTAAATCAGGATCAAATAGACCATCTAAACCGTCCTATAACCCCTGAAGAAATAGAAGTTGTCTTTGGAAGTCTTCCAACCAAAAAAAGCACAGGTCCAGATGGTTTTAGTGCAGAATTCTATCAGACCTTCAAAGAAGACCTAACACCAATACTCTTCAAACTGTTCCACAAAATAGAAACAGAAGGAACACTACCCAACTCGTTCTATGAAGCCACAATTACACTAATACCAAAAGCACACAAAGATCCGACAAAGAAAGAGAATCTCAGGCCAATCTCTCTTATGAATATCGATGCAAAAATACTCAATAAAATTCTTGCCAACCGAATCCAAGAACACATCAAAACGATCATTCACCACGATCAAGTAGGCTTCATCCCAGGGATGCAGGGATGGTTCAATATAAGGAAATCCATCAATGTAATCCACTACATAAACAATCTCAAAGAAAAAAACCACATGGTCATCTCATTAGATGCTGAGAAAGCATTTGACAAAATTCAGCATCCTTTCATGCTAAAGGTCTTGGAAAGATCAGGAATTCAAGGCCCATATCTAAACATAGTAAAAGCAATTTACAGCAAACCAGTAGCCAGCATCAATCTAAACGGAGAGAAACTTGAAGCAATCCCACTAAAATCAGGGACTAGACAAGGCTGCCCTCTCTCTCCATATCTTTTCAATATAGTACTTGAAGTTCTAGCTAGAGCAATTAGACAAGAGAAAGAGGTCAAAGGGATACAAATTGGAAAGGAAGAAGTCAAACTATCACTATTTGCAGACGATATGATAGTATACATAAGCGACCCAAAGAACTCCACCAGAGAACTCCTACAGCTGATAAACGACTTCAGCAAAGTGGCCGGATATAAAATCAACTCAAGCAAGTCAGAAGCCTTCCTATACTCAAAGGATAAGCAGGCTGAGAAAGAAGTAAGAGAAATAATACCCTTTACGATAGCCACAAACCATATTAAGTATCTTGGCGTGACGCTAACCAAACAAGTGAAAGATCTGTATGACAAGAACTTCAAGTCTCTGAAGAAAGAAATTGAAGAAGACCTCGGAAGATGGAAAAACCTGCCATGCTCATGGATTGGCAGGATTAATATAGTAAAAATGAGCATCTTACCAAAAGTAATACACAGATTCAATGCAATCCCCATCAAAATCCCAACTCAATTCTTCATAGAGTTAGAAAGAGCAATTCAAAAATTCATCTGGAATAACAGAAAACCCAGAATAGCTAAAACTATTCTCAAGAGTAAAAGAACCTCTGGGGGAATCAGTATCCCGGACCTCAAGCTGTACTACAGAGCAATAGTGTTAAAAACTGCATGGTATTGGTACAGTAACAGACATGTAGATCAATGGAACAGAATTGAAGACCCAGAAATGAATCCACACTCCTATGGTCACTTGATCTTTGACAAAGGAGCTAAAACCATCCAGTGGAAAAAAGATAGCCTTTTCAACAAATGGTGCTGGCTCAGCTGGAGGTCAACATGCAGAAGAATGCAAATTGACCCATCCTTATCTCCTTGCACTAAGCTCAATTCTAAGTGGATCAAAGATCTCCACATAAAACCAGACACACTGAAACTAATAGAAGGGAAACTAGGGAAGAACCTTGAACATATGGGCACAGGGGAGAATTTCCTGAACAGAACTCCAATAGCTTATACTCTAAGATCAAGAATAGACAAATGGGACCTCATTAAATTACAAAGTTTTTGCAAGGCAAAAGACACTGTCAAAAAGACAAAGCGGCAACCAACTAACTGGGAAATGATCTTTACCAACCTTACATCCGACAGAGGGCTAATATCCAAGATATACAAAGAACTCAAGAAGTTAAACTCCAGAGAGGCAAGTAACCCTATTAAAAAATGGGGTACAGAGCTAAACAAAGAGTTCTCACCTGAAGAATATCTAATGGCTGAGAAGCACCTAAAGAGATGTTCATCATCCTTAGTCATTAGGGAAATGCAAATCAAAACAACCCTGAGATTCCATCTCACACCAGTCAGGATGGCTAAGATCAAAAACACAGGAGACAGCAGTTGTTGGCGAGGATGTGGAGAAAGAGGAACACTCCTCCACTGCTGGTGGAATTGCAGGCTGGTACAACCACTCTGGAAAGCAGTCTGGCGGCTCCTCAGAAAACTGGGCATGACACTTCCGGAGGATCCGGCTATACCACTCCTGGGCATATACCCAGAGACTTTACCTGCATGCAATAAGGACACATGCTCCACTATATTCATAGCAGCCTTATTTATAATAGCCAGAAGCTGGAAAGAACCCAGATGTCCCTCAACGGAGGAATGGATTCAGAAGATGTGGTATATTTACACAATGGAATACTACTCTGCAATTAAAAACAATGAATTCACGAAATTCCTAGGCAAATGGTCAGAACTTGAAAATATCATCCTTAGTGAGGTAACCCAATCACAAAAGATCACACATGGTATGAAGTCACTGATAAGGGGATATTGACCCAGAATCTCAGAATACCCTAGACACAATCAGCATATCAATAGATTTCTAAAAAGATGGAAGGAGAGACCCCTGGTCCTGGAAAGACTGGATGTAGGGGAACGCCAGGACAGAGTAATGAGAGGGGGTTGAACGGAGAAAAGAGGGAGGGAAGGGGGCTTATGGGACTTTCGGGGAGGGAGGAAACGGGAAAGGGGAAGTGATTTGGAATGTAAATTAAAAAAATAAAATAAAATAAAATTAAAAAAAAAAAAAAAAAAAAAAAAAAAACTACTTGAGAACCAGTGAGTGGATTCAGTTTCAACAATTATTTGACCATATTTTGTGAGAGACTGAAGGATGTTCTAGAATATTATTGTAGGCAAGACTTGACCATGAACTGAGCAGATCAGAGCACTGTCCTGAGTTCTGGAAAACTTTAAGGTATCGAGTCATGAATGAAAAAATCCAGAGTCTGGGCACTAGAAAACCATTCTCCTAGATGCAAAGACTGACAGATCACTCCATGATCATATCATTTTATAGTTTTAATAGTATGAACTCATTTAAACATAGACCTAATATAAAAATGTCCTAGAGTACAGAATTTGATGATTTGCATTTTGACATTGGCATTTTCTCAAACTCTTGGGTAGAAGGAATGGACAACAGAAGGGGATGCCATCATGTTGTTTGATAATTGAAAACTGTTCAATGACTAAAAAAAATCACCTCCACCTTTTTATGGATTTCAGTTTAGATTAACTTCTTTGGGCTGTCTTCGTTTCTTAATTTGTTTTGCTTTTGAAATGATGCTGATGACAATTATTTTAAGTGATCTAAAAATTTGAATTCATTATTAATTTTGGGTGTCTCCATCAATATTTTATTTCATGCAATTGGCACTATTTATATTTTTTTATAAATACCATTAAGATTGTTTTATTTCATTTGTTTGTCTGCGTAAATTTATATGTACCTGCTACCTGCAGAGGTAATAATAGGGCATTCAATTCCTTGGAACTAGAGTTGCAGGCTTTGTGAGCTGCTATGAGTGTTGGAACTGAGCCCAGTTCCTCTGCAATACAGCATGTCTTCTTAATCACTGAGACATTTCTCCAGGCTCTCCATTAAGGTAAGTTTAAATTGCAATTATACAGTTAACATGTGTTTTCACAGAATTGTCTATCAAAGAATTTTAAATCTATTGAAACATTGCTGAATTAAGGTAGATTTGCTATAGAAGGGCTCGTAGAGGTTAGTTAATTCACTCATTCTTAACTCAGATTCAAACATTTAAGATCAGTGGAGGTAGAAGCAGAAGGGAAGAAATGATATGATTATATTTTAATTAAAAAATAAAGAAATGATTAGCTCATAAACACATACATGCCTGAGTAAAACCAAGAAAACAAAGCAAATAAGAGGTAAAAGTAATAGCACTCTGAATCCAAAAGTAAATTCTCAAACAACAATATAAAATTTAAATTGGATCTTTAAAAACTGCACATAGAAATTCTCGATTTTTCTTTTTATAAATTATAAAATATTTACTTTTCTTCTTGTTCTTGTGTTTAAATTCTATACATATTTATATCAATTAAAACTTCAATTACTTATAAAATACCTGGAGTGTCTTCTAACACATATTCAGAAACTTGATTTCACTAGACCAAAAATAGTGTAAATTTTCTTTAAAGTTAATTTTTTTCTCTTATTACATTTTTAAAATAATACCACTAAACTTTTAGTGTTAGGTTCATACAGCATCAAATTTATCTTTATTTATTTATTTATTTATTTATTTATATGTCATGTCATTATTAAAATCCTTATGCAGCTTTGCATTAGTGGATAATATTTACATATAAGTGTTTAATATGCCCAGTTTTCTGAGGAACCGCCAGACTGCTTTCCAGAGTGGTTGTACCAGCTTGCAATTCCACCAGCAGTGGAGGAGTTTTCCTCTTTCTCCACATCCTCGCCAACAACTGCTGTCTCCTGTGTTTTTGATCTTAGCCATCCTGACTGGTGTGAGATGGAATCTCAGGGTTGTTTTGATTTGCATTTCCCTAATGACTAAGGATGATTAACATCTCTTTAGGTGCTTCTCAGCCATTAGATATTCCCGGAGGATCCAGCTATACCACTCCTGGGCATATACCCAGAGGCTTTACCTGCATACGATAAGGACACATGCTCCACTATGTTCATAGCAGCCTTATTTATAATAGCCAGAAGCTGGAAAGAACCCAGATGTCCCTCAACGGAGGAATGGATTCAGAAGATGTGGTATATCTACACAATGGAATACTACTCTGCAATTAAAAACAATGAATTCACGAAATTCCTAGGCAAATGGTCAGATCTTGAAAATATCATCCTTAGTGAGGTAACCCAATCACAAAAGAACACACATGGTATGCAGTCACTGATAAGGGGCTATTGACCCAGAATCTCGGAATACCCTAGACACAATCCACATATCAATAGATTTCTAAGAAGATGGAAGGAGAGACCCCTGGTCCTGGAAAGACTGGATGTAGGGGAACGCCAGGACAGAGTAACGAAAGGGGGTTGAATGGAGAAAAGAGGGAGGGAAGGGGGCTTATGGGACTTTCGGGGAGGGAGGAAACGGGAAAGGGGAAATGACTTGGAATGTAAATTAAAAAAATAAAATAAAAAAAAATAAGTGTATAATATACGAATGATATATCTATGTATGACATATCCATAGTGTTCTTCTATGACCGTAATATTAATAGGTAGCATATCACACCTTATACATTATCCAGTACTACATATTTGGTACTGAACAATATGCCATTAAGCTTATCTAAGGATTTCTGAGTTTGACAGAAGTACCTAGAAATTTTTGTGTTAGTCAGGAAAGATTTCCCTGGTTCTGAGAATATTTCCATAGATGCTACAATATAAATAATATTTAAAATGTTGCTTATAACTCATGTGATGAAAGAACTAAGAGTTGGTCTAGGATGAAGAGAGGAACAACAACAATAACAACAAAAATTATTTTTCCCCAAATTTGATAATGCCAGTAGATGGAATTCCCTTTTGCAAAGAAACAAAATAATTGAAAGAGTCTGAGCCTGGCTTTTAAATTTCTATAGGAAACTCTCCTTGAAGTGACCCTCTACCCTCTAACTATATTTGTCTTATGCTTCTGCTCCGGCCCTGGTGTCTCTCTTGTAACTGTTTCCAGGAAAACATTCTGAGCATTATAAGACCCTAAGAACATCTTTAACCTGAAGTTGACCAAATGACAAACTCCATCACAAAGAAGTAGGTCATATGAACTAACAATTACACCTAAGGTACTTATCCTTGAAGAATTAGAACCAGTGTCCAAGTACAGTCTTTTGATTGATTGCCATAAAAACTAACAAAAAGAAAATTGAATAAAATAATCATCTTATGGCAGGTGTCCAAGGAAACAAACTGCCACCTTGCTTACTCACACCATGAAGGGCATTTCAGCAGTGAGAAGTCACCATGTGTTTGCTGTATTCACACTATGTAGAACCCTTCATCAGGGGGAAGTTAACATATGTCTGCATGACAGATCTGTAGGAAAAGTAGAAAAAGCCAATCTACAAGCTCATAGAACATGTGACTCTATATGAAACTCTCAAAATAATTATGTTATAGAGATTAAAACTTCCCTGGGATGAGTACTGTTAAGCAGATAGTTTTAGGTCTAAAGAAACAACATTATGAGTTGTGTTATAAGAATATTAAAACTTATTTATACCCCAAATTTCATATAATTTACAAGCATGAACATACAGACACTTGGTCAATTATCTTGTAAGCAGTTATCAGATGTTCAAGGCTACCCTGGTGTGATAATGTGTTATATATTTCTTGGATGATATTACTGTTGAACAAAGTTTAATGAAAGCATACATACTGCTTCTTTATGAGTTCTTAGGACTGCATGTTAATTCAACAATTATCTCAAAAACCAAATGTTTAACATGACTGCACAAAGTAATAAATTCTTTTTATTGATTTGTCTTATAGAATTATTTGGGAAGTATGTCCACAGTACTGTTTCAAAGTTTATTTCCAAAATAGAAATTATAATGAAACTAAATGTTATAGAACACTTAAGCATTTGGACTGTTGAGAGCCATATTGGGATGTCAGTCACCTGTCAGGAACTTGACATTGACCAAGGTGAAGTTTTCCCAGCCTGTGAGCTGAAATTCCTGTGCTAGCCATAATCCTGCTCCACCTAGGGTGGAGTGAAGGTGAAGTTCTTTGTTCCTCCAGTCTATGAGTTCCTGAATTAAGCAGGTGACCCTCCCAGCTGCCCGAGCAGTAGCCTAAACACCAGTGAACAGCCAGACCAGTTCTGCAGAACTGGTTCCAGCCTTTGGGGGGAAAAGCTTTTTCTCCCGCCTGTCTATTTGGAAAAGTCCATTAAACTTTGAGCCTTGAGCAGGAAATATTCCCTTGGCTCCATATTTCTCTCGTCACCCTGTTTCTTTCTCCAGTTCTCCATCCAGAACACCCAATAACCCATTCGTATGAAACTGCAGGTGGTTTCATTGGGCCATTCAATTATCAAGGCTAATAGATTTCATGGTGCACTGACTCATATTTTTGCATGTCTGCTCCTTTTTTCTTTCTGTTTGTTATGACTTTTGGGATAGGGACTGATTTGGCCAAATAGGTCCTTGAATAATTAAGAGATGAGGCTTGGAGTGTCTTCCTTGGCTTGTCACATCTGCCAGGGACCTTGGCATGATAATAGTAAATACCCTGTAATCAATCTGTCATAAGATTTGAGAAAACAAGATAAAAAGACTAAGCCAAACAAGGGTGAAACAACCTCAGATCAAATGAACATCAGGTATACCAGACAGACAGAGAGAAAGAGAGAGAGAGAGAGAGAGAGAGAGAGAGAGAGAGAGAGAGAGAGAGAGAGAGAGAGAGAGATTAAATTCAGATTTGTCAATCATTTAATTTAGAGTAATTAGTTATATAAATTTATTGTGACTCTTCCAGAGGACCCAGGTTCAATTCCCAGCAACCATATACAACTCACACAACTGCCTGTAACTCCAATTCTAGGGCTTATGACACCCTCACAGAGAGACACCTGCTGGATGTAATAATTGTGACTAAAATTAAAGAAGGAAAAATAAGGACTACATATAACAGAACAATCTTAGTGAAATTACAACTTACATAAAACTGAGCATGAAGTAGAATCATGGAGCAATGTGAGTAGTGTGTGATCACCTGACATACCTTAAGTACAAGCCTCAGAACACATTTTCTTTGACTGTTGAGTCGATGCTTTCTATGGTATCTTCAACACCTGAGATTCTTTCTTCCATCTCTTGTATTCTATTGAGATGATATCTAAACATAGTAAAAGCAATTTACAGCAAACCGATAGCCAACATCAAACTAAATGGAGAGAAACTTGAAGCAATCCCACTAAAATCAGGGACTAGACAAGGCTGCCCTCTCTCTCCATATCTTTTCAATATAGTACTTGAAGTTCTAGCTAAAGCAATTAGACAACAAAAGGAGGTCAAAGGGATACAAATTGGAAAGGAAGAAGTCAAACTATCACTATTTGCAGACAATATGATAGTATACTTAAGCGACCCAAAGAACTCCACCAGAGAACTCCTACAGCTGATAAACAACTTCAACAAAGTGGCCGGATATAAAATCAACTTAAGCAAGTCTGTAGCCTTCCAATACTCAAAGGATAAGCAGGCTGAGAAAGAAGTAAAGGAAATGATACCCTTCATGATAGCCACAAACAATATAAAGTATCTTGCTGTGACTCTAACCAAACAAGTGAAAGATCTGTATGACAAGAACTTCAAGTCTCTGAAGAAAGAAATTGAAGAAGAGCTCAGAAGATGGAAAAATCTGCCATGCTCATGGATTGGCAGGATTAGTATAGTAAAAATGACCATTTTGCCAAAAGCAATATGCAGATTCAATGCAATCCCCATCAAAATCCCAACTCAATTCTTCATAGAGTTAGAAGAGCAATTCAAAAATTCATCTGATACACAGAGAAACCCTGTCTCAAAAAAAAAAAAAAACAAAAAAAAAACAAAAAAAAAGCAAAAAAAAAACAAAAACAAAAACAAAAACAAAAACAAAAAAAAACCCAAAAATTCATCTGGAATAAATGAAAACCCAGGATAGATAAAACTATTCTCAAGAGTAAAAGAACTTCTGGGGGAATCTATATCCTGGACCTCAAGGTGTACTACAGATCAATAGTGTTAAAAACTGCATGAGACAGACAGGCATAATATCGCTTGGGTCTCAGGCGGCTTGTGTGTATGCGGCTCCCAAGTGCTGGGCTGATCTGCAGTAACCAGAACGCCAGCTCTGCTGTGGGACTTCTGCCTGGCAGAGGGACGCCCCCTCTCCCCCCTAGGAGAAATCACACACCCCTGCACAGGGCAGGAGCCTACAAGCCTCCCTTTGGCGACCTCTGCTCCAGGAATCCACTAGGCTGAGCCTTTGGATGTGCAAGGCCTCCCCAATATAAGATCACTTGGGGCAAGGCACATTAGGGCTCCAAAGTCACTCAGGAGCAGGCAGGCCCCAGAAATCGGTGCCAGGGGAATCCTGGTAATCCAGAGGGGGCAGAAATAGCTTTGAAGGCTCACAGGAGGTCCAACCAACAGCCAGTGACAGCAGGACCAACTAACACCAGAGGTATCCAGATGGCAAAAGGCAAACGTAGGAATGTTACTAACAGAAATCAAAGTAATGTGGGACCATCCGAACCCAACTCTCCAACAGCAGCAAGTCCTGGATACCCCACCACACCCGAAAGACAAGATCTGGATTTAAAATCACTTCTCATGATCCTATTAGAGGATCACAAGAAGGACACAAATAAATCTCATAAAGAGTTACAGGAGACCATGAATCAACAGGTAGAAGCCCTTACAAAGGAAACACAAAAATCGCTTAGAGAAATGCGGGAGAACATGGATCAAAAGATGGAGGTGCACAAGGAGACAACACAAAAATCGCTTAATGAGATGAATCAACAGGTAGATGCACTCACAAAGGAATCACAAAATTTGCATAAAGAAATGCAGAAGAATATGGGTCAACAGATGGATGCCCATAAGGAGGCAACACAAAAATTGCTTAAAGAAATGAATCAACGGGTACATGCCCTTACAAATGAAACACGAGAACTGCTTAAAGAAATGCAGGAGACGATGGATCAACAGATGGAATCCCATGAGGAGGAAACACAAAAATCGCTCAGAGAACTGGAGGAGAACGTGAGTCATCAGGAAGAAATCCTGAAAGAGGAAATGCAAAAATACCTTAAAGAAATACAGGAAAATACAAACAAACAAGTGAAGGATCTCAGCAAATCCATCCAGGAACTAAAAAAGGAAGTAGAAACAACTAAGAAATCACAAGGGGAGACAACTTTGGAGATAGAAAACCTTGGGAAGAAATCAGGAGTCATAGATGCAAACATCAACAATAGAATACAAGAGATGGAAGAAAGAATTTCAGGTGCTGAAGATTCCATAGAAAGCATCGACTCAACAGTCAAAGAAAATGCAAAATACAAAAAACGTGTAACCCAAAACATCCAGGAAATCCAGGACACAATGAGAAGACCAAACCTAAGGATTATAGGTATAGATGAGAGTGAAGATTTGCAACTTAAAGGGCCAGTAAACATCTTCAACAAAATTATGGAGGAAAACTTCCCTAACCTAAAGAGAGAGATGCCGATGAACCTACAAGAAGCCTACAGAACTCCAAACAGACTGGACCAGAACAGAAATACCTCCCGTTACATAATAATCAAAACACCGAATGTTCTAAACAAAGAAAGAATACTAAAAGCAGTAAGAGAAAAGGGCCAAGTAACATACAAAGGAAGACCTATCCGAATCACATCAGACTTCTCACCAGAGACTATGAAAGCCAGGAGATCCTGGGCAGATCTCATGCAGACACTAAGACAGCACAAATGCCAGCCTAGACTACTATACCAGCAAAACTCTCAATCACCATAGATGGAGAGACCAAGATATTCCATGATAAATCCAAATTTTCACCATATCTTTCCACAAATCCAGCCCTGCAACGGATAATAGGTGGAAACCTCCAATACAGGGAAAGAAACAACACCCAGGAAAAAATGAGATAATAACCTTCTTGAATCAAACCCAAAAGTAGATAACCACTCAAACATAAAGATAGAGTCAAGAATGGCAGATGGCAATAATCACTATGCCTTAATCTCTCTTAATATCAATGGTCTCAATTCCCCAATTAAAAGACATAGACTAGCAGACTGGATACGTAAACAGGACCTAGCATTTTGCTGCATGCAGGAAACGCACCTCAGTGTCAAAGACAAACACTACCTCAGAGTAAAAGGCTGGAAAACAATTTTACAAGCAAATGGCCCCAAGAAACGAGGTGGAATAGCCATCCTAATATTGGATAAAATTGATTTTCAACCTAAAGTCATCAAAAAAGACACAGAAGGACACTACATACTGATCAAGGGAAAAATCCACCATCAAGAACTCTCAATTCTGAATATCTATGCTCCAAATGCAAGGGCACCCTCATTCGTAAAAGAAACTTTACTAAAACTCAAAGCACATATCGCACCGCACACAATAATAGTGGGTGACTTCAACACCCCGCTCTCTGAAATGGATCGTTCAGGAAAGTAGAAACTAAACAGGGACACAGTGAATCTAATTGAAGCCTTGGACCAACTGGAACTAACAGATATATATAGAACATTTCATCCTAGAGCTAAAGAATACACCTTCTTCTCAGCTCCTCATTGTACCCTCTCCAAAATTGACCATATAATTGGTCACAAATCAGACCTCAACAGATATAAGAAGATAGAAATAATCTCATGCCTCCTATCAGATCACTATGGAATAAGGGTGGTCTTCAATGGCAACAAAAACAAAAGAAAACCCACGTACACATGGTGGCTGAACAATGCTCTACTCAATGATAACTTGGTCGTCAAGGTGGAAATAAAGAAAGAAATAAAAGACTTTTTGAAAGTTAATGAAAATGAAGGCACAACATACCCTAATTTATGGGACACAATGAAAGCAGTGCTAAGAGGAAAATTCATAGCCCTGAGTGCCACCAAATAGAAACGGGAGACAGCATACACTAACAGCTTAATGGCACACCTGAAAGCCCTGGAACAAAAAGAAGCAAATACACCAAAGAGGAGTAGAAGGAAGGAAATCATCAAACCCAGGGCTGAAATCAATCAAGTAGAAACAAATAAAACCATACAAAGAATCAACAAAATGAGGAGTTGGTTCTTTGAGAAAATCAACAAGATAGATAAGCCCTTAGCCAGACTAACCAGAGGGCACAGAGATAGTATCCAAATTAATAAAATCAGAAACGAAAAGGGAGAGATAACAACAGAAACTGAGGAAATTCAAAAAATCATCAGATCCTACTACAAAAACCTGTATTCAACACAACTAGAAAATTTTGAGGAAATGGACAATTTCCTTAACAGATACCAAGTACCAAAATTAAATCAGGATCAAATAGACCATCTAAACCGTCCTATAACCCCTGAAGAAATAGAAGTTGTCATTGGAAGTCTTCCAACCAAAAAAAGCACAGGTCCAGATGGTTTTAGTGCAGAATTCTATCAGACCTTCAAAGAAGACCTATCATCAATACTCTTCAAACTGTTCCACAAAATAGAAACAGAAGGAACAGTACCCAACTCGTTCTATGAAGCCACAATTACACTAATACCAAAAGCACACAAAGATCCGACAAAGAAAGAGAATCTCAGGCCAATCTCTCTTATGAATATCGGTGCAAAAATACTCAATAAAATTCTTGCCAACCGAATCCAAGAACACATCAAAATGATCATTCACTACTATCAAATAGGCTTCATCCAGGGATGCAGGGATGGTTCAATATAAGGAAATCCATCAATGTAATCCACTACATAAACAATCTCAAAGAAAAAAACACATGGTCATCTCATTAGATGCTGAGAAAGCATTTGACAAAATTCAGCATCCTTTCATGCTAAAGGTCTTGGAAAGATCAGGAATTCAAGGCCCATATCTAAACATAGTAAAAGCAATTTACAGCAAACCTGTAGCCAGCATCAATCTAAATGGAGAGAAACTTGAAGCAATCTCACTAAAATCAGGGACTAGACAAGGCTGCCCTCTCTCTCCATATCTTTTCAATATAGTACTTGAAGTTCTAGCTAGAGCAATTAGACAACAAAAAGAGGTCAAAGGGATATAAATTGGAAAGGAAGAATTCAAACTATCACTATTTGCAGACGATATGATAGTATACTTAAGCGACCCAAAGAACTCCACCAGAGAACTTCTACAGCCGATAAACGACTTCAGCAAAGTGGCCGGATATAAAATCAACTCAAGCAAGCCAGAAGCCTTCCTATACTCAAAGGATAAGCAGGCTGAGAAAGAAGTAAGGGAAATAATACCCTTCAAAATAGCCACAAACCATATTAAGTATCTTGGCGTGACTCTAACCAAACAAGTGAAAGATCTGTATGACAAGAACTTCAAGTCTCTGAAGAGATAAATTGAAGAAGACCTCAGAAGATGGAAAAATCTGCCATGGTCATGGATTCGCAGGATTAATATAGTAAAAATGAGCATCTTACCAAAAGTAATACACAGACTCAATGCAATCCCCATCAAAATCCCAACTCAATTCTTCATAGAGTTAGAAAGAGCAATTCAAAAATTCATCTGGAATAACAGAAAACCCAGAATAGCTAAAACTATTTTGAAGAGTAAAATAACCTCTGGGGGAATTAGTATCCCGTCCTCAAGCTGTACTACAGAGCAATAGTGTTAAAAACTGCATGGTATTGGTACAGTGACAGACATGTAGATCAATGGAACAGAATTGAAGACCCAGAAATGAATCCACACTCCTATGGTCACTTGATCTTTGACAAAGGAGCTAAAACCATCCAGTGGAAAAAAGATAGCCTTTTCAACAAATGGTGCTGACTCAGCTGGAGGTCAACATGCAGAAGAATGCAAATTGACCCATTCTTATCTCCTTGCACTAAGCTTAATTCTAAGTGGATCAAAGATCTCCACATAAAACCAGACACACTGAAACTAATAGAAAGGGAAACTAGGGAAGAACCTTGAACATATGGGCACAGGGTATGCAGTCACTGATAAGGGGATATTGACCCAGAATCTCGGAAGACCCTAGACACAATCCGCATATCAATAGATTTCTAAGAAGATGGAAGGAGAGACCCCTGGTCCTGGAAAGACTGGATGTAGGGGAACGCCAGGACAGAGTAAAGAGAGGGGGTTCAATGGAGAAAAGAGAGAAGGAAAGGGGGTTTATGGGACGTTCGGGGAGGCAGGAAATGGGAAAAGGGAAATGATTTGGGATGTAAAACTAATAGAAAGGAAACTAGGGAAGAACCTTGAACATATGGGCACAGGGGAGAATTTCCTGAACAGAACTCCAATAGCTTATGCTCTAAGATCAAGAATTGACAAATGGGACCTCGTAAAATTACAGAGTTTCTGTAAGACAAAAGACACTGTCAAAAGGACAAAGTGGCAACCAACTAACTGGGAAATGATCTTTACCAACCCTACATCCGACAGAGGGCTAATATCAAATATATACAAAGAACACAAGAAGTTAGACTCCAGAGAGCCAAGTAACCCTATTAAAAAATGGGGTACAGAGCTAAACAAATAGTTCTCACCTGAAGAATATCTAATAGCTGAGAAGCACCTAAAGAGATGTTCATCATCCTTAGTCATTAGGGAAATGCAAATCAAAACAACCCTGAGATTCCATCTCACAACAGTCAGAATGACTAAGATCAAAAACACAGGAGACAGCACTTGTTGGCAAGGATATGGAGAAAGAGGAACACTCTTCCACTGCTGGTGGGATTGCATGCTGGTACAACCACTCTGGAAAGCAGTCTGGTGGTTCCTCAGAAAACTGGGTATGACACTCCCAGAGGATCTGGCTATACCACTCCTGGGCATATACCCAGAGGCTTTCCCTGCATGCAATAAGGACACATGCTCCACTATGTTCATAGAAGCCTTATTTATAATAGCCAGAAGCTGGAAAGAACCCAGATGTCCCTCAATGGAGAAATGGATTCAGAAGATGTGCTATATTTACACAATGGAATATTACTCTGCAATTAAAAACAATGAACTCACGAATTTCCTAGGCAAATGGTCAGAACTTGAAAATATCATCCTTAGTGATGTAACCCAATCACAAAGAACACTCATGGTTTGCAGTCACTGATAAGGGGTTATTAACCCAAAATCTTGGAATACCCTAGACACAATTCGCATATCAATAGATTTCCAAGAAGATGGAAGGAGAGACCCCTGGTCCTGGAAAGACTGGATGTAGGGGAATGCCAGGACAGAGAAGAGAGAGTGGGTTGAATGGAGAAAAGAGGGAGGGGAGGGGACTTATGGGACTTTCGGGGAGGGAGAAATCGGGAAAGGGGAAATGATTTGGAATGTAAATAAAAAAAACTTAGAAAATATAAAAACAAACAAACAAAAAAAAAACCCAATAAAATGTATGTCGTGTATTGACCATATGCTAGGAATTCTAATAACTTTGTCTATTACACTCATTTTTTTTATAATTTATTTATGAGGTGTACCTTTTGTCTTGACTTTGTTCTTACCTGTATTTGTAAGGACAAACTGAGAAGTGAGAAGCGATCAATAAATATGTCTAGGATTGCAGCCAAAAAGAAATTTTTTTTCTTTTTTTCTCTGATTATTTTGTTTTGTTTGTTTTCTATTATTAATTCAGAGTGTTTCACTTTGCAAATCAATTTGGTAGTTTCTCAGAAAATGGAATAATTCTAGCTCAAGTCTGACCTATACCACTCCTGGACATATACCCCAAAGATGCTCCCATATCCCACAAAGACACTTGATCAAAAATGTACATACCTTCTTTATTTATAATAGCCAGAAACTGAAAGAACCTAGATGACTCTTAACTGGATAATGGATAAAGAAAATGTGGTAAATCTACACAATGCAATACTACTCAGCTATTAAAAATAAAAACATCATGAATTTTGCAGGTAAATGAAGATAACTTGAGAATATCATCCTGAGTGAGATTAAGGACATGCCTAGTATGTACTCACTTATACGTGGATAAGATCCATAAAACAGATGTACCATACTACACTCCACAGACCCAAAGAAACTAGATAAGAAGGAAAGTCCAAGCTTGAATCTCACTTAGAAGGGAGAATAAAATAGTCATAAGAGTTAGATGGAAGGAGGAACCTGGGGCAGGAGAGGTGGGAATGAGAACAGAAGTTTCAGGATCAGGTCTGGTAAAGGACGGGAGTGATGGGTAGATAACTGTGGAAATGAATGGAAATCTGCAACTGAGGGGCATGAGGAGGTTGGGTCATCTCTTAGAATAAGGAACCTGGGATAAGGGAAGTACTCAAGAATCAATGAGAGTAACTTTAGTTGTGACTCAATACATTGATGATATGGAACCTCAAGTGGCCACCTCCTATAGACAGTCAGGAACCCTAGTAGAGCAATAGAGACACCAACCCACCCATAAATTTTCTACCCCAAATTTATCTTATCCACATGTAATATAGGCAAGGGAGATGGAGCAGAGTCTAAGGGTACAGCCAAGCATTAACCAGTCAAATTTGAGACCCATCCCATGAGTAACCACAAATCCCTCTATGGTGCTTACATACTGGAACAAGTTGTCCTCTGGGAGGCTCCATCCAACAGCTAACTCAGACAGAAACAAACATCCACAGGCAAATAGTGGATGGTGCTTGGGAACTCTTCTGGAAGAACTGGAGGAATGATTGTGGCCCGGAAGGGAAGAGGTACTTCACAGGAAGACCAATAGGGTCAACAACCTGGACCCTTGGGGTTCTTAGCCATTGAACCTACAACCAAAGAACATCCCTCGGCTGGACCTAGGCCTCCCTGAACATATGTAGTAGATGTGCAGTTTGGTTTTCAAATGGGTCCTAAAATCTCGAAAAGGGGGCTTTCCCAAAATCTGTTACCTGTTGGTGGGATATGTTCTTCTAGTTGCTATGCCTTATCTGGCATCAAAGAAAGAGGAACCATGTCACTCCCGGAGGATCCGGCTATACCACTCCTGGGCATATACCCAGAGACTTTACCTGCATGCAATAAGGACACATGCTCCACTATATTCATAGCAGCCTTATTTATAATAGCCAGAAGCTGGAAAGAACCCAGATGTCCCTCAACGGAGGAATGGATTCAGAAGATGTGGTATATTTACACAATGGAATACTACTCTGCAATTAAAAATAATGAATTCACGAAATTCCTAGGCAAATGGTCAGAACTTGAAAATATCATCCTTAGTGAGGTAACCCAATCACAAAAGAACACACATGGTATGCAGTCACTGATAAGGGGATATTGACCCAGAATCTCGGAATACCCTAGACACAATCAGCATATCAATAGATTTCTAAAAAGATGGAAGGAGAGACCCCTGGTCCTGGAAAGACTGGATGTAGGGGAACGCCAGGACAGAGTAATGAGAGGGGGTTGAATGGAGAAAAGAGGGAGGGAAGGGGACTTATGGGACTTTCGGGGAGGGAGGAAACGGGAAAGGGGAAGTGATTTGGAATGTAAATTAAAAAAATAAAATAAAATAAATAAAAAAAAAAAAGAAAGAGGAACCATCTAACCTCTCAGAAACTTGAAGTGATGGGTGGATAAAAAGACAGCCCCACCTACTCAGAGGAGAAGGGGACAGGATATAGGGGAAGGATTGTGAGAGGGGGTAACCAGGAGTGAATAGTTAAAAATTAATTAATTAGCTGATAAAATTAATCAGAGAAAATTTCAGAGGGTTTCAAAGAAATTATCATTTAAATATGGCCACAGATGGAAAGCATCTTTTCATTACAAGGAGACTGAACAGTAACTTACATCCTGCACGTGTCTCTCTGTGAGGGTGTCATAAGCCCTAGAATTGGAATTACAGACAGTTGTGTAAGTCGTCATACGGTTGCTGGGAATTGAACCTGGGTTCTCTGGGAGAACAGCAAGTGCTCCTAACTTCTGTACCAGAAGTTTACATCCTTATTTTGATCTAAATTTGTCTATGCTTTTACAGCCCACAATGAGAACAAAATAGAACAGAAATATTTTGTCATTTTGTGGTCTGAACTGTTAACAGTAAATATGCATTTAATAAGGAAAACTACACATTAAATGAGTGCTCACTCCCTTTTATTTCTTGTTCCTCTGGAAGATCTCCTGAGATGATTTTATTTGTCTCTTCAAGATTTAATACTATTATGCATATATAAAGCTTAGAGAGTTTTGTTAAATACTTTTACTGTGGTATATTATATGTCTATGACAATTCATTTCATTTTTGGATTGAATGAAAACAGACAATTATTTGCTAACGAACAGTTGCACTTTTATCCGTGATTAAAAAAATAAAAAAATAAAAACTGGTTTTGTCTTGACCTAAGAAAATATGAATCTAATTTACTGTTCAGAAATTTCAAATTCGTAATGTTAATAAGTATATAAGAAACCTAATCCCTATTAAAATATTCCCTTAAACTCTAAACTGGAAAAGCTTTTGACCCAATAAGTGATTTAAAAATAAATCAAGATAGAATCCTTCACCTTTCTTAAATATTATTTTATTAATAACCTGAGCTTCATAATTTTTAATTATATTAAAGACCTGAGAGTGTTTCAGGTGCTTTACCACAATTGAAATGTATAAAGATTTGTATAACGCTAATTTGGAACTATGACTCTACATAATAAAAAAAAAAAAAGAAAGAAAGAAAAGAAAAGACAATTTTGGTAATGAATAAGGAACCATGTTATTTTTTATAAATCGTTAAACATTCTTAAAGATAGCCTTGGAGAAAAGGCAGGTACATGGGACAGAATTGGGCTGGCTGATATAAGATGTGACATTTTAACACAGGAAAAAGTGAAGAAAACTGTGTTTAAAAAGCTTTGTTCTCTGCAGGGAGAAAGAGGAGTACTCATTCATTGGACTACCACTCAATGAAGCCTGGAGACTTCCATACTGAGGAAGTGGCTATATTGAGGTAAGTCCAGAACAGTGAACAGGAGTTGGGTCATAGAAGCCCATCTAATGATTTGAGTTTCAGTGCAGGTGCAATGGAAATAAACTATTTTATTCACGAAATGACACTGAAATAAAATGGAACCATAGAAATCCTTTTGTTGTTGGTTTATAGTTAGCTTTGAACTTTGTAATTTATTTGATGTATTATGTAATAGCAATCCTTACCCCTCAAAGAGCAAGAATCAACCAATTAAAAGATAAGATAAAACTTAATGCTTCCATGTCTAAGGGAAGCATGTCCATCTCAGTCTTCCAACTATACAGGCAGGCTACTTATAACTGGCTTTATTGTGTTTACTAACCATATGTATTGAGTTCAGTCCTAGCACAAATGGGAAAGAGTATAAAGAAATATGAAGAGCTCTGAAAAGGTACTTGGATCTATGGGTCATCAAATTCTGTCATGTGGCAGATTGCTTAACTCTTTGGAGACAGCATAGTTGTTGATGATGTTTTATTAAATATACTGGATATATACTGAGTATTTTTTGATACAAAAACTATTTTTTATATCCCAATTGATGGCCCTTCCCTGTCTCCCTTCATAGAGTCCCTCCATCATTCCCTATCCCCTTATTTTCTGAGAGGGTGTCTCGCTTCCAATCCCAGTACCAACAATCATGTTGCATCAAGTCCCCGAAGCGTTAGGCACCTCCTCTCCCACTGAGGTCAGACATGACAGCCGTGTTGGGGAACAGGTTACATAAACAGGCAGCTTTAGAGCAAGCTCTGCTCCAGTTGTTAGGGGATCCACATGGAAACTGATCTGCATATCTGCTTCGTAAGTTCTGGGCCAGTGTATGCTCCTTGGTCGGTGACTCAGTTTCTGACAGCTCTGAAGGGTTCAGATTGATTGACTCTATTCCTCTATGCAACTCTTCCATAAGGGTCGCTGACTTCTCTCCAGTTTTTGGATGTGAATATCTACATCTGTTTCAGTCAGTTGCTGGGTGGATCCTCTCAGAGGGCAGTTATGCTAGGCTCCTGTCTGCAAGCAAAACAGAGTCTCAGTAGTGTCAGGTATTGGTACTTGGGATGGGTTTCAAGTTGGGCTGGGTTATTGTTTGGCCATTCCCTAAGTTCCTGTTCCATCTTTGTCCCTGCATTTATTTTAGACAGGCCAAATTTTGGGTCGTACATTTCCTGGTTAGGTTGTTGTCCTTATCCCAATACTGGGAGTCCTGCCATAAGAGGTGGCATCTTTAGGTTTCATATCTCTACTGCTGTGTGTCTAGGCTAAGTTTGCCTGCATTGACTCCTGGGAGCCTACCCTATCCCAGGTCTCAGAACTTCCTAGGAATTCAACCCAACACAGACTTCTGGAAGCTGAAGATTTTCATTCATTCTCATGGCCATCTGGCCTTCTCACCTCTTATCTCCTCACATTTGATCCTGACTTGCCAAGTTCTCCTCTCCATCTCCTCTCTCACCAGTTCCCTCTCTCCATCTCTTTCTTATTACTATTTTTTATTGGATATATTCTTTATTTACATTTCAAATATTATCACCTTCCCCAGTATCCCCCTGCTTCTGGAAAGCCTGTATCCCATCCTCGCTTATCCTGCTTGTATGAGGGTGTTCCTCCACCAATTCCATTCCCACCTCCCCACCTTCGATTCCCCTTCACTGGGACGTTTATCCAGCCTTCAAAGGACCAAAGTCCTCTCCTTCCATTTTATTCCTCCTTCTAAGTGAGTTTCAAGCATCCTCTCTTGAGCTTTCCTTCTCCTTTAGCTTCTTTGGGTCTGTGGAGTAAATCATGTGTATCCTGTATTGTATGGCTAATATCTACTTTTCTTTAGTATTAATGTTCTTACCCACAATTTTAACATTAACTACCTAATAACAGGAATTCATTCCTCAGCTTTGCAACTTGAAAGGAGTCAACCAACTCCCACACTTACACCGTACCACCCATTCTTTTTGTACACACATATACACATTGAAAATATTAGAATTTAAATAATAAATTTGAGCTGGGTACAAAATAGTATAATACAAATATAAATCATACTTCAGATATATTTGAAAGAATTACCAGAAACTTGTATTTATTATTCCTGAAGTTAACTACAACATTCATTGATGACAAATACTGATAACAGTATTAATCAGCATCATAATGGTGGTATGTTATATGCATTTTTATAATTCTATTGGTTTACTGATTATTATACATTATACTGTTTATTAGCTAAACATGTGATTGCAAATACTGCTTATATTTGCAAAATGAACTTTAGAATGTTTAAAATTACTATTAACCATATCAGAAGGAACATTTATTATCAAAGCATAAGCAATAGATTTGTCCCTGGATGTAAAAATAACCAGATGAAACTTTGCTGGTGACCATGTCTGCAATAATGTAAAACATCCTGAAGTACATTCCACACCACTAGAACATTATAAAAAAATAAATGTCATTCAATACAATAAAAAACTGAATTAGTACCAAATTATAAGCTGTTGGGATTCTAGACAGGAAATGTTAGGATTCTGTCTAAGGTCCACCCCAAATTTATCTGGCAACAGTCAGGTATGCCTCTCCCTACAGTTACCTGGCAAAAGCCAGGTAGGTCTGGCCCACTATAAAACGGGCTGCTTGCCCCTCCTCTCTCTCTTTCCTCTCTTAATCCTATTTCATACTTGTGTCTTTCATGACCTCTTGAGTTCTTCTGTCCCCCTTTTCTTCCCTCCTCTAACCACATGGTCATGGCTGGCCTCTACTTCTCTACTGCCTCCTTCTATCTGCCTTTCTCTGCCTCTACTACCCTCCTAATTCCTTTCTCCATACCCTAAATAAACTCTATTCTATTGTGTGGCTGGTCCCTCAGGGGTAAGTGATGCCTCTGCATGGGCCCACTGAGGCACCCCTTTCCCCCACACCTCACCATACCTCATAGAAAATATATTAATACCCCTTTATCTTTTTATAATCACAACACAAGCTGAGTGTTGAGAACCTCAATTCAGAGGCTTTAGCAGAAGACAATCAGCAGTATCTCATAGCACACTTTGCTTAAATTTCAGCTTAATTCCTATATGGGAAAAGTGATTCATTCAACTTGGTCGGAACGTAAACCCTCAGGGGTTAGCTGTTCCAGTAAAGAGGAGAAAATGTGAAGTCAATCTCCACCAGAAGATTAAAATAAATTGCTTAAAAGTATATTCCCATGAAACGGCATTTGAGTCCGTATCACACTGAATTTCGTAATAGGGAAATGAGTGAGGCACATTAACCAGATAAGCAGCTTAGAGTATCTCTATTAGCAATTTTGACAGATGGATGTGTACAAATTTGTTATTTTCATTAAGATTAATCTAATTTAAATTTCATAGTTATTTCTTTGAAGCAGGTGATACTATATATGCTCTTTAGAAAAGTATACTTTCTTGTGAACTTGAGCCTTCTTAGACCATGACAAGAATAATATTCTGTTTGTAAATAAATACATAAATTTCTCTCTGAATATGAAATATTTTATTTTTATTCTTAACATGAAATTATTGTATTGATTATAATCTCATTAAATACTAATGTTTGGTGATGAAATATCAAACTTTAATTCTGAAATGCAGGATCAGAAGATTATTAGTGATGTCTAGGCAGTTCTATGTTTTTTTAGACAAAACTTAATTCCATTCTTAAAGGTAGACTGCACTTCTCCGTAATAAATGACCAAAACGAAATGAACTCAATTGAATCTAAAGGTTCTTTGTCTCAAAAAGTTAAATGAGGCCAGCTCTGTGCATTAATTTCTATATCTTTTTTCCCATGGTGCTCTTGCTTATTGATGCTCACGAGAACACATGTCTTTTTCTGTTCTCATGGTAATCTTTTTTTTAGAATTCCATAAGTTATGATATAAAATTTTCTAAAGTCTAAAGCTTAGTTTACACTGATCACAATTAAGATGTAAAGTTAAAACAAGTAAATACTTAATTTATTATGTCATCAACTTATATCTAAACTGCATATGACTTTGTTATAAAGTCTTCGAGTGAAGTACAACTACTTTGACCTATATATATACATATAAAAGTAAAACTAAATTGGAAGAAATACTCCTAATCATCACATGCTTCATTGTACCATTTTTTTATAACTACACTTGATCCATGATTGTATCTTCTTTTTATGTGAACACATGAGCCCTTGAGGATTAAGTACCAACTTTGGAAGAAAAAAGTTGGATAAGTTGGATGGTAATGATGTTTATCATCATTTCAGTGTTTCATACATGTATAATTGATTCCAAAATAGTTTTTACTAAAATTATTATTATAATAACAATCACATTTATAGAGATTAGTTTTCAAATCCACTAATCAATAGTAGATTAGTAATGCTTTGGAGTTTGATTTTCTTCTCTGTAACTGAAATCATTTTACCATGCTACATCTTGGTGTCTCTCTTTGTTATATGGACATTCACAGCTACTTGAATGCATAAATTGATAACTGAAGATGTATTCCCTTTCTCAATGACTGATTCATGAAGCAGCTTTGGAACCCATGGGATATCACACTGAACTAATGAATTTTTCATTAGAAATTCTATTATAAACGTTTTATCTCCTGAGCAAATACCTAAGTGAAAATCTAACATTCACTGAGCAGCCTACTGTTAGTTCTTATGTTAATGAGGAGGCTAATTGCAAATTTCCCTAGGTAATCTCAATGTCAATTATTCATGAACTTCTGACAACGAATATGACATTTCTGAATGACAGCTCTCAATTCTTTTGCTTACAAGTTTAAAGTATGTGCAGGTATTTTCTAGATCATTAAACATTAAGGTTACCAGAAATTTGGTTTAAGAGCAAAAAGAAATTCTGAAATTTGAAAATATAATGTATTAGCATTAAATTCATTTGTGGCTAATAATTTGAAGCAAAAAATGGCTTCAAGAGAAAATTGAAAACATTTTTTCTAAGTTTCCAAACTTATGTTATTGTATTAGTGCCCTTGGATAAGAAGCATGCATTTTCAAGAGGATTCTACCTGATTGAGGTAGATAATTATGCTTTTTCTTCCTGAATAATAAATAACGTTAAATTGCAATATAAACTAATATGAGAGCACTAAGTGCATTGTGCATATGTTCTCATATTTTTAGTCATGTGTTGTTCCTTTAGTGTCTGTTTTCTTCTTTATGATCACTCTCCTTTTGAGCTATGCATTCCTTATCTTTTTAGCCCAAGAACTTAACATCAGCAGTAGTACTATCTATAAGCAGCATTGTGTATTTGCATCTCTGAAGAGGCAATATCTTTGTGATGACCCCTGGGGTTTCTTGGTTCCCAATCATATTTTAATTATTCAATGGTTTAGAGTCTTTGGGCATTGAGTTCAAAATATGTCCTCTAAATTTCTGTATTTTGATAGTTAACATTTTTAACTCTTTACAGAATTGTTTTAGCCAGGAGACATACATTTTCTTTTTCTTTCTGATATCTGTTTCCAGCACTCCTATAACTCAAACTTGTGTCAATTAGAGATTAGAATCTAATATTATTTTTTAAATTCTGTTTAAACATGGCACTATCCTTTTTATTGGATAAATGTGTATATGCAATACACTCATACAAACTCTTCTTTTGTATGTCGTATTGATAATTAAATTACTATTCAATTAATTAAATTAAATTAATTAAAAGTTATCTAAAGGTGCCTATTATGACAAGTAAACCAAAATATATTAGCAGAATAGATGACTAAATATCATCATAATACAAACAGAAAGGAAATACTCTGTCCCCTGAAAATTCTTTAAAGTAAAATGGCAATACGTAGTGTCCAGGAAAGAACTGTGCAGGTGATTACCTAATGACCCAATGAGCCATTCTTCCCTCATTTTAAAACTATTATTGTTAAATATACACATGAATATAATTATATAAATACGACCTGCCTAATTCTTTTAGTGTTGTTTGCAGATATGTGTTATTTTAGAGCTAATCATTTGATATTGAAAAGTTATATGTAATTAACGACAGCTGAGAGAAGAAGCTCTGGTCTTCCCCAAAGATTAACCTGTAATTAGTTATCCAGTACCCAGTTATCAAGTCATTTAAACATTAATCATTTTAGGTGAAAGAGAAATTATAATAACTAGAGAAAATATCCACTCATTTTTCCTTATTCTAGTATTAAGATTTCCAGTAAAAAAAAATATACCTAGATAATTTTATCCACATATACATCAGAAAAACAATGGTTTCTTCATTGCATACCAACTTGATGTACTTTCCTGAATTTCAACTAAATATTATATATTCTGTAAGCCACAGACTAAGGACCAAAGCTGTCCTCATACAACTGGCATAAGTAACGCCATTTATGGACTCTAGGCTTCTTCACCTGCTCATTGGCCAATGAGCTTATAAAATAAGATGTTCATAAAACAGAATTTGAGTAAAATTTATAGTAGGTCAAAGGACAGGTAGAAATATTAACCATGTTAATATGAATTACGTTGCAAATGATACAACTGAATTTATATAGGATACAAGAAAGAGAAAATAGCTGTGAAGCATCAATTTCTTCCTTGGTCAAACAATCTTTCAGGCCCACCATGAATTCACCTTTATGAAACTTCCTCATAGCTTAGTCTGTATAATATTTCCTTTCCACTATTTTACAAAATGCAGAAAATGCATGTTCAAAATTAACAACCATGCTAAATGCATTTTATTTTATAAGTATTTTTTCAAATATTCTTTATCTGTGTTTAGAGAACAAAATAAATAGAAGTGTAGACATAAATAAATACTGTATTTTTTCCCTTTGGTGATCATTTTTATTTTTTAAATTTTCTTTTAGATGCTGAAGAGATGAATTGGTGACTAAGAACATTAGATGCCCTTCTAAAAGATTCAAGTTATTTCTTATCCACATGGTGAATAGTAGTCATCTATACCTCCAGTTCTAGGGGATCTGGCACATGTATCATTTCAAGTCTTTGTAGCCATCAGGTATGCAAGTAGCATGTGCCCACATGATCATATGGCAAGGAACCTATGCACATAAAAGAATTATAATAAAAATAATTCTGTCATTGTTGTTTGGTATATTGTTACAGTAATAAGTTTTTAATCTTGCCTGAAGTATGATTTTATTTAAAAATCTTTATTTAGTAGTCATTCATTCACATCTTGCTTATCTCTTGGGCATCCAGGTTTCCCAAAGAACTAAGATGTATGTATACATACATTTTCCAACTCTGTTACAGGATAAAAAATTTCTTCAAATATCTATGAAACTTCTGTAGGTATCATGTTCTGTTCTTCCATATTCTTTTTAATTACTTTTATTTTTTTACAGTCCAGTCCTTACCTCCTCCTAGTTTGCCCTTCCACAGTTCCTCATCCCATTCCTCCTACTCCCTGACTCTAAGAGGATATCCCATCAACCCCACCAAGGTTCCCCACTCCCTTAAATCTCTTAAAGGTTAGGTGCATCTTTTTCACTGAGGCCAGAGCAGGCAGCCCTGTTCTATGTTCTTGGCTGTAATAAACATGTTTCTTAGGCTGTATCTATGTCCTTTTCAAGGGGCATGTAGAGAGAAACATTGCTCATTTGACAGCTCTACTATGCTTGCTTCTATTTGATTCCAATACAGGAATTACAAGGCTTTCTATGTGAAGTTTTTTCTATGTATATTTTATTTGTATACAAAAGTATGTAGATGGAAAATAATACTGAAGATTGTAAATTAAAAAGTTACTTTTCTTGACTTTTGTTATAACTGAGAAAACAAGGAAAGGAAAATACAGTGGCAGCTGATGAATTATTCAATCCTACTTGAAATAATTTCAATCATCTCAGCCTGCACACATCCTCAAAAATCACCTGTGATGGTTGAATATGACTTAGAACCAATTATATATGTGTTCCATTGCCATCCATATCCCTGAATACTGCACATATTTAAGCATTGTGAGATAGGCAGTGATTGTTGATACAAACAATTTCACTCCAATAACCCTGAAAAATAATTCATCAGATCCTATGTCTCAGTAGATGATTCAGAAACTAAGTATGGATAACCCCGAGATCTAGGTTAGAAACAAACACAAATGAAAAACAAATAAACAAAAGCAATGAAATGATTCCTAATGATATTCTGCTCTACTCATATACCAGAGAATAGATTAATTAGTCGTAAACAGAGAGGTTCATCTAGCCACCAATAGAAGCAGATGCAGTGACTCACAGTCAGACATTATGTGGAGACAGGGGAACCCCAGAGAAGTGGGGGAGAAAGGATTGTAGGAGCCAGAGGGATCAAGGACATCACAAGAACAAGGTCCTAAGAATAAGCAATCAAGTAATGTTCATAGGAGCTCACAGAGATTGAACCTACAATTAGGGAGCCCCCGAATGTTTCTGAGATAGGTCCTCTGAAGCATGTGTGTGTGTGTGTGTGTGTGTGTGTGTGTGTGTGTGTGTGTGTTTGTGTGTGTGTGTGTGTGTGTGTGTGTTATGGTTGTGTAGCTTGGTGGTTTTGTGGGAGTAGGGGTTTTTTTTTGACTCTTTTGACTGCTTTGGGAACCCATTTCCTCTGAGTTGCTTTGTCCATCCTTGACATGAGAGGAGATAACCAAGCCATTCCTACTAAGCCGCATTTTCAGTGAATAAATACTGCAACATATATGGTGTGTGTGTGTGTGTGTGTGAGAGAGAGAGAGAGCGAGAGAGAGAGAGAGAGAGAGAGAGAGAGAGAGAGAGAGAGAGAGAGAGAGAGAGAGAGAGAGAGTCTGTATGCTTATGTTTTGTTTTTGTTTGTCTGGTTGAGGAGTCTTACTGCTACTTGCTATGCCATGTTCAGTTGATGTCCCTGGGAGGCCTCTGTGTTCTCAAGAGAATGGATCTGGAGAGAGACTGGGTTCATTGGAGGGAGTGTAAACTAATGTTGGGACGAAAGAAAGAATAGATTTTTTAAAAAATGGGAAATTAAGCAACAACAAAAACAAACAGATCACAGATATGATGCATCTTAGCTAGTTTCTTAGACAACATTCATTATTCAATGAAACTAATTTCTACTCTATGTACATTAAAAGATTTGGGATTCTGCGTCCATAACATGGTGTTTGACATTTTGTGGCCACTGGAACAAATTTTCTCATAATAAAGATGTCGTGTAATTTTTAATACTGGCTATGTTAACATACATGAAGAGATACAAAAAGCAAGCCCAACCTTCTATATGAGGATGTCCTGTCTTGTAGCCCATCTGAATCATGATTTAATGATGCTGGTTTGGCTAGTATGTTGGTTGTGACTTCAGCTCTTACACCAATAAGACTTATTGATTCAGGTCTTCTCTGCATATGATCCTTTATAAACTGTATCTCAGTAACTTTGTATTGGTTGATGGTGTGAATTATGGTGCTTATCTTCATCATCCCTCCCTATCTGTACCTTTATTTGCAGCTTAAATGGTCTATTGTCATTTCCACTCTTTTTCCAGGCATCCAAGTCCTTGCATCTGGCTTCTCTGTGTTTAGACTGATACATCACCCTGTGTCTCCTTGTCTCAATGTTGTACTGTAAATTTTTCCAACTGTTCATTAATAATTCCCAGAGCTTTGTGGAATTTAACCTTTGACATAGAACCACAGATTTAATTACCTCACTCTTCACATTAATGGTCTTCCAGGGAGTGCTCACTGACCAGCGTGCTACAAGGTTGTGCACTTTTCAGTTTGTATACATTAAGTGGATTTACAGAACACTGTGGCTGCCCAGATAAGTCATCAACATGTAGTCACTCTATATTTTATGACAATAAAATAAAATATTACATTAAAAGTGGTTTTAGAGAAAGATTAGACAACTTCACACTCTGATTTCTCTGTTTAGAAACTAGAATGTGTGCTTACACGCATACAAATGCATACACATCTGCACACTTTCCTACTGTGCTGCATTTTTAGTGACTAGATACTGCAACATGTATGTGTGTGTGTGCGTGAGTGTGTGTGTGTGTGTGTGTGTGTGTGAGAGAGAGAGAGAGAGAGAGAGAGAGAGAGAGAGAGAGAGAGAGAGAGGAAGAGACAGAGAGACAGAGAGACAGAGAGAGAGAGAGACAGAGAGAGAGAGACAGAGAGACAGAGATAGAGACAGAGAGAGAGAGAGAGAATGAGTCTGTATGCATATGTTTTGTTGTTCTTTGTTTGGTTGATTTTTTGGTGTAATAATCATTGTTTGAGGCTAAGAAGAACCAAATTCTGAGGAAATGTAATGTTGTCTTGTCTCTGTTAAATGTTGCTTCTGTTTCTATTTTTTTTCTATTACAAGCAAGTTATGAAGTGTTGTTTTTCAAATTGTTTCTGTGGTCTTAAAGAACCTTTAACACTTTTAACAATGGATCTGTGTTAGATCAGCCTTATTAGTTCTATAAAATAAGCCTGTATCTTCGTATTTACTAGCTTGGTTCAAGGATGGGGGCCACATTGACCTCAATTTAAGTGTTGGCTCTGGTGCTCAAATGTTTTGTGGCCTTGGGAAATGTTCCTACATTCTTCTTCTGTTTCCTCACCTAAGTAATTGAGGTTATTATAATAGTAATCTTCACAGTGGGTAACCCTGAAGGAAGCATGAAGCCGATGGAAGGGAAACGCAGCCAGGAAACAATTTCCTGATACTGACTCCCCTTGAAGTCCTCATACCTAAAATTAGTCCAGTTACTTAATTTCCTCTTATCCTCCTTAAAAGAGAATTTAATACACCTCACCTCTCTGGAATCTTACCCTGTCATATTGCTCGGAGGTATAGAATCTGCAGGTCATTAAAAGAGTCAGTGGGAAATACCGCTGCCCCCTTTGATTAAAGCCCTGCATGTGGCCACATTCATCTTATTAAGTGAAGTATTTCACTATGCCTTCACTTTACGTTTTTTGATGATTTATATGAATGGGAATATATGTATGGATTTGAAATATATATCATAGCAGGCCATATTATAAAGCCAAACCTATTTAGGAAAAAAACACTTCCTTGAAAATTAGGGAGTATTCATTTCAATTCTAGTACAAATTTTTGCTTCAGAAATGTATGTTATAGCTGTTGATATTCAAACATGAGAACAGTTTGTTTGAAAGGATATTAATGACACTATTTTATTTTTAATTTTCGATATGCGTGCTGATGTTCACGTCCTTGGAGGCTCCACTTGGCATTGGACCTCAGGATTTAGAGTTACATGTGGTTGTGAACTAGTTTGTGGATGGCACTAGGGAATTAGTTCTTTTACAGGAGAACTAAAAAGTATCAAACATTGAGCATCTTTTTAGTCCTTTAATACCACTTAACAGAAAAATTAATGCACTTGGTTATTAATCACTAACTAGTTTGTCATTTATATTTTAAAGTACTGATTAATATTAGTATACCATGATACTTACACTTAATTATACTCTTTTATTTTAACAACGGCAACTTCTATTTAAGACTCTCAAAGACTTGCTGTTATTGTATATAATTACAGGGCAGAGTCTACACTCTGATGATCCTAACATTCTATGAGGGTCACTTGTTCCATTAGAAAAGTAGACAGGGGAGTTGAGGATAAATAAGGAAAAGGAACTTGAATTACTAGAAAGCCACCAGCTACATTGCAAAGCTTCTTTCAGGATGGAAATAGGAGACCTGGGTTTACATTGGAGAAATGAAAAGTCAGGGAATTAGTATACATCATGGTACACAGTATATTATTACTGCCAAAGCCGTTGACACACTCTTGTGGGGATGTCTCTATTTGCTATATAGAATAATTATCTATATGACTTGTAATTTCAGAGTTTAAGAAATTTGGAGATAGAACATCTCTGGAAAGAAAAACAGAGACAGATGAGTAAATTAATCATTAATTACAAAATGAATAACAAGGAGGGTCTGTAACTGCACAATTTCCCACCCACTCACAAGTTCCCTGAAACAATAACTCTGAGACTTAATTATATTTATGAATAAATGCTTAGGCCATAAGCGTGGGCTTATTCCCTGAATATCTCACAATGTAATTATCCTGTTTATTCTATTCTAAGTCTTACCACATGACTGGCTACTTGGTCCTCAATTTTATGTGACCATCTTCCTCTCTGTCTAGGCAAAGGCCTCTGTGTCTGATTCAATTCCAGAATTCTATCTTTCTCTGCCAGATGCCCCACCTTCCAATCTTCCCTCAGCACATTGGCCCTAGGCTTATTGACAGGTGAATGGTTTTACAAAGTACACAAGACATATGTCTAAATTTCCCCTTTTAGTCCAATAAAAGCTTCTTTATTTTACAATAATAGACTATATATAATAATGGCAATTATGAAAACTGTAGGGTAAGACTTACATTAATGATGTCCAGTTCATACATATGTGTTTGGCAACCTCTGAGAAAGTATTCTGCTGTCTATCCTATCTTGGTGAGTTCACAGTTCTATAGTGAAAATAATTTCTATCATAACTTGCATTACCAAGCCTATACATATTATTAGATTTAAGAATATTTTCTTGCATTTTTAAGTTATCCTAAACAATTATCAGTGGCATTCAAAACGACTAGAAAATAACAGTGTATTTTTAAGAATTACACAGATACAATACCTTAAAAAGAGTTGATACATAGTATGTTATAAATAAATATAACCTTAATTTTGTATCAATATACAAGGGTACATACAAATGTATCTAATTATAATCTTAGTTTTGTACCAATATATGGTGTTCTATATCAATGTAAGATTTTTGGATAATAACGGCTCTGTAGTTAAAGAGTAGGTTCAGTAATCTTCCATTTATTCATATATTGTTCATATATCCCCTTTTCCTTTTCATCTCTTCTCATCACCCCCTTTTCCCTAACAGTAGAAAGCAAAGAAAGAGGGATAGAGGAAAGTAAAAGGAGAGAAAAGTAAATTTCTGAAACTAACTTCCCTATAACAACTTGTAAGCATCCCTTTACATAATGACAAATGTGCATTATACATTAAATGACCAAAAACCATCCTTTGTACCTCATGGAAATAGGGGTATCACTCCCTTAAAATTGCTTCTTGCTGATTTGGGGCATCATTTGCCTTTGGGACACCAGCAAACAATTGGAATACTGGTCAGTCTTAAGAAAGCTAACTGTATGCACTTCTTGTCATTCATAATAGTGTCGGGGTATGGTGACTGTTTATAGGATGAATCCCCAGGTAAGGCAGTCTCTGGGTGGCCTTTCCTTTAGTCTCTGCTCCACACTTTGTCTCCTTTATTGCTCTTGTGAGTATTTTGTTCCCTTTCTCAGAGGAACCAAAGCACCCCCACTTCAGTCCTCCTTCTTCTTGAGCTTTCCGTTGTCTGTGAATTGTAACTTGCTTATTTTGAGCTTTTGGGCTAACATCCACTTATCAGTGAGGGCATACCATGTGTGTTCTTTTGTGATTGGATTACTTCACTCAGGATGACACTTTCTAGTTCCATCCATTTGCCAAAGAATTTCATGAATTCATTGTTTTTAATAGCTGAGTAGTATTCCATTGTGTAAATGTAACACAATTTCTGTGTCCATTCCTCTGTTAAAGGACATCTGGGTTCTTTCCAGCTTCTGGCTATTATAAATAAGGCAGCTATGAACATAGTGGAGCATGTGTCCTTATTACATGTTGGAGCATCTTCTGGGTATAAGCCCTGGAGTGGTATAGCTGGATCCTCAGGTAATACTATGTCTAATTTTCTAATTTCCAGAGTGGTTTTGCCAGCTTGCAATCCCACCAACAATGGAGAAGTGTTCCTCTTTCCCCACATCCTCTCCACCATCTGCTGTCCCCTGAGTTTTCCATCTTAGCCATTCTGACTGGAGAAGGTTGTTTTGATTTGCATTCCCCTATAAACTAAGGATGCTGAACATTTCTTTAGGTGCTTCAGAGCCATTCGAGTTTCCTCAGTTAAGAATTCCCTGTTTAGCACTGTACCCCATTTTTAATAGGGTTATTTGAACTCTCTGGTGTCTAACTTCTAGAATTCTTTGTATACATTGGATATTAGTCCTCTATCAGATGTAGGATTTGGTAAAGATCTTTTCACAATTGGTTGGATGCTGTTTTGTCCTATTGACCATGTCCTTTGCCTTACAAAAGCTTTGTAGTTTTGTGAGGTCCCATTTGTCAATGGTTGTCTCTGGAGGGGCCTGTCCAGAGCCTTACACATACAGAGGCAGATGCTAGCAGCCAACCATTGGACTGGGTGGGGGGTCCCCAATGGAGGAGTTGGAGGGCAGTCCGGAGGAGCTGAAGGGGTTTACAGCCCCATGGAAAGAACAAAGAATTCAATCAACCAGATGCCCCAGGACTCCCAGGGACTAAACTATCAACCAAGGGATACACATGGTTCCAGCCTAAAATGTGGCAGAGGAATGCCTTGTCGGGCATCAGTGGAAGGAGTGGTCCTTGTTCTGGTGAAGGCTCAATACATGCCCCAACAAAGGGAAATCAAGGGGGGTGGGGTGGGAGTGGGTCAGGTGGAAGGATGTTTATTTGGAGGCAGGGAGTGGGAGGAGGGAATCCAGGAAAGTATTTAATATTTGAAATGTAAATGAAGATTATATTCAATAAAAAAAAAAAAAGAAAAGAAAGAAAGCTACCTGTAGCATTTGCTGTCAGTCTCTGCATGCTGAGAAAGTTCAGAGCTTAACCGAGGGCTTAACTGAGACAGTCTGTGAAGATAGATGATCTAGCTAGATGTTTTGAAGCAGTCCTGAAAGTAAGCTTTGATAAAACTGCTAATGGGGTAGTATGAGGCTGGATGAAGCAAGAAGCTAGAATAAATATGTCTCAGCGTCTCAGCATCCTTCTAGTGTTCTCAAGGTTTCTTCAAGGCTTCTTTTCTGGTTATTTTTCTCTGTAAACATACAGGTGATACTCATTTTTAAATCAATGTATTGTATATATGCAATGTGCAATGTAAACAATTTAACCTAAGATGATTCTCTGCTCTCTGAGCAGACACGGTATCTGTCCTTATAAGTTAGCTTGAATTGTATAACCAAACTGCAATACAAATTTTTATTTATGCCACTTGAGAGAATAGCAATGTAAGTCTTGAGGATTCTGTAGCCAACAATATTTATTGGTTATGCTTACCTGAAGTCAGGGCTGGAATCATTTTTATGTTTCAACCAGTCTCAAAGCTGTTTTCATGTAGAGGGATCAGCAGCTTATGTTACATGTTTTGATTTAAACTTAATATTCTTTCTTATGGCTGTCTAAATTCAGGCAATAATTTTTCTCTTTGACCTTTTCATTCTATGCATTTAATCATTTTAGACTGTCTTGCTTGAGATAATGTTCACTTCCTAGGAGGTGGATAAATACCATTTGAAGTGGACAAGTTGGGTTCCAGGAATCTTGTGAAATTATTATATTTGCTTTTGTATCCATTAAGCATTTAATATTTTTTCTCACCTCACTGTATATTTAATTTTGGTCTTTTGATTTGATTTTTGTTGTTGTTTTATTTTATTTTATTTTATTCTATTTTATTTTTGTTTCTTTGCTTTTCTTTGTATCTTTAGAGTGTCTTGTTTTATTGATTGACAATGCTTTGGCCTTTATATCTGGCTTATTAATGTTTGTATCCAGAATAGTGTTGGTTAATGGTTCTGCTGAGGTATTTCTCCACTGTTATCTTGAAATGGGCAACTTAAATTTGATACTATGGCCTTTTGGGGCATTTCCCAACAAGGGATTACCTTGTTTGTTCCTTGTTGATCTACATTCATCAGTCCAGTATTGATCTTTGCCATAACTTCTGCACTTTCCAGAAGGCCATACCCTTCATTTGGGGTAATCTCTAGAAAAATCATTGCTTCTAAGAATGTCTTGTCTAAAATCCTTGAATGGCCTACAATCATAAGCCGTATGTCTGGTACATTTACTTCTTCTGCATTTCACAGGAAATTTTCTCTTTTAAATATTATTATTATATTATTAATTATTATTTATTCTTAGAAACTGTTCATCCATAATCATTTAGGGAAAGAACTAATTTTTCACACCTACAGTAATGGGTACTTGGTGTTTTTATTTCTTCTGTAATTGTTTGTTCAAACATTACTGAATTGAAAACATAAAACACTATTTCCCCAATAATTTTAATCCACTCATAAAGAGAAACAGAACTGGACCTTAAAAATTTAATACCCTTTTTTGCATTAGCATTTTCAAAAGCTAATTAAAATAACTCTTGTTGTTGGATCTGATATTGTTCTATTTAAAGACATAGTTAATATTTGTAAAAAAAAAAGTCAGTAAAAGATTCATTTGAATCCTGTGTTATCTTTGTAAATAATTTGTATCCTCACTGTTGCTCAACCCTGTCCCCAGCAATTAAGGCTATTGTCTTATGTTGTTCTAGGACAGCATCATCAATGGTAATCTTTTGCAAAGTGGTGGGTTTCTCTTAAAGGAGCTGCACCTGGGAAGTGCACTCTAGAAACGTGCTCTGTTTCCATGGAATGCATGTGGTTGCCTTCTACCTGGAACTTTTCAGGCTCTTAGCCTGGTTCTTTCTAGGTTGGAATTCTATGCCCAATAGTAGATACCATTTGTAACTGTGATCTTTCCAACCTCCTCATTTAATAGTGACTCTAAGAATGATATTTATGAATTCATTCTTAGCCCATAAGCTTGGGCACGTTCCTGGACTAGTTCATAACTTAATTAAACCATGTACTTTATTCTAAGTCCCAACATGTCACTCTCCTCTGTGTCTGGGAAAATCTCTCCTTACCTGACTCAATCCCAGATTTCTATCTCTCTCTATCTTTCCTGCCTCAGCTCATTGACCATAAGCTTTTATTGACAGGTAAATCCTCTTACAGAGTGCCAAAGGAATTAGCTTCACTAGGGTCAGTATTAATTGAACATTTAAATAGGAAGTTTGTCAAAAGAAAAGTGAACTATATACTCACTTTTAGAACAAAATAGAAATTGTGGCAGCTATGTTTGAACTGTGCATAACATACCCAAAAGCAGTTATTTTTTCTAAAATAACACAAAACCAAGAACAAAAATACAAACAAAAAACAAACAAATGCCATCTACACATATTGGAGAATAATTCAAATTGAGAGTAACCATTTATGCTTCAATGGTTAAGTATATAATTGAATACTGTCTCTGAATGCCTTGCTGTAGAACATACAATTCACCATATTTATAATTTACATAGTTCCATGTTTCCTTCCATACTCTGTCTTTGAGATGCTTTCAGTGGAGCAGTCTATCTTTCCATGAGACCAGAGTGTGGGTATGATTTCTGATTTGCTACTTAAAATCTTGAGAACTTTTTCATGTCAACATTTGGAAGACAATTATAACTTGATTGCAACCAGAAGAGAAACTCATTTCTTGAATTTTGTTGTGGGAATGAGAAGTAAAACTCTTTTCCCTGATCAATGGAACAGCTGAAATAAGACTCAAATCAGGATTTCTAAAGGAGAGGAGAGTGTCAAAAGTAAATTCAAGATAGGGTCAGAAGAAGGAACTCAACTCAAATGAAAATGGGAATGAAATGTATAGAGAGGAAAAAGTAGTCCTAGGACAAGTAAAGCAGTTTCTCCAAACCACATAGAATAAAAACAGATGCCCCAAAAATTAGGGTATGTTGTGCCTTCATTTTCATTAAATTTTAAAAAGTCTTTGATTTCTTTCTTTATTTCCTCCTTGACCAAGTTATCATTGAGTAGAGCATTGTTCAGCCTCCATGTGTATGTGGGCTTTCTGTTGTTTTTGTTGCCATTGAAGACCACCCTTATTCCAAAGTGATCTGATAGGAGGTATGGGATTAGTTTGATCTTCTTATATCTGTTGAGGTTTGGTTTGTGACCAATTATATGGTCGATTTTGGAGAAGGTACCATGAGGTGCTGAGAAGAAGGTGTATTCTTTTGTTCTAGGATGAAATATTCTCTATATATTTGTCAGTTCCATTTGGTCCAAGGCTTCAATTAGATTCACTGTGTCCCTGCTTAGTTTCTGCTTTCCTGAATGATCCATTTCAGAGAGCAAGGTGTTGAAGTCACCCACTATTATTGTGTGAGCTGTGATGTGTGCTTTGAGTTTTAGTAAAGTTTCTTTTATGAATGAGGGTGCCCTTACATTTGGAGCATAGATGTTCAGAATTAAGAGTGCTTCTTGGTGGATTTTTCCTTTGATCAGTATGTAGTGTCCTTCTGTGTCTTTTTTGATGACTTTAGGTTGAAAGTCAATTTTATCTGATATTAGGATGGCTACTCCGGCTCGTTTCCTGGGACCATTTGCTTGTAAAATTGTTTTCCAGCCTTTTACTCTGAGGTAGTGTTGTCTTTGACACTGAGGTGCGTTTCCTGCATGCAGCAAAATGCTGGGTCCTGTTTACGTATCCAGTCTGTTAGTCTATGTCTTTTTATTGGGGAATTGACACCATTGATATTAAGAGAGATTAAGGAATAGTGATCATTGCCACCTACTATTCTTGACGCTATCTTTATGTTTGAGTGGTTATCTACTATTGGGTTTGATGCAAGAAAGTTACTATCTCATTTTTTCCAGGGTGTTGTTTCTATACTTGTATTGGCGGTTTCCACCTATTATCCTTTGCAGGGTTGGGTTTGTGGAAAGATATTGTGAAAATTTGGTTTTATCATGGAATATCTTGGTCTCTCCATCTATGGTGATTGAGAGTTTTGCTGGTGCTAAGAGGAAAATTAGAAGCACTGAGTGCCACCAAAAAGAAACGGGAAACAGCATACACTAGCAGCTTAATGGCACACCTGAAAGCCCTGGAACAAAAAGAAGCAAATACACCAAAGAGGAGTAGAAGGCAGGATATCATAAAACTCAGGGCTGAAATCAATCAAGTAGATACAAATAAAACCATAAAAGAATCAACAAAACTAGGAGTTGGTTCTTTGAGAAAATCAACAAGATAGATAAGCCCTTAGCCAGACTAGCCAGAGGGCACAGAGTCACTATCCAAATTAACAAAATCAGAAACGAAAAGGTAGAGATAACAACAAAAACTGAGGAAAATCAAAAAATCATCAGATCCTACTACAAAAGCCTGTATTCAACACAACTAGAAACTCTGGAGGAAATGGACAATTTCCTAGACAGATAACAAATACCAAAATTAAATCAGGATCAAATAGACCATCTAAACCATCCTATAACCCCTGAAGAAATAGAAGTCGTCATTGAAAGTCTTCCAACCAAAAAAAGCACAGGCCAGATGGTTTTAGTGCAGAATTCTATCAGATTTTCAAAGAAGACCTAACACCAAACTATTAACACGCTTCAAACTCTTTCACAAAATAGAAACAGAAGGAACACTACCCAACTCGTTCTATGAAGCCACAATTACGATAATAAAATCACACAAAGATCGGACAAAGAAAGAGAATCTCAGGCCAATCTCACTTATGAATATCGATGCAAAAATACTCAATAAAATTCTTGCCAACCGAATCCAAGAACACATCAAAACGATCATTCACTATGATAAAGTAGGCTTCATCCCAGGGATGCAGGGATGGTTCAATGTAAGGAAGTCCATCAATGTAATCCACTACATAAACAATCTCAAAGAAAAATACCACATGGTCATTTCATTAGATGCTGAGAAATCATTTGACTAAATTCAGCATCCTTACGTGTTAAAGGTCTTGGAAAGATCAGGAATTTAAGGCCCATATCTAAACATAGTAAAAGCAATTTATAGCAAACAGGTAGCCAACATCAAACTAAATGGAGAGAAACTTGAAGCAATTCCACTAAAATCAGGGACTAGACAAGGCTGCCCTCTCTCTCCATATCTTTTCAATATAGTACTTGAAGTTCTAGCTAGAGCAATTAGACAACAAAAGGAGGTCAAAGGGATACAAATTGGAAAGGAAGAAGTCAAACTATCATTATTTGCAGACGATATGATAGTATACTTAAGCGACCCAAAGAACTCCACCAGAGAACTCCTACAGCTGATAAACAACTTCAGAAAAGTGGCCAGATATAAAATCAACTAAAGCAAGTCAGTAACCTTCTTATACTCAAAGGATAAGTAGACTGAGAAAGAAATAAAAGAAATGATACCCTTCACGATAGCCACAAACAATATAAAGTATTTTGGTGTGACTCTAATCAAACAAGTGAAAGATCTGTATGACAAGAACTTCAAGTCTCTGAAGAAAGAAATTGAACAAGACCACAGAAGATGGAAAAATCTGTCATGCTCATGGATTGGCAGGATTAATATAGTAAAAATGACCATCTTGCCAAAAGCAATATGCAGATTCAATACAATCCCTATCAAAATCCCAATTCAATTCTTCATAGAGTTAGAAGAGCAATTCAAAATTCATCTGGAATAACAGAAAACCCAGAATAGCTAAAACTATTCTCAAGAGTAAAAGACCTTCTGTTGGAATCAATATCCCAGACCTCAAGGTGTACTACAGAGCAATAGTGTTAAAAACTGCATGGTATTGGTACAGTGACAGGCATGTAGAATAATGGAACAGAATTGAAGACCCAAAAATGAATCCACACTCCTATGGTTACTTGATCTTTGACAAAGGAGCTAAAACCATCCAGTGGAAAAAAGATAGGCTTTTCAACAAACAGTGCTGGTTCAACTGGAGGTCAACATGCAGAAGAATGCAAATTGACCCATTCTTATCTCCTTGCACTAAGCTCAATTCCAAGTGGATCAAGGGCCTCCACATAAAACTAGACACACTGAAACTAATAGAAAGGAAACTAGGGAAGAACCTTGAACATATGGGCACAGGGGAGAATTTTCTGAATAGAATCCCAATAGCTTATGCTCTTAGATCAAAAATTGACAAATGGTACCTCATTAAATTACAAAGTTTCTGCAATGCAAAAGACACTGTCAAAAAGACAAAGAGGCAACCAACTAACTGGGAAACGATCTTTACCAACCCTACATTCGACAGAGGCTAATATCCAATATATACAAAGAACTCAAGAAGTTAAACTCCAGAGAGGCAAGTAACCCTATTAAAAAATGGGGTACAGAGCTAAACAAAGTGTTCTCACCTGAAGAATATCTAATGGCTGAGAAGCACCTAAAGAGATGTTCATCATCCTTAGTCATTAGCGAAATGCAAATCAAAACAACCCTGAGATTCCATCTCACATCAGTCAGATTGGCTAAGATCAAAAACACAGGAGACAGCAGTTGTTGGCAAGGATGTGGAGAAAGAGGAACACTCCTCCACTGCTGGTGGGGTTGCAAACTGGTACATCCACTCTGAAAAGCAGTCTGGCGTTTCCTCAGAAAACTTGGTTTACACTCATGGAGGAATCCTCTATACCACTCCTGGGCATATACCCAGAGACTTTCCCTGCATGCAATAAGGGCACATGCTCCACTATGTTCATAGCAGCCTTATTTATAATAGCCCGAAGTTTGAAAGAACCCAGATGTCCCGCAATGGAGAAATGGAATCAGAAGATGTGGCATATTTACACAATGGAATACTACTCTGCAATTAAAAACAATGAATTCACGAAATTCCTAGGCAAATGGTCAGAACTTGAAAATATCATCCTTCGTGAGGTAACTCAATCACAAAAGAACACACATGGTATGCAGTCACTGATAAGGGGATATTAACCCGGAATATTGGAATACCCTAGACATATTTCGCATATCAATAGATTTCCAGGAAGATGGAAGCAGAGACCCCTGGTTCTGGAAAGACTGGATGTAGGGGAATGCCAAGACAATGAAGCGAGAGGGGGTTGAATGGGGAAAAGAGGGAGGGAAGGTGGCTTATTGGACTTTCGGGGAGGGAGGAAATGGGAAAGGGGAAATGATTTGGAATGCAAATAAAATACCTTAGGAAATTATAAAAATAAAGAATAGATTCAAATTGGTAGAGTTTGACAAATGTACAAATGATAAGTTAGCCAAAGCCCACCCTTCTTTTTATCACATATTTTGATTCTTTACTGACATACATTTTGTGCAGTGAATGAAAAGCAAGTGTATAATACAAAATGGTTCAGAATTCAATTGATTAATATGTTAGAGTTTCTAAACACAATAATACTGTTGACACAATAATGTTGTATGTTAGACATGATAAACAGTGACCATTTACAACACGATAACTCAAGCATTTGAAAAGGAAATATACCACAAAACAAATAAGAATAAATTTAAATTTAGTCCCCTTTTCTTTGGAATTAAAATAATTGTACAACTCAATATAAATAAGCTTGTATGTGCAGTATGTTTTAACTTAGTAAGAAAGAATTCTCATCAGAATTTAGATAAACACAATCAGATCTTGCATTTTATTAAGAACATGCTTGTTGAATTTTAATTTATAACACAAATTAGGATTTTTATAGATCACCAGATCACTGTTTACTTGAATCAGTTGTTGAAATTATAAAATTATAATGGAAGACAGTTGGTTGACTCATTTGACCTTTAGTAATACACAATAATTAGGAGTTTACAAAATGAGTGAAGAAACCCAAATAATTGTAGGGTAGTCAAGTTGAGGAATGATTAAAAATTTTATATTTTACTTATCAATCAATACTATGTCTCAACAAAAAATAATACAGAAGATCAGAACTAGGCTACATTCATGTCTGCCAACTTCTAACCTGAATAATTACTGATTAAGAGAATCGAGAGAGAGAGAGAGAGAGAGAGAGAGAGAGAGAGAGAGAGAGAGAGAGAGAGAGAGAGAGAGAGAGAGAGAGAGGTTTAATGCTAAAGAAACCCAACAGGAAGAGCATGCTTTATTTTGCTACTCTTATTCTATGGCCAACAAATTATGTGTTTTGGTGAATTTATTCTGTTTGTGGTTAGAACTAAAATTGTTGGTATCAAAATTCACAGTATTACAACTGTGTCTCAATATCACTTTTAAACTGCTTTATACCGTGATGGAAAACCGAAGTAAAACTATTCTTATTTTCTTAAATAATTATTTTAGTGTCTGTGAGTGCATGCTCTATATTTATGTGTATACATTTGTTCAAATGTATGTGTGTGCATATGCATGTGAAGACTCATTTGTATGTGTGGCATTTGCATCTATTTGTTCAAATGTATGTGTATGATAGACATGTGTATATGCAGTTGCATGTGAACATGTTATAGACATGTGTTTGTACATGAACATCCAAGCATGCTTATGTGCAAGTGTATGTGCATTTGTGTACATGTGAAAGCCATTTGACTTTGGTTGTCTTACTTGATTACTTTCTATTTTCTTCATAGATACAACATGTTTTGTAAACAAGATTCCAATATTTAGGGATAGTTGAGAGATGCAGCTTGCCCAGGGTCTTGAGTGCTGGGATTGCACCTCGCTGTCTTCTGTGTACGATTTTCACAAGGGTTCTGAGGGTAAAAACTGGTTTCAAGCTTGGTTGGTCAGTGAAGTGAACCATTTTCCAAGCCTCTAAATATAAATCTTTGAAACCAGTTTGAAGTGGTCAAACTTAGTATAGAGACAGAAATATGACTGAAATTACTGAAAAAGAACATTAAGGATCTAACTTTATTTATGTTTTATCAATTAACTAAAATATTGATACAAATTTGAATATGTCCATGTGTTAGGTTACACACTAGGTGTCTTCATATGATACTTTCAGGAGTACAAGTAGATTTTCGGAATAATTGAAGTTGCTAAGTATATTTTAATTTGTATATATGACAGCTAAAATATTAAAAGTACCAGTATGTTATAAATCAATCAAATGTGTTTTGATCAGTTCCATTGCTCCATTATTTTGAATAGTACGTTATTATTATTATTATTATTATTATTATTATTATTATTATTATTATTTTACACTCCATATTTTATTCCCCCTGACCCCCATCCACCATCTGACTGTTCCACACCTCATACCTCCTCCCAAGCCCCTATCTCCATGTCAATGTCCCCACCCCCACCCTCCCTTTAAACCTTATTTTTAATTTAAACAATAATCACAGTTTAAAATTTATGTAGTCTTGATATTTCCCTTTGGTGATTTTTTTTATAAAATTATTACAAATATACTCTTTTCTTTGTATTGAAAATAACCTGTTACAAGTAACACTTTATGTCAAACCTTGAACCCAACATACCTATTCCAGCGCCACTGTTCTATGCTTTCATTTGCAATTTTGGCTGAGATAAACTAAATGAGAACTATACTTCAAATTTTCAAACTGCATTTCTTCCCAGGTGTTATGGTATTCTCTTCAGACCTGGGTAGGGCATCAGCCTCCTACAGCTTCATGTCAACCACTGTTAGATCAAGTTAAATAAACAGTACTATTTTTACACTGCAGATTCCAGTGCACTCACTACTTTGTTAAATTATGATACTCAGTAGGTAATATTAAAGTCTCTTTCAATTTATACTGAGTTTATTGATCCCTAATCCTATCATATATCTGAGTATCTGTTTAATATTTCCCTTAGGCAAAAAGACTCTTTTTCCTCAGCAAGTAGATAATGCAAATCATTTTAATTGCTTCCTATACAGAGAATTCTTTTCCTCTCACTAACCTAATTGGTAAAATGAAAGCTGTCCTAATTACATTATGTTTACAAACCTCTGCCTAACCTGGCATTCAGATGGAAATCTTTATTTAGTATCAAGAGAAAACAATAGCAAATGTTTCTTAATTGCAAAGACATATTGTAATATATTTCAGAATCTGGATCTCTAAAAGAGTTTCCAGTATTGTTGTGAATATGGTCCTCAAACTTCTGTTATGTTTGGATATTGTCCTAGAAAATTGAAATCACAGGTAAATTGAAGATTATTCAGTAGAAGCTTAGGAAAAATCTGTGAGAGAGAAGAAAAGAAGCATTCATTTTTGTACATTTTAAAACATTGATTTTATGTCAGCCAACTGAAATGACCCACCCTTCCCATCATAAAAAGGGGAAAAATGTAGGTTAAGTAAAAACAAGCCACAATAAAAACAGACATTCAAACATACAAACAAAAATCTTGGTCTAGGTAAACAAAGAATCACCTTTGTCTGAAATGCTGTCAATATTTAGACTGAAATTTTTGTTTATTCCCAAGAAGAGGTTAAAGAAACCAATTGAGAAATAAACGTAGGGCAAGAACTCTCGCTGCTTCTAACCCACATGTACATTTTACTCAGGTATTAATAGTACAGCATTTTAGGTACTCACAGGGGTGACCAGTGTAGGATCAAGACACAACATGTAAATAGGTGTTATTATTTTGCCACATTCTTATTTAATGATTATTGTAATTCTGATAAATGATATTTGTTTCTGTATAGAGACAATTTCATCAAAGAGTAGGCCACATATTGCATGAATGGAAACTAGTAAAACTTCCAGTTACATCAGAAAACTAATAGCCACAGTTCGTATGCCATGAAGGAACAGACTGAAGTATAAAAGAAAACATAATGAATTTTTCTATTTAAAAGAAACGATTAGAGAAAAGAGAGATGCTTACTTCAGTCAAGAGTTTGCTGTTCAAGTATAAGCACAATTAATTCAAATTTCAGCACAATTGCACAAAAATCAAAGCCAACATTCTAATGAGCCTGTAACTCTTATATTGACAGCTAAGAGTTTATGTACAAGAATCCCTGAGGTTTTCTCACCATCTAGTCTAGCCAAATTGCCATGCCTAAATTCAGCGAGAGTCTTTGTGACAAAACAAAGGTGAGTTACCATATAAACAGAGGTATATAGACAGCTTCATATACATATGTATATGTATATTATATAATTTAAATATATTAATCAATCAATAATTCAATTGATTGATTAATAATTTAATTGATTTAATTAATAATTTAATTAATTAGTGATTATTGATGATTAATGAGTTATATATTAATATATTAGATATATTATATATAATTAAAGATATACAACATATACATGAATACATATAAATAATGAATAAAAATATTTAATATCATTCATCCTTTTAAGAATTTCTCAGAAATATTTAAAAAGCGTAAAAATAATTTTTCAGAAACTATTTATGAAAGAATGGAGTTTTTTGGCATGATATTTACTATGGACAAAAATTACATTTTTGTTCTGCAGTTGTTTTAACATATTGACTGCTTATGACTAGATACTAACCAGTTTTTAATCTTATCATTTGCAGTGCAGTTCAAGTATTCTTCATAGTTTATTGTGTTTGGCAATATTCCATATCATGGTTTTCTACAGAAATACAATATCCCGAATAAAATATCTGTAGCAACAACAATATTCTCATGAGCTATACAAAAAAAATCTTAATAATAAGAATAGATAATAAATTGAATACCACTGAAGAGACATCCATCTTCAGACTCAGATCTAATTAGTTGTCCATTGCTGCTGCACGGAAGGTTGGTGAGAGCATAAACTTATTTTCAAATAGTAGCAAAAGGCATTTAGGGTTTTTAAATCTTGGAATTATAGAATTATCTAGACTTTCTGGTATCATATAATATGATAAAAAGAAAATATTTCTACTTGGCTAACATATTTTAACTTCAACAACATAAATGAATTTATTTTTGTTCTGGAAGAATATGAAGGTTTCTATAGGTTTAGATTCTACTAATGTCTCTCTCCTGTGCTCTTATATTACTTTTCCATGAGCAATGGAATAATTGATGCTATCCCATGTCCCAATATATTCTTTTTTAATTAATTAATTAACACCTAAAATGTTGCTCCCTGTCCCCCCTCTCATATTTTCTGTCCCAGCACCCCCCCCCTTCTGCTTCACCTTTGGTATGGCAGTCCCACCCCCTTATTTCCCCATCCTGATGATCAAGTTTCTGCATAATTAGATACATCCTCTCCAGCTGAGGCCAGACATGGCAGCCCTCTGTTACATATGTGTTCTGGGCCTTGAACCAGCCCATATATGCTTTTTGGTTGTTGGCTTAATCACTGGGAACTCCCAGGGATCCAGGTTAGTTGACACTGTTGGCCTTCTTGTGAGGTTGCTATCTCATTGAGGGCCTTCGGTCCTTCCCCTTACTCTTCCAAATGGATCCCTGATCTCTGTCTCATGTTTGTTTATAAGTATCTACATCTGTTTCAGTCAGATGCTGGGCAGAACCTCTCAGTTAGGCGTCTTTCTGCAAACACAGCATAGCATCATTAATACTGTGAGGGATTGGTGACTGCCCATGGGATGAGTTTCAAAATCTCTAGTTATTGGTTGACTATTCCCTTAGTCTCTGCTCTACCTTTGTCCCTGCATTTCTTTTAGACAGGACCAATTTGGGAGCAAAAGATTTTTAGGTGGGTTGATATCCCTATCCCTCTACTGTGGTCTCTTCAGGTTCCATATCCCAACTGTTGGGCATTTCTGTTAAAGTCACCTGCATTGAATTCTGGGAGTGTCACTCATCCTGTATCCCTGGTACCTCTTAGAGAACTCCCCGCCTGCATTGCTGACCACTGCAGCTGCACGTTCCCATTCATTCTCCTGGCCATCTGGGACTCTTTCCTCTCTCACCTCATGCCTGATTCTGCTCTCCATTTCCCTAGACCTCTCCTCACCCACTCAGGTCTCTCCCTCCCTCTGCCTCCCTTGATATTTTGTTCCCCCTTACAAGTAGGATTCAAACATCCTTACTTTGGCTTTCATTCTTGTTTAACTTCTTTCGGTCTGTACTCATGTGTATTCTGAATATCCTCTTATTAGTGAGTATATATTATGCATGTCCTTAGTGGACTATACTACCACATTCAGGATATTTTCTAGTTCCATTCATCTGCCTGCAAATTTCATAATGTCCTTGCTTTAAATAGCTGTATAATATTCAATTGGGCAAATGCACCCCAGTTTCTATATCCATTCTTTGTTAACGAACATCTGGGTTGCTTCCAGTTTCTGGGTATTATGAATAAAGCTGCTATGAAAGTAGTGGAGCAAGTGTCATTGGGGTATGGTGAAGCATCTTTGGGGAGTGTACCCAGGAGTAGTTTAGCTGAGTCTTCATTTAGAACTATTTCCAATTATCTGAGAAACCAGCAGATTGCTTTCTAGAGCTGTTTTACAAATTTGCAATCCCAATAAAAATGGAGGAGTGTTCCCCTTTCACCATACCCTCATCAGCATGTGCTGTCACTTGAGTATTTTACCTCAGCCATTCTGACTAGTATAAGGTGGAATCTCATGGTTGATTTTTCACTTCCTTAAGGATGTTGCACATTTTTAAGTGCTTCATGGCCAATTGAGATTCCTCTGTTGAGAATTCTCTGTTTAGTTTCCTGCACCCCATTTTTGATTGGGTTATTTGTTTTTTTTTTGAATCTAACTTCTTGATTTCTTCATGTATTTCAGATATTAGTCCTCTATCAGATTGAAGTCATAGTGAAGATATTTTCCCAATCTGTAGGTTGCCATTTTGTCCTATTGACTGTGTCTGTTGCCTTATAGACACCCAATATATTCTTATAGGAAGGACTTACTGATTGGGCTGGTTCCATGCTAATGGCATCATTTAAGTTTATTTCCATTCTTTATGCCTATGCCAACATATTGTCATATACTGATGCACTGGAACTCAAATTTCACATGAAGCTTTGAGGACACAATCTAGTCTCTGTTGTCTGAAAATAAAAGAATTACTGTCTGCATCCTTCCCTTATGAAGACAAAGGATGCATCAGGAAAGTGCTGATATTATTATATCATAGAGATAGGATAGAATATTAAAATTTATGCAAAGGAATCTAAAATCAATTTGTTTTATTTTTCTGACTGGTTATAGTTTATGGATTATAGTGCTATTTTATAAAATTTTACTGATTCTATATTTGAGTTGGAGTTACATATTTTGAATGTTTATTATGAGAACTCATGAATATGTTTATGTTATATACATTAATTCATGATATCACTATCTGTATCATAGGATTGAACTGTCAAACTTGTGTTTACAACCTAATTCCCTGACTATATCAATAGTAGAGATAGATGACAGTATTTAGACCTACAATTAATAACTGCTACTATGTCCAGAAAAGTTTACAACAATACAATATAATATACTTTTCAATGAAACCTGGTGTATTTTCTAAAATAAATTCTAAGATGCAATTTTTAACAATGGATTGTCAGGTACTCTTCAACAGTAACAAATACATCCTGATTTCTCAGCTGTGTTAAGAATGTATAAATTGGTCTTCTTTGGAATGAGATGGCTAAACTTATATTTTATTCTGAAAAAGGAAGTCCATTATTCATGCTGAGATTAGTCAAATATTTTCCTATTCAACTTAATAATATCTTTTTAAAAAACATATTTATTGAATCATAATTTTAATCAAAAACAATTAAAATAATAAATGAAATTCTAGTAAGGTCATTTCTACTTTGTTACTGAGATAATAGTTTGAGAAAATATTAAACTAGACTCTGAAGTTAAAATGCCTAAAATAGTTCTTATAAGTGAATGTCAGAACTGATGAAGGAAGTAGAGACTTAAGATTGTAGCGCGTGCACACACACACACACACACACACACTCACACACACACACACCATTGTCCATGTAGGAAGATCTTGGATGTCAAAGTCAACAGGAAACAATTTGAGACATTTAGCAAAGAGAAGATTTCAGAGAAGTTGACCAAACACTGAAATCCCTTCCTTTTTCCAGGTTAGTCTTATATAATATGTATGTGTGTTTGATAATGATATGACTCTTTGTAGAAAAAATAACTCCTTTCAAATGAGAAAATAACCTTGGATAATTACTGAAAGTTTGAATAAACTTACCATCTTCATCACTGGGATCTAAATCCATAATAAACTTTGAGAGAATTTAGTCAGACTTAACCACAGAGATGATAATTAAAACTGAGCCAGGAAGGAAATGGCTCAAGACTCATTAAAAATTTAACACCTTGATTTTTTTTCAGTGTTAGAGTTCACAGAAAAGTTGTGCTGTAGAGTACAGCCGAGTCTATAGATGACGCTTACACTTACAGCTTTGGAAAGTACACTGATATGTCGTAAACATTCATTTAAATTCATATTTAGAATTTGTAACTAGAAAAGGTACTTATTTCCAGAAAATGTTCAATATTCTTCGAATTATTCAGCAATTTATTGTGGTGCTATTATAATAAAATATGGAGGAATTATTAAAATTAAACATAGCATTTTAAATAGCTTTTCTTCTAAGAGCAGATCTTTATTTTCCACATCAAGAAAATGGCATAGCTCATATTATGTATTTCATGATCATCATTTTTATACACGCAGAAGGATACAAAAAAAAATAAAATAAATAAAGGTTTAAAAAGTAAGGAACTCAGACACTGGGGCACTTCATGCATTATTCTAATTCATTTCATTAGGGGAAGTCAGAAGGACTTTGTTTATTTAATAAAGCTGAATGCTAGAAATAATGAAATAAAATTAATTATTAAATCACTAATATCACTGACACTTTCTTAGCAACAAGACAACCCTGTAGAGGTTCCAACATGAAATATATAAACAAATTAAAATCCCAAATGAAATATCATTGCAATAACACCTAGTTTTAAAAACAAGCATAAAATATGGCCACTTCAGCCCCCGTATCTTTTGCAGACTCTCCGTCAAAGGGTGAAACCTATTTCTTTCCAAACATCTCAGTCTCTAATCTTGCATGCCCTTAGGACTTACTTCACTCAGTTATGAAGCACAAGTTAAATTAAATTTTCCAGCCTACTTATCAAATGTGGAATTTTAACTAGTGCTAAATATACTGTAAATGTCTCATGTTGTGAAGTCGTTGTGTGTGTGTGTGTGTGTATGTGTTTGTGTGTCAGAGAGTAGGGAAAAAGAGAGATATACAGAGAGGAAAAAATTGGGGAAAAGACACACAGATAAAAAAATATAGAGAAGGAAAAATTTACTTAAGAACTTAGCTCTGGAATTACATATAATGCTACATCAAAGGGGGTGCTAGATGAAAATTTTATGTAGCTTATTATGCAATTCACCAGAATAGTACCTTAACCCGGCTTGGAGCAGAGCAGGCCAGTCAGTAGAAGCAGCAGCAGACACATGTGAAGACATAACAGACTTTAGTGCTTGCACAGTGAGGCTGTCACATGGAGATACAACTTTTCTTATTAGTGCATAGATGACCCAATCCTACCAGTGTGTGCAGTCTGATCTTAACTGAAACCTGTGATGTGTGGCTTGTGGTGGTTGCATTATCAGTATCTGTGGCAAATTATACAGAAAAGTTATATATGTAAATTTAAATGTGTTTCCTTTTATTTTTATTAGATATTTTCTTTATTTACATTTCAAATGTTATCCCCCTTTCTTCCCCAAAAGCTCCCTATCCCATTACCCTTCCCCCACCCCTGATCACCAAACCACCCACTCTTACTTCTCTGTCCTGGCAACCCCCTTCACTGAAGCATTGAGCCTTCCCAGGACCAAGGGCCTCTCCTCTCATTGATGTCTGAGAAGGCCATCCTCTGCTACATATGCCACTGGAGTTGTAAGCCTTTATTTCCTAAGTTGTTTCTCTGATTAAACTGACTCAGTTGGTAGCTTTGAGAGGAAAGTCGAAAAATCTAAACTGTATGTCTTTAGGTAATTTTTTGACCTGTCTTTGGCTTCAGCCTTGGCTGGGGCAGCGGCAGCAGCAGCAGCAGCAGCAGCAGCAGACGTGGTGGCAGTAGCCACAGAGGAACAGACTCAAATATAGGTGGAGCATTCAAGAAGGCCTTTACTTTTACAGCAAGTGGGAAGGTATTCTCAGTCTCTTCAAACAATGCTGGGGCCTTCTTGTATCCACTGTTGATAGAGTGGGGCACTGAGGGAGCAGTCGGGCAAGCAATCGTCTGACAAACACTGGCAACAAATAGGCCTCCCTCTATGAAGTGAGAGTGCAGAGTCTGTCCCATGATGTCATGCACTTCTGGGTTGGAAGGATCGCCATTGCCAAACACTGGCTAATCAGCCCAAAGTAGAAAGGGCAAGAGATATTCATCAGTGTGGCTTTGCTGGGCTTCCAGTTTGTCTCCAGATTTTATCACAGGCATATCATTCAGAATTTCAGGGGTTTCCCTGGAGATTATAATGATGATGCCTAAAGCTTAGAAAGAAAGGGGAGAATGGGATAAGTGGGTTCTGGAGGGGAAACTTGGAAATGGGATAACATTTGAAATGTAAACACATAAAATATTCTATAAGAAAGAATGTAAGAAAGAAAAAAGAAAGAAAGGAAGGAAGGAAGGAAGGAAGGAAAGAGGGAGAGAAGAAAGAAAGGTCTTCTTAGGCCCTAGGCCAGTGCTCTGGACTGGCACAGTAACATCATATGCGCCAATGGCACCTGCGCTAGAGGCAATTGGCTCCTCATTAGACAGCAGCATTTTCCTAACCTGGGTGAAACCCTCCTTGGTGAACTTAAAACTCACATCCCCCCATACTAGGCACCAGTTTCCCAGACTGTGTTGCTGTCTCAACAAGCATTCTCATTAGAGTCATATCTTTTTAAAACTCTTCGTGGCAAACCTCTTTGCACTGCCTTGAAGCCTAGGAAAGAGAGGGTGACCTGCAAGTCCAACTACTTCCTTGAAATCATACCACTTTTGGAGGATTATCCCAAGTGCTTCCTACTGGGGGCTGAAAATGTGGGCTCCATGCAGATTTGCAGATCTGAATGTCCTTGAATATCTCTGAGACGGAAGGCCATGGTGCTGATGGACTAGTCCAATATTAGTTCAGGTAAAGTAATTCTGATTAAATTAATAGAAATTTTATTGGAGATTGCGCTAGCGTCTTGTTACCTTATTTTAATCACATAAATTTAATGATACAATATGTAGAAAGCCTAAAACAATATATTAAGAAGTACATGCATCGCACTAATAGGGCAGAATTCAAGAATCCTCATTACTTTTTACAGACCAAATTTAATTTTATTATCTATTTACTCGTTCGGCATGAGTTAGAAAAATGTTAAACAATTAAAGTGATAAAAACTGGTCAAATGCATTTCACTCCCAAACATAATTGCTTTCAATACTTAGAAAATATTACATTTGATAGAAGGATGATATAACATTGGTGTTACTTCTTTGCATATCATGTATGATTGCCAAATGTTTCATAGTAGCATTTGTCAGGTCAGTCAAAGTGCAGCAGCCTTGAAAACCATTGAAATTCATTTCTCCTTGCATTGATGAAAATCTAAAACAATCATTTAATTACTCAGATTATTAAAATGATGTGTATCATTTTTTTGGAAATCATTACTAAATAATTTCTTAGTAATGACAAATATTTAAAACATATTTAGTTAATTAATTCTTATTAGTGAGCTGACATCTAATGCATTTGTGGTAATCTGGCTGAAAAATATCTGTGTTTAAACTGATCTCTTCCAAAGAGTAGGCATTTATTACTGTCTAGGAATGAAGGGAAGGTGAAGAAAACTATGTTACGTTTAATATGGTAAATTATTTCATCTATATAAGATACTTTATCTGTACAGGATGAACAGACATAAAATATTCGTATTACTAAGAGTACAAACTATCTTTTCTCTCACTTTTTCTCTTTCTTGCTCTCTGTGCAATCTGTGGTGTGTCTATGACTATTACTTTTCTAACAATTTATTGAATGGTGCATCAATATGATCACATTCAAGATATACATGGGCACTAACTTACATCAGTATGTTATATGAAGTTAGCAAGTTACGTATAATATCCTTACTTATATTGCAAACTATTTCCAAAGACAAGTTACTAGAGAATTATCTTCTATTTTAGTATTAATTTTCTTTATTAGTAAGCATATAAATATAAAATATTGACATTAATTCTCCAATAGACCTTACTTGAGTATTCTGTTTCTGATGTTTGTAAGCATTGTTTCCCTACTTATGCACAAATTTGTGTAAGTGAATCAAATACACACAAAATGGTGATCAGCGTGAAGCCCACCAAGCACGAAATATGAAAGTTCTTCATGGCTGGTGCATTTCCTTTCTCCTCTGCCTCTTCCTCTGCTTCCTCCTCCTCTTCCCCTGCTATTCCTCCTCCTCCTCCTCCTCTTTTTTTAAAGACAGGATTCTTTGTGTAACCCTGGTTGTTCTGGATTGTGCTCTGTAGATCACACTGGCCTCAAACTCAAAAATCATTCTCCCTTGTGCTTGGATTAAAGGCATGCCTGGGTAGGAAGCAGTTTGCTTCTTAGCATGATATGGGAGATAGATTTCCCATTACAAGGAAATTAATTTAACACACTTAATTGGACAAGAAATCAATAATAGAGATTTCAAAATATAAAGTGTTCTGGTTATCAAAACTACTAGTATTTACTAATCCTCATACCTACAAACTGCTGTGTATTTCATAAAAATATTATAAGACAGGTGAATTTAAAACAGTGATTAGAAGGACTATGAATCAGTTTATGAGGAAAGCTATACATAATATAACCCTAAGCAGATTTCAAAGATCTGAGAGCATTACCAATTTGTCCACAAGATAATATTGAATATATTTAGTCAGATAAGACTTATCACAAAAATAATCTTAAACCTCAGTTAGCTCTTTTAAAAACTAAACAATCACCAATTCACAAGAGTAAAATTATGTTAAAGCATTGAATTATCCAAGTAAATGGACACTGTTCTACTTACAAAAAAAAACAAAAAACAAAAAACAAAAAAAAAAACCCAAAAAACAAAACAAAACAAAACAACAACAACAACAAAACTCCTGGATAGTGAAAAGACTATTTAATAGGAAGATGATGAATATCAGATTATAGAATCAACTACTAAAATTAGGATAGTATTAGATAGGACTTATAATCTGTTGAAGACACTGTTAAAAAGCTCTGTAACTAGAGGACTGGAAAGAAAGTACATTAGAATGTACCACCTGGAAAATCTCAAACTGTTACAAGTGCACTGTTGTTTGAAACCTTTATGATTTTGAATCACAGCGCAGGAAGCACAGATGGAGGAAATGATAAGAAGGCAAATTTTGCCTCTTGAAGCAGCTTAAGTTCACCCATCACACTGGATCTCTAATGTATACAAGCACACTCTAGGCAGTAGCAGCAGCCCGCTTGGCTCTTAGTGATAAATGCTGTGATTTTTGTGTATCATTTCATCTCATTTTGGATGTTGGCAGGATGTAATAATTTGATAATAAATGAAAACATCTTTAAGCACATAGTTGGAAGCAAACAGCAATTGGTAGTCTTCCATGTTTATATCATTTTATTCCATTTATCACTGCACTTATAATCAAGGAGACAGACAGTAACTGATGAATCTGGGGCCCAAATATCAGCACACTCTATAAAGTATCAGGGTGTTTAAAGGAATCAAAATTTATTTAAATGTTAGTGTTCCCCCCAAAAGTATTTAAAGCTCATTCATGGGTAAATCAGAACAAAATCTAGAGAAAATATGAATTCAAATAGGAATTTTCTCCAAATATGTATCTGAGGAAATCCTTATATTTAGCATAATTGGTCTATGGAATATGCTTCTCACTGACTGTAGAGACTGCAGTATTACAAGAATAAAACAGCCCTATGTGTTTCTTTACAGTGCAAAGTGGTAGAAATAGACAATCTTAAGGAGCAATTCATTTGAAACAAAATAAATAATAATCCTAGTTATTGACCTAACTTGCAGGTTTTATGATTTGTTAGTGCTGTTTCTACCACATTGAAATGTATTGCTGTTCCTGGTTCTGGTACAGAAAGCCAATTTACATAAAAACACATTGTGCTTAATTGAGCAGCTAATTATATGAAAGGGGCTGCCAGTCAAGCAATAGTAATTGGCTATTTTCAAAGTAAACAATGGTTTACTGAATCTTACTAGCTTTTTTCTCAATGTAGTTTCTATGTAGACAATTCCATAATTGCTCGCTCTATATTTGATACATATTCAAGTTAAACTTATCACGTGGTGTGAAGATTAAAAGAGAATTTCATCAACATATATTATTGAATTTTAGCTAATTAACAATAGACGTCATTATATGCAAATTGTATTACTAAACTAGACAATTTTCAGTTATATTCGTATTTACCCCAGGACTTGGTGGTGCCCTAATGTGAATTTCTTGCAGTAGATGGGGATTAACACAAACACCCACAACTGGAAAATGTGCAGACATGAAGAGATTTTGAAGCTCTTAAACCTATATAGACTGTCTTCTGTCATTCCCTCCCTTCAGGGCTCAGGGAACCATGTGAAAGACAATTTGGAAAGATTGTTAGACAGTGTCTTTTGCCTTACAGAAAATTTGTAATTTTATGAGGTCCCATTTGTCTATTCTTGATCTTAAAGCATAAGCTATTGGAGTTCTGTTCAGGAAATTCTCCCCTGTGCCCATATGTTCAAGGTTCTTCCCTAGTTTCCTTTTTATTAGTTTCAGTGTGTCTGGTTTTATGTGGAGGTCCTTGATCCACTTGGAACTGAGCTAAGTGCAAGGAGATAAGAATGGGTCAATTTGCATTCTTCTGCATGTTGACCTCCAGTTGAACCAGCACCATTTGGTGAAAAGGCTATCTTTTTTCCACTGGATGGTTTTAACTCCTTTGTCAAAGATCAAGGGACCATAGGAGTGTGGATTCATTTCTGGGTCTTCAATTCTGTTCCATTAATCTACATGCCTGTAACTGTACCAATACCATGCAGTTTTTAACACTATTACTCTGTAGTACAGCTTGAGATCCGGGATATTGATTCCCATAGAAGTTGTTTTACTCTTGAGAATAGTTTTAGCTATCCTGGGTTTTCTGTTATTCCAGATGAATTTTTGAATTGCTCTTTGTAACTATGAAGAATTGAGTTGGGATTTTGATGGGGATTGCATTGAATCTGTATATTGCTTTTGGTAAGATGCTCATTTTTACTATATTAATCCTGCCAATCCATGAGCATGGCAGATTTTTCCATCTTCTGAGGTCTTCTTCAATTTCATTCTTCAGAGACTTGAAGTTCTTGTCATACAGATCTTTCACTTCTTTGGTTAGAGTTACACCAAGATACTTTATATTGTTTTTGGCTATTGTGAAGGGTATCATTTCTCTTACTTCTTTCTCAGCCTGCTTATCCTTTGAGTATAGGAAGGCTACTGACTTGCTTGAGTTGATTTTATATCCGGCCACTTTGCTGAAGTTGTTTATCAGCTGTAGGAGTTCTCTGGTGGAGTTCTTTGGGTCACTTAAGTATACTATCATATCGTCTGCAAATAGTGATAGTTTGACTTCTTCCTTTCCAATTCGTATCCCTTTCCTCCTTTTGTTGTCTAATTGCTCTAGCTAGAACTTTAAGTACTATATTGAAAAGATATGGAGAGAGAGGGCAGCCTTGTCTAGACCCTGATTTTAGTGGGATTGCTTCAAGTTTCTCTCCATTTAGTTTGATGTTGGCTACCAGTTTGCTGTAAATTGCTTTTACTATGTTTAGATATGGGCCTCAAATTCCTGATCTTTCCAAGACCTTTAACATGAAAGGATGCTGAATTTTGTCAAATGATTTCTCAGCATCTAATGAAATGACCATGTGGTATTTTTCTTTGAGATTGTTTATGTAGTGGATTACATTGATGGACTTCCTTATATTGAACCATCCCTGCACCCCTGGGATGAAGCCTACTTGATCGTGGTGAATGATCATTTTGATGTGTTCTTGGATTTGGTTGGCAAGAATTTTATTGAGTATTTTTGCATCGATATTCATAAGAGAGATTGGCCTGAGATTCTCTTTCTTTGTCGTATCTTTGTGAGATTTTGGTATTAGCGTAATTGTGGCTTCATAGAACGAGTTGGGCAGTGTTCCTTCTGTTTCTATTTTGTGGAATAATTTGAAGAGTATTGGTGTTAAATCTTTTTTGAATGTCTTATAGAATTCTGCTCTAAAACCGTCTGGACCTGTGCTTTTTTTTGGTTGGAAGACTTCCAATGATCACTTCTGTTTCTTCAGGGGTTGTAAGACGGTTCAGATAGGGAAGTACCTTGAACATATGGGCACAGGGGAGAATTTCCTGAACAGAACTCCAATAGCTTATGCTTTAAGATCAAGAATTGACAAATGGGACCTCATAAAATTACATAATTTCTGTAAGGCAAAAGACACGGTCAAAAAGACAAAGCAGCAACCAACTTACTGGGAAATGATCTTTACCAACCCTACATCCGACAAAGGGCTAATATCAAATATATACAAAGAACTCAAGAAGATAGACTCCAGAGAGCCAAGTAAGCCTATTAAAAAATGGGGTACAGAGCTAAACAAAGAGTTCTCACCTGAAGAATATCTAATGGCTGAGAAGCACCTAAAGAGATGTTCATCATCCTTAGTCATTAGGGAAATGCAAATCAAAACAACCCTGAGATTCCATCTCACACCAGTCAGAATGGCTAAGATCAAAAACACAGGAGACAGCAGTTGTTGGCGAGGATGTGGAGAAAGAGGAATACTCCTCCACTGCTGGTGGGATTGCAAGCTGGTACAACCACTCTGGAAAGCTGTCTGGTGGTTCCTCAGAAAACTGGGTATGACACTCCCAGAGGATCCTGCTATACCACTCCTGGGCTTATACCCAGAGGCTTTATCTGCATGCAATAAGGACACATGCTCCACTGTGTTCATAGCAGCCTTATTTATAAGAGCCAGAAGCTGGAAAGAACCCAGATGTCCCTCAATGGAGGAATGGATTCAGAAGATGTGGTATATTTACACAATGGAATCCTACTCTGCAACTAAAAACAATGAATTCACAAAATTCCTAGGCAAATGGTCAGAACTGGAAAATATCATCCTTAGTGATGTAACCCAGTCACAAAAGAACACACATGGTATGCAGTCACTGATAAGGGGATATTAACCCAGAATCTTGGGATACCCAAGACACAATTCGTATACAAATAGATTTCCAAGAAGATTGAAGGAGATACTCCTGGTCCTGGAAAGACTGGATGTAGGGGAATACCAGAACAGAGAAGCAAGAGGAAGTTGAATGGAGAACAGGGGGAGGGAAGTGGTCTTATGGGACTTTCAGGGAGGGAGGAAACGGGAAAGGGGAAATCATTTGGAATATAAATAAAAAAATATAGAAAATAATAAGAAAAAGTGATAAGTATTTGCAAGAAAACCAAATCTTCAAGACACAGTAGGACTGATGGCCATATGAAATACAGAGGTGTATACCTGCACAGCTTCAAGACACATAATGTCCTGTATTGAGAGGACAGAGTGGACACTGTGTCCCACCCATAACCATGAAGTCTCTGCAATTTATACTCACTAGGAAAAGAAAGAATAATATTTCTCTAAAGCAGTGACACTGGGAAACGTCAACTACACTACAGGACCTTCTTTATTTTTTTATTTATGGGAAATGAGGTCATGTTTTATTTTTGTAAGTTTTGTATTACTTTCTTTTTGTTGTATTCTTTTTTTTTTAGTTTTTCAAAAGAGAGAATGAGAGGGAGAGGATAGGGAGGAGAGGAGAGGAGAGGAGGAGGAGGAGGAGAGAGAGAGAGAGAGAGAGAGAGAGAGAGAGAGAGAGAGAGAGAGAGAGAGAGAGAGAGAGAGAGAAAGAAAGAAAGAAAGAAAGAAAGAAAGAAAGAAAGAAAGAAAGAAAGAAAGAAAGAGAGAGAGAAACACTTTGGGTAAGTTAGGGAGATGCAGAGTTCCTGAGAGGAGTAGATCTAGAAATTATCAGACAAAGAAAATGTTATCAAAATATATGACATGAAAAAATTCAAATTAAAATAACTTAAAAATAACCCATTCCGTATACAGTCACCAAACCAAAAGCTATGGTGGATGCCAAGAAATACTTGCTGAAAGGAGCCTGATATAGCTGTGTCCTGAGTGACACTTCCAGAGCCTTACAAATACAAAGGCAGATGCTCGTAGGCAACCAATGGACTGAGCACTGGGTCCCGAATGGAAGAGTTAGAGAAAGGACTGAAGGAGCTGAAGGGGTTTGCAACCCCATAGGAAGAACAATAATATCAACCGATCAGAACACTCAGTGCTACCAGGGACTAAACCACCAACCAAAGAGTACACATGGAGAGACTCATGGCTCCAGCTGCATATGTAGCAGAGGATGGCCTTGTCAGGCATCAATGGGAGGAGAGGCCCTTGGTCTTGTTCGATGGATGCCCCAGGGTAGGGAAATTCGAGGGCAGTGAGGCAAGGCGGGAGTAGGTGGGTGGGGGAACATCCTCACAGAAGCATGGGGAAGGGTTGGGATAGGAGGCATCTGAGGGTGGGGGGAAACTGGGAAAAGAGATAACATTTGAAATGTAAATAAATATCCAAATTAAAAAATATATGATATCACATAAAATTTAAATTTGCTATTTAAATAAAGAGAAATCATTAATAAGAGAAAAACACTAATTTCTTCTGTAGTTGGTTACTAGATCATTATGTTTTCAAACATTTTCATTTTACCTCTAATGAATTTTCATTGGAAATGCACATAGATAATAGTTTTTGTTGGTGTATATATAGTAAGTGCTCTGAGAATTTCACAAATGTTTTCTTTTCTTCAACCAAATATATTGGTTCTTCTTAGTCTGATATAAACAGTAGAAATTCTTTGTCATATTTCACTTGTAATTGTAATATCTTATCTCTATCAAAATTTCTTTTCCATAAAACACTGTTTAGTTACTCTGCTATTGTGATGGAGATACACCATAATTTTGAAAATTTATAGAAGAAAATGTTTACTGGAGCTGGCAGTTTCAGAAGTTGAGCCCATGTCTATTATGGATGAACATATTAACAGGGAGGCAGCATGATGTTGGTGCAGTAGCTGAGTACATACATCATATCAACTAGCAATAGGCAGAGATAGAGGAATGGGCAGAGGTACAGGTAGAGAGACAGGGACATGGTCAGGGACAAGAACAGGTCCATATAGGTAGATAGAGTATATTATGTATATATTATAATATATATTAGAGAGGGGGGCATGGATTTTTCAACAGTGAAAGTTTGCCGCCAGTTACAAACTTCTAAGAGGTAATAATATTGCCTAGTCCTTTCAGAAAGGTTCTGCAAATTAGGGACAAAGCATTAAAATATATAAGCCTATGGAGACTCCTATGGAGTCTACTATCTTTCAAACAATAATTTTTTAGTACTTAGTGCTATCTATCTATCTATCTACCTATCTTTCTATCATTTATATATCTGTCTGTCTGTCTGTCTGTCTGTCTGTCTGTCTGTCTATATACCTACCTATCTACCTATCTTTCAATATAGATATAGATGATATGGTTGAGACATAGACAGATATTAATATGTATCATAATGCTAAGAAGGTTCAGAAGTAGTGTCTTAGGAATTAGACTGTGATTTCCAGATATGTTGCTAATTCTCACAGCGGAAGAAAAGGGCATTGAGACAGCAGGGCAGGAAGTCCCAACCACCAGATTCCAGCTTATATTTCAATTACTGAAAGCAATATAACTGATGGTTACCTCTTTAATATAACTCATGAGCAAGCACATTTAAAAGCTAATTTTGCACAGATCTATAAAACGTTTAAAGTGCCATCCTTCTATAGGAACAGTGAATAAGTCATCTTTTGTTTCTACCATGTAGGATAGCAACAGAGGAATGGGAAGTGAGGCAGCTATAAAGTACACACATCCTTCTATTTGTTCATACTCCAAATCATTGTTCTTGAAGGCATATGTGACCTTGCTAGTATTTTTCTACATGCTTTTTAGCCTATGATCCACTGCTTCTCCTACTCTTGGGTGGTAGTTCTACAGACGGTGACTGTCATAACAATCTTTCTTCTAGACAAATTCCTGAACTAAGTAAGATTTTTATACATTTTTCAGTTGAACAACCTTGAGGGCAGCAGGAAACATTGTTGGCTGTTTTTCTTGCAAAGTCTGGGAGGACCCCTTAAAACATAATGAAGCTGAACAGGGCAGCATGGCCTTATTAGTGTACACAGAAAATAAATAGATTCTATTAGTATACAAAAAATCAGTATAAAATGACTGAGAGTACTGAATGGTTTCATGGACAGGTTTCTGCAATGCTGATCCATATATTCACCTACCTCTAATCTTTAGTGTACAATGACACAGTGTAAGTATAGACTACAGCTTGAATGTGAATGATGTGGCATAAATAAAGAATATAGAAAATTAAAAACATCAAAGAAAAAAGAAATCACTGCTCATGATAGTTACGAAAAAAATAGGGAAATAGGAAAGAAAGTAAATTGGAAAAATAAATCCTGCTAGATATATTTTTAAAATCAAAATAAATTTAAAGATCTGTAAACAAAGATATTTCATATTTTACAAATGTTTGGGCTCTCCTTTCACAACCAGGACATAAGACTTTGCTTGAGTTAGATCATTTCTAACATTTCAGATGAAGTGGCACTTTAAAGAGTTAATTTACCCTCTCTTAGACAAGGAATTTCTAGTTTTGTACCTCATGACCTATTATTTCACCCTTCCTGAAAATCCCACACGTTTTATAAACGTTGAGACCTAGTGATGTTTAAACAAGCCACTTTCCTGATACAAATGGCAAATGGAAACTCCTTAAACTACTATGAAGCATATTAAAAGTAGACTACTTTAGAGTGTCTCAAAAGTTTAGAGTAATACCAAATATTTGAAATGAAAAGTGATTTTATTTTCTAACCTCAAAAAAGAAAGAAAAGGTTAACATGCTGAAATATTGCAACATTGTTAAAATAATACTAGGCTGAAGAAAAAAAAATCTCAATGAGCAACCAAATATGGAGAATTGACTGTTAACAAAATAAAAATAATAAAAAATAGTATCTCAAGTGAAAAGTATGCTATTGTGCAATATGTATACAATAAAATTTGTGATGTAAAATTGATATCTAATAGAAAAAAATATTTTAAGCATCAAATATATACTCATAGGATTGACTTCCTGACAGCCTAACATAGAGTGCTATACCTTTAGAGGCACTTCTGGGTCTGCCTAGTTGTGACAGATGAAATAGAGATATTTTTACTCTCAATGATTATAAATAAGGGCAAACTATATCTCTATTATGCCCTTAACAAAATGTATTTTATTCCTAATTGAATTATAAAGAATTAAAACAATAACTCTCTTACCCTCCAAATTGCTTACCTTAAATACTTTCTGTTTACGGTTCTCTAGGTGAGAGATAGTACTGTTTATATCTTTAGTAAGGTTTTCTTTAGTTCCTCAACCATTGCTTTCATTTTTCAGCTCCTAATTTGTAGAACTATTACAATTTCTCTTGATATCATGGATTGAATTTTTTCCATCTTTTAAAAATTTTAAGCATTTTTATACCTGATTATAGTTTCACTATATATGATGTATTTCAAAATTTTGTTTATGTAATATATTCTAGTACATAAGCCAATTAACACTACTGAGCTCTACAAGGATATCTGAAACATGTAAACTCAGCTTCAATAAGAATAGAGCCATTGCTCTCCTTGAGAGCCTCTGTGGTGTCATTATTGGTAGGTAATTCATATTTGTAAAATTTCCCATTATTTATAAACTCTTACCCGTGTTAATTTTCTTTGAACATTATTTTAAACAGACCAACTCAAACTTCATATATCCAACAAACTTTGCATATCTTATATTTTCTTGTTTTGTTTTGCTTTTATTTTTGTCTTTTTAAATAAAGAAAATTTTATACTGAAGAATCTTTCTAGTTAAATTTTATCCTGGATATAGACACAATATCTGGTGAATACACATTTTCAAATATTTTAATAGAATGTGTTTTTAAATGTGGAAAATGCTGAATACATTAGAAGTATTTCAAAGCAATTATCTGAGGAAACATAGCAACCAAAGCAATCCATTATGTAATCACCCTGCCATTCAGAGCTGATTTGTGTAGAGGAATGACATCAGATCCCAGCTGAGGAAATGAAGATAGAGAAGGGGGTATGGCTTGATAAAGTGCCATTATTTTACAGTTTAATTTTCTTAAATAATTAAATTCTAATCAACCTCATTAAAAATTATAATAATTTTGTAAGTATTGAAAAGTATTGCATGTATCTATGACAATGACCAGAAGGAATTTTATCAGTTAAATTTTATAATAATTATTTAGGGAAAATATAAACTGACATATATGATGCCAAGCACAGTGGGACTGGTAGAAAACATCTTCTAAATAAGAAAAAAATAGCAATTAATTATTGCCAATACTTCAAATGATTGAGGGAGTTATTCAAGTGGCCAATACATGATCACTGAAGAAATAATCTTAAGGCAGGCCATCGCCTCTGCAGGGTGAGCAGCGCCACGGAGAGAGTGCAGAGTGCACTCCGCCATCTTTGCTCCAGTGGCCTGGAAGTTGGGAATGCCAGGCACTGAGACAGACAGGCATAATATCGCTTGGGTCTCGGGCGACTTGTGTGTATGAGGCTCCCAAGTTCTGGGCAGATCTGCAGTAACCAGCGCGCCAGCTCTGCTGTGGGACTTCTGCCTGGCAGAGGGACCACGCACTGGGCAGGAGCCTACCAGCTTCCCTTCTGCGACTTCTGTTCCAGTAGACTGCACTGAAGAGACAGGTATCCAGGCTCTCCCCAGTATAACATCACTTGGGACACGGCCTGTTGGGGCTTCCGCCTGCGCCCAAGAACAGGACAGCGCTGTGGACATCTGGGTGCCAGATCTGCAAGCCATTGCCTTTGCAGGGTGACCAGCACCACGGAGAGAGTGCAGAGTGCACTCCGCCATCTTTGCTTCAGTGGCCAGGAAGTTGGGACTGCCAGGCTCTGAGACAGACAGGAATAATATCGCTTGGGTCTCAGGCATATTGTGTGTACGTGGCTCCCAAGAGCTGGGCAGATCTACAGTAACCAGTGTGCTAGCTCTGCTGTGGGACTTCTGCCTGGCAGAGGGACGCCCCCTCCCCCCCCACTCTAGGAGAGATCACACACCCCTGCACAGGGCAAGAGCCTACCAGCCTCCCTTTGGCGACCTCTGTTCCAGGAATGCACTACGCTGAGCCTTTGGATGTGCAAGGACTCCCCAAAATAACATCACTTGGGGCAAGGCACATCAGGGCTCCAAAGTCACTCAGGAGCAGGACAGGCCCCAGAAATCTGTGCCAGGGGAATCCTGGTAAACCGGGGGGGGGGGGGCAGAAATAGTTTTGCAGGCTCACAGGAGGTCCAACCAACAGCCAGTGACAGCAGGACCAACTAACATCAGAGGTAATCAGATGACAAAAGGCAAACGTAGGAATGTTACTAACAGAAATCAAAGTAATATGGCACCATCCGAACCCAACTCTCCAACAGCAGCAAGTCCTGGATACCCCACCACACCCGAACGACAAAATCTGGATTTAAAATCACTTCTCATGATGTTATTAGAGGATCACAAGAAGGACACAAATAAATCTAATAAAGAATTACAGGAGACCATGAATCAACGCTTAGAAGCCCTTACAAAGGAAACACAAAAATCGCTTAGAGAAATGCAGGAGAACATGGATCAAAAGATGGAGGCACACAAGGAGACAACACAAAAATTGCTTAACGAGATGAATCAACAGGTAGATGCACTCACAAAGGAATCACAAAAATTGCATAAAGAAATGCAGAAGAATATGGGTGAACAGACGGATACCCATAAGGAGGCAACACAAAAATTGCTTAAATAAATGAATCAACGGGTACATGCCCTTACAAAGGAAACACGAGAACTGCTTAAAGAAATGCAGGGGACAATGGATCAACAGATGGATTCCCAGGAGGAGGAAACACAAAAATTGCTCAGAGAAATGCAGGAGAATGTGGGTCAACAGGCAGAAATCCTGAAAGAGGTAATGCAAAAATACCTTAAAGAAATACAGGAAAATACAAACAAACAAGTGAAAGATCTCAGCAAATCCATCCAGGAACTCAAAAAGGAAATAGAAACAACTAAGAAATCACAAAGGGAGACAACTTTGGAGATAGAAAACCTTGGGAAGAAATCAGGAGTCATAGATGCAAACATCAACAATAGAATACAAGAGATGGAAGAAAGAATCTCAGGTGCTGAAGATTCCATAGAAAGCATCGACTCAACAGTCAAAGAAAATGCAAAATGCAAAAAACGTGTAACCCAAAACATCCAGGAAATCCAGGACACAATGAGAAGACCAAACCTAAGGATTATAGGTATAGATGAGAGTGAAGATCTGCAACTTAAAGGGCCAGTAAACATCTTCAACAAAATTATGGAGGAAAACTTCCCTAACCTAAAGAGAGAGATGCCGATGAATGTACAAGAAGCCTACAGAACTCCAAACAGACTGGACCAGAACAGAAATACCTCCCGTCACATAATAATCAAAAGACCAAATGTTCTAAACAAAGAAAGAATACTAAAAGCAGTAAGAGAAAAGGGCCAAGTAACATACAAAGGAAGACCTATCCAAATCACATCAGACTTCTCACCAGAGACTATGAAAGCCAGAAGATCCTGGGCAGATCTCATGCGGACACTAAGAGAGCACAAATGCCAGCCTAGACTACTATACCCAGCAAAACTCTCAATCACCATAGATGGAGAGACCAAGATATTCCATGATAAAACCAAATTTTCACAATAAAACCAAATTTTCACAATATCTTTCCACAAATCCAGCCCTGCAACAGATAATAGGTGGAAACCTCCAATACAGGGAGAGAAACAACACCCTGGACAAAATGAGATAATAACCTTCTTGAATCAAACCCAAAAGTAGATAATCACTCAAACATAAATATAACATCAAGAATGGCAGATGGCAATAATCACTATGCCTTAATATCTCTTAATATCAATGGTCTCAATTCCCCAATTAAAAGATATAGACTAGCAGACTGGATATTTAAACAGGACTCATCATTTTGCTGCATGCAGGAAACGCACTTCAGTGTCAAAGACAAACACTACCTCAGAGTAAAAGGCTGGAAAACAATTTTACAAGCAAATGGTCCCAAGAAACGAGGTGGAGTAGCCATCCTAATATCAGATAAAATTCATTTTCAACCTAAAGTCATCAAAAAAGACACAGAAGGACACTACATACTGATCAAGGGAAAAATCCCCCGTCAAAAACTCTCAATTCTGAATATCTATGCTCCAAATGCAAGGGCACCCTCATTCGTAAAAGAAACTTTACTTAAGCTCAAAGCACACATCGTACCTCACACAATAATAGTGGGTGACTTCAACACCCCGCTCTCTGAAATGGATCGTTCAGGAAAGCAGAAACTAAGCAGGGACACAGTGAATCTAATTGAAGCCTTGGAACAAATGGAACTAACAGATATATATAGAACAGTTCATCCTAGAGCTAAAGAATACAACTTCTTCTCAGCACCTCATGGTACCTTCTCCAAAATTGACCATATAATTGGTCAGAAATCAGACCTCAACAGATATAAGAAGATAGAAATAATCCCATGCCTCCTATCAGATCACTATGGAATAAGGGTGGTCTTCAATGGCAACAAAAACAAAAGAAAACCCACGTACACATGGTGGCTGAACAATGCTCTACTCAATGATAACTTGGTCAAGGTGGAAATAAAGAAAGAAATAAAAGACTTTTTGAAAGTTAATGAAAATGAAGGCACAACATACCCTAATTTATGGGACACAATGAAAGCAGTGCTAAGAGGAAAATTCATAGCCCTGAATGCCTCCAAAAAGAAACGGGAGACAGCATACACTAACAGCTTAATGGCACACCTGAAAGCCCTGGAACAAAAAGAAGCAAATACACCAAAGAGGAGTAGAAGGCAGGAAATCATCAAACTCAGGGCTGAAATCAATCAAGTAGAAACAAATAAAACCATACAAAGAATCAACAAAACGAGGAGTTGGTTCTTTGAGAAAATCAACAAGATAGATAAGATAAGCCCTTAGCCAGTCTAACCAGAGGGCACAGAGAGAGTATCCAAATTAATAAGATCAGAAAAGAAAAGGGAGAGATAACAACAGAAACTGAGGAAATTCAAAAAATCATCAGATCCTACTATAAAAACCTGTATTCAACACAACTAGAAAATCTTGAGGAAATGGACAATTTCCTTGACAGATACCAAATACCAAAATTAAATCAGGATCAAATAGACCATCTAAACCGTCCTGTAACCCCTGAAGAAATAGAAGTTGTCATTGGAAGTCTTCCAACCAAAAAAGGCACAGGTCCAGATGGTTTTACTGCAGAATTCTATCAGACCTTCAAAGAAGACCTAACACCAATACTCTTCAAACTGTTCCACAAAATAGAAACAGAAGGAACACTGCCCAACACGTTCTATGAAGCCACAATTACACTAATACCAAAAGCACACAAAGATCCGACAAAGAAAGAATCTCAGGCCAATCTCTCTTATGAATATCGATGCAAAAATACTCAATAAAATTCTTGCCAACCGAATCCAAGAACACATCAAAACGATCATTCACTACTATCAAGTAGGCTTCATCCCAGGGAAGCAGGGATGGTTCAATATAAGAAAATCCATCAATGTAAAACACTACATAAACAATCTCAAAGAAAAAAACCACATGGTCTTCCCATTAGATGCTGAGAAAGCATTTGACAAAATTCAGCATCCTTTCATGCTAAAGGTCTTGGAAAGATCAGGAATTCAAGGCTCATATCTAAACATAGTAAAAGCAATTTACAGCAAACCGGTAGCCAGCATCAATCTAAATGGAGAGAAACTTGAAGCAATCCCACTACAATCAGGGACTAGACAAGGCTGCCCTCTCTCTCTTTATCTTTTCAATATAGTACTTGAAGTTCTAGCTAGAGCAATTAGACAACAAAAATAGGTCAAAGGGATACAAATTGGAAAGGAAGAAGTCAAACTATCACTATTTGCAGATGATATGATAGTATACTTAAGCGACCCAAAGAACTCCACCAGAGAACTCCTACAGCTGATAAACGACTTCAGCAAAGTGGCCGGATATAAAATCAACTCAAGCAAGTCAGTAGCCTTCCTATACTCAAAGGATAAGCAGGCTGAGAAAGAAGTAAGAGAAATGATACCCTTCACGATAGCCACAAACCATTTAAAGTATCTTGGCGTTACTCTAACCAAACAAGTGAAAGATCTGTATGACAAGAACTTCAAGTCTCTGAAGAAAGAAATTGAAGAAGACCTCAGAAGATGGAAAAATCTGCCATGCTCATGGATTGGCAGGATTAATATAGTAAAAATGAGCATCTTGCCAAAAGTAATATACAGATTCAATGCAATCCCCATCAAAATCCCAACTCAATTCTTCATAGAGTTAGAAAGAGCAATTCAAAAATTCATCTGGAATAACAGAAAACCCAGAATAGCTAAAACTATTCTCAAGAGTGAAAGAACCTCTGAGGGAATCAGTATCCCAGACCTCAAGCTATACTACAGAGCAGTAGTGTTAAAAACCGCATGGTATTGGTACAGTGACAGGCATGTAGATCAATGGAACAGAATTGAAGACCCAGAAATGAATCCACACTCCTATGGTCACTTGATCTTTGAAAAAGGAGCTAAAACCATTCAGTGGAAAAAAGATAGCCTTTTCAACAAATGGTGCTGGCTCAACTGGAGGTCAACATGCAGAAGAATGCAAATTGACCCATTCTTATCTCCTTGCACTAAGCTCAATTCCAAGTGGATCAAGGATCTCCACATAAAACCAGACACACTGAAACTAACAGAAAGGAAACTAGGGAAGAACCTTGAACATATGGGCACAGGGGAGAATTTCCTGATCAGAACTCCAATAGATTATGCTCTAAGATCAAGAATAGACAAATGGGACCTCATTAAATTACAAAGTTTTTGCAAGTCATAAGACACTTTCAAAAAGACAAAGCGGCAACCAACTAACTGGGAAATGATCTTTACCAACCTTACATCCGACAGAGAACTCAAGAAGTTAAACTCCAGAGAGGCAAGTAACCCTATTAAAAAATGAGGTACAAAGCTAAACAAAGAGTTCTCACCTGAAGAATATCTAATGGCTGAGAAGCACCTAAAGAGATCATCCTTAGTCATTAGGGAAATGCAAATCAAACAACTCTGAGATTCCATCTCACACCAGTCAGGATGGCTAAGATCAAAACACAGGAGACAACAGTTGTTGGCAAGGATGTGGAGAAAGAGGAACACTCCTCCACTGCTGGTGGAATTGCAAGCTTGTACAACCACTCTGGGAAGCAGTCTGGCGGTTCCTCAGAAAACTGAGCATGACACTCCCGTAGGATCCGGCTATACCACTCCTGGGCATATACCGAGAGGCTTCACCTGCATGCAATAAGGACACATGCTCCGCTTTGTTCATAGCAGCCTTATTTATAATAGCCAGAAGCTGGAAAGAACCCAGATGTCCCTCAACGGAGGAATGGATTTAGAAGATGTGGTATATCTACACAATGGAATACTACTCTGCAATTAAAAACAATGAATTCACGAAATTCCTAGGCAAATGGTCAGAACTTGAAAATATCATCCTTAGTGAGGTAACCCAATCACAAAAGAACACACATGGTATGCAGTCACTGATAAGGGGATATTGACCCAGAATCTTGGAATACCCTAGACACAATCCGCATATCAATAGATTTCTAAGAAGATGGAAAGAGTGACCCCTGTTCCTGGAAAGACTGGATGTAGGGGAATGCCAGGACAGAGAAACGAGTGGGGGTTGAATAGAGAAAAGAGGGAAGGAAGGGGGCTTATGGAACTTTCGGGGAGGGAGGAAACGGGAAAGGGGAAATGATTTGGAATGTAAATTAAAAAAAATAAAATAAAATAAATAATAAAATATTATATAACATAAAATAAAAAAAAAGAAAGAATCTTAAATTCAGAGAACACCAAAAGATTCTAGCATATTTATTTATATTAACTAAAATTGTCTGTCATCACAATGTTTTCTTTATTCTTCTTGATTTATTAATCTGTTTTTATTTTATTGTAAACATATTCAAAATAATTGTACAAAGGAACATAATTATACAATAATTACTTGTTTCTATAAGTAAATTTTTCTTTTTTTTTTGATTTTGAAGTTTGCTTTTTTTATTAGATGTATTCTTTATTTACATTTCAAATGTTGTTCCCTTTCTTGGCCCCCCCCAAGAAAATATCATAAGCCATCTCCCCTGCCCATGTTCCCTAATTAACCCTCTCCTGCTTTCCTGTCCAGGAATTCCACTACCCTGCATTATCAAGCCTTTCCAGGACCAAGAGCCTCTCACTCTTTGTTGTCCAACAAGGCTGTCCTCTGATGCCTATGCATCTGGAACCATGGGTAAATTCATGTGTACTCTTTGACTGGTGGTTTTGTCACTGGGAACTCTAGGAGAACTGGGTAGCTCATATTATTGCTCCTCCTATAGTGTTGCAAACCTGTTCAGCTCCATGGGTACTTTCTCTAGGTCCTCTACTGGAGACCCTGTGCTCAGTTCAATGGCTGGCTGAGATTGTCTGCCTCTCTATGTATCATACACTAGTAAAGCCTCCCAGGTAACAGTTATATCCTGCTCCAGTCAGCAAGCACTTATGGGCATCAATAATAGAGTCTGGGTTTTGTAACTGTATATTGGTTGAATCCCTAGATGGGGTAGTCTCTGGATGGTCTTTCCCTCAGACTCTGCTCCAAACTTTGTCTCTGTAACTCCTTCTGTGGGTATTTTGTTCCCACTTCTAAGAAGGACCAGAGTAGCCATATTTTGTTATTCCTTCTTCTTGGTCATTATTTGATATGTGAAATATGTCTTGGGTATTCCAAGCTAATATCCACTTATCAGTGAGTGCATACCATGTGTGTTCTTCTGTGATTGGGTTACCTCACTCAGAATGATATTTTTCAGATGTACCCATTTGCCAAAGAATTTCATGAATTCATTGTTTTTAGTAGCTGAGTAGTATTCCATTGTGTAAATATACCACATTTTCTGTATCTATTCCTCTGTTGAAGGACATCTGGGTTGTTTCCAGCTTCTGGCTATTATAAAGAAGGCTGCTATGAAAGTAGTGGAACATGTGTCCTTATTACATGCTGGAGAATCCTATGGATAAATGCCCAGGAGTGGTATAACAGGGTTCTCCATTTGTATTATGCCCAGTTTTCTGAGGAACCATCAAGCTGATTTCCAGAGTGGTTGTACCAGTTTGCAATCCAACCAGCAGTGGAGGAGTGTTCCTCTTTCTCCACATCCTCGCCAGCACCTGCTGTCTCCTGAGTTTTTGGTCTTAGCCATTCTGACTGGTGTGAGGTGAAATTTCAGGGTTGTTTTGATTTACATTTCCCTGATGATTAAGGATGTTGAACATTTCTTTAGGTCCTTCTCGGCCATTGGACATTCCTCAGGTGAAAATTCTTTGTTTAGCTCTGTACCTAATTTCTTAATAGGGTTATTTGTTTCTCTGGAGACTAACTTCTTTGTATATATTGGATATTAGTCCTCTGTCGGATGTAGGGTTGGTAAAGATCTTTTCCCAATTGGTTGGTTACCATTTTGTCCTATTGACACTGTCATTTGCCTTACAGAAACTATAATTTATGAAGTCCCACATGTCAATTCTTGATCTTAGAGCATAACCTATTGGTGATCTGTTCAGGAAAATTTCCCCTGTGTCCATGTGCTCTAGGCTCTTACCAAGTTTCTTTTCTATTAGTTTCAGTGTTCCTTATGTGGAGGTCCATGATCTACTTGGACTTGAGCTTAGTACAAGGAGATAAGAATGGATCAATTTGCATTCTTCTGCATGCTGGCCGAAAGTTGAACCAGCACCATTTGTTGAAAAGACTATCCTTTTTCCACTGGATGGTTTTAGCTCCTTTGTCAAAGATCAAGTGACCACAGGTATGTCGGCTAATTTCTGGGTCTTCAATTCTATTCCATTGATCTACCTGCCTATCACAGTACTAATACCACCCAGTTTATAACACTATTGCTCTGAAGTACTGCTTGAGGTCCACAATACTGATTCCCCCAGAAGTTCTTTTTACTGTTGTAAATAGTTTTAGTTATCCTGGGTTTTCTGTTATTCCAGATGAATTTTTGAATTGCTCTTTCTAACTCTATGAAGAATTGAGTTGGGATTTTGATGGGGATTGCATTAAATCTGTAAATTGCTTTTGGCAAGATGGCCATTTTTACTATATTATTCCTGCCAATCCATGAGCATGGTAGATCTTTCCATCTTCTGAGGTCTTCTATGATTTCTTTCTTAGAGACTTGAAGTTCTTGTCATATATATATTTTACTTCTTTGGTTAGAATCACACCAAGATACTTTATCTTCTTTGTGACTATTGTGAAATATGTTGTTTCCCTAATTTCTTTCTCAGCCTGTTTATCCTTTGAATATAGGAAGGCTACTGATTTGTTTGAGTTAATTTTATATCCAGCCACTTTGCTGAAGTTGTTTATCAGCTGTAGGAGATCCCTGGTGGAGACTAAATATACTATCATATCTTCTGCAAATAGTGATAATTTGAATTATTCCTTTCCAATTTGTATCCCTTTGACCTCCTTTTGTTGTCTAAATGGTCTAGATAGAATTTAAAGAACTATATTGAATTGATATGCAGAGAGAGAGGGTAGCCTTGTCTATTCACTGATTTTAGTGGGATTACTTCAAGTTTTTCTCCATTTACTTTGATGTTGGCTACTGGTTTGATGTGTATTGCCTTTACTATGTTTAGGTATAGGCCTTGAATTCCTGATCTTTCCAAGACATGAAAAGATGCTGAATTTTGTCAAATGCCTTTTCAGCATCTAATGAAATGACCTTGTGGTTTTTTTTCTTTGAGTTTGTTTATGTAATGGATTACATTTTTGGATTTCTGTATATTGAACTATCCCTGCATCCCTGGGATGAAGCCTACTTGATCATGGTGAATGATTGTTTTGATGTTTTCTGTGATATGGTTGGCAAGAGCTTTATTGAGTATTTTTGCATCAATATTCATAAAGGAAATTGTTCTGAAGTTCTTTCTTTTTTGAATCTTTTTATGGTTTTTGTATCAGCTCAATTGTGGCTTCACAGAACAAGTTCGGTAGTGTTCCTTCTGTTTCTATTTTGTGGAATAGTTTGAAGAGTATTAGTGTCAGATCTTCTTTGAAGGTCTGATAGGATTCTACACTAAAACCATTTGGTCCTGTGCTTTTTTTGCTTGGGAGACATTCAATAAATGCTTCCATTTTTTTTAGGGGTTATGTGATTGTTTAGACAGTCTATCTGATCCTGATTTAACTTTGGTATTTTGTAACTGTCCAGAAAATTGTCCATTTCATCCAAATTTTCCAGTTGTGTTGAATATAGGCTTTTGTAATAGGATCTTATGATTTTTTGAATTTCCTCATTTTCTATTGTTATGTCTCCCTTTTCATTTCTGATTTTCTTAATTTGAATACTATCTCTGTGCCCTCTCGTTAGTCTGGCTAAAGGTTTATCTATCATATTTATTTTCTCAAAGATCCAGCTCCTGGTTTTGTTGATTCTTTGTGTAGTTCTTTTTGTTTCTGCTTGGTTGGTTTCAGCCCTGAGTTTGACGATTTCCTTCTGTCTATTTCTTTGGGTGTATTAGCTTCTTTCTGTTCTCAAGCTTTCAGGTTTGTTGATAAGCTGCTAGTGTATACTCTCTCCCGCTTCTTTTTGGAGGCACTCAGACCTATCAGTTTTCTTCTTAGCACTGCTTTCATTGTGTCCCATAAATTTGGGTATGTTGCGCCTTCATTTTCATCAAATTCTAAAATGTCTTTGATTTCTTTCTTTATTTGTTCCTTGACCAAGATGTCACTGAGTAGAGCATTGTTCAGCTTCCATGGGCATGTGGTCATTCTGTTGTTTTTCATGCTGTTGAAGACCACTCTTTCTCCATAGTGATCTGATAGGAAGCATGGGATTAGTTCGATCTTCTTATATCTGTTGAGGTCCTGTCTTGTGACCAATTATATGGTCAATTTTGGAGAAGATACCTTGAGGTGCTGAGGAGAAGCTATAGTCTTTTGATTTAGGATGAAATGTTCTATAGATATCTGGTAAATCCAATTGATCCAAAACTTCTGTTACTTTCACTGTTAATTTTGTTTTTCCCTAATATGTCCATTGAGGAGAGTGGGGTGTTGAAGTTACCCACAATTATTGTGTGAGGTGCAATGTGTGTTTTGAGTTTTAGTAAAGTTTTTTTTTTTTATTTTTTTTTATGAATGAGGGTACCCTGGCATTTAGAGCATAGATGTTCAGAATTGAGAGTTCTTCTTGGTAGATTTTTTCCTTTGATGTGTATGAAGAGTACTTCCATGTCTTTTTTGATGAATTTTGGTTGAAGGTCAATTTTATCTGATATTAGAATTGTTACTTCAGGTTGTTTCCTGGTACTGTTTGCTTGGAAATTTTTTTCCAGCCTTTTACTCTGAGGTAGTGATTGTCTTTGACACTGAAGTGCGTTTCCTGTATGTAGCAAAAAGCTGGGTCCTGTTCAAGTGTCCAGTCTGTTAGTCTATGTCTAACAGACATATAACAGTCTATTGGGGAATTGAGTCCATTGATGTTAAGAGGGATTAAGGAGCAGTGACTGCTGCTTCCTGTTATTTTTGATGTTCTTTTTATGTTTTTGTGGTCATCTTCTTTTGGCCTTTTGGAAAGAAGATTAATATCTTGTTTTTTCTAGGGTGTAGTTGCCCTCCTTATGTTGGTGTTTTCCATCCATTATCCTCTGTAGGCCTGGATTTATGGAAAGATATTGTGTAAATTTGGTTTTATCATAGAATATCTTGGTTTCTTCATCTATGGGTGATTGAGAGTTTTGCTGGGTTTATTAGTCTGGACTGGCATTTGTGTTCTCCTAGAGTCTGTATGAGAACTGCCCCAGATCTTCTTGCTTTCATGGTCTCTGGTGAGATATTTGGTGTAATTCTTATAGGTCTTCTTTTATATGTTATGTGGCCTTTTTCTCTTACTGTTTTTAATATTCTTTCTTTGTTTAGTACAATTTGTGTTTTGATTATTATTTGATGGGAGGAATTTCTGTTCTAGTCCTGCCTGTTTGGAGTACTTTAGGTTTCTTGTATGGTCATGGGCATCTGTCTCTTTAGTTTGGGGAAGTTTTCTTCTATAATTTTGTTGAAGATATTTACTGACCCTTTAAATTGTAAATCTTCACTCTGTTCTATACCTATAATCCTTTGGTTTGGTCTTTTCATGTGTCTTTGATTTCCTGGATGGTTTTGGTTACAAGCTTTTTGCCTTTTGTATTTTCTTTGACTGTTAAGTCAATGCTTTCAACGGTATCTTGAGCACCTGAGATTCTTCTATCTCTTGTATTCTGTTGTTGATTCTTGCCTCTATGACTCCCAATTTCTTTCCAAGGTTTTCTATCTCCATTGTTGTCTCATTTTGTGATTTTTTATTTTTTTCTACTTCCGTATTTATTTTCTGGATGGTATTGTACAGTTCCTTCTCTTGTTTGTGGTTTCCTGTAATTCTTTATGTGATTTTTGTGTTTCTTCTTTATGGGCTTCTATCTGTTGATCCATGTTCTCCTATACTTCTTTAAGGGATTTTTCTGTTTCCTTTGTAAGGGCCTCTACCTGTTGACTCATGTTCTCCTGTACTTCTTTAAGAGAATTATTTATGTCTTTCTTGAAGTCCTCTATCAGTATCATGAGATGTGATTTTAAATCCAGATCTTTCTTTTCTGGTGTGTTGGGGTATCCAGGACTTGTGGGAGAACTTGATTCAGATGGTACCCTCTTGCCTTGGTTTCTGTTAGTAATGTTCTTGCATTTGTTTTTTGCCATCTGGTTATCTCTGGTTTTTGCTGGTATTGCTGTCTCTATCTGTGGCTCATCTATCATGCAAACCTCTGTATCTGTTCTCCTGGGAAAACTGTTCTCTCTGTGTACACAGGTATGTAGGTACTCCCGCGAGACCCACTCTCTTGTGGTTGTATTTGGGTATGTTGCTCTGTGGCCGATCAACTCTGGGTGCAGGCAGAAACCAGAAGACTCCAGTCCCAGGCTGCTCCTAGGCTCTTGTGTCCTCAGGGTTTCTGGCTGTTTCCTCTGAGGAGCAGGAGTGGTTCTACATGTGCAGTCAGGCCTCTCTGCACTCCTGGGTGGTTAAGATACTCACTCCCCTTTGCCACTTGGTTATGGCACGATGTGCCAGAGGATGGTCCCAAGCTGGAGACAGAAACAGAAGGGCTTAGCAAAATTTTCTAAAAATTGAAAACTGACAAATTTTAAGGATGTCAAGATATTGATTCATAAAGAATACAACTTTAGATTACCTTTTTGAACTATTTGTCTAGTCATTTGGTAGTTCATCATAAGTTTTAGTGTTTTTTCCCTTACTATTACTATGGTTACACTGAACTGAATATTAGTGTCTACTAGGTCCTGGTTATTCACATACAATCCTAAATATCAATGATGCATTTTAAATATAGCTCAAATTTTTATTATATATTTTCTTCTTTTAATAAACTATGCCTTCCTAGGCAATTCTAAATGGACAGTGGAAAGCAATATGAAGTAACACATCAGGTCTATTGAGTCATAATCATAAAAATATAAACTATCATTACCTTTAAAACAACAGAAACTAATGCATGAAGAAAAAGGATAATTCAGAATATTTCTTCTTAAAAATTCATTAACTATTCCTCTTTACATTAAAATTAATTCAATCGAATACCAATATGATATTTTCAATATTTTATTACTCTTTCCTTCCCCTGATTGCTTCTTCCTTTGAAGATAAAAGAGGCATTTTAATTAGGATGCAATGGGAATAAATTTGGAATTAGCATCTGATGTTATTCAATAAAAGCAGCTTTAATTATAACCTTTTCCTGTTTATCTCACAGATTCAGATTCAGGGGGAAAACATCACAGGCAAAATAAGTGTTCTTTTAAATATTACATTTAATTATATAATGCCTAAGACTTTATTTTGATGTGGGAATGCCTCTTATGTTTTAATAAAAACCGTAAGTTTTCCAGACAAGAGGAAAGCCACAAAAATTTAGGAACTACTCATTGTCTTACATGAGATAATGAATCTCTATCCTAACATGGACAAGCTGTCTTATTTTAGAAAACTACTAAAACTGGTCAATATATCAGATATGCACCTTGACAAACTAAAAACTCATGATCTAGATGATCATGAATCTCATAAAATATAATTGGGTCTGCTTACCTAACAACTTAAAGTCATCTCTGATGATTGTCTGAGCATTAAGATATAGAACATTTTTTTCTCAATTATCATTCAAAGAGAAGTAAAGTGAAATCAAATGTTTCTATTTATTTTAAAGTAACTGGACAGTTTTCTTCACAATTTTAAGAGACTTATTTGCATTTACTCTGTGAAATTATTTTTGTTAGGTCATATATATCTTATTATACTAAATTTATACTTGAAAAATAATTTATTTTTATATGGAAAACTACTTTGTATTGTATTCATATTTTCATTCCCAAGTCTGTGTAAGCATCCAGAATCTTATCTCCAATTTAATTCTTCTTTATATTGGTCTCCAAAAATCTTTATGATTGTTCTTTTGTGTTTTACCATCTTGTGTTTTAGTGCGTCATGTGAATCACTTAAACAATAATTGTAGAGGGAGATGTTTAGCAAAGAAAAATTAAAGTGTTCATTTCAGGGTATTGAGAGATGGTACAGTGGTTAACAGCATTCTCTGACCTTCCAGAAGATCCTGGATTTTCGTCATATTGTCCAGGACATATATGCCATCTTGCAACTCTATTCAACGTTAGTTCCAGTAGATCTGTTGCTCTCTTCTGGCCTCCATGGATTTTGCAACAACATAGTATTCACTCATGCATTCAGTCCAAACATTTGTACACATAGAAATATTTTAAATACATTTAATTTTTTTGATTTCATAGTTATGTACATTCTGAAACTATTGGAACAATTGCTTTATGAATGTGTATACCAAATACAGTAATATAAGTTTAAATCCATGAAGCAATATATATCAATGCCTCACAATTCTATTGAACTAATTTATAAATCTTGATTGGTTTCAGTTTCATGCATTGCACGATTAGATCTTAGGAGGAACTCTTGATGCAAAAAGATGCGGTTTCTAGGGACTCAGGTTTGGAAATTGATTAGTATGGTAGCTGAAAGGTCACAAGCCTTAAATAAAACTAGTAAAAGAAACAAATCCAATATTAAGAAAAGAGTATTAGAAGTTGATAAAAGAATTAAAGTTCAGTAGATGAAAGTAAGCAATAAACCTAAGACCTAGGAAAGGCTTTTGTAAGAAATCTCCATGTTCTTGCAGAGATTCAAGAGTACATATTTTATATACACAAAACTTAAAACTAATAACTTTTATTTCTATCAACTTAACACCTACTTCTCCACAATCTTCAATCTTGTTTACAAGTCAAATATTATATAATACAGATTTCATATGCTTATATATATATATATATATATATATATATATATATATATATATATATATACACATAAATGACCTTTCAATAGATAATAGATATATCAATTGATATAAAAAGATAGATATAGAGATAGTTTATAAATAGTTATATAGATAGGAGAGAGGCATAATATAGGTAGAGTTGTGGCCATATTACAATGTTGTCCAGAAGAGGACATCTAGATCTGAGCTATTTCACATAAGAGAGAAATAGATAAAGAGAGAGACAGAGAATGACAGAGAAAGAGGGAAGCAGAGAGAAACAGAGAGAGTGAGACAGAGTGACAAAGAGACAGGGAGAGACAGAAAGACAGACAGACAGAGAGAGAGACAGACCTATTGTTTGAGTCTTTTGTTCAAGTACTAGACAGGGTGGAAGTCAGTACCTAAGAGAATCAATTGCTGACTTCAAGGCCAAAAAGCAGAGAATGGATGGGTTAGAGTGCTACATTTCCCTTCATGGATGTGACCCAATAACTTAAGAACATCTTTTGAAGATTCATCTCCAAAAAGTTCAGAGAACCTAAGCCTTGCACCAGTCGGGGAACTTAGGTGGCACTCAGTCTCTCAATTAAGGTACTCAGGCAGTCTAAGGTACTTCATAGAAAAAATGAAAATGAGAAAGAGCTCATAAGAAAATCTGACCTAAATTATTGAAAGATAATTTCAACCAACTTCTTGAATATTCATAACATCAATTTTCACATTCCTGGTAACCAATAATATGTAAGAACTCCATAGTTTAGTAATGTATTGACTAATATTTATCTTTAACCAATCATAGCCAGGAAAATAAGACCTCTGGTAAACATTTCACAATCATCATATTTTCCATCTCACACCAGTCAGGATGGCTAAGATCAAAAACACAGGAGACAGCAGTTGTTGGCAAGGATGTGGAGAAAGAGGAACACTCCTCCACTGCTGGTGGAATTGCAGGCTGGTACAACCACTCTGGAAAGCAGTCTGGCGGTTCCTCAGAAAACTGGGCATGACACTCCCAGAGGATCCGGCTATACCACTCCTGGGCATATACCCAGAGACTTTACCTGCATGCAATAAGGACACATGCTCCACTATATTCATAGCAGCCTTATTTATAATAGCCAGAAGCTGGAAAGAACCCAGATGTCCCTCAACGGAGGAATGGATTCAGAAGATGTGGTATATTTACACAATGGAATACTACTCTGCAATTAAAAACAATGAATTCACGAAATTCCTAGGCAAATGGTCAGAACTTGAAAATATCATCCTTAGTGAGGTAACCCAATCACAAAAGAACACACATGGTATGCAGTCACTGATAAGGGGATATTGACCCAGAATCTCGGAATACCCTAGACACAATCAGCATATCAACAGATTTCTAAAAAGATGGAAGGAGAGACCCCTGGTCCTGGAAAGACTGGATGTAGGGGAACGCCAGGACAGAGAAATGAGAGGGGGTTGAATGGAGAAAAGAGGGAGGGAAGGGGGCTTATGGGACTTTCGGGGAGGGAGGAAACGGGAAAGGGGAAGTGATTTGGAATGTAAATTAAAAAAATAAAATAAAAAAAAATGTGGATCAACTGTTCTGTTGAGGCTGTGCTCTGCCTAATTTACTTCACGGATGTTCTGTTTGAATGTACACAGCAGTGCTGTTCTAAGTATTTTGCAGGTTTCTGATTTCTAACTCATTTCATGTTAAATCCTTAAACAAAATGACAATATTTACAATGACTTAGCCTATGGTTTACTTAAGTATGCATTAGAAAGTTTACTGTTGCTCCAGAGGGCTGGTGATTCATTAGAGATCATTAAAGCTCAGCTGGCTCTTGCTTGAGCAGAGAGAGGAAGCGCATCACAGTGTTCTTCGTATTTGAGACTATTTCTTGAGGGATAAATTGCCTTTTCATCCAACTCTTGCTCATTTTGACATCCTGCAGTGATGAAGAAACACCTGGAAGAGCAGAGAGGTAGCTGAGTACTTCTTCAGAAAAACTTGTTATAGCACAAAGAAAGCAGACTAATCATGAGAGTGTGATCTTTAGATAGCAGAGCAAGGTGGAGTGAGGGACAAAGAGGTAGAGAGAGGAAGAAGGAGGAGAGGGAGGGAAAAGGAGGAAGAGGGAGAAAGAGGAGAAAGAGCGGAAGTAGGGACAGGAAAAATAAATTACCTAGGCCTTTCTTTATACAAATCTGATAAGATATATTTTCAAAAATCTTAAGAAATCAAATAAGATATAGTTTTAAAAATATTCATGAACAACTTGCCTTGGTACTTGAGAGAAGATTTTGGTTTTTTTTCTACATCAATTGATTTTGAAAATCTAGAAGGGATGGTGCTCCACTTTCTGTCTTTGCCTCTGTCTCTCTGTCTTTGTGTGTGTATATTATTTCCTAATGCTCAGATGTCACACACTGTAACAAAAGACAGAAAAACAACTTGAAGAAACAAGGAAGAATGTTCTAACCATAGAAACTTAATAAATCATCAAACTCAATCTTAAGACAATTCTGTGCCTAGCCTGCAAGGAGAGAGTGATCTCCCAGCAGCGATTTCACTTCTGAGTGCTGAGGTGAGATCTCCACCTTCTTTCTGGAGGGGTACAGCTAGGAGCACACAAGGCATACTATCAGTGGAGCAGCTGGGACAAGAGCCTTCCCCTCTGTCCACCATCTGCAACAAGGAACCATGCAGCTCCAAAGCCTTCTGTGCCTAGCCTTCCAAGAGAGAGTGATCTACTAGCAGCGATTTCAATTCTGAGTGCAGAGGTGAGATCTCCACCTTCTCTCTGGAGGAGTACAGCTAGGAGCACACTGGGCATATGATCAGTGGAGCAGCTAGAATAGGAGTGTTCCCTTCTGACCACCAATTGCAGCAGGGAACCATACAGCTCCACAGCCTTCTGTGCACAGACCCTGCCAGAAGAAAGTTGGACTTCCAGGAGTACAGACACAGGCTTACAGGACCATAGGAGGGGCAAGATCTAGCCAGAGATAACAGAACCAACTAACACCAGAGATAACCAGATGGCAAAAGGCAAGCACAAGAAGCCTACTAACAGAAACCAAGGCTACTGGACAACATCAGAGCCCAGTTCTCCCACCACAGCAAGTCCCCGATACCCCAACACACCGGAAAAGCAAGAGCTGGATTTAAAGTCTCATCTCACGATGCTGTTAGAGGACATCAAGGACATAAATAACTCCCTTAAAGAAATACAGGGGAACATGGGTCAAATGGTAAAAGCCCTTAAAGAGAAAACACAAAAATTCCTGAAAGAAATACAGGGGAGCATGGGTGAATAGGTAGAGGCCCTTAAAGAGAAAACACAAAAATCCCTGAAAGAATTATAGGAGAACACAAATGAACAAGTGAAAGAACTGAACAAAACCATCCAGGATCTAAAAATGGAAGTAGAAACAATAAAGAAATCACAAAGTGAGACATCTCTGGAGATAGAAAATCTTGGAAAGAATTCAGGAGTCATAGATGCAAACATCAAAAACAGAATAGAAGAGATTGAAGAAAGAATCTCAAGGGCTGAAGATACCATAGAAAACATTGACTCAACAGCTAAAGAAAACACAAAATGCAAAATGCTCCTGAGCCAAAACATACAGGAAATCCAGGACACAATGAGAAGACCAAACCTAAGGATTATAGGTATAGAAGAGAGTGAAGATTTCCAACTTAAAGGGCCAGTAAATATCTTCAACAAAATTATGGAAGAAAACTTCCCTAACCTAAAGAAAGAGATGTCCATGAACATATAAGAAGCCTACAGAATTCCAAACAGACTAGACCAGACCAGAAAGTCCTCCTGGCACATAATAATCAAAACACCAAATGCACTAAACAAAGAAAGAATATTAAAAGCAGTAAAGAAAAAAGGTCAAGTAACCTACAAAGGCAGGCCTATCAGAATTACACCAGACTTCTCACCTGAGATGATGAAAGGGAGAAGATCCTGGGAAGATCTCATACAGACCCTAAGAGAACACAAATGCCAGCCCAAACTACTATACCTAGCAAAACTCTCAATAACTATAGATGGAGAAACGAAGATATTCACTGATAAAACCAAATTTACACAATATCTATCCATAAATCCAGCCCTACAAAGGATAATAGATGGAAAACGCCTACACAGGGAGGAAAAGTACACCCTAGAAAGAACAAGAAAGTAATCTTTTTCCAAAATACCCAAAAGACAGTACCCACACAAACATAAAAAGAGCATCAAAAATAACAGGAAGCAACAATCACTATTCCTTAATACCTTACAACATCTAATCACTCAATTCCCCAACAAAAAACAATCTAACAGAAATATTTTTCATGTAAATCTTCAATTTAATCATAAAATGTTTGTCATTCCTATATCAATTTAGTAATATTTTTATGTCTAATGCATTATTTTCCATGATAATCTTTAATTTTAACATTTTTCTATATTTTTCTTCAATTTTATCAGAAATATTTTCCATATAAATCTTCAATTTTGTCAGGAAATGCTTATAATTCCACTTTCAATCAATTTAGGAATATTTTTATGCCTAACATTTTATCAGTTTAATTTGTCCATGATAATATTCAATTTCAACATTTTTCTATATTTTTCCTCAATTTTATCAGAAATATTTTCCATGTAAAACATCAATTTTACCAGAAAATGTTTATAATTTTACTTTTAATCAACTTAGGAACATATCTATACCTTCCATTTTATCTGTATAATTTTCCATGAAATAGTCAGTTTTAACATGTTTTTCTATGTATTTCTTGAATATTTTCAGAAATATTTTCTTTGTTGATTTTCTTTATTTTTAATTTTATTTTATTTCATTTTTTATTTTTTTCAATTTACATTCCAAATCATTTCCCCTTTCCCGTTTCCTCCCTCCCCGAAAGTCCCATAAGCCTCCTTCCCTCCCTCTTTTCTCCATTCAACCCCCACTCGTTTCTCTGTCCTGGCATTCCCCTACATCCAGTCTTTCCAGGAACAGGGGTCTCTCCTTCCATCTTCTTAGAAATCTATTGATATGTGAATTGTGTCTAGGGTATTCCGAGATTCTGGGTTAATATCCCCTTATCAGTGACTGTATACCATGTGTGATCTTTTGTGATTGGGTTACCTCACTAAGGATGATATTTTCAAGTTCTGACCATTTGCCTAGGAATTTCGTGAATTCATTGTTTTTAATTGCAGAGTAGTATTCCATTGTGTAGATATACTACATCTTCTGAATCTATTCCTCCTTTGAGGGACATCTGGGTTCTTTCCAGCTTCTGGATATTATAAATAAGGCTGCTATGAATATAGTGGAGCACGTGTTCTTATTGCATGCAGGTAAAGCCTCTGGGTATATGCCCAGGAGTGGTATAGCCGGATCCTCCGGGAGTGTCATGCCCAGTTTTCTGAGGAACCGCCAGACTGCTTTCCAGAGTGGTTGTACCAGCCTGCAATTCCACCAGCAGTGGAGGAATGTTCCTCTTTCTCCACATCCTCGCCAACAACTGCTGTCTCCTGTGTTTTTGATTTTAGCCATCCTGACTGGTGTGAGATGGAATCTCAGGGTTGTTTTGATTTGCATTTCCCTAATGACTAAGGATGATGAACATCTCTTTAGGTGCTTCTCAGCCATTAGATATTCTTCAGATGAGAACTCTGTTTAGCTCTGTACCCCATTTTTTAATAGGGTTACTTGCCTCTCTGGAGTTTAACTTCTTGAGTTCTTTATATATATTGGATATTAGCCCTCTGTCGGATGTAAGGTTGGTAAAGATCATTTCCCAGTTAGTTGGTTGCCACTGTGTCTTTTTGACAGTGTCTTTTGCCTTGCAAAAACTTTGTAATTTAATGAGGTCCCATTTGTCTATTCTTGATCTTAGAGCATAAGCTATTGGAGTTCTGTTCAGGAAATTCTCCCCTGTGCCCATATGTTCAAGGTTCTTCCCTAGTTTCCCTTCTATTAGTTTCAGTGTGTCTGGTTTTATGTGGAGATCCTTGATCCACTTAGAATTGAGCTTAGTGCAAGGAGATAAGAATGGGTCAATTTACATTCTTCTGCATGTTGACCTCCAGCTGAGCCAGCACCATTTGTTGAAAAGGCTATCTTTTTACCACTGGATGGTTTTCGCTCCTTTGTCAAAGATCAAGTGACCATAGGAGTGTGGATTCATTTCTGGGTCTTCAATTCTGTTCCATTAATCTACATGCCTGTCACTGTACCAATACCATGCAGTTTTTAACACTACTGCTCTGTAGTACAGCTTGAGGTCCAGGATACTGATTCCCCGAGAGGTTCTTTTACTCTTGAGAATAGTTTTAGCTATTCTGAGTTTTCTGTTATTCCAGATGAATTTTTGAATTGCTCTTTCTAACTCTATGAAGAATTAGGTTGGGATTTTGATGGGGATTGCATTGAATCTGTGTATTACTTTTGATAAGATGGTCATTTTTACTATATTAATCCTGCCAATCCATGAGCATGGCAGAGTTTTCCATCTTCTGAGGTCTTCTTCAATTTCTTTCTTCAGAGACTTGAAGTTCTTATCATACAGAACTTTCACTTTTTTGGTTAGTCATGCCAAGATACTTTATATGGTTTGTGGCTATCATGAAGGGTATCATTTCTCTTACTTCTTTCTCAGCCTGCTTATCCTTTGAGTATAGGAAGGCTACTGACTTGCTTGAGTTGATTTTATATCCGGCCACTTTGCTGAAGTCATTTATCAGCTGTAGGAGTTCTCTGGTGGAGTTCTTTGGGTCGCTTAAGTATACTATCATATCATCTGCAAATAGTGATAGTTTGAATTCTTCCTTTCCAATTTGTATCCCTTTGACCTCTTTTTGTTGTCTAATTGCTCTAGCTAGAACTTCAAGTACTACATTGAAAAGATAAGGAGAGAGAGGGAAGCCTTGTCTAGTCCCTGATTTTAGTGGGATTGCTTCAAGTTTCTCTCCATTTAGATTGATGCTGGCTACCGGTTTGCTGTAAATTGCTTTTACTATGTTTAGATATGGGCCTTGAATTCCTGATCTTTCCAAGACCTTTAGCATGAAAGGATGCTGAATTTTGTCAAATGCTTTCTCAGCATCTAATGTTATGACCATGTGGTTTTTTTTCTTTGAGATTGTTTATATAATGGATTACATTGATGGATTTCCTTATATTGAAACATCCCTGCATCCCTGGGATGAAGCCTACTTGATTATAGTGAATGATCATTTTGATGTGTTCTTGGATTCGGTTGGCAAGAATTTTATTGAGTATTTTTGCATCGATATTCATAAGAGAGATTGGCCTGAGATTCTCTTTCTTTGTCGGATCTTTGTGTGCTTTTGGTATTAGTGTATTTGTGGCTTCATAGAACGAGTTGGGTACTGTTCCTTTTGTTTCTATTTTTGGAACAGTTTGAAGAGTATTGGTGTTAGGTCTTCTTTGAAGGTCTGATAGAATTCTGCACTAAAACCATCTGGACCTGTGCTTTTTTTGGTTGGAAGACTTCCAATGACAACTTCTATTTCTTCAGGGGTTATAGGACGGTTTAGATGGTCTATTTGATCCTGATTTAATTTTGGTACTTGGTATCTGTCAAGGAAATTTTCCATTTCCTCCAGATTTTCTAGTTGTGTTGAATACAGGTTTTGGTAATAGGATTTGATGATTTTTTGAATTTCCTCTGTTTCTGTTGTTATTTCTCCCTTTTCGTTTCTGATTTTATTAATTTGGATACTATCTCTTTTCCCTCTGGTTAGTCTGGCTAAGGGCTTATCTATCTTGTTGATTTTCTCAAAGAACCAACTCCTCGTTTTGTTGATTCTTTGTATGGTTTTATTTGTTTCTACTTGATTGATTTCAGCCATGTGTTTGATGATTTCCTGCCTTCTACTCCTCTTTGGTGTATTTGCTTCTTTTTGTTCCAGGGCTTTCAGGTGTGCCATTAAGCTCTTAGTGTATGTTGTCTCCCGTTTCTTTTTGGAGGCACTCAGGGCTATGAATTTTCCTCTTAGCACTGCTTTCATTGTGTCCCATAAATTAGGGTATGTTGTGCCTTCATTTTCATTAACTTTCAAAAAATCTTTGATTCCTTTCTTTATTTCCACCTTGACGAAGTTATCATTGAGTAGAGCATTGTTCAGCCTCCATTTGTACGTGTGTTTTCTTTTGTTTTTGTTGCCATTGAAGACCACCCTTATTCCATAGTGATCTGATAGGAGGCATGGGATTAGTTCTATCTTCTTATATCTGTTGAGGTCTGATTTGTGACCAATTATATGGTCAATTTTGGAGAAGGCACCATGAGGAGCTGAGAAGAAGGTGTATTCTTTAGCTCTAGGATGAAATGTTCTATATATATCTGTTAGTTCCATTTGGTCCAAGGCTTCAATTAGATTCACTGTGTCCCTGTTTAGTTTCTGCTTTCCTGAACGATCCATTTCAGAGAGCGGGGTGTTGAAGTCACCCACTATTATTGTGTGCAGTGTGATGTGTGCTTTGAGTTTTAGTAAAATTTCTTTTACGAATGAGGGTGCCCTTGCACTTGGAGCATAGGTATTCAGAATTGAGAGTTCTTGATGGTGGATTTTTCCCTTGATCAGTATATAGTGTCCTTCTGTGTCTTTTTTTGATGACTTTAGGTTGAAAGTCAATTTTATCTGATATTAGGATGGCTACTCCACCTCGTTTCTTGGGGCCATTTGCTTGTAAAATTGTTTTCCAGCCTTTTACTCTGAGGTAGTGTTTGTCTTTGACACTAAGGTGCGTTTCCTGCATGCAGCAAAATGCTGGGTCCTGTTTATGTATCCAGTCTGCTAGCCTATGTCTTTTAATTGGGGAATTGAGACCATTGATATTAAGAGAGATTAAGGCATAGTGATTATTGCCATCTGCCATTCTTGATGCTATCTTTATGTTTGAGTGGTTATCTACTTTTGGGTTTGATTCAAGAAGGTTATTATCTCATTTTGTCCAGGGTGTTGTTTCTCTCCCTGTATTGGAGGTTTCCACCTATTATCCGTTGCAGGGCTGGATTTGTGGAAAGATATTGTGAAAATTTGGTTTTATCATGGAATATCTTGGTCTCTCCATCTATGGTGATTGAGAGTTTTGCTGGGTTTAGTAGTCTAGGCTGGCATTTGTGCTCTCTTAGTGTCTGCATGAAATCTGCCCAGGATCTTCTGACTTTCATAGTCTCTGGTGAGAAGTCTGATGTGATTTGTATAGGTCTTCCTTTGTATGTTACTTGGCCCTTTTCTCTTACTGCATTTAGTATTCTTTCTTTGTTTAGAACATTTGGTGTTTTGATTATTATGTGACGGGAGGTATTTCTGGTCTGGTCCAGTCTGTTTGGAGTTCTGTTGGCTTCTTGTACATTCATCGGCATCTCTCTCTTTAGGTTAGGGACGTTTTCTTCCATAATTTTGTTGAAGATGTTTACTGGCCCTTTAATTTGCAAATCTTCACTCTCATCTATACCTATAATCCTTAGGTTTGGTCTTCTCATTGTGTCCTGCATTTCCTGGATGTTTTGGGTTACACGTTTTTTGCATTTTCCATCTCCTTTGACTGTTGAATCAATGCTTTCTGTGGAATCTTCAGCACCTGAGATTCTTTCTTCCATCTTTTGTATTCTATTGTTGATGTTTGCATCTTTGACTCCTGATTTCTTCCCAAGGTTTTCTATCTCCAAAGTTGTCTCCCTTTGTGATTTCTTAGTTGTTTCTCCTTCCTTTTTTAGTTCCTGGACGGATTTGCTGAGATCCTTCACTTGTTTGTTTGCATTTTCCTGTATTTCTTTAAGGTATTTTTGCATTACCTCTTTCAGGATTTCTGCCTGTTGACCCACGTTCTCCTGCATTTCTCTGAGCGATTTTTGTGATTCATTCTCCTGGGAATCCATCTGTTGATCCATTGTCCCCTGCATTTCTTTAAGCAGTTCTCGTGTTTCCTTTGTAAGGGCATGTACCCGTTGATTCATTTATTTAAGCAATTTTTGTGTTGCCTCCTTATGGGCATCCGTCTGTTCACCCATATTCTTCTGCATTTCTTTATGCAATTTTTGTGATTCCTTTGTGAGTGCATCTACCTGTTGATTCATCTCGTTAAGCAATTTTTGTGTTGTCTCCTTGTGCGCCTCCATCTTTTGATCCATGTTCTCCTGCATTTCTCTAAGCGATTTTTGTGTTTCCTTTGTAAGGGCTTCTAAGCGTTGATTCATGGTCTCCTGTAATTCTTTATTAGATTTATTTGTGTCCTTCTTGTGATCCTCTAATAACATCATGAGAAGTGATTTTAAATCCAGATTTTGTCGTTCGGGTGTGGTGGGGTATCCAGGACTTGCTGCTGTTGGAGAGTTGGGTTCGGATGGTGCCATATTACTTTGATTTCTGTTAGTAACATTCCTACGTTTGCCTTTTGTCATCTGATTACCTCTGATGTTAGTTGGTCCTGCTGTCACTGGCTGTTGGTTGGACCTCCTGTGAGCCTGCAAAACTATTTCTGCCCCCCCCCCCCCCGGTTTACCAGGATTCCCCTGGCACAGATTTCTGGGGCCTGTCCTGCTCCTGAGTGACTTTGGAGCCCTGATGTGCCTTGCCCCAAGTGATGTTATTTTGGGGAGTCCTTGCACATCCAAAGGCTCAGCGTGGTGCATTCCTGGAACAGAGGTCGCCAAAGGGAGGCTGGTAGGCTCTTGCCCTGTGCAGGGGTGTGTGATCTCTCCTAGAGTGGGGGGGGAGGGGGCGTCCCTCTGCCAGGCAGAAGTCCCACAGCAGAGCTAGCACACTGGTTACTGTAGATCTGCCCAGCTCTTGGGAGCCACGTACACACAATATGCCTGAGACCCAAGCGATATTATGCCTGTCTGTCTCAGAGCCTGGCTGTCCCAACTTCCCGGCCGCTGGAGCCTCTTTGTTGATTTTCAATTTTATCAGAAAATGTTTATAATTCCACTTTCATAAAACTTAGGAATATTTTTATGCCTACCATTTTATCTGTATAATTTTTCCATGAAATACTCCATCTTAATGTGTGTTTTATATATTCTTCAATTTTATCAGAGATATTTTACATGTAAATCTTCAATTTTATCAGAAAATGTTTATAATTTTACTTTCAATCAACTTAGAAATATTTTTATGCCTAACATTTAATCTGTGTAATTTTCCATGATAATCTTCAATTTTAATGTTTTTCCATAGAGTTTTTTTTCAATTTTATCCGAAATATTTTCCATGGAAATCTTCAATTTTATCAGAAAATATTTATAATTCTACTTTCAATCAATTTAGGAATACTTTTATTCTTACCAATTTATCTGTATAAATTTCTTCAGTTTTATCAAAGATATTTTCCATGTAAATTTTCAATTTTATCAGAAAATCTTTTTACTTCTACTTTCAATCAACTTAGGAATATTTTTTATGCCTACCATCTTATCTGTATAATTTTCCATGAAATAGTCAGTTTTAAAGTCTTTTTCTACATATTTCTTGAGTTTTATCAGAAATATTTTCCTTGTAGATTTTCAATTTTATCAGAAAATATTTATAATTCCACTTTCAATCAACTTAGGAATATTTTTATGCCTGCCATTTTATCTTTATAATTTTTCCATGAAATAGTTAATCTTAACGTGTTTTTCTATATATTTTTTTCAAGTTTGTCAGAGATATTTTCCATGTATATTTACACAGTGGAATACTCCTCAGCAATTACAAACAATGAATTCATGATATTCTTAGGCAAATGGGGAACAGGGGGAGGGAAGAGAGCTTATGGGACTTTCGGGGAAGGGGTAACCAGGAAAGGGGAAGTCATTTGGAATGTAAATAAAGAATATAGACAATAAAAATAATAAAAATTCAAAATACAAAAGAATAAAAAAATATAAAATATTTTCATGAAAACACAGTATAAAGCAAAATGATTTGCAATATCAGTGGCACAAACAATATGATATATCAGTAAAATTGAGAGCGTGATATTTGATTTAGATTACCATCTTAAAAGAAATAGTTACAAATATAACATTAAAAGACTTAGCAAGCATAAGACACTAAAATATATACACCAATGGTACACTAAACTAAATAAGATAGAAAGACAGCTGAAGCAAAAGGATTCTAAATAAATCAGAAATTTATCAGATGTACCATGAGTGGTCTACATCAAAATAGACATAAATAATAAAAAATAATCTGTAAAGATGAGTAATGTGTGTCTCATTTGCTGTACTTGAGAATATTTGCTATTTTGACTTAGTGTTTGATTTAAAGATTAAAGCCAAAGCTGAATTGTTATCTCAACAATCATCTCCGCTGCTCTTGCGGAGAATATGACTTCATTTTCCAGCACCCACATGACATCTCACAGACTTTTATAAACCCGGCCCCAGGAGATTCAAATCTCCATGGTGATGTTTGTAAACACCAGGTTCACGCATGGCACACGCATATAATTTCAGGCAAAATTTTCATACACGGCTTATAAATATAAGAAAGAAAGGGTATAAATAATAAAGTTAAAATTTGAACTTTGCAGGCTGTTTCTCCTTCTTGCTCTTCCCCTTTCCCTCCCTCTACACCTGTCTCTCTCTCTCTCTCTCTCTCTCTCTCTCTCTCTCTCTCTCTCTCTCTCTCTCTCTCTCTCTCTCACACACACACACACACACACACACACACACACACACACACATACACACACATCCAGGATTGTGAAATCAAGGGAAGTCACATAGTCCATTTGTACATAGCATCCTAGAAGATCTATAAGAAATAAGCAAAATTGATTTGGAATGCTTTTTTTAAGTGAAAATTCAATGCATTCAATAACTGTCTATTTTCTAATAAATAGAGTTGTGAGATATTAATGCAACTCTCCAGATGTTTCACACAAGAAAAATCTCGAAACATGTTTTGTGTTCCCTACTGTAATTCTCTTAGAATCTTCAAACATTTTCCAGAATCTGCAATCATTTTCCAGCATTCATTTTTACAAGGGCAAGTACATAATAAGGACGTAAGTGACAAATTGGACAACCCTAGGGACAAACTCTATTTATGTACCTTATGAAATAGTTTCTCAATTTTCTGGCATCAACACACTGGCTTATGTTATTTGGAGATCTTTTCAAATTAGAAACTAAAACATGCTGCTTAGATGATTTTTAGAATCATTTATGATTTTATCATTTACTGAAACTATGGAATGAAAATTTCTGATCACCTTTGGAAATCATTGTTGCAGCTTAACAGAGCTAAGTGGGATGAGTTGTAGTTAGGTTCCTACACTGCTTCTAGTGAGAATGGTGTGCATTATTACCAGGAGCGTCTCATCATAATAAAATGATTCTATTTCCTGAATATTGTTCAAAGTTTTAATAACTTAAATGAATTAACCAGCTTTGAAAGGTCACTTTTCCAATAAATGGCAAATAAAAAAAGGTTAATAAAATGATTCACAGACATTTATTCTTACCTACAAGGGTTATTCTGTCTGACATCTATATGTGCATAATTATAGCCAAGCTGTAAAATCATACAAAAGAGCTTTTCCCTTTTTTCCCAGTCAGCAGAGCAAAGATTACATTTAATGTGGCATTTTCACATATTTGAGAGCAAGCTTTCTTAAAAAAAAAGTTCAACTGATCTGGTGGAAAAGTACTATGACTGCTGGTAGATTTTTAGGAGGGTCTTAGTTTTCGTATAGATATCTGAAAGACAATCAAAGCCTTAGAGTGATTTTCGTTTTTGTAAAAGTGGGTTTAGCCTACAGTTCAGGATGATATATTGAAACAGAAAATTACTCTCAAAGAAGAAAAGAAAAATTAAATGAATTTCAGCATGACTCTTAGAGTAAATACAACATAAAACCTAATATTGAAATAAAAGATACAGAAAATAATATATCACTTGCTTTACTTTTTCCATGTGTTATCATCATCTGGATATTTGAAATAGGAATTAGGTCAGCTACATTGACTCTAATGGGTGAAAATTTAGTAAAACTTTGGAGTCCATTCTTTACTCCAGTTCCTCCTACCAGTCCTGTGTTGTCTTGCACACTACTCTTAACTTCTTGTCCTTTTCTTTCTTTCCATTTTTCTTTATCATTGTTTTTTAAGAGACTGTCAGCTATCAGGAAGCAGATGAATTAGTATTCTGTGTCTTAAAACGTTACCACACATATTCTTCCTTGTCCTCTGAGCCTTAGAAGTAGGCATTGTATTATAATGTATTAATTTGTGTTGGACATCCTGTAGTCAGATGATGTCTACATTTTCTGATTTCTATATATTACAATAAGAAGCTTCTTTGATAAGTGTTAAGAGCTACATTATTTATGGATAGTTAGAAGGCAGAGGATTTTACAGGTTAAAGAAATTGGCAGCATGTTTTTCTAGGTTCAGTGGCCTCATAAGGTACAGACGATTGGCTAAAGTTACTATGCCAATCTGGTACTCCCTCCTAATGAGCCGGCTGTCACCTCTAATCAGGTAGAAATGGAACAGCAATGACTGTATTTGTTAAAATGTTTGACCTGCTGGTCATTGTTGTGGTCTTTAGACTTTACTGTAGCCTAGAACTATACATTGCTCTTCTCCATTGTCAGAATTCAGAGCTTCAAATAGCTTGGAATCTATCTCTCATAGAAGAGGCTTTCAGTCAGTCCCAGATCAGTTGTACCAAGTCCTGTGTCATTACTAAGTGGTGTCCTCAGAATTAGAATGTAAGGCTAGGGCATTTTACCTATTGTTTATGGGGTCTGCTACACTTCCCTGACCAGAAACTCAGAAAGATATCTCCTATTCCTTCCACTGAGATTTTGTTAGTCTACGTGTTTGAGGGAATAGTATTATAACTTCCTATGATTCTGCTGGTATCAGTCAATCATCAATTGGCCTGAACAAATGACTAAGTATTAAAATGATTATTAATACTCTATATTGAGCTGGAAATTGATATTGTGGCAGGTCTTCCTTAACCAGCTAGTTCCCCATGGATCACTGCACACTGATCAATACATACTGCTTATATAAAAAGTATTAAAGTCCAGTTCTCTACACCCATATCTGTCAGCTCACAACTATCCAAGACAGAAGCTGATGGAGAGTGTAATATGAACAAAGTGAAGGCCAAAGATATCTAAAAAAAATATTAAATTAATTCTTACCACCACTGTAATTGAATAAAATAAGAAAATGAGATTAAATAAAATATACACAAACATCACATCACATTTGAGCATAACATCTAACATTAAACAAACAAACATACATACATACAACAAAACAATCCACAGTTGAGACAGGGAATTGATGAATGGAAGGGATATATTAAAAGTACTTACTCCAGTCTGATGTGATGAGGTAGGTGGATTTCTGTGAGTTCCAGGACAGCCAGGCTTCACAGAGAAACCCTGTCTCAAAAAAACCAAAACCAACCATCCAAACAAAAACAAAACAAAACAAACCACTTATTTCAAGTATACTTCAGTATAATTTCCAATGTATTTTTAGAACACTAGTTTTCATATGAAAGAAAATTCAGAGTCCAGAAAATTCACCCCATTGGGCACAAGTTTTCGTAATTATATAGTACCAATAACCATTCATCAAATATATATTGTCATAATACTGCAAATTCTAAAAGAGCCTTTTTAATGAATGACATGGAATGGACTGTACTTAAGGTTTTTAGCCTCATTATAGGAAAAAAATATTAAGAGTGAAATTTTCTGAAAAAAACTGTGACTCTCGGAGGATCTATGCTGAAAGCATTGCAGTTGGTCTCTGCTTATGCTGATTTCCTCTGTGGATTCTGTTTCCTCAGGCACTTGAGCAAAAAATGGCTGTGCTGGTTCTCAGCCACATCTGCACAAGGTCAGCCCTGCCATGCTTTCCTTTTCAAGTCTTGCAGTTTTACAAAGAAGGAACATGCTGTTAGAGTTGTAGTTTGTGTGGTCCATTGTCCAGCCCACCTGTAGATATCTGTACTTCAGCTATCAGACTCATTTCAGGTGGAGAAACAGATTTCTAGAGCAGTTAGGAGTGTGGTTGCCTAACTGGGTCTGTGTGTTTACCATTTGATGTTTTGTTATTCAACTTTCTGGATTTTTTTACAAGTCTATATGAAACAGATACGTGCATAGTATATTCTAACACACCACTGGGGAAAAAGGAAGAGAGGCAAAAACATCTGTCAGAAATCCTTCAAAAGAAATTTAAAAAAAAAAAAACAGCATCTAGAAATAATTCTAAATGAAACTAGAACACATTGAAATTAAAGTTTTTTTTTCTTTTTTCTTTCTTTCTTTCTTTCTTTCTTTCTTTTTTTTTTTTCATTTTTCGAGACAGGGTTTCTCTATGTAGACTTGGCTGTCCTGGAACTCACGCTGTAGACCAGGCTGGCCTTGAACTCAGAAATCCGCCTGCCTCTGCCTCCCAAGTACTGGGATTAAAGGTGTGCGCCACCACTGGCCTGCGAAATTAAAGTTTTTAAAATAGAAAATAGTTGTAAGAGATTAAGCTACAATACATTGATGAGATGAAAATCACAGATGATACTAAAGTGCATTATTGAATATAAATCAGAATTTAAGATATAGGTTTCATACATTTCAAGAATAATCAAATTAAGACAAAATGAGACTTAGGGTAGAGACAGTTCGAGAGAGCTGTACTTGCTAATTTGTTGTTCCTAATAATGAACCAATTAAAATGGAGATGATAAGAAAACAGAGTCAGTGATTTTCAATGATTCATAAATGTGCTGAAGTCACTAATAAAGTGCCAATTATATTTTTCAATATCAATAATTATTTTTTTTTCTTTTCATCAATACCTTCTTTCAAACAAACATCACCAAACGTGAAATGAATGTACATATTCAAAGTGTTCAAAACTTGACTTCAGTTTCTGGTGGCTTGACTTGATGGTGGCAGCAGCAGCAGCAGCAGCAATAATCCAATATTCAAAAATCCAGCATCAAATTTCGTCAAAGTAGAAGAATGACAATGTCATCTGCATGACAGAATGGTGCAGACTGTCGGGTGAGAAAACCTGACTAGAAATGAGAATGACCAGGACTTTGATAAAAGTTAATGGTGATGAGGTAGTAATAACGGAGATTTGGTTGGCTTCTATTTTTTATTTGAATGTTTGGTTGGTTGCTTTGTTTTGTTTGCCAACTTGCAGTCTCACATATTTAAGACTGACCTCCAACTCACTGTATAGCTAGGAATGAACGTTGAGCACTCATTTCTCTTACTTCTACTTCACAAGTGCCAGGGCCACAAGTATGTACCACCACAAAATTGTATATCTTATCTACACACTTTAACATCAGTTTAGTTTGGTAAAAGACCCAGCATAGCGAGTCATTTAAATATTTATTTTTGAGTTAAAGTGGAGAAAATCTATTATTTTTTTTTCAAAATGTAACTTTTTAAAGTATCTTTGGTTATCAGAATTTTAGACTTCCTGTGCTTAAGCAAATCTTTAGCATGTTGCAATAATGTTGTTCTCTAGGTGGGTATAATAAAACACATTTTATGTTCCCTCTCTTCTGCATAGTTCCCACTGCGCCCACGCCACTATCTACCTAGAGTTTTCTGAGTGTTATTTCTTGTTCTGGCAGTGCCCTGTTAAGAAAAACCTCCTTTCTCCCTCTCACCCCATCACCAAGATCTAAGCACAGCAAAGTTGCTGCCTGAAATGGGAACTTTGTGTTCAATTCTGGCCACTGCAGCACTCTCCTTATTTATATCTATTTTTCATGTTAGTTGTCACTTTTATTATTATTATCATCATTATTATATGCTTCTTGCTGTTGAAGAACAGTGTACTTAGGAAATAACTAGAGTTTATATATAACTACTTTTGCCCCTAATTGTACTCATGTGAAAACATATGGGAACATTGTCAGCAGTGTTATTTTGAATACAAAATATCAGCTCAATTGCTTTGAGTGGAAAATCACTGCTCATTATGAGTGTGTGTTTGTAAGCAGCAGTTTTCTTTGGTACACTGACTAATAGCACTAATAATTATAACAACAACAACTGTGTACAAGACAGCTTTAAAGAGGTGAGAAGGAAATGCACTGTGGCCATTTTCAAAGTTCTATCTTTCACCATTTGCAGCCATTTGGGAAAGAAGATGAAACCAGGCAAAGTTAGGTTCAGAGTGTTGAGTTAGTATGTATTTAAAAGCTAGAAAGCATATGTCTAAAATTCCAGGCTTGTGACTAAAAAAATGATTTGACTGTTGTCATATATTCTATTTTGTAATTAATACAGACAAAAATATATTTTGGTACATTAAAACATGTAGAAATATTAAACAGATTTATTTTTAAATTTACTAAAATAATGTTATATGTTTAAAATATTTAATATGTATATTGAATTTTAAAATGAGAAATTTTTTGAAAATAAGTTGTTACTTGTAATCCGTAGACCAAATATAACAGTAGACCAAATATATATGTATATATATATATGTGCGTGTGTGTGTGTGTGTATGTATATATATTCAAATTTATGATGAATACTGAAGAGATGTTTAATGTTGAAACTGACTTGAAATTAAATATTGAAAAATTTCAGGTATTATATTGGAATTAATCGGAATTAATATCCACAGAAAAGCCTAAAGGATCATTATTTGACATAAAATGCAAGCAAGGAAAATCTTAAATTGATAATGAGAAATACATATTTTCTTTATGTCTATTGGAAGATAACAAATTTCATATATCTGTTTGAATATGAGTCACTTAACCTCAATTTCCTATTGCTTGAAAATAACAGTTAAATGCCAAATACCATGTTATGTGAACAATTCAAAAAACCAAGTGCAGAACTATGATGCTTGGCTACTCATGATTCTGTTCCTACTAAAATGTGAATCCATTTGTAGAGGAAGACAGACATTTGCTAAATTCTGTGTAACCATCAATGGATCCTTGATGTTTATGAGTTTTTAGTACCTGAGAAACCTTAGGTTTTATTTACATTATTATGAGATTTCTCTTACTTCAACTTAACTCATTTTAATAAACTTTGAAGACCCAGCTAACTAAAAGATGAGATTTATCCAGTTTTTGTGTATTCTAAATTCTTTTAGTCTAAGATCAATTAAGATTAAGATTACTAATCTAACTAGAGTAATTAAATTAATTAAAATCTAAGATTACTTCTACTCTGATCAGTGACGATTTGACAAGGTGATTGTACTGTTGAATACTGTAAGGACACAACATCTTTGGAGTTCTCCAGTATGAGCATAGTGGATAGTATTGACCGAAAGTTTAGATAGAATGTGGCTTCCCCATAATAACCTGAGAAGTGTGGCTTCATGTCCTTCTAATTACTACTTGCAGGCTTGACATTATACAGCAGAAGGAAAGGTAATACCTTGGAAACCCAAAGGTTCATAACCAAAGACCCACATGTTGGTTGATCTTAACTTGTAATGTGACAGTGGGCTTCATCCTTGTATATACTACATTGGATCATATTCATTCTTTATTTTCCTATCTTACCATATCCTCCAATCTCAAACACAGGACAGTCTTCCACAATAGTCCTCTTTCTACAAAAATTTGTAAGTTTAGCACAATATACATTTAATATTATAGAAATATGTTTCTGAATCTTGCTTATTTAGCATCATAATCTCAATATACATACATTTTATGCGAGCATATAACTATATTTGCCTCAATACTAATGAACTACATCATATTTGTGTGTGTGCACGTGTGTGCACGTGTGTGTGTGTGTGTGTGTGTGTGTTTGAAAAAGTGACAAAGACAAAAGAGCGAGAGACACACAGAGACAGATTTTCTTTTTTCTTTTTCATCTGTTCTTTTTTTTGTTGAGTTCTTAAAGATACTATTAGAATAATAATCAAGATAAGCATGAATAGACAAGGTGCTTTTCCTAGCTTTATGATTTTTGAAATGTTAGTTTTCTTTATCTCTAAAATCATATTAAAATACTCATTTATACTTTTATTATCAACATATCTAATTCATATGACAATATTCTCACTGAAATTTCACCCTAATATTATGTAGTCATTATCTTACTATATTCTTTATCTTTAGAAAAGAAACAGAATCTGTATAAGACATACATCTAAAGTAAATTATTTTACAATTTGCAACTTCATAGTATTTGGGGAGGTCTATAAAATCTTTTGCTTTTGACTCTTTGAAACTTACTTCTCTCCATTGCTCTCAGTCATTGGGCTAAGAGCAAGTGCAGAATTACTACTTCCCAAACCTATTACAGATTTTTAATAAAAATGAATATGCATGAAAGTGAATAGAGAAAAGAAGCCATTACTCTGAACCAGAATCAGAATGAGACGGGCATAGTAAAGAGTACATGGAGAAATCAGATATTCACATTCATATCATTTCATTAACATTTGAATTTAATTTATAATGGGCCCAGTGCAGCTTTCTTAGTCCTTTCGTTTAATATTAAAGGAAGGTCGCTCCAGATTTGATCCTCTCTAGCCACTTCATTTTCATGAGAAAAATAATCAAACATATTTTTGTATCTTTTAATTTAGATTACATGTGTGTATGTATGTATGTATGTATGTATGTGCGCATGTGTGGGCATGTTTGTGTGTGTGCATGCCCACAAGAGTACAGGTGGCTGATCAGGCCAAAAGTGGTTGCTTCTCTGGTGTTGTAATTAATTCTAGGTGATTGTAAGACCCCTAATGTCAGAGATGGAAACTAAACAGGGGTTTTGTGCAAGAAAAGAATGTTCTACTTACCCAGTCACCTCGCTATCCTACCTCAAACAAGTTCTTTATTTGAAGTTGTGAGGCCAATATTTCAAAGTTCATACGGAAAAGCCCAGTCAGTAAATCTTGCTTAAAAATAAGTATACGTGGGCTGGAGAGATGGCTCAGCCATTCAAAGCTGGGCTGTGATAAATAAGAGAACATAATCAGATATAATATTGACATTCACAGCATCAATAGTTAAACCTTGAGATTGCTCTTAGGTATGTGTTTCCTTTCTTAATCTAGTAAATTGTTTTCTTTTTTTGTCCTATAAATCAAAACAATGAATGAGAAGCAATTTCTTTATATTTTCGTTTGCTTTTATATATTTATCCATGTCAGGGACTGTAATGGCATGCACGTAGAGGATAGATGAAACATGTACAATATTATTGTCTGCTTTCTACAATATGATTCAGATTGTTAGGCTTGGTGGCAAGTACCCTTACCCACTAAGCCATCTCACTGTCCCAAATTTTACTTCTTTTTTATTATTTTTTTTTTAGATTTATTTATTATATGTAAGTACACTGTAGTTGTCTTCAGACACTCCAGAAGAGGGCGTCAGATCTCATTATAGATGGTTGTGAGCCACCATGTGGATGCTGGGATTTGAACTCAGGACCTCTGGAAGAGCAGTCAGTGCTCTTAAACGCTGAGCCATCTCTCCAGCCCTTCTTTTTTATTCTTTAATCATTTTTTGCACTACAGACTTATTCCCTTCCTGGTCCACCCTCCGACTGTTTCACATCCAACTCCTCCTTTTCCTGCCCTCTCTCCAGTCTCCAAGAGGATATCTCTACTCCCACCCCCACCCTACCTCCCTAATCCCTGGGTCTCAAATCTCTAGAGGGTTAGGTGTACCTTCTCTGAGTCCAGACCAGGCAGTCCTCTGCTGTATATGAGTTGGAGTTTTTGACTGTATGATGGCAACCCCATCCCTCCACTTGATTTCCTGTTGGTCTATTGGAGGAGGACTCTACAAGTTCCCTCTCCTCACTGTAGGGCATTTCTAAGGTCCCTTCCTTTGAGTCATGAGAGTCTCTCACCTCCCTGGTCTCCTGTATATTCTAGAGGGTCCCCTGACCTCTAGCTCCTGAGGTTGCCTGTTTCTTACATATCTTTGTTATGTATTTCTTTCTTTCTATATTTACTACCAGTGAACTATTTTAGAAAGTATTACTGTTTATTTCTTGGTCTATTCCAATGACCTGCTTGCTGGGTTACCAATGTTTCATCTGCTTCCATTCCTATTCGTTTTCCAAAGTGAAGTCAGTGTCTCTCTGATGAAGAAGAAATCACCTTCATCCAACTCTGCTGGAAATGGCTCCTCTTGATTCCCTGTCACCCCACTGTTTCGTCTAACTTTTTTTTTCCTGCCACCATAGTGCTTAAGGTCTGCCATTCGCTTGCACAGAACAGTTCCATCGTGCATGGAATCTTCTCTGTCAGAAATGCTGGGTTGTTGCTTTCTTTTTAGAAATTAAAATATCATGTCAATCATAGTGTACCTGGGCACCGATTTGAAAGACAGTAAATTTCATTGATTACAGATTACTTTCATTGTCTATACTATGAGTAGTCTAAACATGTCCTTAATGATAAATCTATTTTAAGATATACTGGTTATGAAGCATGGACTTTCTCAACATTTACACATTATTAGATGTTCATAGAAAAAGGTCAATAAATTGTCTTGAACTGTTGCATATGCTTATTATTTAATGCAACATTTAAAATTAATTTATTTTTCTTTAAAAACACAAAAATACAGACACTACAGTAAATTAATATATATTACACTGTAGTATATTCTTTAAAATGATGACCTAGATACAAAAGAAAATGGAGTAAATTTCAGAGACAACCTAGGAAGTAATTGGATGTGCTGAGTATTGAATTAAATGTGAGTCATCTTGGCTTAGGAATGCCCTGAGATCCTCTGGAGCTCGGTCTCTAACAATGAACAATACTAACAAACTGAATGGCTATCAGGTATTGCTCTTAGGATGATCAAGATTCATAATAAAATAATAGAAAATTGTTATCAAATAAGAAAAAACTATAATTTACTTCATAAAGTTGAATAATTCTAAAAATATACTTCAAATCTTGTTAAAATCGATTTGTTAGCATTTTACACAATAAAGTGGAAACAGAACACAGAGAATATGATTGTGGTGACTTAAGTTATAAGAAGAATTATGTGTTTTTACCTGTGTTGTCAGAAGCCATCTAGGAAATACTAAGGCATGCAAATAGATTTTCTAGAGATGGCCCACAGTTTTCCATGGGCTGCAACAGATAAGCTCTAGGATGCAGTGTGCTTAAAGGCTTCATCCACGTATTGCTTCGTGTTGCTGATATGTCTTTCCTGTCAGTAGTACGTAGCCTAATGATTCCTGGGCACCCTATTTGGCAGATTCCCTGCAGATCAACATGAAGATGAACTTTTATGAATTAATAGAGTTTAGATGAATTAATGACTTTATAAGTTTTCTGATTTAATTCAAATAATTTTAAGAATAAAATTTAATGAGATGGTTTAAATTGTTTTGCCAGAAAGGAATTTTAAAGTTGGAATCAAAAATAGAATGTGACTGCTCCTTATAGATCAGTAAGTAAAGGCTGCATAATAAGGAAAAAAATGAGTCTTCAGAATTACACTAAGAAGAGAATTAGTCTTGGGACAAATTTGTGATAAAGAAAAACATTCATTCTAGGTCGGATCCAAGGATGAAGACACAGGTATGCGCTATGATAAAGTAAGAACATGTGAAAATGTTGCTTTGAAATTACAATGAGCTTATAGAATGAAACACTGCTTGAATTTACTATGAACATGCTTCTGTAACTCCCCTTGTATGTAACATTTTATCTATAAGGTAATTTTCTAACAGACTTTTTTGTCTAAGATGATATAAAAAAGGCCAAAGAAGAGAAATAAATTGGTGGCTAGTGATGGCTGCTGCCCAATCCATCCAAATGTATGTGTGTGACATTTGGGGCTCAACCCCATCTATCACATGTATACATTTATGTGTGATGTGGGTGTGTTTGTGTGTGTATGTAGGTATATATATATACATATATATATAAATGTATATATGTATATAATGTATACATATATACATATATATAAATGTTTGTTTATATGTACATGCATATATGTGTATATGTTTGTGTATGCATGAACACTTATGGAGATGATGAGACTGGTGGTCAGGCCCAATTAGGCTGTAAAAGTGTATTAGTGTGTGTGTGTCTACATGTGATATCTGTGTAAATAATTTTCTTTCTTTTCCTTTCTTTCCTACCTGTTTCAGGAAAAGTTAATGAGTTACAAGCCTCTCACCTGCCACCAAGAGGTCCCTGAGTCAGAGAGAAAAGGACCCTGGAAATTAAGTCTTTTTTTCTTAATTCCCTGTTGCTGCCAGCAGGAGCTTATTACCAGAAACCAGCAGCATTTAGCTACAGAATAGTAAGAAACAAATGCTTATTATTACAATATAGTAAGAGAAAAGTAACCAGTGCTTATTAGCACAATATAGTACGTCAAAGCGAACCTGCACTTATTAGCATAAAACAATAGTTTCCAGAGGCCATCAGCTTCTGGCCTCCAGAATAGTAAGATAGAGTTACAAGGTCCAAGATAATCAGTCTTTGACCTTCCTCTGATGCTGTGTCCCATTTCATGCTATTCATTCTAAAAGCTAGGACAGGCCCCCAGCACTGTGTGTAGGGTAAAAATTGCAAGCCAGGTATTATCTGGAGAGAGAGTCTAAATTGGAGGCTTCATGGATTTAAATAAGTTAATTGTCTTCTTTTTCTGTATATATTATCTGTTGGGAGATAAAAGAAGCTACATCCATAAAGTCTCACCAACATGACAGCCGACATTTGAGTCAAATAAAGCAAACAACAACAGACATCCCAATGTGAATGGAAAGCCCAACAGGCTTCAGACATACACAAAGAATTTCAAGCAACTAAGGAATTCCGAGTAGGAGAATAGGTATCTCCAAGAAAGAGTATAGCAATTGGTTTTCATATACCAAATGCTCAGACATAAGGACGTGCATATGAGTGGTACAGGTCAGACTGAATGGAATATGTTTGGAATATGTGTGTAGGTACTTATGCATATAAATTATATATTATATACATATATATCGTACATACACATATTACATATACATGTACACTTATACCAAAAATGAAGACAAACACAGACCATTAATTTAATAGAGAAAGGAGGCATATACAGGAATTGTGTGGGTAAGTAAATAAAATGGAAAATGATATAATTATAAACACAAAAATAAAAGAAATACAATAAAATAACAATAATTAAAATAATTGTAATACATTTCATTAAATGCTTATAAATAAGAGAGAAGAGTACTTTATAAGTTTTTTTAAAACTATTAGCTTTTAGCATTTATCTAATGGAAAAAAAAAATTTCCCCCTGTGGTAAGGTAGTAGAGTTCAAAGAGATGTCAATTGGTTATCTCTTGGTAATTTATTGCAGCAGGTTTTATAGGATGTGTTTGATCAGCTGTTTTAGAGATGGGAGAGGAGAAGATGGAAAATAAAGTTTAAAATGTTATTTTATGTGAGAACATGAAGAGATTTGATGTTATAATATGCAAATAAATTTTTCTTGAATGATAAAAGGCAGTAAAATATGTAGCAGAAATATGACATATTCATATTGATCTTCCAAAACATATTTGGAGATAAGGTGCAGACAGGTATGATAGGAGTTAGTAACTTTGACAATCGCCGAGGGCTCTTTAAATTTTTGGAGACTTTCCATAAATGAATAATGAGGGAAGAGAAGATAAAATATGCCAAAGCAAGTTGTGAGCTCTGATAATATGAATAATGAGGATAGGCTTTCTTAGTCTTACTCTTATATGGAAACTGCTGTGAATTATAAACATAAAGAAGTCAGCCACTGTGCTTCAGAAACATGATGCTTAAAGTGTTCTGATTAGTGTTGTCATAGTATTTTTCTACACTTATTTTATATTTTGGTGACTTCATAAAGAGCAGAGTGTTTTCTAAAAGTGATGACAATTTCAAAATATTAGGGCTGGAGACATGGCTCAGTGGATAAAGCATGTGCTCTGTTCTTGCAGAGTTCAATTCCCTGCACCACAGTGGATTTCTCTCATCCATCCACAACATAGCTTGACAGAATCCAGTGCCATGACTGAACCTCTATGGTTGCTCTTTACGGAATCACTGCTCAAATGTACTCTTCTGTCCACATTAATAGCTTCCTTGATACTTCTAATTCAACATATTTTATCTTTGTTAACAATGTGAATATTTTTTCTTAAATTGAATATTTTTTGTAACTGAAAATCACCTGTTTTTATTTGTGTATATATGTGTCTACCATCCCAGTCTGCTTGTGTGCTGCATGCATGCAGTGCCTATCAAAGTCAGAAGATGGTATCAGATGTCCTAGTTTGGCAAGCACAGAAGTTTGTGGGCAACAGTGGGTGCAAAAAGCAGAACACTGGCCCTCTGAAAGAGCCTCCATCTCTCCTAAGCATTTAACTATCTAAACTCTAATATTTTTTTAAAGGGTCACTAGAAATTTAGAAAACCTTAAATTATTACATTTTGGTGATTTACTAAGTAGAATGTATGAATACTGAAAGTTCCCAAGTGTTAGCACATCATTGGCTTTTACATTTTTATATAAAATTAGTTGAGTACCTCTTAAGGACTCTCCATGATGTAGCTCCAGTCCGCCAGTGCCAGCTTCCAGAAAAAAAAAAAAAAAAAAAACCTGGTGCTCTCTCTATAGTTGACCGACATTCATTTATCCACAATTCTTCAATTTATAGTGATTTCAGACATTTGCAGTCATTGCCGCAGACTCTAGCACAATCCCTAACACAAATGTACAGAACTCCAGCATGGAAACCTCGGAAACGCTCTAACTTCTCTAAGAACTTAATTTCCTCAATTCCATAATAAACATGTGAGATGCCCTGCTATACAAAAAGCAAATGGCCATCCCCTATTAAAATACAACAACTGCAGCTGGAAATGGGAAAAACATGGGTTGCTCAGCTTTCCTGAGTCCACCACAAACAGAAGCCACAGAAAATGTAAGAGTCTACAAGGTCAATTAGAGGATACTACATTTTAAAGAACTTAGCTTCTTTGATTTTGTGGACACAAAACTTCAACATTGTCCTCTTCTTTCTTTCCTTCTTTGCTCCTTCATTTCTTTATGACTGCCCTTTTTCTTTTTGCTGGACTATTGGTACTGTTGTTACTTTATCAGTTTAAAATTTATGCTCCCCTTTTATTTTTTTATTTATTTTCCTTATGCACTTAGCTTATTGGGCAGACTCTTTCTTTTGCTTTTATATGGTATTACTCTATTGATGCACAAAATATTTCAAGATAATATTGCAATTGTTAATTCATGTGATCTGAATATCCAGATTCCCACATTTAAGTGTACTGACAGATCATGATACAAATATAATGCGTGGCTTTTTATCTATGTCAACTAACCAACAAATTTATAGAGAAGTAGAATTAATATGCAGCATAGAAGAAATGGCTGTGAATAGCGATTTTTTATCCAACATATATTGAATCCACATTCTTCTCTACACTTCATGGAAACTTCTCTAAAACAGGCTACATTATTGGCAGAAAGCAATGTTTACAATACATTAAAGTAGAAATAATTTATTATGTCTTATTGTATAAAAAAGTAATAAACTAGAAAACTTTGTAGAATAAACTTAAGAAACAGCACAAATACTTGGTGACCAGAAAATACACTTTTGAAATGGTCAGGAAGTCAGAAAGTCACTAAAGAAAATGAGGAGAGACTCACTAAAATACCTAGTGAAAAGAGTACAATACTTACCAGATCCTATAGAATATATCTGAAACAGTTCTAAGAAGAATGTTTCTTAACATCAGTACTTGTAGTTAAAAAAGAAAGAAAGAAAGAAAGAAAGAAAGAAAGAAAGAAAGAAAGAAAGAAAGAAAGAAAGAAAGAAAGAAGGAAAGAAAGAAAAAATCAGAGCAATCTTAAATAGCCTAATGATGCAAATGAATATCTTAGAGAAATGCACATAAGCCAATCAAAAGTAACAGGAAATAAAAAAATAAAGATGTATGGAAAGTTTACTGGCATGGAAAAAAATATACACACTACCAACAAAAACAGATTTGGTTCCCAAGAAAAATAACATTTGAAACAGGAAATCATGGAACATAACAGATAATACATTAAAACAAATGCAACACAATTTCATGACATTTGTTTTGGCTGTGGTTTCCAGAATTTGTGATTTTGTTGCCACTTGTATTTGGCTTCTGTTTAATTGCTTAGAGTAGGACCTACTTTTACTCTTACTTTTACACGTTTTCCCCCCACAGTATAGCAATATATATATCTATATATATATGTGTGTGTGTGTGTGTGTGTGTGTGTGTGTGTGTGTGTATTATATGTACACACACACACACACACACACACCCTTCCAGGGTACATTTTCATACAAGACTTTCTACAACTTACAACAAAATCTTTGTAAGAAAACATGTCTTTACATGGAAGCAGTTTGTGAGGACCGGGAAGAAAGAAAAGTGTCTGAAGCTAGAGGGGGATGAGGAGGGTGTTGTGGGGGATGGGCACTGGTTATTGGGACAAGGTCATTATTAAACACATTTTGGTCAAACTTTAATTTTGCTATCTAAAAGTAATTTTAAAGCTATGCTTTAACATTCACTAATTTATTAGCAGTGAATTTAAAGTTCCAGCAGTTATTAGACCCCTTTGGTTCTTGTTTCCTCAGAGGTTCAAGGTCAAGCAGAGTAAATTATGTCATTACTTTTTTTTTTCTGCTCTTCCATGGAAGGGGCATGATTTGGCCTTATCCACTCAGACTTTAGATATCTAAAGGAACATCTCAGAGATTATAAAATTCTCCTATTACCAAAATTGCCTTTTAAAGTCTTCAGTACAGTCCTTGCTTGCCTACACCAAAACAAGGCCCTTTTCTTAGCTGGCAGGAATGTTACTTGACTGCTGTCTCAGTAATGTACAGACAGTATGACCACCTTTAGCACAGAACTTCACTGTTACTTCAGTGTCTAAATTGAGCTCTTAAAATCTGCTACAGGAAAATCACAGTAAATACTTTCTGTAATATGTAAACATACATAAAATACTGACATGAACAATGTATCTAATAGAGTTCAAAATAAGTCATTCTTCACTTTTATCATTGAGACCGCTAGGTTTCATTCTTAAATGAATCACAGTACATCACAGTAAGGCAAGAAAGAGAGATACCAATGATTCCAAATGAAATCCTGCTCTCTTCGAAAGAGTATTTCTATGGGAATGCCAATTTACAACTCTCACATACTGTATGATTTATTTTCATCATTTCTAACATATTTGTCATTAGTTGTTTGACAGCATTTGGCTATTTGGACTATGTAAGGATAATCTATTACAGATCATACTTCAGACCTGAAAGTAATGTAATTGATTTGTCAATATTCCTAACATCAAAATTAAGGGTTTAACTTCAGAAGATAGTTCCTACAATGTACTGGATTTTCTGTGTTATATGGGAAAAAATCCTTTTAGGACTGGAGAGAGGGATTAGTCATAGATCAAGTACTTAATAGTACTTAATAAATAGGACAACACTAAATAACGAGTACTTCATAGTGCTTTTACAGAGGACCATTTTTTTTTCCTGAACCTATACAAAAGGACTCACAACTGCCTGAAATCCCAGCTATAGGACATCCATCACAGTTCATTCTTCTGGTAACCACAGACAGCTATACCCATGCCCATATAGCGACAGAGAGACATGCAAAACTACAATTAAAAGAAAACCAAATCTTAACCTAAAACTCAAAATTAAGCACAATTTATACCTCGAGAATTTTAATATGGTTTTCTTTGGCTTTCTCTATCTCAGCTACATACTAAAAAAGTAATAAAGAATTATCATAAAAGAAGTCAGTTTTGTGATCATAGAGTATACAACTTAACAAAACAATGCATGCTCTATTTACATAACAGTATTCAAATTCTCACAGTTATACTTAGATTTTGGGGAGTAAAAGCATTAGCGTCTTATTATAACGTGAGCAGCGTGTTGGACAGCTTCCCCATGGTTTTCTCTTAAAGTTCTGGGAATTTTTAAAGGTCAGCAACCAGCTGGCTTGTCATTTGATACACAGGAGACTTGAAATATATCAAAACAAGGATTGGAAAATATTTTTAAATGAGAATTGTGCAGTGGAAATCCAACAGAGAAGCCTTTACAGCTTTAGGTCCCTGAAAATATAAGGGGAGGTAAATGTTTTGAAAACCATCTGTAGGGTGCTCAAAGGTAATACAGTGCCAAAATATAATTTGTATAATATGACACAAAAGACTTATGTAGCATTCATAATGTAGCCCTTTATCTTATGAGCAATTACCCAATGCCTAGGGCCTTGCTGTAAAAGGCCTAAGTCCACATAATAGGACCCCTGTTGTGCTTTTTGAGAAGAGAATTCTCCTAGCACTATGAAATAAAGGACAAAGACTTTTCGCTTGGAACCTTGAAAATATCTAACTTGTTAGATTAGTTTTGACTCTTTTCCTGGGCCTGTCACCATGGGTGTTACGATTTGAAAAGACTTCTAGTTTACTGATTTAAGAATACATAAACGCATCAATGTTCAGGGTGACAGACACCAAGAAGCAACTCTCCTTCAGTTCAAAGGAGGAAAAGGAGACTGACATCATATTGTAATACAAATGCAAAAGTAGTGGAGTTGAACTATTTATACTAAAGCACTAAAATCAGAAAACTTTCAATTAAATAGTGAACGCAATATTTTTACCTGTGTGTGTATGTGTGTGTGTGTATGTGTGTGTGTGTGTGTGTGTGTGTGTGTGTGTGTGTGTGTGTGTGCGTGAGCTCATATATGTGTGTAAATAGATGCAGGTGCTGTGGAGGCCAGAGGAAGGTATCACGTCCTTGGAGCTGGATGTCAGGTAGCTGTGAGACACAAGATGTTGGTCCTGGAAACTAAAGTGTTTCTCTGCAAGAACAGCAAAAGCTTTTAATTATGAAGCAATCTTTCCTAAAACATGATTGAAATGTATCCATGTTGGTACATAGTACAATAGTAATTTCAATATCTGTGCTACTTAAGTTTCAGAAACATTAAGCTAGAAATTATACACACAATGCACACACACACACACACACACATACACACACACATACATGCACATGCATACACACATAGTTATCTTTCCATAGACAATCCACATTGCATAGCTAGGCAAACACTTTAACCCAGACCGTCTCAGAGCTAAATCACTCATTTTAATCTCTGTACTGATAAGAAACATTTCAACACTCTCACGTGCAATTGTTGTTTTCTATAGTCAAGAACACAAAAAATATAGAATGAAAACAAGTGGTAATTATTTTTTCCTATTCAAATGTTCAGTCACATGAGAGACAACTTCTGTCTATCAGAATTAAGTTGGGTTCAGTCATTCATTTTATTTTAAAAAAGCATTCCTCAAGTATGTGAATCAAGAATAATCTCCAAGTGTCTGAATTTTCCTTAATTTCCTTTCTTTGACATGCAGTATTTCATAATTCTACTGATATCCAGTGGTTAAAATATTTGGTATTATCTGGAAAATTAGGAACTATGCAGTTTTGATTTTAATATTTATTACTATTTTGTCATTTTTTCATTTTAATCTTTGATAGATTTATGATAGCAAAATGAAATTATAAAATGCTCCCATTACATAAGAAGTACTAATAAAAAAGTGCTAATTAGTCTTATGATAATTAAATGTTTTAATGGAATTCTGCCATTACATCATAAAGTGCAAATACTAACCTAACACTGATTTGCAAACAATTCTGTGCTAAGTGCATCTGAATTTGTAGAAATCTTAAGTAATAGTTGTATCTTATTAAGAAAAAAATATCTCTTCTTTATTCCAAGGTTTTATCCCATGCACTTGTAACAAAACTCTGGTGGCATTTTTCATTAATATTTGCATTCATCAAAATAAGTAAAGCAATCCTTGAACTGGAAGAATTAACACTCCAGATTGCAGGCATGTATATAATAATATATAGTATATATTTATATTACCATATAAATATAATTTATATGTAAATATATATAAAACTTATCAAACATTTCTAATTTTTTATAATATTTGCATGGTGTCTCAGATATTTCATGATACTTTAATGAGCATGTAGAGTCATCTGAGAATAACAAAGACTCAACAAGCTCAATTTTCTGGTGGATATAATGGAAAGAATTGTGTGTCAGAGAGCCAAGAAGGTGATAGCATACACACTTAAACATACCTGGATGGTTTATAGTTCAGTAAGTGATTCCACTGTATTACTTGATTTTCCTGCTTATTTTGTGAGTTGTTAATTGATGGTCTCACTGTCTTATGTCCATTCAAAGATACCATATTAGCAAACATTACAAGAGAATCTACATAAAGATATATAAAATGATACAGCATGGATTTATAATTTAAAACAAAAAATGCAAGAGTTTTCTTTATATGGAAATAAATGGGAAGAAAATTATTATAGCTTCCAGAAGAGCAGATTCTCCAAAGGAAGCATTTAACCTGAAAGCAAATCTAGATGATCAATATTTCAAATGCTTGTTTACTTGAGTAATACAAAAATATTTGTCATTCATTAAATATGAAAAATTAACTTAACATAAACTCAGAATTTTTTAATTTCAAATAGATATGCCCATTGTTGATTCTTATTATCTGCCTATTTGTTCTTGACTCCCTTCCAAATTGAGAGTTGAAATTCTGGCTGATGTCATCTGGGTGATATCTTTCCTTGACACATGTAAATTCTGCTTTTAATTCTCCTTCCTCTGAGAGTTATCTCTTTTACCTTTTATTTCTTTCCTCTTTACATCTCTTTTTTGTCTTCCATTTTGTTCTGTTATCATTTAATTTTGACCATGCCTCTTTTTCTTTGCTGAAATGTCAGACAGTCCCAAATCCTTTATGGAGCTGAAGATGGCATTGAGTTTCTGATCCTCCTATGTAATCCCAGTGTGCCAAGACCACAGTCATGTCCTACCATGCCTAGTTTTAGCCACTAATAACTGAATCACATCCCAGTATCCTTGCTTGTTGCCTAACAGTACCAGAGCTTTTCTTATTTAAGAGTATGGAGCATCTATTGTTAATATAGGGCCTTGTCAGTATATCATTAATACATGTTCTCTTCCAAGAGCAAACATAGAACACTAATACTTCCAAAGGAAGAGTGGCACTTAATAAAATGATATGACAAAGGACTGCTGCTCTTCACTGGATATATTTAAAGTTTTTTAAAAATAGCTTTTTTTTTTCCTGGAAAAGGATAAGGTAATGATTTGTAAAAAAAAAAAAAATCAGTCCCCTTATTTAAAGTCTTATTGTTTTTGTTATTGCTTCATTCAAGTAAAGAAAACAAAGTTTGTAGATGTTTAAGGATTTGTGCGATGTATGTGAGTAAGTACATACTTACTCACTTTGATTCACTTAGGTTTATGGACTGTCTGACAGCACAGATTATCCTATTTTGTAGTATGCTTTCTCTTTTTCAGCTGCATTCTGAATAAATTATGACTTTAGCTTCACCTACTTTCCTTTCAGAGCACAATTTTGATCACAGGTGATTTCTGTCATTCTTAAAAACCACAACCATAACAATAACAATAACAGAAGAAAACAAATAGTCAAATGTCTGCATCCTGTGAATATTCTTCAGAAATAATTGTGCATAAGATGATTTCTACATTTACAGTTTTCATCTTTCTTTAGTAAATACAGGTAACAATACTCTAAGCATTACTTGATCATATAACACTGTGACATTTGCAATGTTTTACAGCTATTTATACTAGTATTTCACCTTCAGATCTGGGGCATAGAATAGAGATATTGTCACATGGGGACTATTAAGGTCTAATGAGGTCTAATATTAATGGGAACCATACTTTTAATATCAGAACTCAGGAGGAAGAAGCAGACAGATGTCTGAGTTCAAGGCCAGCCGGTGAGTTCATGGACAACTACACAGAGAAACTGTGTCTTAAAAAACAAAACAACAAAACTCATATACAATTGTTAAAGAACCAACCCCCATTTAGACTCTTCTTTGTGTTTGGAGATAATTCTTTTCAAGATAAGTGAGAAGACCTTAACATCTGAACAATTAAATACAATCTGCTGTGACCCCATAGGAAGAGAGATTTGGGATACTGAGAATACATTAGGAGTACTTTTGGACAAAAGATTATGTGAAGACAATGACAATATTGGCATTTGCAAGCCAAGTGAAAATAATTCTGGAGAAGTACACAGAAACCTTAAACTTGTAGTGTCCAGAATGGAATACTCTCAGTTGATTAAGTCTCAGGTGTGTGATGTTTGTAAGACAGTTCGGATAGACTAATAAATGTTTAGCAGAAAATCTCGACTGAACAACTCCTAGTAAATTTTACTTGTTGGTTTGTATTTTGTTGTTGTTGTTGTATCAGTTCTTACATTAGAGGATAGAATTACCTTTACTAAGAATTAAGAGTAGCCAGCAACTGAGATGATTGTTTAGGAAATGGCACCAGGTCCATAAGTCCAATGACATTTGAGTTTGATTCTTGGGATGCAAATAAAAGTGGAAAAAGAGAACTAACAACATAAAAATATCTTCTAATCTATACATGTCATAGTATGAGTGCACACTCAAGACAATGTTACACACACACCTTCATAATCAATAAATTAAAGTTAAGAAAATAATTAAGGCAAACATTTCTGAAAATGCAGGAAAACAAAACCAGAATACATTTCTTAAAGATGTAATTCCAATTACTCAAAATGAGCCCTAGGCAACTGGAATGTTTCACTGAAGTTCATTTTGTTCATTGTAAAACACCATAAGTATCTACCTTAGACAATGCACATCACAACGTCCTAATCCTCTTGATTTCCAAAGTTTGTTCATGATAACCCATTGTAAAAGCAAACTCTGGCCCAGTGACTGTCACATGAAGATATATTCTATGATGCCCAGCCACCTCTATTCCAGGCCCAGGACTTAGAGTAGAGTAGATAACCGACTCTAGCAGGCTGTGCTTTAACCTCCAGACTTGTACTGTGGAATTAGTGCCCCACCCATAATGTAAGTGAATGTATGAATAAATAGAAAGATAAATAGATACATACATACATACATACATACATATATACATACTTACATACGTACATAAATAAAAAAAAAACAGAATCAGAATAAATCAAGTCTAGGAAGAAGTGGCTTTCCATTTTCCAGGGCCAGTTCAAAATGAAAATTTAGGACCCGTGCTTCCATATGGCAGCAGCTGATAAAACTCTTGCTTTCTGTGCTGAGGGTTTTCTATGGCACTACATACAGAAAATTCGTATCTGTAACGTGCTAAGACAGCAGATTGAAGCACACCCAACAAAGAATATCATCAGTGTTTTGTCTTTTTTTATTTTCTAAGTGAATGACATGTTTTTATTAGCCTGGACTTTCAAAAGTAGTGATGGTTATTGCCCCTCTGTTCTGTCCTGTCCCATCAATATGGTTTTCCTGTAAAACAACTCTAGATACACAAGAAACTGTCCCATTCTTCTGCACAAAGAACTGTACTCTATGATCCAGGGAACTCTGTAATATATATCTAGCTCTAATATTTTCCTATGTAGGGTGTATGTATTAGTAATACAGAAAACACTAACTCAGACTTCATCAGTGGTCAGCTCTGCTCTATATAAATATATAAAGGACATTAGCTGGCATACACAAAACCATATTGATGTACATTCTGCACTATTGAGAGAGTAACTCAGTTTCTACAGTTCATTCACTCTTAACATTCCATGACTTGTAAAATTCTAAAAAAAAAATCTTCATAATTTTAACGATATTGTATTTATTCCCTGAATATATTATACAATGTATTTTGAACATTGAATCTCCCTTTTCCTTTTTTTTAAATTCTTAACAAAATTCTCATACTCTATTTTTTTGAAGTATACATTGGATGATTTTTATTTTATCAACAAGACTGTACAGTCATCACCTATATATCTAGTTTGAGAAAATGGTCATTATCTTAAAAAAAAGATACCCATTAGAAATCTACCCTCTCTGCCTGCCTCCCCGCCTTCCCCGGCAACTTATAACCACTACTAATCTACTTTCTACCTGTATTTGCCTATTTTGCATATTCCATCTACATATAATCATACAACCAGTGGTCTTTTGCCGTGGACTCTTTCTATTTCCCATGAAGTTTTCAAGACTCACTCCTGTGTAGCATGCATCAGTACTTCATGTACTTTGTTATTGAATAATCTCCCTCTGTGTGGCTAGGCCATATTTTGTTTATCATTCATCAACCAGCTGATAAATGGTTGGGTTGGTACCATTATTCTACTCATATGAATAACACTGCTCTGACACTCAAGCATAAGGTTTGGATGGTACATGCTTTCATTTCTCTTGGGTATATAATCAGGGACAGAATTGCTGAGTCATAGGGTAATGTTCTCTGAAATATTAAACAACTGTCAAATGACTTTAAAAACAAGTACATCATTTTACATTTCTGCTAGTGGCACAAGAGAATGCTATTTTTTCTCACATCTTGCCAGCATTTCGTGTTATTGCTCATGTCAATTATAACTATCCTAGTGGTATCTTATATTAGTTGTGATTTGCTTCAAACAAATGGCTAATGAAAACATCATTCTTTACCAGATAACATAATAAAAAATTTCAATCTTTGCACACTACATTCCAGGTGTTTCTTCCACATTATGACATAGTTGTTTATTTCTTTTTTTTTTCTTTTCTTAAATTAGATATTAGCTTTATTTACATTTCAAATGATATCCCCTTTCTGAGTTACCCCTCTGAAAACCCTCTATCCCATCTCCCTCAACCTGCTAATCACCCCTCCCCATTTCCTTATTTGTATTCCCTTATTCTGGGGAATCTAGACTTCATAGGACCAATGGCCTCTCTTCTCATTGATGTGTGAAATGGTCATCTTCTACTACATATGTAGTTGGAGCCATGGGTCCCTCCATGATGGTAGGACCAACTCTTTGGTTGGTGGTTTAGTCCCTGTGAGCTCTGGGGATACTGCTTGGTACATATTATTATTCAACATGCAGGGCTGCAAATCTCATCAACTCTTGGGTCCTCTCTCTAGCTGTTTCATTGGGGACCCTATGCTCATTCTATAGGTTGGCTGTAAGCCATGGGTGTTTTGATCCACTTTGCAATAAGGATCAAAGTATCCACACTTTGGTCTTCTTTAATCTTGAGCTTCAGGTAGTTTGTGAGTTGTATCTTTGGTATTCCAAGAATTTGGCTAATATCCAATAATCAGCGAGCGCATACCTTGTATGTTCTATTGTGACTGGGTTACCTCACTCAGGATGAGATTTTCTAACTCCATCCATTTGCCTAAGAATTTCATGAATTCATTGTTTTTAATAGCTGAGTAGTACTCCATTGTGTAAATGTACATTTTCTGTATCGATTCCTCTGTTGAGGAACATCTGGGTTCTTTTGAGCTTCTGGTTGTTATAAATAAGGCAGTTATAAACGTAGTGGAGCATGTGTCCTTATTACATGTTGGAGCATCTTCTTGGTATATCCCAGGAGTGGTAAAGATGAGACCTCAGATAGTACTATGTCCAATTTTCTGGGGAACCTCCAAGTTGATTTCCAGAGTGGTTTTACCAGCGTGCAATCCTACCAGCAATGGAAGAGTGTTGCTCTTTCTCCACATCCTCACCAGCATTTGCTGTCCCCTGAGTTTTTTATCCTGGCTATTCTGACTGTGGTGTGGTAGAATCATAGGGTTGTTTTGATTAGCATTTCCATGATGATTAAGGTTGCTCAACATTTCTTTAGGTGTTTCACAGCCATTTAGTATTCCTTAATTGAGAACTCTTTGTTTAGCTCTGTGCTCCATTCTTTTTATTTTATTTTATTATTATTTTTTTTACTTTACATTCCAAATCATTTCCCCTTTCCCGTTTCCTCCCTTCCTGAAAGTCCCATAAGCCCCCTTCCCTCCCTCTTTTCTCCATTCAACCCCCTCTCGTTTCTCTGTCCTGGCGTTCCCCTACATCCAGTCTTTCCAGGACCAGGGGTCTCTCCTTCCATCTTCTTAGAAATCTATTGATATGCGAATTGTGTCTAGGGTATTCCGAGATTCTGGGTTATTATCCCCTTATCAGTGACTGCATACCATGTGTGTTCTTTTGTGATTGGGTTACCTCACTAAGGATGATATTTTCAAGTTCTGATCATTTGCCTAGGAATTTCGTGAATTCATTGTTCTTAATTGCAGAGTAGTATTCCATTGTGTAGATATACCACATCTTCTGAATCCATTCCTCCGTTGAGGGACATCTAGGTTCTTTCTAGCTTCTGGATATTATAAATAAGGCTTCTATGAACATACTGGAGCATGTGTCCTTACTGCATGCAGGTAAAGCCTCTGGGTATATGCCCAGGAGTGGTATAGCCATATCCTCCAGGAGTGTCATGCCCAGTTTTTGGAGGAACAGCCAGACTGCTTTCCAGAGTGGTTGTACCAGCTTGCAATTCAACCAGCAGTGAAGGAATGTTCCTCTTTCTCCACATCCTCGCCAACAACTGCTGTCTCCTGTGTTTTTGATCTTAGCCATCCTGACTGGTGTGAGATGGAATCTCAGGGTTGTTTTGATTTGCATTTCCCTAATGACTAAGGATGATGAACATCTCTTTAGGTGCTTCTCAGCCATTAGATATTCTTCAGGTGAGAACACTTTGTTTAGCTCTGTACCCCATTTTTTAATAGGGTTACTTGCCTCTCTGTAGTTTAACTTCTTGAGTTCCTTGTATATATTGGATATTAGCCCTCTGTCGGATGTAAGGTTGGTAAAGATCATTTCCCAGTTAGTTGGTTGCCGCTTTGTCTTTTTGACAGTGTCTTTTGCCTTGCAAAAACTTTGTAATTTAATGAGGTCCCATTTGTCTATTCTTGATCTTAGAGCATAAGCTATAAGAGTTCTGTTCAGGAAATCTCCCCTGTGCCCATATGTTCCAGGTTCTTCCCTAGTTTCCCTTCTATTAGTTTCAGTGTGTCTGGTTTTATGTGGAGATCCTTGATCCACTTAGAATTGAGCTTAGTGCAAGGAGATAAGAATGGGTCAATTTGCATTCTTCTGCATGTTGACCTCCACCTGAGCCAGCACCATTTGTTGAAAAGGCTATCTTTTTTCCACTGGATAGTTTTAGCTCCTTTGTCAAAGATCAAGTCACCATAGGAATGTGGATTCATTTCTGGGTCTTCAATTCTGTTCCATTGATCTACATGTCTGTTACTGTACCAATACCATGCGGTTTTTAACACTGTTGCTCTGTAGTACAGCTTGAGGTCCGGGATACTGATTCCCCCAGAGGTTCTTTTACTTTTGAGAATAGTTTTAGCTATTCTGGGTTTTCTGTTATTCCAGATGAATTTTTGAATTGCTCTTTCTAACTCTATGAAGAATTGAGTTTGGATTTTGATGGGGATTGCATTGAATCTGTGTATTACTTTTGGTAAGATGGTCATTTTTACTATATTAATCCTGCCAATCCATGTGCATGACAGATTTTTCCATCTTCTGAGGTCTTCTTCAATTTCTTTCTTCAGAGACTTGAAGTTCTTGTCATACAGATCTTTCACTTGTTTGGTTAGTGTAACGCCAAGATACTTTATATGGTTTGTGGCTATCGTGAAGGGTATCATTTCTCTTCTTTCTCAGCCTGCTTATCCTTTGAGTATAGGAAGGCTTCTGACTTGCTTGAGATGATTTTATATCCAGCCACTTTGCTGAAGTCGTTTATCAGCTGTAGGAGTTCTCTGGTGGAGTTCTTTGGGTCACTTAATTATAGTATCATATCGTCTGCAAATAGTGATAGTTTGACTTCTTCCTTTCCAATTTGTATCCCTTTGACCTCTTTTTGTTGTCTAATTGCTCTAGCTAGAACTTCAAGTACTATATTGAAAAGATAAGGAGAGAGAGGGCAGCCTTGTCTAGTCCCTGATTTTAGTGGGATTGCTTCAAGTTTCTCTCCATTTAGATTGATGCTGGCTACCGGTTTGCTGTAAATTGCTTTTACTATGTTTAGATATGGGCCTTGAATTCCTGATATTTCCAAGACCTTTAGCATGAAAAGATGCTGAATTTTGTCAAATGCTTTCTCAGCGTCTAATGAGAAGACCATGTGGTTTTTTTTCTTTGAGATTGTTTATGTAGTGTTTTACATTGATGGATTTCTTATATTGAACCATCCCTGCATCCCTGGGTTGAAACCTACTTGATCTTAGTGAATGATCGTTTTGATGTGTTCTTGGATTTAGTTGGCAAGAATTTTATTGAGTATTTTTGCATTGATATTCATAATAGAGATTGGCCTGAGATTCTCTTTCTTTGTCGGATCTTTGTGTGCTTTTGATATTAGTGTAATTGTGGCTTCATAGAACGAGTTGGGTACTGTTAATTCTGTTTCTATTTTGTGGAACAGTTTGAAGAGTATGGGTGTTAGGACTTCTTTGAAGGTCTGATAGAATTCTTCACTAAAACCATCTGGACCGGTGCTTTTTTTGGTTGGAAGACTTCCAATGACAACTTCTATTTCTTCAGGGATTATAGGACGATTTAGATGGTCTATTTGATCCTGATTTAATTTTGGTATTTGGGATCTGTCAAGGAAACTGTCCATTTCCTCAAGATTTTCTAGTTGTGTTGAATACAGGTTTTTGTAGTAGGATCTGATGATTTTTTTGAATTTCCTCAGTTTCTGTTGTTATCTCTCCTCTTTCGTTTCTGATTTTATTAATTTTGATACTATCTCTGTGCCCTCTGGGTAGTCTGGCTAAATGCTTATCTGTCTTGTTGACTTTCTCAAAGAACCAACTCCTCGTTTTGTTGATTCTTTGTATGGTTTTATTTGTTTCTACTTGATTGATTTCAGCCCTGAGTTTGATGATTTCCTGCCTTCTATTCCTCTTTGGTGTACTTGCTTCTTTTTGTTCCAGTGCTTTCAGGTGTGCCATTAAGCTGTTAGTGTATGCTGTCTCCCGTTTCTTTTGGAGGCACTCAGGGCTATGAATTTTCCTCTTAGCACTGCTTTCATTGTGTCCCATAAATTAGGGTATGTTGTGCCTTCATTTTCATTAACTTTCAAAAAGTCTTTGATTTCTTTCTTTATTTCCACCTTCACCAAGTTATCATTGGGTAGAGCATTGTTCAGCCTCCATGTGTACTTGGGTTTTCTTTTGTTTTTGTTGCCATTGAAGACTACCCTTATTCCATAGTGATCTGATAGGAGGCATGGGGTTAGTTCTATCTTCTTATATCGGTTGAGGTCTGCTTTGTGACCAACCATATGGTCAGTTTTGGAGAAGGTACCATGAGGTGCTGAGAAGAAGGTGTATTCTTTAGCTCTAGGATGAAATGTTCTATATATATATATATATCTGTTAGTTCCATTTGGTCCAAGGCTTCAATTAGATTCACTGTGTCCCTGTTTACTTTCTGCTTTCCAGAACGATCCATTTCAGAGAGTGGGGTGTTGAAGTCACCCACTATTATTGTGTGCAGTGCGATGTGTGCTTTGAGTTTTAGTAAAGTTTCTTTTATGAATGAGGGTGCCCTTGCATTTGGAGCATAGATATTCAGAATTGAGAGTTCTTGATGGTGGATTTTTCCCTTGATCAGTATGTAGTGTCCTTCTGTGTCTTTTTTGATGACTTTAGGTTGAAAATCAATTTTATCTGATATTAGGATGGCTACTCCACCTCGTTTCTTGGGGCCATTTGCTTGTAAAATTGTTTTCCAGCCTTTTACTCTGAGGTAGAGTTTGTCTTTGACACTGAGGTGCGTTTCCTGCATGCAGCAAAATGCTAGGTCCTCTTTATGTATCCAGTCTGCTAGTCTATGTCTTTTAATTGGGGAATTGAGACCATTGATATTAAGAGAGATTAAGGCATAGTGATTATTGCCATCTGCCATTCTTGACGCTATCTTTATGTTTGAGTGGTTATCTACTTTTGGGTTTGATTCAAGAAGGTTATTATCTCATTTTTCCAGGGTTTTGTTTCTCTCCCTGTATTGGAGGTTTCCACCTATTATCCGTTGCAGGGCTGGATTTGTGGAAAGATACTGTGAAAATTTGGTTTTATCATGGAATATCTTGGTCTCTCCATCTATGGTGATTGAGAGTTTTGCTGGGTATAGTAGTCTAGGCTGGCATTTGTGCTCTCTTAGTGTCTGCATGAGATCTGCCCAGGATCTTCTGGCTTTCATAGTCTCTGGTGAGAAGTCTGATGTGATTTGGATAGGTCTTCCTTTGTATGTTACTTGGCCCTTTTCTCTTCCTTCTTTGAATATTCTTTCTTTGTTTATAACATTTGGTGTTTTGATTATTATGTGACGGGAGGTATTTCTGTTCTGGTCCAGTCTGTTTGGAGTTCTGTAAGCTTATTGGCATCTCTCTCTTTAGGTTAGGGAAGTTTTCCTCCATAATTTTGTTGAAGATGTTTACTGGCCCTTTAAGTTGCAAATCTTCACTCTCATCTATACCTATAATCCTTAGGTTTGGTCTTCTCATTGTGTCCTGGATTTCCTGGATGTTTTGGGTTACACGTTTTTTCATTTTGCATTTTCTTTGACTGTTTAGTCGATGCTTTCTATGGAATCATAGAATCTATGGAAACATAGTGGAGCATGTGTCCTTATTGCTTGCAGGTTAGGCCTCTGGGTATGTGCCCAGTTTCACTCTTTCTCTGTTTAGTTTGTGTTTCCCTAATCTGTCCATTAATGAGAGAGGGGTGTTGAAATCTCCCATTATTATTGTGTGGAGTGCAATGTGTGCTTTGAGCTTTAGTAAAGTTTCTTTTATGAATGTGTGTGCACTTATATTTGGAGCATATATGTTCAGCATTGAGAGTTCATCTTGGTAGATTTCTTCCTTTGATGAGTATGAAGTATCCTTCCTTATCTTTTTTTGATTACTTTAGGTTGAAAATCGATTTTATCAGGTATTAGAATGGATACACCAGCTTGTTTCTTGGAACCATTTCCTTGGACAATTGCTTTCCAACCTTTTACTCTGAGGTAGTGTCTGTCTTTGTGCCTGAGGTGAGTTTCCTGTATGCAGCAAAATGTTGGGTCTTGCTTATGTATCCAGTCTGTCAGTCTATGTCTTTTATCATTATTATTATTAAATATAATCTTCATTTATATTTCAAGTGCTAAAACCTTTCCTGGTTTCCCCCCTCCCCAATACCCCCCAACCCCTCCTCTCACTTCCTGCCTCCAAATATATGCTCCTCTTCCTGACACACTACCACCTCCCGCCCCCTCAATTTCCCCTTCTTGGGGCATCTATTGAGCCTTCACCTGATCAAGGAACACTCCTCCCACTGATGCCAGACAAGGCATTCCTCTGCCACATTTTTGGCTGGAACCATATGTACCCCTTGGTTGATGGTTTAGTCTTTGGGAGTCCTGGGGCGTCTGGGTGACCAACATCCTTGTTCTTCCCATGGGGCTGTAAATCCCTTCAGCTCCTCCGTACCATCCTCTAACTCCTCCCTTGGGGACCCCACTCCCAGACCAATGATTGGCTGCTAGCATCTGCCTCGGTATGTGCAAGGCTCTGGCAGGGCTCCTCCAAAGACAACCATGGCATACTCCTTTTGATATGTGCTTCTTGTAGTCCATAGTCATGTTGGGGTTTGTTGACTGTTTACAGGGTAAATCCCCTGATAGAGCAGTCTCTGAGTGGCCTTTACTGCAGTCCCTGCTCCATACTTTGCCTCCATTATTGTGCCTGTCAGTATATTGCTCCCTTGCTCAGAAGAACCCAAGAACCCCTACTTCAGTCCTCTTTCTTCTTGAACTTTCTGTGGTCTGTGAATTGTAACTTGTTTATTTTGGGTTTTTTGGGCTAACATCCACTTAACAGTGAGTGCATACCATGTACGTCTTTTTTTGTTTTTTTGTGATTGGGTTACCTTGATCAAGATGACACTTTCTAGTTCCATCCATTTGCCTAAGAATTTCATGAATTCATTGTTTTAAATAGCTGAATAGTACTCCATTGTGTATATATAGCAGAGTTTCTGTATCCATTCCTCAGTTGAAGGACATATGGGTTCTTTCCAGCTTCTGGCTATTATGAATAAGGCAGCTATGAACATAGTGGAGCATGTGTCCTTATTACATGTAGGAGCATCGTCTGGATATATGCCCAGGAGTGGTATAACTGGGTCTAATTTTCTGAGGAATCACAAAACTGATTTCCATAGTGGTTATACCAGCTTGCAATCCCACCAACAATGGAGATGTGTTCGTCTTTCCCCATATCCTCTCCAGCATCTGCTGTCCCATGAGTTTCTTTATCTTATCCATTCTGACTGGTATGAGGTGGAATCTCAGGGTTGTTTTGATTTGCATTTCCCTGATTACTAAGGATGCTGAACATTTCTTTAGGTGCTTTAGAGCCATTCGAGTTTCCTCAGTGGAGAATTCCATGTTTAGCTCTGTACCCCATTTTTAATAGGGTTATTTGACTCTCTTGAGCCTAACTTCTTGAGTACTTGGTATACACTGGATATTAGCCCTCTATCAGATGTAGAACTGGTAAAGATCTTTTCCCAATTTGTTGGTTGCCATTTTGTCATAATGACCTTGCCCTTTTCCTTACAGAAGCTTTGCAGTTTCAAGAGGTCCCATTTGTCTATTCTTGTTCTTAGGGCATAAGCCATTGGTGTTCTGTTCAGGAACATTCCCCCTGTGCCCATCTGTTCAAGATTCCTCCCCACTTTCTCCTCTATAAGCTTCAGTGTGTCTGGTGTTATGTGTAGGTCCTTGATCTACTTGGACTTGAACTTTGTTCAAAGAGATAAGGATGGGTCGATTTGCATTTTTCTGAATGCTGACTGCCAATTGATCCAGCACCATTTATTAAAAATGCTGTCTTTTTTCTACTGGATGCTTTTAGCTCCTTTGTCAAATATCAAGTGACCATATGTGTGTGATTTCTTTTCTGGGTTTTCAATTCTATTCCATTGATCTTCCTGCCTGTCTCCATACCAATTCCAAACAATTTTTATCACTATTGTTCTGTAGTAGAGCTTGAGGTCAGGCATAGTGATTCTCCCAGGAGATCTTTTGTTGTGTACAATAGTTTTTGCTATCCTGGTTTTCTTGTTATTCCAGATGACTTTGAGATTTGCTCTCTCTAGTTCTATGAAGAATTGATTTGGGATTTTGATGGGGATTGCATTGAATCTGTAGATTGCTTTCAGCAAGGTGGCCCTTTTTTCTATTTTGATTCTGCCAATCCATGAACATGGGAGATCTTTCCATCTTCTGAGATCTTCGATTTCTTTCTTCAGTGGCTTGAAGTTTTGTCAGACAGATTTTTCACTTGCTTCATTAGGGTCACACCAAGGTGTGAAATTTTATTTGGTACTATTGTGAAGGGTGTCATTTCCCTAATTTTTTTCTCAGCTTGGTTATCCTTTGAGTAGAGGAAGGCTACTGATTTGCTTGATTTAATTTTATATCTAGCCACTTTGCTGAAGTTGTTTATCAGTTTTAGGAGTTCTCTGATGGAATTTTTGGAGTCGCTTAAGTATACAATCGTATCATCTCCAAATAGTGATATTTTGACTTCTTCTTTTCCAATTTGTATACCTCTGACCTCCTTTTGTTTTCTGATTGCTTTGGCTAGGACTTCAAGTACTATATTGAGTAGATAAGGAGAGACTGGACAGCCTTGTTTGGTCCCCTATTTTAGTGGGATTACTTAGAGTTTCTCTCCATTTAATTTGATGTTGGCTACTTGTTTGCTATATTGCTTTCACTATGTTTAGGTATGGGCCTTGGATTCTCATTCTCTCCAAGACTTTTGTCATAAAGGAATTCTGGATTTTGCCAAAAGCTTTTTCAGTATCTAATGAAATGTCCACGTGTTTTCCCCCTCTGGAGTTTGTTTATTTAGTGGATTTTATTGATGTATTTCCATATATTGAACCATCCCTGCATCCCAGGGATGAAACCTACCTGATAGTGGTGAATTATTGTTTTGATGAATTCCTGAATGGGGTTGGCCAGTATTTTTGCATCAATGTTCATGAGGGAGATTGGTCTGAAGTTTTCCTTCTTTGTTTGGTCTTTGTTTGGCTTAGGTATAAGCATTATTGTGGCTTCATAGAATGAGTTGGGTAGTGTTCCTTGGGTTTTTATTTCATGGAATAATTTGAAGAGTATAGGTATTAGCTCTTCTTTGAAGATCTGTTAGAATTCCTCGCTAAACCCATCTGGCCCAGGGCTCTTTTTTGATGGGAGAGTATTAACGACTGCTTCTATTTTCTCAGGACTTATGGGACTATTTAGATGGTTTATCTGATCCTGTTTTAATGTTGGCATATGGTATGTATCAAGAAAGTTGTCCATTTTCAAACTTTGTTAAAAATAAGTTCTTGTAGTAGGATCTGATGATTTTTTGAATTTCCACAGTTTCTGTTGTTATGTCTCCCTTTTCATTAATGATTTTATTAATTTGGGTAGTGCTCCTTTACCCTCTGGTTAGTCTGGGTAAGGCTTTATCTATCTTGTTGATTTTCTCAAAGAACCAGCTCCTGGTTTTGTTGATTCTTTGTACAGTTCTTTTCGTTTCTATTTGGTTGATTTCGGCCCTGAGTTTGATTATTTTTGACTGCCTACTCCTCTTGGATGTAATTGCTTCTTTTTGTTCTAGAGATTTCAAGTGCTCTGTCAAGCTGTTTGTGTAAGCTCTCTCCATTTTTTTTTTTGGAGGCACTCAGAGCTATGAGCTTTCCTCTTAGAACTGCTTTCATTGTGTCCTATAAGTTTTGGTATGATGTGTCTTCATTTTTATTGAAATCTAAAAAGTTTTTAATTTCTTTCTTTATTTCTTTCTTGACCAAGCTATCGTTGAGAAGAGCATTGTTCAAAGTCCACGTGTATGTGTGTTTTCCATTTTTTTTTTTGAGCTTAAGCCTTAGGCCATTGTGATCTGATAAGGTGCATGGAAAAAATTCAATATTTCTGTATCTGTTGAGGCCTGTTTTGTGACCAATTATATGGTCAGTTTTGGAGAAGGTACCATGAGGTGCTAAGAAGAAGATATATTCTTTTGCTTTGGGGTGGAATGTTCTATAAACACCTGTTAGATCTATTTGTTCCATAACTTCAGTTAGTTTCACTGTGTCTCTATTTAGTTTCTGTTTCCATGATTCGTTGATTGGTGAGAGTGGGGTGTTGAAGTCTCCCACTATAATTGTGTGTGGTCCAATGTGTGCTTTGAGCTTTAGTAAAGTTTCTTTTATGAATGTGGGTGCCCTTGTGTTGGGAGCATAGACAATTGAGAGTTCATCTTGGTAGACTTTTCCTTTGACCAGAATGAAGTGACCTTCCTTATCTTTTTTGACAATTTTCAGTGGAAAGTCAATTTTATCTGATATAAGAATGGCTATTCCAGCTTGTTTCTTGGGACCATTTTCTTGGAAAAATGTTTTTCAACCTTTGACTCTGAAGTAATGACTACCTTTATTACTTAGGTGGGTTACTTGTATGCTTATGTATCCAGTCTGTTAGTCTATGTCTTTTTATTGGGGAATTGAGATCATTGATATTAAGAGATATTAAGAAAAAGTGATTGTTGCTTACTGTTATCTTCTTTGTGAAAAGTGAAATTCTGTTTGTGTAGTTATCTTCTAGGCACAGTATAGCTATCCCCTGAGAGGCTCTGTTAGTGACTGACAAAAACAGATGAAGATGCTCACAACCAACCTTTGGACTGAGTACTGGTACCCCAGTGGAAGAGTTAAGGGAAGGACTGAAGGGGCTGAAGGGAATTGTAACCCCATAAGAACAAAAATTTCAAATAACCATTCAAATTTCCAATAAAAATCTCCCCTCCCTTCCAAGATCACCTGGAGAATTTTTTTTTGTCTTTCCCCAGTTAATCCAGTTGGTGTTTCCCAATTAGTCTTAGGATGAAAGCCTACTCCTCTATGTAGTCTACCTACTAGGCATCACATCATTAAAAATATTTTCTGTCTCTCTCCCAGGAGGTTTTAAAGCTGTGCTTGTACCACTAATTACTCAAGATTCTTCCTCCCTCAAGCTTTTACAGGACTTGAAGTATCTCAGCTGATTAGACATTCTCCTCTCCCCATTATTCCTGTATGATTGTATTACCCTGAAAATGGTTCTTCTGATTCTTGAAAGGTTCAGTAATTTCCTGTATCTTAGGAGTTCTTTACTTTTAAGTTTTACTGAGTTTCCATCCATAATAGAATGTTTCCATCCAGAAGCTAGTGCTAAAGAATACAGCTACATCTCATGGTTTTATATGGTGTACTGGCTGGTTTTGTGTGTCAATTTGACACAGGCTGGAGATATTAGAGAGAAAGGAACTTCAGTTGGGGAAATGCCTCCATGAGATCCAGCTGTGGGACATTTTCTTAGTAATTGATCAAGGGGTTGGGGCATTGTGGGTGGAACCATCCCTGGGCTATAATAGAACAAGCTGAGCAAGCCAAGGGAAGCAAGTCAGTAAGTAACATCCCTCCATGGCCTCTGAATCAGCTCCTGCTTCCTGACCTGCGTGAGTTCCATCCTGACTTCCTTTGGTGAACAGCAGCATGGAAGTATAAGCTGAATAAACACTTTCCTCCTCAACTTACTTCTTGGTTATGATGTTTGTGCAGGAATAGAAACCCTGACTAAGACACCTGGCAGAAAACAATTCTTTGTGTAAGAAAAATATTTTAAAAGGAAGCTCTGATTGCTCAGTGGTCTACCTTGAGTATTAAGATTCCAGTTGGAGGCCACTGTGTTAAATTATAATCATCCAAGTTATTGTTATCTAATTCATATTCATTATTTTTAAACATACATCATTAAACACATGCCGGTTATAGAATGGTATGCATTAGTTTTGTGGAAAGAAACACAATACTTCAAAATGACCTTAAATTTCAATTCTAAGTGCTAGTCAGAAACACTGTAATTATATTGGTGTGCTTTGTCTTTCAGGATATTTCTTTTACTGGGAAATATTTAGCAATTTATACATTTCTCCTCTGAATTGAAGGGAAGAAATTAAGCAAATCTCAAAAGATTATATTGGCAAATGCAATCACAGGAAATCAAACTTACTAGCTAGACCACTCTACCTGAAATTTAGTTGTTTATATTTCTGACTTTCTATTTTGTTCCTGGAAAATTTTGCCTATATTGCAAGCTTCTGAATCTGATCCAAAACCATAGCTGTGCCTGTTAATTTAATTTATATGACTTTTCCAAAAGTATTGTCTGTACATTATTTTGAATATATTTAACATTGGAGTCTCAAACACATAAACTATTAACAATAACAAAAGGAATAAAAGCTGTGCAGTTCTGGACAACAAACATATTTGCACAATTGAGACCCCTGGTATGTTGTATAAAAAGGTTAAACTGCTTGCTTGTTTGATGGTTGTTCTATTGTAATTGATTTTCTGTTTCTTGTTTGAAATTATTTTTCTTGTACAACAGGCTTTTTGTTACATAAATGAGTACACTGAATCAGTATGACAAGATTTTTCAAAAATACTTTTTAATTTAGTTGTACATACCACTTTGTGCTTTATTTTTCTGTTTACAAAGTTGGTTATTTTCAGCTATACCAGGATCCTGTCAACAATGACTTCTAGGCACAGTATAGCTATCCCCTGAGAGGCTCTGTTAGTGACTGACAAAAACAGATGAGGATGCTCACAACCAACCATTGGGCTGAGTACTGGTACCCCAGTGGAAGAGTTAGAGGAAGGATTGAAGGGGCTGAAGGGAATTGCAACCCTATAAGAACAAAAATTTCAAATAACCATACCCCCCAGAGCTCCCAGGGACTAAACCACCAACCAAAGATTACACATGGAGGGATCAATGATTCCAGCTGCATATATGGGAGAGGAATGCCTTATTTGGCATTGATGGGAGGGGAGACCCTTGGTCCTGTGGAGGCTCAATGCCCCAGAGTAGAGGGAGGTTAGGGTGGTGAGGTAGGTGTAGGTGGGCTGGTGGAGGAAGATCCTGATAGAGGCAGGGAAAGGGGGATGGGATAAGGAATTTGTGACTGGGAAACTGAAGAGGGGGACAAGTTTGACATGTGAATAATAACCCATAAAAATTAATAAAAAATTAAAAAAAGCAAAGTTGGTTATTTTCTATAAACTTTTACAGTTTAGAAATCAAATTTCTATCTTTCATGTTTCAAAACATTTTTGCTAAAGCAAAATACAAATTCATTGATATAAATATTCTTTAAACGCTTTATAACATGACTGCACTGCTATTGTTAGAGTATGATTTCAATGACTTGTTAGCATTATAAAATATCTCATAGATATTCACAATTCTGTATCTCAAATATGAGTTTCTGTTTATATTCTTTTACTGAATGATTAAATCTAAATCTATTTTATCTATAGTGCTCCTGGCACTATGTATAAGAGTTAGAATATATAAGCCTCACTTTGGTGCTAGCTTAACTCATCTGAAAGCTGTATCCACAGTATTCCCCAAAAGTGTCTCTGCAGTGATCTTCATGTGAACTTCGATTTGTTACAATAATAGTAATAATAATAATAATAACAGCAACAACAGAAATAATCTGCTTTGATTTGATTTTGTGTCCCAATGCTTACTCTGTTTTATTTCTATTTTAAAACTATAGTATTTACTTTTATTATTATTAATATTATTAAACATTCTATCTATTTACATCTTAAATGATATCTTACTTCCTGGTGACCACTCCACAAACTCCCATCCCACATCCACTCTCTTTCCCCTCCTTTTTGCCTCCACAAGAGTACTCCCCCATCCACCCACTCACTCCTGCCTCACTGCTTCAACATCCCCCTACACTGGGGCATCAAATCTCCATAGGCCTAAGGGTCTCCCCTCCCATTAACATTCTCAGGCAAGGCAATCCTCTGTACATATGTATCTGCAGTCATGGATCCCTCCCTGTACACTCTTTGTTGGTGGTCTAGTCTTTGGGAGCACTGGGTAGTCCAGCCAGCCAATGTGGTTCTTCCTATAGCATTGCAATCCCCCATTGCTCCGTTAGTCCTGCCAACTCCCCCACTGGACCCCTGATCTCAGCCTGATGCTTGGCTCCAAGCATCCACATCTGCACTGGTCAGTTGCTGGCCAGACCTCCCGAGTATTTTCAATAATAGCTTTTGATGGAATAATTGTCTATTATTGAGAACATGAGACAAAGAGAATTATCCATGTGCAGTAAACTAGTTCTTGCTGTTTATAAAATTCAGAGTTAAACATGTACGCAACTCAGATAGGGAACACTTTCAAGCTACATGTCTGAATTCAAATGATAATTGAATTTCATGGGCTTTAACTTTTTCTTGGATGATGAATATTTCATATTCAGAATAATAATTATAAAGTAAATGAAATAATTACCTAAGCTAAGCACAAATTGATTTAATTTCCTTTTGGCTTAAATGAACATGCCAGTATACACATAAGACTTTATAAAGAGAAATTTGATTTGGAAAAAGGAAATATTAAAAATAGAATGTTATTATAATTCAAAACAAGAAAATTATCAGAATGATTTTTAAAAATTAACTCATTTTGTGATGTTCTTAACGTTCAGTGTATGATAAATAGATTTTAAGATTAAAAATTGCACAAAAATGTTTTAGTAGCTTTTCTTGCTGAAGTTTTTTTTTTTATAATAGATGATAATGAAAAAGAAATAAAAGGGTGAAAAGAATAAGATTAAAACATTTTATCACCTTCTAAATTCTGTTTATTTTCTTAAAGCCTTGGCCCCACATTATGCTACTGTTTTAAATACTTATCCTTCAATCTCTACCCATCCTCAAAAGCTCATCTTTTCTGCCCTATGCCAACTGAACTACAGACATCTCATGATGCCCTGAGAATATCCGTTTGTGTTCCCATGAATTATAATCTGTTCCTTTTCTACTCTTCTTTGTTCTTATGCATGTGAAATAGGAAAGTCCCAGCTTCCTTTGCAGCCATCAGGGGTGTGTCTGCTCTCAGAAGGCAGCATGGTCTGGTACAAGCTCTTGAGGTTTCCCTCTAGACACTGGATGAGTAAGTGTCATCTATAATGAATTAACAAAGAAACAGTTCATTGATTTGGTATGTACTGACATTGCGGTTTAGCTTTAGAAATCTACAACTCTGTAAGAGAAGGAGATAGCTCAATCCGTACAGTCCTCACAGAGGATACAGAGCACCTTCAGTTCAGATTCAAGTACTCAAAAAAAAAAAAAAAAGCCAACTGCCTTTAACCCACTCACTGGAAGGTCATGGAGGCAGGTAGATATATAGATTTTTTTAGCCATCAAGTCTAAACACAAACTGAGCTCCTATTCAATGAGAAATAGTTTATGGAAATGCAGGGAACATTGTCAAAGGGAGATAGAAAGATAATAAGAGCCAAGGAATAAGTGAGTTTTCTGTAAGTTTGTGTCTCCTACTAATACCAAAGTCTTCACCAATAAAATCTCGCAAACAAGATTGGACATATATGAGCTGACCAAGGAGCACAACAATGAACATTACAAAGTCTGAGGGGGGCACAGGAGGCTTCAACCCTACACAAAGATCTATAGGAAATTGAGGAATATTTGGAGTAGTAGTGGTCATTCCCAGAAAAGAGCACACCAGTTGATAGCCCAGTAATAAAGGTCAGTCAGTCCTGAAAATACTCACATAGGAACATGATATGACTGAACAGAATAAACATGCATATACATAGATGCATACAATATCAGTATAAAAGGAGCCCATGCATTTGAAGAGGGTTATACATCAGGGTTGAAGGGAGGATGGGAAAGGGAATGAGGTTTTAATTATAATCTTAAAGTAACAACAACAACAAATGAGAAATAAATAAATAAATAAATAAAGAAAGAAAGAAAGAAAGAAAGAAAGAAAGAAAGAAAGAAAGAAAGAAAGTGGAAGGTGACAGAAGAAGACACCTTATGTCAATCTCTAGCCTCAAGTGTGGGGACCTATATGCACATTTGCACATCTCTCTCTCTCTCTCTCTCTCTCTCTCTCTCTCTCTCTCTCTCTCTCTCTCTCTCTCTCTCTCTCTCTCTCACACACACACACACACACACACAGGTATACACAACATAAGAAAGAACATTTTACTGATTAGAAAGCATTTTTCTTTAAGGTTGAAACTAGGAGTTTTTCCAAAACTTTATTGTCTGTTTCCAAATTGTAGTTCAGAAATTATAACATTACAAAGTTACAGGAGATGCTGGATGCACCTATAATGGAGCATGAACACTGAGATTAGATTTATTTTATTAACAGAGCAAATTATGTTAAGACCTAACTGAAGTTCCACAGGATAAAAAGCAAAATTAATTTGAAGAATGCAGTGGACACTCCAGTGCTAAGTATGGAAAAGAGGTATAGGTATCTTATATCATCAGACTAAAACCTGTAAGAGAATATTAGCTACAAATAAAGGATACTCACACTACTATCAACAGACCCAGAAATGCTAAGAAACAAGGAAGGCTCATGAATCTCCCAGAGAAGGGGAAAAAGAATAGAACTCATGGGTGGACTAGGAGTGGGCAAAGGAACAGGAAAGATCAATCAGGTGGGTAGAGGATAGAGGGAGAGTGCACTGGGAGAGACAACTGAAACTAGGAGGCATTTCATGGTGAGGTATAAACTTAGTGTAATGAAAACACCCAAAGATCTACATGGCAGACCTAGCCAAGGCTCCCAGTAATGAGGAATCTGAAGCTGGATGAGCCATCCTCTTAATCTGGCAAGGCTTCCAGTGGATGGACTGTGACAACAACGTAGGCACAAAACCTTCCACCTACAATTTGTCTAGCAAACAAGATGTGCAGGAGCAAACATGGTGCAGAAAACTTTTGGGAGTGTCCAACAAAGGACAGGTCCAGCTTCAGGCCCATGCCATGAGAGGGATCCCAGTCCTGTCACTTCCCAGAGGGCCAGAGCCAGTAGCTGAATAGCCCACAGACCTAGGATAGAACCAAATAAACTGGCAAAAAGAAAAAAAAAGGTCAAAGAAATGTTTCCTAATGATACTTTGCTATACTTATAAACAGGAATCTTTCATAATAGTAATCAAAGAAGCTTCATCCACCAACTGATGGGAGCAGATGCAGAGACCCACAGCCAAAGATTAGGCAGAGCTTGAGGAATCCCGCAGAAGAGGGGGTATAAGGATTGTGGGAGCCATAAGGGTCAAGGACACCATATGAAAATCTACAGAATCAACCAACCTACCCTCACAGGGACTCACAGAGTTGGAACCAAAAATCAGGAAGTGTTCATGGGTCTGACCTAGGTCCTTCGCATATATGTTAAGAGTTGTATAGGTTGGCCTTCTTGTGCATCTCCTAACAGTAGGGACACAGGATGTATCCTACTTTTTTGCCTGCTATACTTTCCCTCCTGCCGTGTTCCCTAATTTTCTTAAAAATAGATTATTTTCTCATACTGCACAATCTGAATATAGTTTCTGTTCCTCTACTCCTCTTAAACCATCCCTGCATACACACACACACACACACACACACACACACACACACACGCACACACGCACATGCACACAGAAACACACACACACATACAAACACACACTTCATCTCAATTCTGAGTTCCATCCATTTCTCTTTCCCATGAGAAAGAACAGGCTTCATAGAGATAACAACGTAACATATAAAAATAAAATATAGAAAAATAAAAATGAAAAAAAATATTAAAGCTGAACAAGCCAAGCCAACAGAAAAAGAAAGGAGCCTAAAAGAATGTAAAAGAATGGAAGTCCCACTCATTTACATATTGCTAGTTTATATGTGGAGGATCTGGTATAGATTCATGCTGGCCTTGTGACTGTTGCTTCAGTCTCTGTGAGTTATGAGTTTTGTTCACTCGTTTTAGATGGCCTTGCTCTCCTGCTGTCTTCCATTCCCTCTGTTTTCATCACTCCTAGAATAGAAAAAGTCCTTAAAGTTTTTAAAATTGCAGAAGTTGAACACCACAAATATTCATTACTGTTTAAAATATATTTAAAATATTAGTAAAATAATAACTTTTGCAATATGGGAATTTACTCAATGCAAAAACCAAAACTAAAACTTATGTTACACTTTCAGTCAAATTATAGGCAGGTACAGTAATCAAAATTGCTAAGATCCTGGAAACAACTGAAAACATGTTGGAGAGGATGTGGGGACAGGGAAACATTCACTCTTGGGGGAAACAAATCAGTCCCGACAATCTGAAAATCAGTTTGGAGAATATTCACAAATAAATACAAACCTACTATGTCACCAAGATATACTAATCCTCAGAAAATTACTAAAAATTACCAAAATTTATTCTACTTGCTCAAAATTGTTCCTTGCCAGTTTAATCACAATATTTAGGATAAGGAACCAATATAAATGTACTTGAACTGATGAAGAGATAAAATTGTGATACATATGTACTGTACAAGTCCGTTGAACTGTAAGAAACCTGAAATAAAGCTTGAAATTAAATTGATAGACCTAAAAAAAGCCATTATATTAAGTGGGGTATCCCAAACCCCTAAAGACAAACACTGAATATTCTCTTTTATCTATGATTGTTAGCTCCAAATCTTCAAATTTAAGCATAAAAGGAGGAAAACAGGAGAAGTCAGAAAAATAAAAGTGACTATTTCAGATGGGGTAGAAATTCTAGAAAGGGAACAGGAAGACAAGTGATAAAAATACTTAAAATCATATTCCTTTTATTTACTGAAATTACATATAAGCATGTACATATAATTACACTCATATTTTATTTTGTTTTGTTTTTGATAAGAGTCAAGAGACTCTCAAAACAATGTAAGCTGTTGCTGTTGCTAGTGGTTATATTTTAGAGGTTGACGGAATTTACCTATTACTGAAGACACCATGCACCTCAGACATAGGACTTGGAAGATCCAACCTGGATTTGACCTGAACACCTTCTTCATGATTATGATATTCCATAGTCCTGAAAGGTTTTATGCAGGCCTATAAGGAAAACAACTAATAGTTTTACCAAGATGTATCCAAGTTTTGGTCTGTTTTTTTTTTTAGGTTTAATTATGCATATATCTACAAGATTATCTGTATCTATATATCACCCAGTGCTGAGGTCCAGCCTCAGCATGAAGAAGTTCCTGAGAAAGCCAGGAATGGGAACAGCCCTGATTCAATAATGACTTGGGATCAGTAGTAGATGCAAGCTGTCAGTTCAGGTACTCTCTCTGTTTCCTGAAGATTCTCATCTTTCTTTTCTTTTCTTCTCCTTTCTCATCATTCTTCAGCCTTCTTCTCCATAACCATTCTTTTTCCTCCTTCCTCTCATGCTTTAACCTTCTCCCAAATAGAGAGCCTAAACCCTCTCTTTTATTGACCAAAGTTACATCATCATGGATTTGATCATAATTAATAATCTTCAAAAATCCTTAAATTTACGTAAATTCTATGAATCCCAGATGAATAGTCCCAAACCCTGCTTCCTTAGCACACACACTAATCACAAAACAAAAGCATATTTCCTTACAGGTTTACACAGCCTGTTCTTCATCGGTAGGTGGGCACAGCTCTTGCAGTTTCCTGGTATAGCAGACAGCAGTCTGTAGTAACTATTTTCACTGTAAGAACAGAAAAATGACAGACTACTAAAATTAAAATGATTTCTTACAAAGTTTTGACTATTATGTAAATAAAACTGTGGGCTTTCTCTAATATCTCTCCAGGCAATATCATTTCCAATTCTTCATATAGCTAGGAGAACAAAGTATTGTTTTATATGCTTCTGCATCATCTTTTAATTCTCTAATCCTAGTTTCCTCATCTTAGCAATTCCATAGCCTCATGTACTCTCTTTCTAATTCTATTTATTCCTAAATCATATATAAATTTCTATATTTTACATCCATGGTTTTTCTTCCTGAGACCACTTTAACTCTCTATCTTTGATGTCCCCAAGTTCACCCTGGCTAATTAATACAGCAGTTATTTAATTGGAGGGCACATGTGTCTCCTCATGATTCCAAATTCAAGGCCAACTCTGGCAATGCACTATTTCTACAAATGGTCATGTAGGCTTTCAAGGCCTCTATGGTTATATTGTCTAGATCCTTTCCATTGGCCTTACGGACCAAAAGGAAAGCCTTGTCCTCATCCTCCACAGCCTCATGACCATCTTCAATCCTAATTGCTGAGAGTCACATCTGTTTCATTTATTATGCTGTGCTTATCTCTGAGTAATGGGGGAAGTATATTGCCCAGAAATAAAGATTGAAAGTTAAGTAGTAAAGTCAGCACATCGGTGTCAGAGGAATAGTAACAATAAGCACACATGGGGATCACGGCACTCAAAGGTCTGGCACTGGAGAAGGACAAGACTGTAGCATCACAGGTTCCAGTAGGCTCACCCTAAACCATACAGGTAAGTGAGAGGAAAAGTCTCAAGATGTTCTCCAAACCACATTACTTTCTTCCTTCCCTCTCTCCATGTTTCTGATATTTATTTCTTGTATCCACCAGGGGAGCCATTTGTAAAGTGGGAACTCAACCAAACAGCAGTTAGGTGCCTATAGCCTCAGGGTCTTGCTTTCTGTTTTGAGGATGAAATGCCCTGTTGGGAAAGGGTCTTTAGTAACTTTCTGAAGACTTGAACAGGGCTCTGTTGATACTGGTGGTATAAATAAATGTGATAAAACACAGGAATTAAGCCTTCCTGAGGTAACCCCATCGGGCATTACAACATTGTGAGAGAAGCCAGGGTTCCTTCTCAGGATGGTGGTGAACATCCTTCAGAGGGATTCCTAATATTTCTGACAGGGTTAACAGCAGTACTGGCTTCATGGATCAGCAGGCTGCCTGTGGGAAATTGACAAATAGGATGAGCTATTTTTCATAGTTTATTCATTTTTTATTGGATATTTTGTTTACATTTCAAATGTTATCCCCTTTCCTGGTTTCCCTTCTGCAAACCCCTATTCCATCACCCTCCCCCTTCTTCTATGAGGGTGCACCCCCACCCAGTCCTACCTCTCACCATTGGTTTTATTTGACCCAATCAAATGGATGGATATTGGTGAAGTTTAAGAAGTAGTATAAGGGAACAATCTGGCTCTTTTTGAGAAGGGAAACTGTCTCAGTCTATTAAATACTGACATCTCAGATGTGATCCACCCTGATGGGAATTTATGATTTTTTTTCAAAAAGCGTTCTTGTTTTGAGGCACTGTCTGTATATGTAGATAAAGTTTACATGAAACTAGAAAAAAAAAAAAACGGTGAGAATATAGGTGTGCACCCCATGTCCTCAGTTGATATCTGACTCCGTTTGTAAACCTTTGATGGGTTTCCAAAACTTGAATCCTTGATCTAGGATGGTGGCTTAGAGGGTAAAGGCATTTGCTGACAAATATGATGATTTCAGTATGATCTCCTGAGTCGATGTCCTAGAAAGGAGAGAACAAACTCTACCAAGTTGTTCTCTTATTTCTACACATGTGCTATTTTACCCTCATGCTGCAAAACACATACATAGATGCACATGCATGAACACACACACACACACACACACACACACACAGAGAGAGAGAGAGAGAGAGAGAGAGAGAGAGAGAGAGAGAGAGAGAGAGAGAGAGAGAGAGCGCTTGACAATTTACATCATATTTGGCACATATCATTTTAATTGCTTAATGATGACTAACTATACATAATAATCATTTTTGTTTCCTTGTATTTGTTTTGTGATCAGCTAGAGTTGTCATATACTTATGTACAATCCCACTGCAATCCCAGATATTTAAAACCTGAGGCAAAAAGTCACAAATTGGAAGCACCCCTAGATAACAAAGATGATATTCTATTTGAAAACAGCAAACTTCCATGAAACTATTTGTTGCCATCTATTAATATTAGGTGTACTGTTGAGTTTAGTGGATGGGTGTGTTTTGATTCTTTCTTTCTTGTAGCGACATAGTCTTAGTTTCTATTGACTGTACTGAATAACTTGTTACTGTACGCAGTGAATCCTACCCTAGTGATCCTGGAGGCTGTGGTGCTTCCCTCCTACCCTCTCCAAAACTTTATATTCCAGAATGAAAGATACATATGTGCATCCTTTATATTTTTATATGCCTTTAACCACTCATTGGCTGGGCCAATTTATAACCTCCACGTAGCTGAACTACCCCTATCCAATATTTCTGAGTTATTACTTGTTTAAATCTATATTCCATCTTTTCTGTCCTCTGCTCTTGTCACAATGAATCTCACTTCTCCTTCCTCCCTGGTCTTTTGCCCTGGAATCCTAAAAGTTCTGCACAGTCTGTCCTGCCTAATCATATTCACCAATCAGAACCAACAGGGGGCAGGATCGTTCAGTCTTACTTCTGGGACACTTCAATTAGAATGAGAATACAAACAGCTATATTTCACCCTATTTGTCCATTAAAAATGCCTTTTATCTCAGATATACATTAAACATAATTATAACAGGTATGTAAACTATAAGGTATGATATCCATTAATAATATCCAGTCCATCAATTTTATCAATTTAGATACATTACACGATAATCTATCTTAACTTAAAGAGTTTACAATTCTATACCTAACTTATGTTTTGATTTTAACTTGCATTGCCATCTGAAACCCATCCTATCAAATCTAGAACATCTTCCCTTATGCTTAACAACTTAAGTTGGAATATGAGACTATATCTAGTCTTTAACACCATCAGAGATCCAAGATTGAATCAAATATTACATGAGTATATAAGAAGCAAAAACCATACCTTCCAAAACATGTGCAAGCTGTAGAGACAACTGACTGCCTAGAAAATCCTCTTTATTTCTCATAAAGTTGAAGTATCTGTCTTTAGCCTTCTGTCCCAGAACCACCTGACAGACCTCAAGTGAAACAAAAATTATGTAATTATGTAGGACTAACTTATTCTGTCTTGGCAGAGCTAAGTACAGTGAGACAGCAATGGATGGATAGGTGGGAAGACTCTCTCATAGAAAGAGAGGGAGGGGTGGGATGGGGGGTTGCAGAGGGGAAACTGGGAAGGGGGATAACATTTGAAATGTAAACAAATTATACATACATTAATACATGCATACATATGTGTGTATATAAATATGTATATACATAAAATAAAAGAGAGCTAGCTTTAGCATTTGTTATCAAGTCTTGGTATGCTTAGAAAGTTTAGGGCTTGACTGAAGTTCTGACTGGATCTGTCTGAAAGCCTGGATTAACCGAGTTTCATCAGGAATCAGCAGCTATTCCTGAAGCTGTTCTGAAAGCAAGACTCTGAAAACAGCATCAGGAGGCAGAATCAGTCAGGAAGCTGGAGTAGCAAGTCTTTTCAGCATTCCCAAAGAAAAATCTTGCCAGAGCTGCATCTTGGTGCTTCATTCTGCAATATAAGAATCTTAAAAGCAAATTTTTAGTTATATAAAAATATTCATATGGATGGTGGTGTGTGTTAATTTTGTACATTGCTACTTGTTGAGTTTACAATCTTAAGGAAATTTTAGGCTTACTTATGTTACTATCATATAATGTTCTAAAAGTGATATTTTGACTACTTCATTTCATGTTTGCTCTTGGTCTTCTTATTTCTACTTTTGAATTTTTTATTAGAAATTTTCTTTATTTACATTTCAAATGTTATCCTCTGTAGCAGGAATTATTAAAAAGAAACCTCCCCAACAACTTTCAGTGGAGGCAATGGAACATGCTTCCGAGATCTGAGATCTCATGGCCTCACAATTTCTTTTCTTTTTTCTTTTTTCCTTTCTTTCTTTTTTTTTTTTTTCAGAGCCTCCCAGGAGACAGCTGTATCAGGCTCTTGTCAACAATAGCTTATATGCCTGACAATTTCTAACACTATGACCAGGCAGGGTCCTGCTGAGCATGACCCAAACTCCCCAAGTGTTCTGCCAGGTTGGCTCTCTCTCCAGCAGAACTCCCTCCTGGGACACTGTTGTTACAAATCTCGCTTCCATGACACTCCTGGAGGATCCGGCTATACCACTCCTGGGCATATACCCAGAGGCTTTACCTGCATGCAATAAGGACACATGCTCCACTATGTTCATAGCAGCCATATTTATAATAGCCAGAAGCTGGAAAGAACCCAGATGTCCCTCAACGGAGAAATGGATTCAGAAGATGTGGTATATCTACACAATGGAATACTACTCTGCAATTAAAAACAATGAATTCACGAAATTCTTAGGCAAATGATCAGAACTTGAAAATATCATCCTTAGTGAGGTAACCCAATCACAAAAGAACACACATGGTATGCAGTCACTGATAAGGGTATATTAACCCAGAATCTCGGAATACCCTAGACACAATTCGCATATCAATAGATTTCTAAGAAGATGGAAGGAGAGACCCCTGGTCCTGGAAAGACTGGATGTAGGGGAACGCCAGGACAGAGAAACGAGAGGGGGTTGAAAGGAGAAAAGAGGGAGGGAAGGGGGCTTATGGGACTTTCGGGGAGGGAGGAAACGGGAAAGGGGAAATGATTTGGAATGTAAATTAAAAAAAATAAATAAATAAAATAAAAACAAAACAAAACAAAAAAAAAACCAAAAAAAAACCAAATCTCGCTTCCACCCAGAGCCCATTCATTCCAAATACCAGGTAAAGCACAACTCTTTTTCTAAGTTTTTTTATGTACATTCCAAATCATTTCCCCTTTCCCGTTTCCTCCCTCCCCGAAAGTCCCATAAGCCCCCTTCCCTCCCTCTTTTCCCCATTCAACCCCCTCTCGCTTCTCTGTCCTGGCATTCCCCTACATCCAGTCTTTCTAGGACCAGGGGTCTCTCCTTCCATCTTCTTGGAAATCTATTGATATGCGAAGTGTGTCTAGGGTATTCCGAGATTCTGGGTTAATATCCCCTTATCAGTGACTTCATACCATGTGTGTTCTTTTGTGATTGGGTTACCTCACTAAGGATCATATTTTCAGTTCTGACCATTTGCCTAGGAGTTTCGTGAATTCATTGTTTTTAATTGCAGAGTAGTATTCCATTGTGTAAATATACCACATTTTCTCAATCCATTCCTCCTTGAGGGACATCTGGGTTCTTTCCAGCTTGAGTTCTTTGTATATATTGGATATTAGCCCTCTGTTGGATGTAGGGTTGATAAAGATCATTTCCCAGTTAGTTGGTTGCCACTTTGTCTTTTTGACAGTGTCTTTTGCCTTACAGAAACTTTGTAATTTTATGAGGTCCCATTTGTCAATTCTTGATCTTAGAGCATAAGCTATTGGAGTTCTCTTCAGGAAATTCTCCCCTGTGTCCATATGTTCAAGGTTCTTCCCTAGTTTCTTTTCTATTAGTTTCAGTGTGTCTGGTTTTATGTGGAGGTCCTTGATCCACTTGGAATTGAGCTTAGTGCAAGGAGATAAGAATGGGTCAATTTGCATTCTTCTGCATGTTGACCTCCAAATGAACCAGCACCATTTGTTGAAAAGACTATCTTTTTTCCACTGGATGGTCTTAGCTCCTTTGTCAAAGATCAAGTGACCATAGGAGTGTGGATTCATTTCTGGGTCTTCAATTCTGTTCCATTGATCTACATGCCTGTCACTGCACCAATACCATGCAGTTTTTAACACTATTGCTCTGTAGTACAGCTTGAAGTCCGGGATACTGATTCCCCCAGAGGTTCTTTTACTCTTGAGAATAGTTTTAGCTATCCTGGGTTTTCCTTTATTCCAGGTGAATTTTTGAATTGCTCTTTCTAACTATATGAAAAATTGAGTTGGGATTTTGATGGGGATTGCATTTAATCTGTGTATTACTTTTGGTAAGATGCTTATTTTTACTATGTTAATCCTGCCAATCCATGAGCATGGCAGATTTTTCTGTCTTCTGAGGTCTTCTTCAATTTCTTTCTTCAGAGACTTGAAGTTCTTGTCATACAGATCTTTCACTTGTTTGGTTAGAGTAACACCAAGATACTTTATATTGTTTGTGGCTATTGTGAAAGGTATCATTTCTCTTATTTCCTTCTCAGCCTGCTTATCCTTTGAGTATAGGAAGGCTACTGATTTGCTTGAGTTAATTTTATATCCGGCCACTTTGCTGAAGTTGTTTATCTGCTGTAGGAGTTCTCTGGTGAAGTTCTTTGGGACTCTTAAGTATACTATCATATCATCTGCAAATAGTGATAGTGATCATCATAGAAAACAAAAAACTGGACATGAAGATACAAGTGGATTGTGGAAAAATCCATAACCAATGAATACATGTACAACATAGCACCAGTGTTCATACCTCAGGGAACATTCCAGAAACAGGTTTACAAAGACTGTAAGTGCCAGCATACTGGAAAGTCTGTTTTGAAAAATGCCTTTCATAAAATGGATGCAAAACTACAATAATAGCCATACCAATGCTGTGTTAAGGGTATGGTCAAAATCTGATGTGAAAAGAGTTACAGGCACCTAAAGATGGCTGGCAGAATATTAGACTTTTCCAGAAATGGCCTGCTAATGGATTGTCTAATACAGACTGTTCAACTTGGAAACCATATATACAAACACAATAAAATGGACTAAAATTATATTCATATTTTAAAGATATGAACATATATAAATAAACATACATATATACCAATATGAGTTTGAGAGTACAGTAAATGTGATGGACTAAAGGGAGGAAAGGCATGGCACAGTGCTATAATTCAATTTTCAATAAAAATTTAAAACAATAATGGTAAGAAAAGAAAACATTTTGAACTTATAATAATGGGAGTTCAGGAGGGACCAAGAAATAATTAGTATTGAAATTATAAGTTTCTTTACTGGAGGTTTTCTCTAAGATTTCTATATCTCAAATTTATATTACAGACCATTTCTAGATAGACAAACCATGAATAAAGAATATTTGATGTTGTGGTCTCAGTTTATCATGAGAGATACAACAAATATGCTGCACACTTACATACATTTCTGAGTGTATATGATGCATGTATGTATATTTAGAGTGTGTGTGTGTGTGTGTGTTTGTGTGTGTAAAACATGCAAATCACTGGAGATATATTCAGATCTTTGAGCTTATTTATATTAGAAGACAGCTTCAACATTGGTTTTTCTCCCATCTTTTTTTGACACAGGGTCTCTTTTGCTCAGTACTGAAAAAAACTTGCTAGGTACAATTCTGAGGGATTATTTAGTGTCATTAACTTTTGTCCATGCTTTGGTAACTGCTGTGGGAAAACTAACACTATAACTGGGTTCCAGAGACAGATTGAAAAATGCCATTTTCCAAAGACTATGGAGAATCATGAGCAAGGCATATTGAAGTGTGAGCAATAACATAATTTAATAACATTTATTATAATAGTAAATAATACGTAAACAAGCAAAAACTATTTGTAACTAACATGGTAAAATATAAAACTGAACTAGTATCTTGTAATAATTTCTTCTGCTAAGATTAAATGGGAACATTAAAATAGAATGAGAGGAATCTTCTTCAGTCACCCTCTACCACTTATATGTGGCAGTTGTTTCATTTTGCTCTGCTAAATGAAACATAAAATGTCATTGTTAGACAAACATTCTCAGATGACAGATTCACCTCACTGCAAATAAGAGTATTTCAGTATATTTTCTTAATGCTATACAAAGAATTACTAGAGTTAACAATGTATTTGAATTTGAATGGTGTTACCTGTTAAATCAGGTATGTTTTAGCCTCTTTATCATGAAGTGTAACCTGTCCTCCATAAGTTGCTTTTCATCAGTGTTTTGTCACAGCAATAGTAACAAATTAAGACACTTCCTAAATGGCAAAACACTGATGAGTCCCTTTTCTTCTGAGATGATGGCTTAGGTTAACTCAACTCTACTCATCATATATGTTTCTTTCTAGGATGTTCCTAAGTTTATGTTTGACCAATCCTACACAGGATAGGAAAGAAATGATTCTTAGGAAAATCACATTCAGAGGATTGTCTTACTTTATATGCAGATTGTACAAGATAGCTTTACTTCTTTTTTTTCACACCTGACTGTACAAAAGAATATATTTGAATAGAACTGTCCATAAAGGGAGAATCATTAATAGTTATTAAAAGTGAAAAATGTATTTTATTGCTTCATTTGAACAGAATATGCAGTTTGTTATTGCTTGGATTTTAGGTTGCCAGTAGCTTGGTAGTTGGAAACAAACAAACTAAAATAGGTAAGCCAAGTAGAATCCTAGGTTAGAAAACTATTCATGTTGTTCCCTGTTCATCTTCCATTGTTAGCAACATTGCCATGTCTTCCTTTCTGTGCACCTTATCCCTGGAAACTACTAGTCAATATATACCTTGCTTTTTTTCATTTTTTTTTGTTTTCTTTTACTGTTCTTTTGTTTCTTTTCAAAATGTATGTTCTTTGTTGGTTCTCTGTGATTTTCTCATCATTCAATCTAGTAACACTCATTTTCCAGTCTTTCTATATCTATCCTCTCCCATGATAACTTCCCCCCAAATTTAAAAAAAATAAAAATTGAGCTTAGTGCAAGGAGATAAGGATGGGTCAATTTGCATTCTTCTGCATGTTGACCTCCAGCTGAGCCAGCACCATTTGTTGAAAAGGCTATCTTTTTTCCACTGGATGGTTTTAGCTCCTTTGTCAAAGATCAAGTGACCATAGGAGTGTGGATTCATTTCTGGGTCTTCAATTCTGTTCCATTGATCTACATGTCTGTTACTGTACCAATACCATGCAGTTTTTCACACTATTGCTCTGTAGTACAGCTTGAGGTCCGGGATACTGATTCCCCCAGAGGTTCTTTTACTCTTGAGAATAGTTTTAGCTATTCTGGGTTTTCTGTTATTCCAGATGAATTTTTGAATTGCTCTTTCTAACTCTATGAAGAATTGAGTTGGGATTTTGATGGGGATTGCATTGAATCTGTGTATTACTTTTGGTAAGATGCTCATTTTTACTATATTAATCCTGCCAATCCATGAGCATGGCAGATTTTTCCATCTTCCGAGGTCTTCTTCAATTTCTTTCTTCAGAGACTTGAAGTTCTTGTCATACAGATCTTTCACTTGTTTGGTTAGCGTCACGCCAAGATACTTAATATGGTTTGTGGCTATCGTAAAGGGTATTATTTCTCTTACTTCTTTCTCAGCCTGCTTATCCTTTGAGTATAGGAAGGCTTCTGACTTGCTTGAGTTGATTTTATATCCGGCCACTTTGCTGAAGTCGTTTATCAGCTGTAGGAGTTCTCTGGTGGAGTTCTTTGGGTCGCTTATGTATACTATCATATCGTCTGCAAATAGTGATAGTTTGACTTCTTCCTTTCCAATTTGTATCCCTTTGACCTCTTTTTCTTGTCTAATTGCTCTAGCTAGAACTTCAAGTACTATATTGAAAAGATATGGAGAGAGAGGGCAGCCTTGTCTAGTCCCTGATTTTAGTGGGATTGCTTCAAGTTTCTCTCCGTTTAGATTGATGCTGGCTACTGGTTTGCTGTAAATTGCTTTTACTATGTTTAGATATGGGCCTTGAATTCCTGATCTTTCCAAGACCTTTAGCATGAAAGGATGCTGAATTTTGTCAAATGCTTTCTCAGCATCTAATGAGATGACCATGTGGTTTTTTTCTTTGAGATTGTTTATGTAGTGGATTACATTGATGGATTTCCTTATATTGAACCATCCCTGCATCCCTGGGATGAAGCCTACTTGATCGTGGTGAATGATCGTTTTGATGTGTTCTTGGATTCGGTTGGCAAGAATTTTATTGAGTATTTTTGCATCGATATTCATAAGAGAGATTGGCCTGAGATTCTCTTTCTTTGTCGGATCTTTGTGTGCTTTTGGTATTAGTGTAATTGTGGCTTCATAGAACGAGTTGGGTAGTGTTCCTTCTGTTTCTATTTTGTGGAACAGTTTGAAGAGTATTGGTGTTAGGTCTTCTTTGAAGGTCTGATAGAATTCTGCACTAAAACCATCTGGACCTGTGCTTTTTTTGGTTGGAAGACTTCCAATGACAACTTCTATTTCTTCAGGGGTTATAGGACGGTTTAGATGGTCTATTTGATCCTGATTTAATTTTGGTACTTGGTATCTGTCAAGAAAATTGTCCATTTCCTCAAGATTTTCTAGTTGTGTTGAATACAGGTTTTTGTAGTAGGATCTGATGATTTTTTGAATTTCCTCAGTTTCTGTTGTTATCTCTCCCTTTTCGTTTCTGATTTTATTAATTTGGATACTATCTCTGTGCCCTCTGGTTAGTCTGGCTAAGGGCTTATCTATCTTGTTGATTTTCTCAAAGAACCAACTCCTCATTTTGTTGATTCTTTGTATGGTTTTATTTGTTTCTACTTGATTGATTTCAGCCCTGAGTTTGATGATTTCCTGCCTTCTACTCCTCTTTGGTGTATTTGCTTCTTTTTGTTCCAGGGCTTTCAGGTGTGCCATTAAGCTGTTAGTGTATGCTGTCTCCCGTTTCTTTTTGGCGGCACTCAGGGCTATGAATTTTCCTCTTAGCACTGCTTTCATTGTGTCCCATAAGTTAGGGTATGTTGTGCCTTCATTTTCATTAACTTTCAAAAAGTCTTTGATTTCTTTCTTTATTTCCACCTTGACCAAGTTATCATTGAGTAGAGCATTGTTCAGCCTCCATGTGTAACCCAGATGTCCCTCAACGGAGGAATGGATTCAGAAGATGTGGTATATTTACACAATGGAATACTACTCTGCAATTAAAAACAATGAATTCACGAAATTCCTAGGCAAATGGTCAGAACTTGAAAATATCATCCTTAGTGAGGTAACCCAATCACAAAAGATCACACATGGTATGAAGTCACTGATAAGGGGATATTGACCCAGAATCTCAGAATACCCTAGACACAATCAGCATATCAATAGATTTCTAAAAAGATGGAAGGAGAGACCCCTGGTCCTGGAAAGACTGGATGTAGGGGAACGCCAGGACAGAGTAATGAGAGGGGGTTGAACGGAGAAAAGAGGGAGGGAAGGGGGCTTATGGGACTTTCGGGGAGGGAGGAAACGGGAAAGGGGAAGTGATTTGGAATGTAAATTAAAAAAATAAAATTAAATTAAATTAAAAAAAAAATAAAAAATAAAAATTAAATAAGGTTTTAAATATAAATTAAAAATTGAAAAACCCTCAAATGTAAGAACATTTAAAAATTCACTGTGTGAGATGTGTTGTGCCATAGTGCATCACATAGTATACCCTTTTGCCCAAACAGCTTTACTTAAAAATAATATGTTGAAATAAGTCACTGATCTGGTTTAAGGCCAGATTTTGCTACACTGTCAATGTCAATACTGGAACCTCTCAGAGATGCTCTCCTTTTATATCCTGGTATTGTGCTGTTGCTCTTAGTCATGGTGACACTTCAGCTTTGAATCTGCAGGACTAGTCCCTTCCCATGCTTCTGCAGTTGGATCTAGGCCCCTACATTTATGTAGCAGATGTACAGCTTGCTCATCATGTGGGTCCCCAAATAATTGGTGTGGGGACTTTCTCTCACTCTATTGTCTACCACTGTATTGTTTTCTTTTAACTGGGCTGCTTTGTCTAGCTTCAGTGGGAAAAGATACACACATTACTGTTGTGAATTAATGTATGAGAGTGAGTTGGTATCTATGGAAGGTATACAATTCTCTGAGGCAAAGTAGAAATTGAGGGAGGAGGGTGTTATGAAGATGGGACTTGGCAGAGCAGACTGCAATCAGGATATAAAGTAAATAAATACATTAGTAAAAAGATATTAATGCATATGGGTTTATAATAAAATTAAGAGGTAGAGTAAACCTGAGGAACATAAGTACTGTACCTGAAATAATTTAGTGCTAAAATAATCAAATGTATACAAAATGACATGTTAATTTTTTTATTATTCATTATATTACATATTGTATATGTATATTATTGTATGCAATGTACTTTTATATGACCAGTAATGCATTTGAGGTGAATATTTAATGATATAGTCTCACCTCTATGAAGCACAACTTTTATGTGCTCCAAAGTAGGGCTACAATGGAAAAATCCAAACAGACTAACAAAACACCAGGTAATCAGGATTTTTTTCAACATTAATATAGCCTTCTTGGACTACCATTATACATGCAGCTTATCGTTGGCTAAAATACCAATATCTAAAATCAATATCTAAAAAGAAAGAAAGGAAGAAGACAAGAAAAAAAGAAATTATTCACTTATTTCAAACTACATTAACAATCTCCCTTCCCAAACCTTCCTGAAATAGATCAATATATATTCCACTCCAGAAGAATGCAATCCTAGGGTTTTTTTTTTTTTTACAGCAATGATCTTTCCAAAGTGTTCCCAATTCCTGGATCATGATGAGGACTATGTTCCCAAACGCAAAAATCGGATCCCCTTACCTGTTTTGAGAGGTCACCCCCACATAATGGGTTGTTGTAAGTTGGATCCCACAGCACATGAGGGACTATGCAGACAGATAAGCAGTATGTGTCTAAATGATTCAGTGAGGATCTTTTAATTTTCAATAATACACAAATAAGATATTCTAGCAGCATGTAGTGGGTTTGGGGCATCTTCAGTAGAATACTATACATAGAAAAAGTAGAATTTTACTGTTGATTGTCTTAAATGTAATGTTACTTACAAAACTCTAAATACATAGGAAACTCAGGGTAAATGTTTTGTAGACCAGCTCATGGTATAATCAGAATTGAAAATAAATGAGAATATATAGCTAAAGTATCATGCAAAATATTTTCTACAAATCATTTCTCTATATAGAATCATTAAAAGTATGTGTGAATTTCTGTGTACTATATGTATGACTGCTATCCACAGAACCCAGAGGAGGGTGTCAGGTTCCCTGGAATTAGAATGAATGAAGATTGTGGCAGGCCATTTCTGTTCTGTGAATGGAAACAGTGACATTAAAAAGTGAAGCATCTTTCCAGCCACCATGGGGACATATTCAATATCTAATGTGGTATGAATACATGTAACACTCTTACGACACTCTGGAACACAAGGAGCAGAAAGCACATTAGTGACCCTATGCAATGCAGTTGTAAAAGCTTCTGCTATAGGTAAGCAGAGATGCTGGGATCCTGGCTAATATTAGGAGTTCAAAGCTCCTCTGTTAACTAAGAAATCATTCTATAGAGTATGTACAGGAAAACTATTGAAAGTAGTCAAAGAATACCTGACCTAGACTTCTCTAGGTGGTTATATTTGAGAAGACAAATTCAGTAAGAGCTTCATGTTCTAATCAATGACATATATTTAGCATGTGAAATATTCACAATACCATGCTAATAATATTAGGATGCAAATATCTTACAGGTATTATGCACATATGCTTCTTTTACTTTGTCTCACATAGGAACTCAAAAACATACTCTAGGCTGACCTGCACACAACTGTGATATGTAGCCTGTCATCTAAACAATGAGAATTATAATGTAGAAGACTCACAAATGGTGGGATATCAGACATGGTACAACACTCTTGCTTGAGAAATACACCTGTTTATAGAGTGACTATACAGGACTGAAGCAAAGGAAATGTCTTGATATGGGACATCCTTCCAGTGGATATTCCTGTAAATACAATCCTATGTACCTTCAAAAATGCACTGCTTTCATCTATTTGTGCTTGGCCAAAGATTTACTGTATCATTACCTTTTGATTGTAGAAATTTTTCCAAGCAGAGATTTTTTTCATCAAGGACACTAAGCCAATTTTAATATAAATCTGAACAAAGCAAGCTCCCTTGTATATTTTGAATAAAATCCTCGGTTTTTGAGAAAAAAAAAGGATGAAATAGCAGCAAAATGGTATAATTTTTAGGGATCACCACACCATGAGGAAATTTATTAGTGTGACAGGATTAGGAAGACTGACACTTACTGGTTGAGATCCTACTTCTCTAAAAGATTACCAAACTGTCATCTACCCAGAATCTTGGCTCAAAACTGGAACTCTCAAGCAGGAGCTTGTGTTTCCTTACCTAAGACAAGATTCAAAGATGCAGAGTTCTGGCTGCAGTACCAATGAAATAACCCTACAGTCTGTTCTAAATACCTATCCTGGAGTCCAGTCAATATTACTACCTGCAATAGAGATCTGCTCTCAACTTCACAGCCTGAACCCTCTGTCTGACTCAAAGAAGGTGAACTCCTATGTGGGACATCCAGACAGGAGTCTATCTTAACTTCGCTGAGAGGGTCCACCCAACAGCTGACTAAAATAGGATACAGAGAACCACAGCCAATCATTGGATAGGGCTCAGGGATTCTTATGGAAGTGTTGGGGGAAGGATTCAAGGCCTTGATAGAGATAGAACTCCATAGGCAGACCAACAGAGTCAAATAATCTGGACCACTGGGAGCTATCAAGGATTGACCAAAAAGCATACAGAAGCTGCATCATGACTTACGGCATATATGTAACATATACACAGCTCAGTCTCCATATGGGTCCCCCAAGATGTAGAGGAGGGGCTATCCCTAAAGATGTTGACTGTCTATGGAAACACTTCACACAAGTGGCCTCGGTAGGAGAAGATGTGCTAACCCTGAAGAGAGTTAGTGTGCCAGGTTGTAAGGATAACACATGGGGACCCTAACTCCCTCAGAGGAAAAGGGAAGAGACTCTGTGAAGTGTGAAGAGGTATGGTGAAGCATTCAAGATATAAAATGAATAAATAAATGAATGCATAAATAAATAAATAAATAAATAAATAAATAAATAAATAATGGGGAATAATAATAATTATTATAATTATAATAAACAGTAACTATAAAAAACAGCAAAACAATCAAAACAACAAAGTACACTTTCTGGAAACTGTAAACCATCAAAAACTATGTTCATAGCAGCCCTAATTATAGTAGCCAGAAGCTGGAAATAACCCAGATATCCCTCAACTGAGGAATGGATACAGAAAATGTGCTATATTTACACAATGGAATACTACTCAGCTATTAAAAACAATGAATTAATGAAATTCTTAGGCAAATGGGTGGAACTGGAAAATATCATCCTAAGTGAGGTAACCCAATCACAAAAGAACACACATGGTATGCACTCACTGAAAAGTGGATATTAGCCCAGAAGCTTGGAATACTCAAGACACAATTCACATATTAAATGATGCCCAAGAAGAAGGAAGAACAAAGTATGGATTCTCTGGTCCTTCTTAGAAGGGGAAATAAAATACCCACAAAAGGAGATATAGAGACAAAGGGTGGAGCTGAGTCTGAGGGAAAGACCATCCACAGAGTGCCACACCTAGTGATTCATCCCATATACAGTTACAAAACCCAGACACTATTATTTATGCCCACAAGTACTTGCTGACCACAGTAGGATATAGCTGTCACCTGGGAGGCTCTGTTAATGCATTACAAATACAGAAGGAGACACACTCAGCCAGCCATTGAACTGAGCACAGGGTCTCCAATGGGGGAGCTAGAGAAAGGACCCAAGGACCTGAAAGGGATTGCAGCAACATAGGAGGAACCACAATATGGGCCACTCAGTACTCCCAGAGCTCACAGGGACAAAACCATCAACTAGATAGTACACATGGTGTTACCTATGGCTCCAGACACAGGCAGCAAAGGATGGACTTGTTGGACATCAAAGGGAGGAAAGGCCCTTGGTCCTGAAAAGGCTCAATGCTGCACTATAGGGGAATACCAGGACAGGGAAGCAGAAGGGGGTTGATTGGGGAACAGGGGTAGGGGAGACGGCTTATGGCTTATGGGATTTTCGGGTGGGGGGAGAACCAGGAATGGGGAAATCATTTGAAATATAAATAAAGAATATATCTAATAAAAATAATAATAATAAAAAGAAAACAGAAAAAAATGGCAGCACCAGAAAATCCCTCATCCTGATTGTATAATTCGGTGAACGTTTACTTTTAGTTAACAGAGAGTAAAGTTCTAATACACTTTTGAGTATATGGCCACCTGGAATAGTGGTGAAATTTCTTACTTGAACACACCATTTTATATGTGAGAAGGTCTCAGTGTTTCATATCCATTCCTTAAAATGTGTTAATAGTCAACTATTTAAATTAATTGTAAGCATCAGCTTGTTTGATGAAGATAAATATCACCTTGCTCATGAAATACCACAATTAACATACATGTTGCACCAAGGATAGCAAGTCAGAAAAATGGAAGAATCCCAGGTGTTCTTGTACTTGCAAATTGCTCTGAATGCACATTGTTACATTCAGTCACTGATCTGCACTTTCCTCCCCATGATGTGGTCCAAGGTTTCTGGCAATAAGAGCCAGACGTACTTTGAAAGCTTGAGGCCCAAGGATGGATCATTCACTAACTTTGCCTAATGTTATTATCCATGCCTACTCTCAGAGCATTATCTTTTCTCTTGATATCTGAGGTCATTGTTCCACAGTCTACTGAGAGGCATACTCAAATCAGGACCCAAATAAAAATAAAACAATGATATTTGCTCTAGAGTTGCTGGTGTTCACTGGTAAGTTAATCGTGATAGAATATTTTCAATGTTGTTTCATGTTGCTTCCTACATATTATATATGAGAGACATATATGTGCATGGTATACATATAAACTTTTTCCATGTAGCACTGCCAAATTTCTCTGTCTCTGTCCCTGTCTCTGTATCTCGACAAACTGTCTGTCTCCTAGTCATGAACTTGGAATATTAGTTTTGGTTTTGAATTCACATACACTATCACAGTGTGTGACATCCTCAGTGAATATCTAAGATAAATCTGTCTCGTTTTGCTTCTTGGCTTCACAAATGGATCTTCTCAAATGCAATAAAAACATACAACACACCAAAATTAAGTTTTTAGTAGTTTATTTCAAGCTTGTGCCTCTTGCTATTTTTTCAGAATCATCTTAGTTTTAAATAAAAGAAAATGAGTTCAGAAATATGCATTATCAGACTAGTGAGTACTCGAAAATGATTGAGAAACAAAGACATGGTTAGGTAATAGCTCAATAGCCTATAGAGTATAGCCAGGCCTCAAGATGATGTGTCTGAAACAAACAGAAGGACAGAAATCTGTGTGACCTCAAAGGAGGAAGCAGCAGATGGTTTGAATGTACATGGTAGAGAAGCCTCTATTTACAGGAATTTAAAGTAAGACTTGAGAGTACTGGTTATGCCAATATAAAGAGCAAACAAAGCAACAGTGTAAGGAATACAAGGGCAGGGAAGCTGGAGGGGGTTGACTGGGGAACAGGGGGATGGAAGAGGGCTTATGGGACTTTTTGGGAGGGGGGAACGAGGAAAGGGGAAAACATTTGAAATGTAAATAAAGAATATATCTAATAAAAAAAGAAGAAAAAAGAGCAAATGATAAATGCAGATTTTCCTCAAAATTAAATAAAATAAGCAATAGACAGGAGAATTTAAAGCAATATCAATTGACCATCTAATTAACAGCTGATTTTGAGACAGACTATAAAATACATACATATCTTTAAAAGGAAAATGAAACACAGACTGCCATTCCTATATCACCAAGGAATTAAAATGTTAACATGAGTAAAATACCTTTGTAGAAATAAGTATCATCAAATTGTTTGTTCCATGGAACTATAAAATGTGAAAAAATTAGAGTCATGATAAATACTAAGATTTTTAATATTATTATGAATAATAAATGTCAGTGGACTTCAATGATGGTGCAGTTGTAGTTGGTAGATTCCACATGACAGCACTTCTAAATGACCTAATTTTTTGCACTGGAAATGCTGTCATATGACACTTTAACATCCCTAAATATAGTATTTCTCATAATTGATATGGGAGAAACACCAAACATTAAATAACAAACTTTAGAGATTTTATGAGAGAAGTAGAAAATATTCAGACAATAATAGGTGATTTTTAAAAAAAAAATTATTGAATATATTCTTCATTTACATTTGACATGTTATACCCTTTCTCAGTTCCCCCCCCCCAGAAAACCCCCAACCCGTCTTCCCATCCCCTGTCTCCAAGAAGAACATTGATGCAAAAATACTCAGTAAAATTCTGGCCAGCAGAATCCAAGAATGCATCAAAACAATAATTCACCACGATCAAGTAGGCTTCATCCTGGGGATGCAGGGATGGTTCAATATACGGAAATCCATCAATGTAATCCAGTACATAAACTCAAAGAAAAAAACAAAATGGTCATTTCATTAGATGATGAAAAATCTTTTGACAAATGTCAGCATCCCTTCATGTTAAAAGTCTTAGAGAGATCAGACATTCAAAGCCCATATCTAAACATAGTGAAAGCAATATACAGCAAACCAGTAGCCAACATCAAACTAAATGGAGAGAAACTTGCAATCCTACTAAAACTGGGACCAAACAAGGCTGTCCACTCTCTCCCTATCTATTAAATATAGTGCTTGAAGTCCTAGTCAGAGCAATTAGACAACAGAAGGAGGTAAAAGGTATACAAATTGGAAAGGAGAATTCAAAATATCACTATTTGTAGAAGACATGATAGTATACTTAAGCAACCACAAAAATTCCACCCTAGAACTCCTGAAACTGATAAACTACTTCAGCAAAGTGACTGGATATAAAATTAACTCAAACAAACCAGTAGCCTTCCTCTAATCAAAGGATAAACAGGCTGAGAAAGAAATTAGGGAAATGACATCCTTCACAATAGTCACAAATAATATTACATAATTTGGTGTGACTCTAACCAAGCAAGTGAGAGATGTGTATGTCAAGAATTTCAAGCCTCTGAAGAAAGTAATCAAAGACCTTAGAAGTTGGAAAGATTTACCATTTTCATGGATTGGCAGGAATAATATAGTAAAAATGGCTATCCTTGCCTAAAGCAATCTATAGATTCAATACAATCCCCATCAAAATTCCAAATCAATTCTTCATAGAGCTAGAAATTCATTTGGAATAACAAAAACCCAGGATAGTGAAAACTATTCTCCACATCAATAGATATCCTCAGGGAATCACCATCCCTGACCTCAAGCTCTACTACAAGAGCAATACTGCATGGTATTGGTACAGAGACAGGGAGGAAGATTAATGGAATAGAATTGAAGACACAGAAACAAAGACACATCTCTGGTCACTTGATATTTGACAGAAGGTGATCTTTTTACTCAGTCTTTGACAAATGCTTTTTCAAGTAAAGAGCAAAGTCACAGAACCTAGAATGCTTATAAAACCTGTGTTTGTGTCACTTGAGTCAACTGTGTGATGATGCTAAGGGTCATTTGGACAGAAGAATAAAAGGAGGTCAAATTTGGGGTTTACACAAACTTTTCATGTGGAAAAGAAATATGAATTTTTGTGTATGCTTGTCTAGAGCAGAAGGTATATGCTATACAGTCCCTGAAATTCCAACAATTGCACTCAAGATACTATCAATATGCCATGAGTACATCTTCTCATCAGAGATAAGAATGCAAATTTGAGGCACTCCACCATCTTTGCTCCAGTGGCCGGGAAGTTGGGACAGCCAGGCTCTGAGACAGACAGGCATAATATCACTTGGGTCTCGGGCAGCTTGTGTGTATGCGGCTCCCAAATGCTGGGCTGATCTGCAGTAACCAGCGCTCCAGCTCTGCTGTGGGACTTCTGCCTGGCAGAGGGAACCCGCACTGGGCGGGAGCCTACCAGCTTCCCTTCCACGACCTCTGTTCTGGTAGACTGCACTGAAGAGACAGGTACCCAGGCTCTCCCCAATATAACATCACTTGGGACACGGCCTGTTGGGGCTTCTGCCTGCGCCCAAGAACTGGACAGCGCTGTGGTCCTCTGGGTGCCAGATCTGCAGGCCATCACCTCTGCAGGGTGAGCAGCACCATGGATAGAGTGCAGAGTGCACTCCACCATCTTTGCTCCAGTGGCCAGGAAGTTGGGACCGCCAGGCTTTGAGACAGACAGGCATAATATCGCTTGGGTCTCGGGCAGATTGTGTGTACCTGGCTCCCAAGAGCTGGGCAGATCTGCAGTAACCAGCATGCTAGCTCTGCTGTGGGACTTCTGCCTGGCAGAGGGACGCCCCCTCCCCCCCCAGGAGAGATCACACACCCCTGCACAGGGCAGGAACCTACCAGCCTCCTATTGGCGACCTCTGCTCCAGGAATCCACTACGCTGAGCCTTTGGATGTGCAAGGACTCCCCAATATAACATCACTTGGGGCAAGGCACATCAGGGCTCCAAAGTCACTCAGGAGCAGGGCAGGCCCCAGAAATCGGTGCAAGGGGAATCCTGGTAAACCAGGGGAGGCAGAAATAGCTTTGCAGGCTCACAGGAGGTCCAACCAACAGCCAGTGACAGCAGGACCAACTAACATCAGAGGTATCCAGATGGCAAAAGGCAAACGTAGGAATGTTACTAACAGAAATCAAAGTAATATGGGATCATCGGAACCCAACTATCCAACAGCAGGAAGTCCTGGATACCCCACCACACCCGAAAGACAAGATCTGGATTTAAAATCACTTCTCATGATGCTATTAGAGGATCACAAGAAGGACACAAATAAATCTAATAAAGAATTTCAGGAGACCGTGAATCAACGCTTAGAAGCCCTTACAAAGGAAACACAAAATTCGCTTAGAGAAATGGAGTACATGGATCAAAAGATGGAGGCGCACAAGGAGACAACACAAAAATTGCTTAACGAGATGAATCAACGGGTAGATGCACTCACAAAGGAATCACAAAAATTGCATAAAGAAATGCAGAAGAATATGGGTCAACAGACGGATGCCCATAAGGAGGCAACACAAAAATTGCTTAAAGAAATGAATCAACGGTTAGATGCCCTTACAAAGGAAACACGAGAACTGCTTAAAAAATGCAGGAGACGATGGATCAACAGATGGATTCCCATGAGGAGGAAACATAAAAATTGCTCAGAGAATGCAGGAGAACGTTGGTCAACAGGCAGAAATCCTGAAAGAGGTAATGCAAAAATACCTTAAAGAAATACAGGAAAATACAAGCAAACAAGTGAAGGATCTCAGGAAATCCATCCAGGAACTAAAAAAGGAAGTAGAAACAACTAAGAAATCACAAAGGGAGACAACTTTGGAGATAGAAAACTTTGGGAAGAAATCAGGAGTCATAGATGCAAACATCAACAATAGAATACAAGAGATGGAAGAAAGAATCTCAGGTTCTGAAGATTCCGCATATCAATAGAATTCTAAGAAGATGGAAGGAGAGACCCCTGGTCCTGGAAAGACTGGATGTAGGGGAACGCCAGGACAGAGTAACGAGAGGGAGTTGAATGGAGAAAAGAGGGAGGGAAGGGGGCTTATGGGACTTTCGGGGAGGGAGGAAACGGGAAAGGGGAAATGATTTAGAATGTAAATTAAAAAATTATATTATAAATAAATTTAATAAATTAAAATAAAAAAAAGAAAGCATTGACTCAACAGTCAAAGAAAATGCAAAACTCAAAAAACGTGTAACCCAAAACATCCAGGAAATCCAGGACACAATGAGAAGACCAAACCTAAGGATTATAGGTATAGATGAGAGTGAAGATTTGCAACTTAAAGGGCCAGTAAACATCTTCAACAAAATTATGGAGGAAAACTTCCCTAACCTAAAGAGAGAGATGCCGATGAACGTACAAGAAGCCTACAGAACTCCAAACAGACTGGACCAGAACAGAAATACCTCCCGTCACATAATAATCAAAACACCAAATGTTCTAAACAAAGAAAGAATACTAAAAGCAGTAAGAGAAAAGGGCCAAGTAACAAACAAAGGGAGACCTATCCGAATTACATCAGACTTCTCACCAGAGACTATGACAGCCAGAAGATCCTGGGCAGATCTCATGCAGACACTAAGAGAGCACAAATGCCAGCCTAGACTACTATACCCAGCAAAACTCTCAATCACCATAGATGGAGAGACCAAGATATTCCATGATAAAACCAAATTTTCACAGTATCTTTCCACAAATCCAGCCCTGCAACGGATAATAGGTGGAAACCTCCAATACAGGGAGAGAAACAACACCCTGGACAAAATGAGATAATAACCTTCTTGAATCAAACCCAAAAGTAGATAACCACTCAAAAATAAAGATAGCGTCAAGAATGGCAGGTGGCAATAATCACTATGCCTTAATCTCTCTTAATATCAATGGTCTCAATTCCCCAATTAAAAGACATAGACTAGCAGACTGGATACATAAACAGGACCCAGCATTTTGCTGCATGCAGGAAGCGCACCTCAGTGTCAAAGACAAACACTACCTCAGAGTAAAAGGCTGGAAAACAATTTTACAAGCAAATGGCCCCAAGAAACGAGGTGGAATAGCCATCCTAATATCAGATAAAATTGATTTTCAACCTAAAGTCATCAAAAAAGACACAGAAGGACACTACGTACTGATCAAGGGAAAAATCCACCATCAAGAACTCTCAATTCTGAATATCTATGCTCCAAATGCAAGGGCACCCTCATTCGTAAAAGAAACTCTACTAAAACTCAAAGCACACATCGCACTGCACACAATAATAGTGAGTGACTTCAACACCCCGCTCTCTGAAATGGATCGTTCTGGAAAGCAGAAACTAAACAGGGACACAGTGAATCTAATTGAAGCCTTGGACCAAAAGAAACTAACAGATATATATAGAACATTTCATCCTAGAGCTAAAGAATACAACTTCTTCTCAACACCTCATGGTACCTTCTACAAAATTGACCATATAATTGGTCACAAATCAGACCTCAAGAGATATAAGAAGATAGAAATAATCCCATGCCTCCTATCAGATCACTATGGAATAAGGGTGGTCTTCAATGGCAACAAAAACAAAAGAATCCCACGTACACATGGAGGCTGAACAATGCTCTACTCAATGATAACTTGCTCAAGGTGGAAATAAAGAAAGAAATCAAAGACTTTTTGTAGTTAATGAAAATGAAGGCACAACATACCCTAATTTATGGGACACAATGAAAGCAGTGCTAAGAGGAAAATTCATAGCCCTGAGTGCTGCCAAAAACAAACGGGAGACAGCATACACTAACAACTTAATGGCACACCTGAAAGCCCTGGAACAAAAAGAAGCAAACACACCAAAGGGGAGTAGAAGGCAGGAAATCATCAAATTCAGGGCTGAAATCAATCAAGTAGAAACAAATAAAACCATACAAAGAATCAACAAAATGGGGAGTTGGTTCTTTGAGAAAATCAACAAGATAGATAAGCCCTTAGCCAGACTAACCAGAGGGCACAGAGATAGTATCCAAATTAATAAAATCAGAAACGAAAAGGGAGAGATAACAACAGAAACTGAGGAAATTCAAAAAATCATCAGATCCTACTACAAAAAACTGTATTCAACACAACTAGAAAATCTTGAGGAAATGGACAATTTCCTTGACAGTTACCAAATACCAAAATTAAATCAGGATCAAATAGACCATCTAAACCGTCCTATAACCCCTGAAGAAATAGAAGTTGTCATTGGAAGTCTTCCAACCAAAAAAAGCACCGGTCCAGATCGTTTTAGTGCAGAATTCTATCAGACTTTCAAAGAAGAAATAACACCAATACTCTTCAAACTGTTCCACAAAATAGAAACAGAAGGAACAGTACCCAACTCGTTCTATGAAGCCACAATTACACTAATACCAAAAGCACACAAAGATCCGACAAAGAAAGAGAATCTCAGGCCAATCTCTCTTATGAATATCGATGCAAAAATACTTAATAAAATTCTTGCCAACCGAATCCAACCACACATCAAAACGATCATTCACTACGATCAAGTAGGCTTCATCCCAGGGATGCAGGGATGGTTCAATATAAGGAAATCCATCAATGTAATCCACTATATAAACAATCTCAAAGAAAAAAACCACATGGTCATCTCATTAGATGCTGAGAAAGCATTTGACAAAATTCAGCATCCTTTCATGCTAAAGGTCTTGGAAAGATCAGGAATTCAAGGCAAATATCTAAACATAGTAAAAGCAATTTACAGCAAACTGGTAGCTAGCATCAATCTAAATGGAGAGAAACTTGAAGCAATCCCACTAAAATCAGGGACTAGACAAGGCTGCTCTCTCTCTCTCCATATCTTATCAATATAGTACTTGAAAGTTCTAGCTAGAGCAATTAGACAACAAAAAGAGGTCAAAGAGATACAAATTGGAAAGGAAGAATTCAAACTATCACTATTTGAAGACGATACGATAGTATACTTAAGCGACCCAAAGAACTCCACCAGAGAACTCCTACATCTGATAAACGACTTCAGCAAAGTGGCCGGATATAAAATCAACTCAAGCAAGTCAGAAGCCTTCTTATACTCAAAGGATAAGCAGGCTGAGAAAGAAGTAAGAGAAATGATACCCTTCACGATAGCCAGAAGCCATATAAAGTATCTTGGCGTGACTCTAACCAAACAAGTGAAAGGTCTGTATGACAAGAACTTCAAGTCTCTAAAGAAAGAAATTGAAGAAGACCTCAGAAGATGGAAAAATCTACCATGCTCATGGATTGGCAGGATTAATATAGTAAAAATGAGCATCTTACCAAAAGTAATACACAGATTAAATGCAATCCCCATCAAAATCCCAACTCAATTCTTCATATAGTTAGGAAGAGCAATTCAAAAATTCATCTGGAATAACAGAAAACACAGAATAGCTAAAACTATTCTCAAGAGTAAAAGAACCTCTGGGGGAATCAGTATCCCGGACCTCAAGCTGTACTACAGAGCAATAGTGTTAAAAACCGCATGGTATTGGTACAGTGACAGACATGTAGATCAATGGAACAGAATTGAAGAAATGAATCCACACTCCTATGGTCACTTGATCTTTGACAAAGGAGCTAAAACCATCCAGTGGAAAAAAGATAGCCTTTTCAACAAATGGTGCTGGCTCAGCTGGAGGTCAACATGCAGAAGAATGCAAATTGACCCATTCTTATCTCCTTGCACTAAGCTCAATTCGAAGTGGATCAAGGATCTCCACCTAAAACCAGACACACTGAAACTAATAGAAGGGAAACTAGGAAAGAACCTTGAACATATGGGCACAGGGGAGAATTTCCTGAACAGAACTCCAATAGCTTATGCTCTAAGATCAAGAATAGACAAATGGGACCTCATTAAATTACAAAGTTTTGCAAGGCAAAAGACACTGTCAAAAAGACAAAGCGGCAACCAACTCACTGGGAAATGATCTTTACCAACGTTACATCTGACAGAGGGCTAATATTCAATATATACAATGAACTCAAGAAGTTAAACTCCAGAGAGGCAAGTAACCCTATTAAAAAATGGGGTACAGAGCTAAACAAAGAGTTCACACCTGAAGAATATCTAATGGCTGAGAAGCACCTAAAGAGATGTTCATCATCCTTAGTCATTAGGGAAATGCAAATCAAAACAACCCTGAGATTCCATCTCACACCAGTCAGAATGGCTAAGATCAAAAACACAGGAGACAACAGTTGTTGGCGAGGATGTGGAGAAAGAGGAACACTAGTCCTCTGCTAGTGGAATTGCAAGCTGTTACAACCACTCTGGAAAGCAGTCTGGCGGTTCCTCAGAAAACTGGGCATGACACTCCCAGAGGATCTGGCTATACCACTCCTGGGCATATACCCCGAGGCTTTACATGCATGCAATAAGGACACATGCTCCACTATGTTCATAGCAGCCTTATTTATAATAGCCAGAAGCTGGAAAGAACCCAGATGTCCGTCAACGCATGAATGGATTCAGAAGATGTGGTATATCTACACAATGGAATACTACTCTGCAATTATAAACAATGAATTCACGAAATTCCTAGGCAAATGGTCAGAACTTGAAAATATCATCCTTAATGAGGTAACCCAATCAAAAAAGAACACACATGGTATGCAGTCACTGATAAGGGGATATTAACCCATAATCTCAGAATACCCTAGACACAATTTGTATAGCAATAGATTTCTAAGAAGATGGAAGGAGTGACCCCTTGTCCTTTAAAGACTGGATGTAGGAGAATGCAAGGACAGAGAAACGAGAGGGGGTTGAATGGAGAAAAGAGGGAGGGAAGGGGGCTTATGGGACTTTCGTGGATGGAGGAAATGGGAAAGGGGAAATGATTTGGAATGTAAATTACAAAAAAAATAAAATAAAATAAAATAAAAGAAAAGAATGCAAATTTGAAATTTTCCTAAACTCAACAAATCGTATCTGACTCTGAAGGTCTAATGACACTAGTCCTCTTTCATTGACTCTAAACGCTAGTGATATTCTTCTACACAGATTTTCAAATGCTTGGGCAATGCATGAGTAAACTTTGATCATTCAACTAAATAGTCCTTCTTAAGTAAATTGACTTGGGAGTGTAGGATGTATTTGCCAACTTTAATTTGCTACACAATATGAACAGGGATAATTTTGTATACTTTCAAAACACAGATCAATTCAGATCATTTAGGGGAGAATAATGTCTAGGGTACAGTAAGAACTTGTCCTGTCCACATCCTTCTTAGAAGACGATGCATCACTCACTGTTCTGCCCCAAATATCATGTGGAGTCTTGATGAACATCATAGATCAAAACCTAAGAAATCTACTTACATGTAGAAATGTATATGGTGAAGAGTATAGAAAATCTAGGCTCATCATAGAAGGGGAAAGTTGAGTTGGCATCCTGTATACAATCAAACTAAAATTGATTCTATTTTTGCAAACATTTTGAAATGTTGAAAGAAGTTACTAGATATTTACATTCTACAATGGTTATAAATAACCATAGCCTGATGTTCATTTTTTAAATGGAGAATTTTAGAATGAGTATACTCATTCACTGGGAAATGAATTACACACCATTAAGTTGACCCACAATTTTTACAGCTATCCTCTAGTGATCAAAGGCCACCCTACTCTAATTCTTACGTAAAGGTGGCCACAGCATTTCCCATGGGTCCGTATAGGTGAACAGACTTGGAAATAGAACTGCTGTCTATCCTAAATAAAACCACTTCATCACCAAGTCACTGGTAATTCAATGGAATGGTATTTTTTACCTTAAACTTTTTTTATTCCTAGAAACAGAATCAAGTATCTCTGTTAGTTTGAATTGCATTGTAGTTGGAATTGTGGTAAGACCAGTTCTTCCTGACCCAGAGCAAAGGAGGACTCATACTTTTCTATCTCCAGGCACAGGTGATGCCATGGTAGATGTACTTCAACAAAGTCGTTGTTGAAAGAAGTTACTAGATACACACTCTTCAATGGTTACAAATGGCCATAGCCTAATGATCATTTTTAATTAGAGAATTTTAGAAGGAATATACTATGTATTTTAAATATATAGAATTTTTAGAAAGCCACCTATTTCAATATTTCTTGCCTGTATTTTGTTAAGGCTGTAACCATTTTGCTTTGTTTCTCCCCATAATATGCAAAGGAAATTAAGATTTTGTATTTTAATTAATTACATGGAATAATCTTTCCAGAATAAATATGGAAATATAGTTTGACTTAACAAAATTCATTTTACATTGTCCTTCTCCCTGTACTAAAAAATTCACATTAGCTCATTCCAATGGCTCCTTTAAAAAACCCTCAAAGCACATATCACACAAGTAACCAAAAAAGACTATTCTTTAAACATATTTATCCAAATGATTAGAAATATGGCTTCCTAACAAACCTTCTGATATTTTTAGAAGTGATTTTAAGAAACAATCATTTTCAAAGCATAAATTTCCTTCTTTGGACATTTTTTTTATATGTAGTTTGCTCTCTGTGAATTCTACATACAGATACAATGTGTTTAATGACTTTTGTCACCTTCTACTTTCCATTCTATCTCTTGACAGATCTCCTCCCCACATTCATGATTTTTTGTATTTTTTATGATAGACTTAATATTATCTGGTACACATTTTGTGCAAATCTAGGTATTGAACTCTTCAGAAAATTGTGAGTTAATGTGTGGAATATCTCAAGAATAAACCATGATTAAAAAATTCCTGTATAGCAATTCTTAAAATTCAAATCATGTGAAGATAAACATTGTACTATGGAGATTTCCCACATAATCTAATGTAAAATGCTATAGACAAAATACAAGCTATCATGCAACATTTACTTCAATATATACACACACATCTCAATAATATGAAACATTTATATTTTATATCCAGTCTTTCAGACACCTAAATATATGTATATATGCATATATAAAGTCAAATTCAAAAGAGATGCTTGAACCTGAAACTTCTAATTCCAAAATATCTGATCAGATAAAATCTTCCCTGAAAATGGAAAAAATGGCAATCATTTCTTATAAGCTTGTTAATCTTCTTTCCATAGTATGACAATCCAAAAATATGTTTAATTACTATCACAACAAAACAGAAGGTACTACTTGGATTATCTTTTAAGAAAAGAAACCATTTTAGTTTCCTTTATTCTGAAAGAATAAAGGGAAATTCACTTACTACCACCAACTACACTTTTATGTCAAATGATCAGTATATTTCCTTTTAAATTTCAAGTGAGTTGATTACGATCTTTTAAAATAAAAGGTGAAGATTTCCTGCTGTGTAAAGAATGGGAGCTGAGTAGGAATGACAAGAAAGATGGACAGATTGATAGACAGCCAGGCCATTCACTTATTTTCAAGTGCCTCAGTCAGATACTACCTACCATTTTCGGTGAGGGTTGTGAGGAAACCATACTCAGTTGTATCTATAATGGCTGAGAAGCACCTAAAGAAGTATTAAACATCCGTACCACTCATCACGGAAATGAAAATAAAAGCAACCCTGAGATTCCACCTCACACCAGTCAGAATGACTAAAATCAAAAACTCAGGTGACAGCAGGTGCTGGCAACCATGTGGCAAAATAGGAATACTCCTCCATGGTTCTTCAGAAAATTGGACATAGTACTACCTGAGGACCCAGCTATACCACTCCTGGGCATATAACCAGAAGATGTTCCAACATTTAATAAGATAAGGACACAAGCTCCACTATGTTCATAGCAGCCTTATTTACAGCAGCTGGGAAGAACCCAGATGTCCCTCAAGAGAGGAATGGATAAAGACAATGTGGTACATTTACACAATGGAGAACCACTCAGCTATTAAAAACAATGAATTCATGAAATTCTTAGGCAAATGAATGGAACCAGAAAATATCATCCTGAATGAGGTAACCAAATCACAAAAGAACACACAGGGTTTGCATTCACTGATAAGTGGATAGTAGCTCAGAAGCTCGGGATACCCAAGATATAATTCATAGACCACATGACACTCAAGAAGAAGGAAGAATAAAGTGTGGACCCTTCGATGCTTCTAAGAAGGGGGAACAAAATAACCATCGGGGGAGATACAGAGACAACATGTACAGTAGAGATGGAGGGAAAGGCCATCCAGAGACTGCCCCACCTGGAAATCCATCCCATATAAAGTTACCAAATCCAGACACTATTGTGGATGTCAATAAGTGCTTACTGACAATAGCCTGATATAGCTGTTTCCTGAGAGACTTTCCCAGTGCCTGACAAATACAGAGGTGAATGCTCACAGCCAACCATTGGACTGAGCACAAGGTCCCAATGAAGGACATAGAGAAAGGACACAAGAGACTGAAGGGATTTGCAGCCCCATAGGAGGAACAACAATATGAAACAACCAGTATCCCAGAGCTTCCAGGGACTTAACCAAAAACCAAAGTATACCCATGGAGGGTCCCATGGCTCCAACTGCATGGGTAGCAAAGGATGGCCTTGTCGGACATCAATGGGAGGTGAGGCCCTTGGTCCTGTGAAGGCTCAATAGCACAGTGTAGAGGAATGCCAGGACAGGGAAGAGGAAGTGGCTGGGTTGGTGAGCAGGGGGAACAGATAGGGGATTTTCAGAGGGGAAAACAGGAAAGGGGATAACATTTGAAATGTAAATAAAGAAAATATCTAATAAATAAAATAAAATCTCTCTCCTGAACAATCTGAGAAATGGATCTACAGGAAAATTATTTACTGCTAATCAGAAAGTTTAACCCGCCTAAACTCAATAGACTATTTTGTTGATATCTTTCCTTCAATAATTTTATATACTTCTAAGAACAACACTTAAATTATTTACTTACTAATGTCAATACCAACTTCTAGAATATTATGAATACCTTCTAGAATAATATGAAGGCTATGATCATGGGCAGTGGAGATTATATGTGATGTGGTCCCAGAAATCACTTCCATTGTCATAAGTTACAGTGCAACCTTGCATATGGCTTCATTTAATCACAGCAGTTTTATCTATTATGTGCAGAATCACCAAACAAGACCTGGTGCCTGGGGTTTTCCTTGATTAGTGGAGGGATAGAAGTTGCTTCTAATCACTTCATACTAATTTTAAAACTATGAGGACAAGAGGCTTTCATGTGTGGTCCCATATGACAACCATCTGGCTTTTACAATTGATCTGTAAACACCACGGAAGAAGCCTCCTGCTTATCATGTATTTAATATTTTATTTAGAGAAAACGTGTCACTGTATAGTTCATAAGGCTCATATTATAAGTAGCAACACTACTAAGTAAGTTTTAAAAATGCTAGAAATTGTGGCATGGGCTAGCATACCTGCCTCCTTTGTAGCTTACTTGCTATTCTCTTGCCAGATTCAAACAGCAGAATAGTACTTTGATTAATTCATCTTTTAAATGAGCCCAAAGAATTTGTCAAAATAAACTGAGAAATATGTAGGAGAAGTCCACTAATCATCAACCCTACTCAAGGAAGTAAATGCCACTAAGGAATATTGAGAGTAAGAGAAATCTTCCTACCCTAAGAATATCAGATGAACTGCTTTTCTAATACCAAATAGACATTCTTGAATACACATATACAATAATATTATAGTAATTGAGCTGGTTATATTTAAGTACTTAGAAATTATAGATATATATGTATATATACATATATGATATATATGTAGTTAGGAATATGCATATATACATGAAGTGATAATTTTAAAAGAGAACAAGGAGGGGTATATGGGAGGACATGGAAGAGGAAAAAGGGGAATAACGAAATAATGATAATCTCAAAAACTAAAGGATATTTAAGAAATTTTAGTTTCATACATTAAGGACTTTACAAAATGTAGCCTCTTATAGTAAGGAAGGCATGATGAACATACTTACAGATCACTAGACACAACCAAAACATCACTGGACAAAATGAGATACTGCTTATTACTTCTCCAGTCTCTTTTGAGTACCATGGAGCCTTGGCAAATGGCAGCTCAATGTACTTCTCTCATGTCTTCCTCCCTAATAGTTTCCATGTTTAAAACAAAAAAGAATTTTCCTGGTACAGATCTCCACCTAACAGAACAAACATTCAGTGGATACGTTATAAGAATGAAGTTCACACTAAATTTCAAAGGGTGCCTGATATTAAAATACAGGCTCAATTCTCCAAGCATGGAACTTTTGAATTATAGACAGCTTTAAAATGTAATAGAAAAGAAGTCATGTATGAAGGGAACTATTGGGAACATACTAAATAAGTCAGTTCTTTTCAGAAGTTATCTTAAGGGTCCTAGGAATAGTTTGAAGAAGTGTAGCTGGTAGGATCTAGAGCAATGGTTCTCAAACTGCAAATGCTAGAACACTTCAATTAAGTTCCTCAGGTTGTGGTGACACCCTCTAACAAAATTATTCCATTGCTATTTTATAACATATTTTGCAACTGTTATGAAATGTACTGTAGATATGTTATGACAGATGTTAGTATGCTACTCTGAGAAAATTCATAAATAAACTTTTTTAAATTAACATAGTAGATGTGAAGAAAATAATCAGGTTATCCTGACGATTTAAACTAGTTAGGTCTCTGGGAGGGTATATATTCAGAAATGCAAGGCTTAGTCCAGATCAAGATACAGTATAGAAAGATCCCTGATGCTTACAAACAAACAAAAAAACAACAACAACAACCTTAACAAAAATGAAAAATACAGCATTCATCAAAAATTTTGACTAGCAAAGGCAGTCATTTCCTTGACTGGCCAAAAGCACATTTGGCTCTCCATTGGTCTGTCCATATTAGGATATCAATACCCATTCTGACATTCTTTATACCTGAAGGGGATGTAAACATACTTGTTACACATTTAAAAGCCCTCACCTAGATTACTGAACTCTACCAAACATCACCATGCCCTTCTTCATTATACTAAATCTCAACATGTACTAGAACATTTCTCCTCTCTTTATGAGTGCATTTTCCTACCCAAGATATCTCTATTTTTTCTCTTCTGATAGTTTTTACTATCTTTTCCTCAGACTTGGTCATATCAAGTAGATTTCTTTCTCTCTACTCTGAAATCTTCCAGTCACCTCAGAACATTTTTTTTTCTCCTATCCATAATAAAATTGTTCCTTGTAATAATGAAGTGGATTCTATTTTGGTGGTTTCTTTACTGGGTCCTGCTCATTCAGTTTGAATATTTAAAATATATAGTTACTTACGTGACTATAATTCAGCCCACAACATATGTTACATCTTTCAAAGAATATGTACAGAAATATCATAGCTTTCACTTAGAAAGGAATTAAACTTTAGTAAAGTTTCTTTTACGAATGAGGGTGCCCTTGCATTTGGAGCAGAGATGTTCAGAATTAAGAATTCTTCTTGGTGGATTTTTTCTTTGACCAGTATATAGTATCCTTCAGTCTCTGGAAAGTCACCTGGAGAATATCGAATGGCTGAGAAGCACATAAAGAAATATTCAACATCCTTAGTCATTAAGGAAAAGCAAATGAAAACAACCCTGAGATTCCATCTCACACCAGTCAGGATGGCTAAGATCAAAAACACAGGAGACAGCAGTTGTTGGCGAGGATGTGGAGAAAGAGGAACACTCCTCCACTGCTGGTGGGTTTGCAAGCTAGTACAACCACTCTAGAAAGCAGTTTGGCGGTTCCTCAGAAAACTGGGCATGACATTCCCAGAGGACCCTGTTATACCACTACTTGGCATATACCCAGAGGTCTCCCCAGCATGCAATAAGGACACATGCTCCACATGTTCATAGCAGCCTTATTTATAATAGCCAGATGCTAGAAAGAACCCAGATGTCCCTCAATGGAGGAACGGATTCAGAAGATGTGGTATATTTACACAATGGAATACTACTCTGCAATTAAAAACAATGAATTAACGAAATTCTTAGGGAAATAGTCAGAACTGGAAATATCATCCTTAGTGAGGTAACCCAGTCACAAAAGAACACACATGGTATGCAGTCACTGATAAGTGGATATTAACCCAGAATCTCAAAATATCCAAGACACAATTCACATATCAATTGATTTCCAATAAGAAGGAAGGAGAGACCTCTAGTCCTGGAAAGACTGAATGTAGCAATGTAGGGGTATACTAGAACAGAGAAGCGGGAGGGGGTTGACTGGGGAACAGGGGGAGGGAAGAGGGCTTATGGGACTTTTGGGGAGTGAGGAACCAGGAAAGGTGATATCATTGGGAATGTAAATAAAATATAGAAAATAAAAAAAGATGAATTAAGATTCCCATGAATCGAAGATTCAAAAAGAGAACAGTCAATGCGTGTCATCACACATATCAATCAATAATGTAAAGATATGTTAAAAATAGTACTAATATTACTACCTCAGTTTCGTGATGAACAAAATTTAAAATAAATGCCATGTCATGAGTTGTTCCTGTTAAATCTGTGCTTAATTTGTTCTCAGAATTAATTGAATCTCAGAATCAATGTTAAAATTCTGAGAAATAGATTCCAAGGAACACAGTGTGTTTTGGAAACAATAACAATTTCATGAAAACCAGGGAGTTCTTAGATTGTAATTTAATGTTTTACCAGTTTCAACTATCTGCAGTGATGGTGGGTAAAAAAATTGAATTGAGCATAAAATAATCCTCACTCATAAATTGTCCAGTTTTCTTTTTTTGAAAATTTTCTTTTCTTTTTTTTACAGAAATCATTCTTTGTAGCTCAAAGCACACTTTTCCTAATGTGATAACGTTGTTTCTATAGAAGATTGGTACTGAATTTTACTACAATGACTACCCTTTCAATAAACCACTCCTGAGTTGAGACTTATTTTACATGATCTAGAGGAATCAAGGCAGAACATTTCCTGATATCGTTAGTCTATCATGAGAATCAAATTATACAAAAATATATAACTTTTCAGTAGAGCCTGAAATGAAGAACTTAGAATGTGCAATTTCCGTTTGCCTTCATGCCCCTAAACATCTAACAGGTGGTTGCAGTGTCTAGACAAATAACTGAAGTCTGAGGACTCTGTAGAATTCAGGCTGAAGGACCATTTTGATGTCAATAGTCAAAGTCTCATGCCATCTGACACATTCATTTAAATTTTAAATCTTGGGGCTTCAAAACATTATTTTTGAAAACTTGCTGAACCATAAGTATTTGTAAGGAATAACATTTTCACAATTATAAGTATAAATATACATGTAGCTATAGCTATATAAGATATAGATGAGACATACAAGGTAGATGATAGACACATGGATAGATAGGTAAATAGATAAGGGTAGATAGATAGATAGATAGATAGATAGATAGATAGATAGATAGATGGATGGATGGATGGATGGATGGATGGATGGATGGATGGATGGATGGATGGATAGATAGATAGATAGATAGATAGATAGATAGATAGATAGATAGATAGATAGATAGATAGATAGATAGATTTCAATAGGGGGAATATTTGTGTAAATAATGTGAAATGCATATTCATCCCCAAAGACGGTCAATTCTTACATATTTCAAAGTTCCGTTTGAAAAAGGCAGCATGGAAACTTCTCTAATACTGTGAACTTTAAAATCTAATAGACACAAAAATCATGAGGAACTTTAAAATTGAATGTACTTTACTGGGATAGAATTAGAAACCTTCACACAGGGAAGTCAGAAGGCTTTGAAGGATACAGAGGAGGACACATACTTAATATATAGTAAAGTTTATAGAGTAAAACCTAGAGACAAATAATTATGATTAAAATAACCTGGAATATACTCTATAAATCTCAGAATTAATGGTAAATGTAAGATACCATGGAAATGTAACAATCATAGAAAGGCCATGTAAAATTAGAATGTGTGTATCTTTAAAATGATGGAATTTTGATGATAGTAATAAATTATGCATTCTGCAGATACAGTTTCACTGATATGTGTGATAATTCAGTACTTATTAAGATACTAAAATTCTGTCAAATTAATGTTCTTTATAAAGATTATTTACTGCTTAATTCTGGTTTCAAAAGACTGATTCATTTAAGTATGGTAAATAAGAGCAAATCCAAATTAAATTTATGTATTCACATTCCACAAATAACCATTTATAAGCTTACATGAATAAATTTAAAGAAAATAATTAGTTTTGTTTAATTATTTAACTAGTTAGTTCTCAAATAATGTAGATATCCAAATGCAAGTCTCAATCTCTCATCAAGATTTCTGTCCCTTTGTAAAACCTCCCCATCACTTTCTACACTATGGGATCTCCCAAAATGTTCTAGAACACTATTCCTTATGAAGCAAACTTTCTTCTGGATCAACCTACAATTTTATCTCATGATATTCTCTCTTCTATCATAGATAAACTTGGTCACATTAAGTTGTTTGATTGTTTTTCCTCTCTGCCCTGAGATCTTCCAGTTGCTTGTGTGCATTTTCACTCATCTCTAATAAAAATCTTCCCTCTAATAATACAGTGACCACTCTTTTGGTGGTTTCTCTACTGTGTCCTGCATATACAATTTGAATATTTAAAATACATGTTTACTTAAGGGAATATAATTTTGTAATCATGTTACATTTTTCAACAAATATGTAGAGAGACACCATAGTTTTTTCTTAGAAAGCAGTTAAGATCCCTGAGAAACAGAGTAAAAGAGAGGCAGCAGGCAGTGGTAGTCATTATAGGTATCAAACAATAATGTAACGATATGGTAAAAAAAATAGGAATTCAATTACATGACAAACAAAATTGAAAGCAACTGAGCATGCTTGGAAAGTCATTCCTGTCTAATCTGAATAATGTCAAATTTTGCTGAAAATAACAATTTTCAGAAAACCAGAGAGTTCTTATATTTGGGGTTGTAGTCTGACTAGTTACAAAATATATATTTGTAATTATGGTGTGTAAATAACTGAATTGAAACAAAATAATCCTCACTCATAACTTGGATAGATATTTTTGAAGATTTACAGAAACATTTCTCTTGTCTATGTCAATTCATACTTCTCACATGAAGCTATCTTTCTGTAGGGAATTGGTAGTGAATATTCCTAACATAAATAGCTGTTAAAGACATTGGTGAATTATGAGTTACTTCAGTGATCTGAACAAATCATTGCAGAACACTTCCTGATACTATTAGTCAATCATGAGAATCACATTATTTATTAAAACATTCACTTACAGTGAGATGTGGAATGGAGAACTTTCAATGGATGTGAAATTTTCTTTCCATTTCTGTCCATGAATACCAAACTGCCTACAGCATATAGTAGACTAACTACTGAAGTCTGGGGACTATGTAGTAGTCAGGCTGACAGATCGTTATGATGCAATGGTAAAGGTCACATGCCCTATCTGACAAAGTGTTACACATACTTCATTTCCTTCTACTCTTTAAAGCTTTAAATGCTTTAAAGCTTTAAAGCATTAGATACATATAGATGATAGAAGCATAGGTAGGTAGATCGATAGGTAGGTAGGTAAATAGATAGATAGATAGATAGATAGATAGATAGATAGATAGATAGATAGATAGATAGATAGATAGATAGATAGATAGATAGGTAGGTAGGTAGGTAGGTAGGTAGGTAGGTAGGTAGGTAGGTAGATAGATAGATAGATAGATAGATAGATAGATAGATAGATAGATAGATAGATAGATAGATAGATAATACATACATAGATACACAGATGCATAGAGAGATACATAGATACATAGCTAGATACATACATACATAGATACATAGATAGATACATAGATAAATAGATATATGGATACATACATACATACATACATACATAGATATATAAATACATACATAAATGCATAGATGCATAGATAAAGTCATAGAGGAGACAAAGAGACAAAGAGATATAGAGACAGAGACATAGAGACTTATAGATAGACAGATTAGAAAGAAAGAAAGAAAGAAAGAAAGAAAGAAAGAAAGAAAGAAAGAAAGAAAGAAAGAAAGAAAGAAAGAAAGAAAGAAAGAAAGAGAGAAAGAAAGAGAGAAAGAAAGAAAGACAGATACATGCAAACATACATACATACTAACATTGATAGATATATATTGATTAAAATCATTATTAAACACTATAATCTATGCAAACACTTCTATACTCCCTAAACCAGACAAACAAGACTATTTTCTTCTGCTTAATATTTTGAAACGAGAAATAGCCTACTCTTATCCATTAATCCTCTTTTCCTGATTATATCACATCACAGCAAATGACCCCATGGCTGGGTCATTAGAAGAGAGCACAGCGTATGTAAGTAACCTAAACAGAATGAAAAGGTCTTACTCCCGAAAATTTTATTGAATCAAGTCCTAAAAGAGTTTCAGTTAAACATTAATCTCTTCAAAAGGCAGCACTTCCAATGACAGACTATGTTCACTGTAGACCTTGTCTATTAAAAGCCACACTACCTACCAACACTGCCACACTTGGCACTACACTTACAGCAGAGTAGTTCATTATGGCCAATCATATCCAAACAAAGAATCCGAATGTGAATATTGATATAATAAAGAGTAGGACATTCCCACTAATATAAGATTCCTTTATAGTTTTCTGCCACACAGCAATTGATACCCATGTTGAGCACTTCTTAAATGGCAATTGAGTATTTCCTAATTCTTCATTTTCACTGTCCTGTTTAGTTTGTTTGCTTGTTTTGTTTTGACTGAAGATTTAGGAATATATGGAATATTCAGCATTTTAAAAATTTCTTTCAAATCACCATAGCTGAGGTCTCATTCAAACTTTCATATTACTGCATATTTTGTATGTTGAGACATAAAAGGTTACTGAGTAATACACGATGTCATTCTTTTTAAACCATTTTACTATCGATAGACTTATCATTGCTTCCTGTTTGGAAGTACAATTTTTCAAATAGTTTCTATTAAAACTATTTTAAAGGACACAACATCATAATTACTAATCTGTATGCCGATGTGGATTATAATAAGTATATACATGGGGATAGCATTTCTCTTTAGTATCAACATTTCATAATTTATATACTGAAATATTTCCAAGAAGACAGAGTTTTAGAGAAAATTTCTTAGATGAAAATCAACAGGATACTTTGTTTACATAATTGATTTCAACTCCATCATGGAGTGGACATTGCATTACAAGTTTTCTAAGAGGAAAGTTCCCTCAGAAGCACATGGACGTTTCATCTTTGTATGCATTCTGAAGATATAGAATAAGCTGTGTCTATTTGTCTAATGCAGTCAAATTATGTAGCTCAGGCATAACTTCCAACATCCCAGAATGATTTTACTTACAAACCCAACCTATAGGAAAATGTAGAGGAAATTATTTGTAGCTTCTAAATCCTTAGTAGACTGCATAAATCTCTAATACATACTCAAATTTGAATAATATATTAAAATCTCCAATGTTTACATTTCCTCCTTTGCTTATATCACTGTTTTTAATCAATCTGTAAGTTGCTTTTCAGAAAGCAGTATGCTTTGTTGTATGTCTTTATGCTTGTTCTGTAGCTGTCTCCTGAGAAGCTCTGCCAGTACATGACAAATACAGATGTGAATGCTTTCAACCATTGGACTGAGCACAGGATCCCCAATGGAGCAGCTAGGGAAAGGACCCAAGGATCTGAAGGAGCTTACAGTCCCATAGGAGGAACAACAATATGAACCATCCAGTAAGTATGCTAGAGCTCCCAGGAACTAAATCGCCAACCAAAGAGCACACATGGAGGGACCCATGGCTCCTGCTGCATGTGTAGCAGAAGATGACCTGGTTGGACATCAAAGAGAGGAGAGGCCCTTGGTCCTGAGAAGGCTCGAAGTCCCATTATAGGGGAATGCCAGGACAGGGAAGCGGGAGTGGGTGTGTTGGTGAGCAGAGGGAGGGTGAGGGATTGTGGATGTTTGAAGGGGAAACCAGGAAAAGGGATAACACTTGAAATGTAAATAAAGAAAATATCTAAGAAAAAAGAAAAAAAGAAAAAATTACATGCTCAATCTGTTTTTACATATTTTGTTACAAAATTATGATGAAACATAAAATTTTCACCTGATCTTAGTAACTTAACTCGATTAAATTACATTTTATTAAATATAAGCTATTGATTAATTATTCAAATGATCTTCTCATGTTTTTTTACATATGTATGTGTCTTTTTGTCTTATTAATACACAAATTTCATTTAACCTTTCTAACTTTTGTCACCCACAAAAATTTCTTTACATTATAGTGAATCTATTTTTGAATCTTCTTCAAACAGATATATAGGACTAATTCTCACCTTCTTTATCATGAACAGACATATAGGCCTAATAAAAACCTTCAAATTCTACCCATTAATCTTTCCAAACCAGAATAAAATTTTGCCGACCAATAAAACAGACAAATATCTTGATTATGTTATTTATAATACATAATTTAAAACTATGTAATATGTATAAGATTACATGTTCTCTTTTTACAGTAATTTTGCAGAGTTTCTAAATGTATGTCACATAATAAAGCATCTCCCAACGGAATCTGAACATTTAATGTGTTGCACATTCAAGTATGATATAGATTAGTTTGTTTGTTTCCTTAACAAAATTACCAGTCTATGATTTTGATTCATGTAGAATAATATGATTTCTTGTCAAATTCCTTCAAATTATTCTAACCAGAATGGTATTGAACACGATGTTGCTCTTATTTCAATGATTAAGTGTTGACCAGTCCCGAGGAGCAGAAGAACAGTAAGTAGCCTTTTCCTTTCTACCTTCGAAATGCTTCAAAGCCATATTCTTTCCTGTAAAGACAGTTGGCAGTCTCTACTTATTCTCTCTCTCTCTCTCTCTCTCTCTCTCTCTCTCTCTCTCTCTCTCTCTCTCTCTCTCTCCCTCCCTCTATCTCTCCCTCTCTTTTAATGTAATTATTTGTTTGACAGGATATCAGTGCACATTTCCCTCTCCTGAATAAAGCAATTTGTGAATCATATACAGTGTGAAGAACGAATCACCCTATTCCAAAAGATAAATCATGTGTCATTGTTACACTGAATGGAGCAGAACGCATGGATTGCGAATAGATTAGATGATTGCATTATAAAGACATCAAAGTAAACTAAACTGAAAGGTGTACTGTGAATGGGCTAAATTTTGAACATATTTCTTTGGTACCTGTGTCTATGGGAATCTAATGAGCAAATGGTGATTTTCTATCACAAACTTTCTTCACATCTGAGAATTTATGTGAACCCCATTTAAGAAAATCTAGTGCATTCATTGTCCTTAGACATGCAGTGATTTGATGAACTACACCAATTTTATTAGTATGCTTTCTTTGCAAAACTACCTATCCTCTGGACTAAGTAATGAATTACATTTAAAATCTTATACATGACTACTAAAAACACTTTGCTGCTGCAATAAAGCCGCACTAATTATGTGGTCAGAAAAAAAAAAAAACCAACTCATTGTCCTAACATTCAGGAGAATGGAACCTGAAGATGGTATCAGTCCATTTATGGTCCATCTGAAAATGACAGAAAATGGTCTGCTCTCAAAATTGCTCAGCTTCTGGAAGTTTCTTGGCTTGTGGTAACTAATTCTGTATACACATCTGTGTATCAAAATTTTCTCTTACGTTAAAAGGTATAAGTTATATTAGATTAGATTAACTATTTACCTTGACCTCATTTTAAAATAGATTACCTCTTTGATGATGCTAAATTTCTATTGTGTCATCACTTCTGAAGATACTTCCGGTTGTGGATGTTATATCAGCTTACTAGACTAGATTAAACTCTAACAAGCATTGTTTATTTCATCACACTGGTGTGTCCCCCAAATTTTATGATAATAATGAAAAAAATGTTGTTCTGTATTTTTATTTAATTAATAATGTGATAGCTTCATTGAATACTCTGCCTCATTCCCTCTTAACTGCCATTCCTAAGCCTGTTGACTTCTGTGACTCACATTTATTTTTGTATGCCACTCCATGGCATTGTAACTATAGCAACTCTTCCAAGGAAGTGAAAAATGAAACAAAAATGAAGAAGGTATCCATTTCTCAAATAGTGACTGTAAGATCATTTCAGACTCTCCCAGAAGAAGCCTTGAAAGATGAAATGCCCTAATCTGGAAGAAGAGCTGAAGATAGTACAGTGTTTAAAAGCATGGTTCCTTCAGAGTGGTTAAGAAGCCCAAGTTCTTCCCTGTGTTAGATCACATTTACACATTAAGTTCATTCAAGAACACAGAATGTGCATATGTACAGTCATCAAATTCAGAATACCTACTTCATTTAGAGAAAAATATTACTTTTATTCATGGTAGAAAAAATATGAACTGCTTATAAATAAAAATCTTCATATTTTCTTAGTTTGGGTAACTATTGCTATAATGGAGTACTATCACTAAAAGAAAGTTAGAGGAGGAAAGGTTTTGTTTGGATTACATTTCCACTGTGTAGTCCATTAGGAAAAGAATTCAAAACAAGAACTACAACATGGCCAAAATCTGGAGCCAGGAACTGATGCAGAGTCCATGAAGGAATACTGCTAATTGTATTGATCCTCGTGACATGCTCAGTCGGATTTCTCATAGAACTCAGGACCATCAACCAGTCCAAGGCTGGCACCTGTGGTACTGGCCTGGGTCCTTCTCTATCAATCATCAGTTAAGAAAATGCCTTATATCCATATCTTATGGGGACTTTTATCTCATTTCACGTTTCTTCCTTTCAGATTACTATGTCAGGTTGATTTTAAAAAAACAGTAGCTAGCACAATGGACCCCTGTCTATTTCTCAAAGATCTCATGGACTTCCTCAAAGGGCTTGGGTCACTTTTCTACATCTGTCCTCTTTTCACACATAAACATACCCACTCACACATATACCCACTCATACACACACACACACACACACACACACACACACACACACACACACACACACACACACACCCCTCTGCTCAAACCATCACTATATCACATCTGCTGACATCCATAGCAATCATCTCATGGTACTGATATCTTCAAAATCCTTTAGTCCTCTGCTTCAACTGACCTGTACTTTCACCAACATTCTGGCCTAGGCTATCATTATGGTGCCAAGCCTCGACTCTGCTGACCTTTAAATGCTACTAATACTGCACCTTGCCAAGCCTCTGCTATTTTCCATTTATCTCATTATACCTTCAAACCCTGTACCTCCTGGTAGGCTTTTACACTACCAAATTTAGCTCCCACCATGATGTACAACCTTGACTGCTTCTGTTATACAACTGTGTGCTGACTCTCAGGAAATACTTGAGAAGATTTTACCTCAATGATTCTGTTTTCTACTTAATCCCAGCTGATTCTTAGACCCCAGTTGACCAGGATTCATTGTCCCAGAAAAGCAACTTTTTACTATAGCACTTCTGTTTTGTGTTTATATTTTTATTTGTTTGTTCGTTTATTTGTTGTTTTGACAGCTGACTCTTCAGTTCCATCTTAACTTAGCACGTCTGGTAGACATAAAATGTCTGGTAGAGTCTTTGATTCCCTATGAAACTTCACAAATCATGTCTACATTGTCTGCTCTAAACATTCTTACATTCCAGGCTACATAATGGCTTACTGAGCTCTCAACACTCAATGGATTTTGCAGTCCAATACTGAAAAATCCTTCTTCAATCCTCACAAAACAATGTGGATATGTCTTTTGCAGCAATGCCTGACTATCCTGATACCAACCTGTCTTCATTTGGGTTACTATTTCTATGTTGAAACACAATGGCCAAAAAGCAACTAGCTTTTTGTCTTATTATTTTTCTTTTTATTTGTCTTTTTATTTGTCTTGTTATTTGTCTTTTTGTTTTATACTTCTACTGTGTAGTCTACCATTGAATGAGGTCAAGACAGAAACTTAAGCAGGGCTGAAACCTAGAGTTAATAGCTGATGAATTGGACATAAAGTGTTGCTTACTGGCTTGTTCCTCAAGGCTTACTAAGCCTACTTTCCTGTAGAATTCAAACCACTTTCCCAGGGATGGAACCACCCAAAATTGGCTGTGCCTCTCCCCCATCTATTATTAATTAATAAAATACATTGAATCCAGAACTTATGGAGATATATTCTCCATTGAGAGATTCCTTCTTCTCAGTAACTCTATGCTGTGTCAAGCTGGCATAAAATTTGACAGCACAATATTGTATTATGAGGTTAGTTTCAAATTCCAAAACAATACAGTTATAGTTAGACGAAGAACATGCTTAAAATTACTTGGTAGTTATTTTCTCTTTTTATTATTAATCATTTCATTCATTTACATCTCAAATAATATCCTGCTTTCCCACATGCCCCTCTACAAACCCTCCTCCCATATCTGCCCTGACCCCGATAGTTATTTTCATTGCTAAAGTTCAGAAGTAAGAATTTGGACAGATTTAACACATTCATCATCTATAATACCATTACTTTTATATGTCTTTGGAAAGTTTTCCATTCACAAATATTATGAAAGAAATTTTTATTCTTTAAATTAACTTTTTTAAAAACCCATCTTTTATTGAAACAATAGCGGCCGGCCATACAATATATCCCTTACTCTCTCATATACTCCTCTTCTCCCCACCCACCCAAATCCATACTCTCGCAAAACAGGAATCTAAAAAGAATAAAAAAACCCAAACATTTAGAATAGTACAAAACAACAGAAAAAAAGACAAGCAAAATCACACAAGAAAGAAATACAGATGCATGCATGTACATGCACACACACACATACATATACTCACATATCACCCACGCAAAAATCCCATAAAAGTAATAATAAAAAAGAAATGAAACATTTAACCAAAAGACCTATAAAGCAAAAAATCAAAAAACAAAAATACCCAACCAAACAAACAAATACAACAGACAACAAAACTCCCAGATAAAGCATTCTGAGACCCTATATACCTTCCAAAAAAGCCAAAAAAAAAAAAAAAAAAAAAACCAAAACACTGAGATCATTTTGTGTTAACCATCTGCTACTGAGCAAAGAGCTTACCCTCATGTGTTATTTGTGTATATTATGATGCTCCATTAAAGTAAACTTTTTCTCTTAGTATTAATTATCAACTGAAGATAAAATCTGAGTTTGCAATGCATCTTTGTGTCCACTTCCCATTCTACGGCTGCTTTCCCATCTGGTTGAACCCTGTGCAGGCAATGAATCTCTAGTTTCCTTTTGCTAGGCTGGTCTTCTGCTTCATTTTAATCTTAATGATCCATGTTCCATGAACATAGTTTTCATTCTTTGATAGTATCTTCAGTGTTATTTATTTAATGTCTTAAGTAGTTATTGTACAAGTCTTTTACTTATTTGCTTAGAATTACCCCAAGAAACATACTTTTTGAAACTATTGTGAATGGTAATGTTTCCCTGCTTTCTCCCTCAATGTATATTTACTTTGTATCCAGGAAAATAACTTATGTGTGTGTTTGTATGTGTGTGTGTGTGTCTGTCTGTGTGTTTGTGTGTGCACATGTGCATGCACACTCTAATTTTATATCCTGATACATTGTTGAATGTCTTTAAAGCTGTGTTTCCTGGTGGAAATTTGAGAATGATTTATGTATACAATCAAATCAGCTGAAAATAAAGATATGCTGACTTTTTCCTTTTCATCTAGTTCCCCCTTAAACTCTTTCTGTTGTCTTTTGCTCCAGCTAAGTCATCAGCTACTACATTCAATAGTTATGGGGAGAGTAAACAATCTTGTCTTGTTCCTCATTTTAGTGAATATGTTTTAATTTTCTTTCCTGGTAGGTTGATGTTGGCTTGCTATAAGTCACTTTTATTATGTTGAAGTATGACCAGTGTATACATAGTCTCTCACTGACTTTATCATGAACGGATGTTGCATTTTGTTGGGTTCTTTGGCATCTAATGAGATTATGTGGTTTTTGGTTTTCTGTATGTTCCTAAGGTGGTTTATATATATTGATTAACATCTTTTAGGTATTATGCATCATTTGGAGGAAGTGTGTGTAATGATGGTAGATAATTTGCATGATGTGTTGTTAAGTTTGCATGTATTATATTAAGAATAATTACATCTGAATTCATAGGGAAAATTGTTTGGGTATCAGGGTGACTTTGGCCTCATTAAAGGAATTGGCAAATACTCTGTTTCTACTTTGCAGAGTACTTTGAGTAGTATTGTGTTAATTCTTCCTTGAAAAATATGATAAAATTCTGCATCTAATCCGTGTGGCCCATGAACTTTCTGGGGTAGGGAGACATTTAAGTACTACTTCTATTTCACTAGGGGTTATAGTACTGTTTAAATTTTATTATCTGGTTTTGATTTACTTCAATAAGTGATTTAGTTTTCTAGTCATATTTTAAAATATATAGAGTTTTTAAAATATGTCATCATAGGAATTTGCTACAAATGATATTAATTACAAAATAATATATTTTTCTAAGTACATAATTTTTATATATTTTATGTTTTCTTCTTATGACTTAATTTTCTGTGACTCCTTTCTTCTAGGCAAAAGAAGTTCCCTTGTTTAAATATACAAAGAAGCAAATATTACAAATAAATATACTTAGAACAAAAAATAATTTTATCCTGTTATTCAATAGAACTATTGAAAACATTTATCTATTTGCTACTCTTGCTTTAAAAGTAGAGAAAAAGTTGCTCATGAATTATAAAGTTTGTTCCAATAATTTCATATAGAATCAAATTTTGCATTGAAATTTCTTCATATCACAGTTATTTTTACTTTAGAACTTTTGTGCAGTGGGTAATAAAATACATTTATGGAAACTTTTCGTCAGAGTAGAACTGAAGGGTAAAGAAAGATGTTCTATGGAGTTGAAGCAAAACAAAGAAAAGCTGTCAGAGGACTAGATGCCAGACACCAAATAGAATTGAATCCCTTCAATGGAGACAAAGTAAAAAAATAAATGGTATTAAAGTTAAACACTATTGCTGGAAAGAAAACTTAATGAAAACACTGAATCAAAAACAAGTTGTCTTGAGGGGAGTAAAATGTCTGCAATAACTTAAGGTTTGTAACTTTAGCTGATATTATATCACATAAATCATATAAATGGCAATGACTGTTCTTGGAAAAACAGTAAGTAATATTTATAAAGCCAACATTTTCAACAAAATAATGCATACCTACAATCAAACATATCATATATAAGTACTTCTACAATTCAGTAAAATCAGTCACAAATAATTTGAAAGCAAGTTGTACCCAGACAATGTAATTTATAAATGAAAGAATGTCTACATTCTATAGATCAAATCACGTTTTACAAGGCATTATAAAATATTCACTTTGTAGTTTACTTACAAAAAATCATAAGTAAAGTTGAAATATACTATTTATGAAACATAGAATACCATTTATCTTCAATAAACAGACATACAATCTTCCATTTCAGTTCCATTGGAACTGAAAAAATTATGCTACTCCTAAGACATGACAATTTGTTTCTAGGTTAACACACTTACTGTTAATTTTAATTTTGGTCCTGAGTACAATGATATCTAAGACAACTTCCAACCCTCTTGCTTACAAAAAGTGTTTTCAAAAATTGAGATATGATAAGATACTCGTAATAACTTCACTTATAAGTTTGCTGATATGAGGTATCATAAGATGCATTTTTTACCAAAACTATATTTATGCCAATCTAAACATTTATTCTCATCTAGAATTTATAATCTATTCAAAATTTCTTATTTTTATTATATTATTTACTACTTCTTGGCACATTAAAACTCTAAATTTAGAACTATTCAAAGTGGACTTATGCAGACATAAATTTTTTGCAACCTACTTTTAATAAGTTTAACCTCTCCTCTAGCCCACCACCCAGCACAGGGAGTGAAAGCAAAATGCTATTAGGATATGGCAGAAGTGGACCTGATCAACAATAGTTCTTTGGGGGATGAGATTGATCTTTGGCATCAGTTCAGTACCATAACAAAATTTGATTCAGTAGCTGCAGACCAGTCCTCTAGGCAGGCAGACACCAGGAACAAACCAGCAGCTAGAGTCCAGTCCTTTTGGCAGGCTGACACCAGACACAAAACAGCAAGCTGTATTTCAATCCTGAAGAAACCACCAGGCTCACCAAATGGCCTAGGTTAGGCCATGGAGGAAGCAAGCACTCACAGGAACCTCATGAGCAGTTCTTGGGAGAGTTTCTCTCAATGGCGGCATTACCACAGCTAACCAATGTAAAGTTTATCAATACATATGTGTCTTTAGAAAGAAGAGTGAGGTGGAGCAAACAAAAGCAAAGGTCAGTACTCATCCCTGTCTGTGGGGTCATACTTATACTCCTTCATATAAAACATTCTTTCACCTGTGTCTACTTCAGGAAAACAGTCTTTTACACATTTTAGTAAGATGTTCTTCACCTGTATGCCCCAGCAAAATATCATTTTGATGTAACCAACTTTCTAAAGAAACTAGAAGTTTCCACTTCAGACTTACATTTGTGTTGAGAGCTCAATTTTGCAAAAATGAGGTCGAAACCTCATGGAGACTCTAAGGAACCAGATTTGAATACATTCTCTTGGGTGCAAGAGAAATAGTTCTAAGGAAGGAGAAAGGGCTTCTTCTTTCAAACTTACTGAAGAGAGATCTTTATTCTATAACCAGTATTGTCATGGATTTTTTGAACGAATTTGACTTTTCAGGTAATAAAATATACACAACAAGAGGACTGTGAGATATACAGTAAGGAATAACATCTGGTAGTATTTTCAAAACAAAAATTTTCTTTAGTGCTGCTTTTGAATATATATTGCATAGTTCATTCATAGTAATGTGTTAATAACGTGTTAATCATACCTATACATTTTTCCAATTATTTTTGACATTATCACATATGATATTTTTGGTTTGGTTGCTGATATAGGTAGGAAGCATACCATAAGTAAGGGCAGTGTCCAAAGCTGTAGTGTCTGTCCTTTCCAGTCATTCATGATGGAGGATTAAAGGATAAACTCTGGCTCTGATTTAGGGGTTCTTCTATGCAGATCTTTTAAGAACATGACTCAGAAACTGGAAACAGGTAAATGAATGGCCTTATTTTCTGGTCTGGACATTTGCTCAAGCCTTGGAAGTTAGCTTCTAGGTCCCGTAGGTAACTTTTGTGTACATGTTGTCACTTGTAAATAGTTATTTAAAGGTGACAAAAGGAAATGGTGACAACATTCTTTACTTCTGAATTATTTCAACTTGTAATGCAATATATATTCCTGTGTTTAATTCCTCTGTATTTGTGTGTGTGCGTGTGTGTGTATGTGTGTGTGTGTGTGTGTGTGTGTGTGTGTGTGTGTGTGTGTGTATCTGTATGTGTGTATAGTGTTTTTGAGGCAAGGTTTCTCTTTGTAGCCTTGACTGTCCTGAAACAAACTTTTTAGACAATGCTGGCTTTGTAATCATGGAGGTCTACCTGCCAGTGCCAGCACTGGGTTAAAAAACATGCCCCATCACTGTCAGGCTACTGTATTTATTCTGAGCGACAATATGTTATGTCTTTTTTTCTAGATTTGCAGTCAAAGTAAAAGTCATGTCGTTTCATTCTACTCACCCTTTTGAGTAACTTATCCTATATATAATTGAACACAAAAAGTGTTATGCATAAAACTATATTTAATATTACAATTGTGACACAATAATCATTGTGATTATACTTGTTCCTAATCATCTAGTGGCTCCTCCACTGCTGGTAGAATTGCAAGCTGGTACAACCACTCTGGAAAGCAGTCTGGCGGTTCCTCAGAAAACTGGGCATGACACTCCTGGAGCATCCGGCTATACCACTCCTGGGCATATACCCAGAGGCTTCCCCTGCATGCAATAAGGACACATGCTCCACTATGTTCATAGCAGCCTTATTTATAATAGCCAGAAGCTGGAAAGAACCCAGATGTCCCTCAAAGGAAGAATGGATTCAGAAGATGTGGTAAATTTACACAATGGAATAACTACTCGGCAATTAAAAACAATGAATTCACGAAATTCCTAGGCAAAGGTCAGAACTTGAAAATATCATCCTTAGTGAGGTAACCCAATCACAAAAGAACACACATGGTATGCAGTCACTGATAAGGGGATATTAACCCAGAATCTCGGAATACCCTAGACACAATTCGTGTATCAATAGATTTCCAAGAAGATGGAAGGAGAGACCCCTGGTCCTGGAAAGACTGGATGTAGGGGAATGCCAGGACAGAGAAGCAAGAGGGGGTTGAATGGGGAACAGAGGGAGGGAAGGGGGCTTATGGGACTTTCCGGGAGGGAGGAAACAGGAAAGGGGAAATGATTTTGAATGTAAATAAAAAAAACTTAGAAAAAAAACAAAACAAAACAAACAAAAAAAAAGAAAAAAGGATGGTTTCGTGAAGCACAATTTTATAAACATGTCTTTGCAAAAAAAAAAAAAGATATACCAAAATTTGAGTTGTCTCAAATCTTTATCATTCATAATCAAGAATCTATATGTCTATTTCCTCTTTTAAGTATTGCATTTAACTACCTGACTGGAAATAATAGTTTATAAAATTTGATAAATGTTTCATAGTTATAAAGGCAAAATGGTATTAGAGAATTTTGGTACCAGTAATTTGCTAGTGATGATGAGCATTGCCACATTACAGTCATTTTAAATATTTTACACATGTCACACCTATAAATTCAAAACCATGTCTATTATTTAGAAGATTGACAAATTCATTTTGATAACTTCCACAAATTATTTGTCAAAACTCAAGAAAAAAGCTGCCTTAATCTAAATATTTTAAATTTTTATTGAATTTGAGTAACTTAGCCAACACAAAAATTTCAGTGAATATACTGTGTAAATCAAAATTCAAGGTCAAACTCAAATACAAAATGTAAGTCATTAACTGTACAACCCACCATTTCCTAGTAAATTACCTTTCTCCAATATTGTATTTCAATAAGAAACAAGATCTTGTTTTAACTATGCATAGTTTTAAAGTTAAGTTGTCATTCTGTACCTGTCATGGAATTGACGAAATTTGAGTTCAGATGTTGTAACATAGTGGATATAAAATTCAAAGAGTATGTGAAACATAAAGAATTATTAAGAAATCAGTCATATTGTATTTGACCATGTCACGTTTGTTGTTACAAATTAATGTCCATGTTACCAACAAATCCTATGAAATAGACAATCCAATAAACTCTTCCCATTGATTATATGTCTGATCTCACTGCTTGATAACTTTAAAGGACAAATACCCTCATGTATTGCAGACCGTTTTAAATAGCAGTTATCTGTATCTTGACTTTAAGTATATTTCACCAAGTACTTTATGAATATATACTTTAATGCAGGTTTTATTTACCTCTTTTAGAGATTCTCAGAATAAATTGTTCTAATGTAGCAGTATTCTAAGAATGTTTGTTGTTAGTTTATAATATAGAGATTGAAATTAAGAGACTCCCTATATCTCTTCAGTATAGCACTAAGGTCAAGAATTAATAAATGGGGTCTCATGTAATTGAAAAGTTTCTTTCTGTAAGACCAAGGACAACATCATCAGGACAAAATGACAGCCTAGAGATTGGAAAAATATCTTCATTAACCCTATATCTGACAGAGGGTTAATATACAAAATACATAAATGAATCAAGAAGTTAGACACTGGCAATCCAAATTACTCAAGTAAAAAATGGGGTACTGAGCTAGACAGAATTCTCAACAGAGGAATCTTGATTGTCTAAGAAGTTCTTAATGAAATGCTCAATATCCCTAGTCATCAAGGAAATGCAAGTCAAACTGACTCTGAGATTCCACCTTATACCTATCAAAATAGCCAAGACTAAAAACTCAAAGGACAGGACATGATGTCCCAAAGACTATATAATATTCCTCAGGTAGAGAATGTGGGAGCTGTCATAAGAGCTCCACAGAAAAGATATGGCAAAGAAGAGGAAGTCCTGGTGGGAACCTCCCTTTTGTGCAGAACTCAGGGGTATTGTGTGGACAGGGTAGACCGTGATCTTAGATAGCAGGATCTCCCAAAATCTGTGGATTTAACATGCATAAGAGTAGAAACAGCATGAAATAATTTTTCTTCTTATGCATTTAATGAAAATTTTAACAAGCACTTTGGGATTCATGAGCATCAATAGAATATCTGTGTCCTCAGAAAAGAAAACACTAACAAATAATTATTAATTTCAAAATAAAAACTAAGAGAATAAAGTGAATGAATAATAAATAGATATGGTGTGACAGTAAAGTAAAATGAAAAATATGATATTAGAAGATTGTGAAAATGTTAAAATAACTTTTACAATTTTGTGTCTCATCATGTGGATTTCAGATGTAAATAAAATACAGCACAAAATTGTGCTGAAAAATCTCTGATCTAGATCATTCATTGCTATGTGTGTGTGTGTGTGTGTGTGTGTGTGTGTGTGTGTGTGTGTGTGTGTGTGTTTTACTGGGTTTTGTTTTATTTTCTGCTAGAGTTCATGAATTATATGAAATAACTGGCTACATCACATTGCATCAAATGTGTGTACCTGGACCATACTACCTAGTATATCTGCATCATGTTCTACTTTTTGATCTATAAAACTATGATAAAGATGTGGTTACTCTCATTTCTCTAGTTTCCTTGATCTGAGTTAAGAGGATTCCTCCAAGGTAGAATCAGCTATTCCCAGGTCCTTCCCTGGATTTTTCCTCACACAGGTAAGTTTCTAGCAGAGCCCAGATGACCATGAATGGTGTCACTGTGCTTACATAGAAATTTCACACCTACTGCTGTGAAAATTTGACTAGCAGAGGCACTTCACAGGAAGTATATATGGGCTGTCAGAACAATCAGCCCTCATCTTCTTAGAGACAAGGGGGAATTAAACCAAATGCTCCATTTTTTTTGAGTCTACAAATATTCTGTAGCAATGATCTATTATTTTGGTACATGGCCTATACCCTTCTTTTCCCTAACATCTGTACAGCATGGTTTATACCTTTGTGATCTCATTAGTTTATGGTTAACCATTTACCGTTACTTTGCACATGCCTCTGAATGTTAATCACTCATATCCCTTTGTCCTGTTCATCTTATTAAGTAGATTGGAACACCAAGAGAGAAAGAAAGAAATCATTCTTGCCTCTAAAGAGACAAAAAATGCAAATTATTTAAAATATCATATATCACCAATAAAATGAATTATCTTTTTTTCTTTTTGAATTACCTTCCTCAGACTTGGCATGGTACATGCATTATGTCTTTTGAGGATGAATTGATACTCTTGCCAGGGCGATATTTTATTCCTGTGCTCATGACTTATTTTCTTTCATAAATATGAAGAGTCATGTGTGTTCTCTTAGGTTATATAAAATGCCCACCATTACGTTACCTTTTTGTCACTTCTCCTAGCATCCATTAGTTACCTATAGTTGTTTGTCTTAGGGGTGGAATTAGGTGAAAAATGCCTCCTTCCATGTCAACATGTCTGTTGATATTGCTGTTATTTCAGAGCTTGTTAATCCATCATTTTGTAAGAGAGACATTGACAGAGGGCTTCACTTGTGTTCCATCTTCTTCAGTGATGATACCTGAACCATAGATGCAGGAACTGTAGTGTATGAAGATCCTGTGGGACTGAGCTCCCCATGAAATATTCGCCTGCCTGTACTGTGTCTAGTTGTGATTTTCTGTGATGATGTTCCCCATCTTCTGGAGGGACTTCTTTGATAAAGGATGATAGGTTCACTTACCTGTTAAAGGAAGATAGTTCACCGAGACCTGTTGGAGGGTAGTTTTGTGCACTGTTTATTCAGATGCTTATTGCAATGCCTAGACATCTGGTTGCAGTCCAGACAATGGCATGATCAAGTATTTCAGGCCTCAACATTATGTAAAAATTGTTTTCCATAACCCGTGATTGGTTAATAGAGGAACTGACTAACCAATTAGATGGGAAGAAAAAATAAGGCAGGATTTCTGATCTCAGTCATGGGGACCCAAAGAGATGAGAGAGTAGAGAAGGACCATGAGGGAAGAGCTGTGGAGAGACCATGATGATGGACCAGGAGGATTGGCCTGAACGTCTTAATGAGAGAGCCACTATGAGGACAAACATGGACCAGAACGAAGACAGACAAGACCTGATGGACAGTAATGAACTTTTTGGCTGGGTAATAGGTAGCCTAGTAAGGTTAGAATAGCTCAGAACCTGCCCAGCTGTTAGTGCTCGCAGCTTGTTAATAAAAATTGGAGCTCTCTGCACCATTCAATCAGGAGCTAGAATGCGGCTAGAGCAAGTTTAGAAATACCCCATCTATATTTGGGAGCAAAAGCAGTGAAGAAAACCTCAAATTACTATTACAAAGACCTCAAAGTAATTTAAGAGAAATCTTCAAAAGATTTTTAAAGTCATATAGTCTGCATTATATTGCTATTAATATCACTAAAAGGTAATGGTCATAACTGGCATCTCAGTAGAATTATGGGATAAGGAAAAGAGGTGGCACCATTTGACCAAGACCACAAACGAGGTTATGTCTAAACTACACAGTAAATACATTTATATACTCAGAAATATCAGATCATCAAGATCCTTTGCAGTTCACCATAATGAAATGTGACAATGGTATTCGCACCAGTTCACATTGGAATTCATGTATAACTGAATAATACAATTTAAGTCTATTAGAATGATCAAGGTCTGTTTTTTCTTAGATTTGGTTGTCATAAAGAATACTCCCATTTATGAAGATTATCAGTGAAGAGTAGATATCAACTTTCACATGTCCAATTTATCTAAATGTACACAAAGTTTGTGGAGCCAGGCTGCTGCAATAGAGGAAGGTGTGCCATTTCCTCTCAGCAACAGAAAACATTTTCGGCATGTGATGAAGCTTCACCATGAGACACCGCAGTACATCTAAGTGTTTCTCACACTATTACACAGAATTTTTTAAATCCAAATATTCTAAGATTTATCTCTGTTCTCATTGCCTCTTGTCTTAAGGATATGATCACATGTTAATATATCATAGGATAGAAACTTGCCATAACAGAGTGATTATAAATCTTTGAGATTTCTGTTCATAAATAAAGATATATAGGCAAGAGTACATTTTTTTTCATGTATAAATTAGCCTTAGGATTTTATGAATAATTCAATATGAAGAATATCATCTTTCAAAGATATGGTAAATAGGAAGATGATTCCATGCAAGTAGGTCTGTGTGTATGCAAAAATAACACAGATTATAATGTATACAAATTTGCAAGGCTTGCATTAACGTCTTTCAAAACTTCTGAATATTTTATTAAGACATCTTATCTAATATATATAGATATATATTCTGCATATTTAATAAATTCTATATATATGTAGAAATTAAACTAAATCCATTAATTGTATTTAAATTACAATTCATCTAGTATATATCAATTTAAATATGCAATTTAGAAAGATTGTGAACAAAACATTTATTTTTATTTTTTTATTTTCTATATTTTTCATTTACATTCCAAATGATTTTCCCTTCCCCATTTTAAATAATAATTTATTTTAAAGTACTACTGAATTATTAGACATTTTGAGCAACTGTGATGAAAATTTCACTAAAATAAAGGAAAGTATTTCAGATTAGCAAACTATAAAAAAATAGTAAAATCTAATATCCACATTAAGTTCTTAGACGTAGGAAAGCAGTCTGACGGTTCCTCAGAAAACTGGGCATGACACTCCCGGAGGATCCGGCTATACCACTCCTGGGCATATACCCAGAGCCTTTACCTGCATGCAATAAGGACACATGCTCCACTATGTTCATACCAGCCTTATTTATAATAGCCAGAAGCTGGAAAGAACTCAGATGTCCCTCAACGGAGGAATGGATTCAGAAGATGTGGTATATCTACACAATGGAATACTACTCTGCAATTAAAAACAATAAATTTACGAAATTCCTAGGCAAATGGTCAGATCTTGAAAATATCATCCTTAGTGAGGTAACCCAATCACAAAAGAACACACATGGTATGCAGTCACTGATAAGGGGATATTGACCCAGAATCTCGGAATACCCTAGACACAATCCGCATATCAATAGATTTCTAAGAAGATGGAAGGAGAGACCCCTGGTCCTGGAAAGACTGGATGTAGGGGAACGCCAGGACAGAGAAACGAGAGGGGGTTGAATGGAGAAAAGAGGGAGGGAAGGAGGCTTATGGGACTTTCGGGAAAGGAGGAAACGGGAAAGGGGAAATGATTTGGAATGTAAATTAAAAAAAATAAAATAAAATAAATAATAAAAAAAGAATTAGTAAATTAAGAGTTATCTTTAAAAAAAAGTTAAATTTGATCTAAAATATATTTAAAATATTTATGAAACATATAATTCATTACTTCCCTTTTCCAAGAATTTTAATATAGTGTCCAAAAACTCAATAAATATGCTAAATGTGTTGATATACACATTTAGCACATTATAGTACATAAATATTCCTGTGTATGTTCTTAATTGTGATCTCTTTTCTGACTTCTTGAATCAACTCCAATATACATCAATCTAAAAGCTTTGGGAAATTTTGAAATCATTACGAAAACCAGTCTTTGAGATAACATGTTGTATTATCTACAATCAGTTTTTATACCAAAGATCTCACCCAAAACTTGAACTAAAACTGATAAAATCTTCAACTCATTTCTACATGTATAAAATGTGAACATTAATATTGTTTTTCTTGTGCTCCTGTGAAAACTGAACACGAGTTAGTGACTGCAAGGAATGCTTATTGAACCACTAGAAGTTAAAAAGCATTCATTGTTATTAATATCTTTGTCTGGGCAATTTCATCTGATTTTTATAATTCATGGCAAGTTTGAGAAAGGACATCAATGTCCTTAAACATGTGTTTCATTTTATTAAGCAGAGTAACAATTAGCAATCCATTGAGTAAACCCTGTGATGATGCCTAGGACCAGTTTATTCTGAAGGGTGTGCAGGAGAGCATTCTGTATCTTGTTAGACTAGCAATAGAGGGTCATTAAGGAAAACTCCTTGTGTGGTATCCTGAGGGGAGACAGACTTAATGTTCTTTCTAGATCTAATAACTGGTCCAGCCAGGAAAATACCTCCAGGAATGCAGGTTCGCCGAATGCCATGCTGAAAGAACTAAGTAGAATAATTGTTCTTCTAGAGAAGTACCACTCTTTTTCCCCCCAGAATTCCTTCCAGGCTCCCATGGAGTTGCCATGAGCTTCACTTGTTCAGTTTTGTTCTCTGAGTTCCGACTCAAGAAGTAACTTTTATTTTTGACTTCTGCCTCCCTTTTTTGAATGCTGGCCAGCTCCTAAGTCTCCTGTTTCTAAAGCTTTGGCTTCCTCACTTTGTTATCAAATCACCCCTTCTGCTCCTCCTCTCTGTGGCAAATCTTCAGACTAGGAATTCCAGTAGAATGTGTTTTGTTTGGTTTGCATTTCCTCCCTCTCTCGATCATTTTTTTCTCCTCAGTTTATGAGAGAAATCAAAATTTAAAAATATCAGTGTGTTGGGATTAACTTCTAAATCACTCATACCTGGAATTCCTGTAACTTAAATTTGGTAATTTTGGTTGAACAGAGAAACATTACATTATTGTTTTCTGGGACTTGTGTGATATACAGGGATTTTTTTTAATTTAAATTTTATTTTTTAAAGGTTTATTTATTTTATGTATATGAGTACACAGTCGCTGTCTTCAGACACACCAGAAGAAGGCATTGGGTCCTATTACAGATGGTTGTGAGCCACCATGTGGTTGCTGGGAATTGAACTCAGGACCTCTGGAAGGGCAGTCAGTGCCCTTAACCACTGAGCCATCTCTCCAGCCTGGGAGTTGTTTTTTTCTCATTTATATATATTTATTTTATTTTATTTTGGTTTTTATTAGATATTTGCTTTATTTACATTTCTTTTTTTTTTATTGAATACAATCTTTATTTAAGTTTCAAATGCTAAAACCTTTCCCGGTTTCCCCTCTCCCCGAAAACCCCCAAACCTACCTTTCACCCCCTGCATCCAAGTATATGCCCTTCCACCTGACCCACTCCCACCTCCTCCTCCCCACCCCCAATTTCCCTTTGTTGGGGTATCTATTGAGCCTTCACCAGACCAAAGACTACTCCTTCCACTGATGCCTGACAAGACATTACTCTACCACATTTTTGGCTGGAACCATATGGACCCCTTGGTTGATGGTTTAGCCCTTGGGAGTCCTGGGGCATCTGGGTGGCCGACATCATTGTTCTACCCATGGGGCTATAAACCCCTTCAGCTCATCTGAACTGCCATCCCACTCCTCCACTGGGGACCCCACGCCCACTCCAATGGTTAGCTGCTAGCATCTGCCTCTGTATGTGTAAGGCTCTGGGAGGTCCCCTCTGGAGACAACCATGACATGCTCCTGTTGGTATGCACTTTTTGTTGTCCATAACAGTGTCAGAGTTTGGTGACTGTTTATAAGATGAATCCCCAAGTAGAGCAGTCTCTGGGTAGCCTTTCTTTCAGTTTCTGCTCCACACTTTGCATCCTTTATTGCTCCTGTGAGTATTTTGTTCCCTTTCTCAGAGGAACCAAAGCACCCCTGGTACAGTCTCCTTCTTCTTGAGCTTTCTGTGGTCTGAAAATTGTAACTTGTTTATTTTGAGCTTTTGGGGTAACATCCACTTATCAGTGAGTGCATACCATGTGTGTTCTTTTGTGATTGGATTACCTCGCTCAGGATGACATTTTCTAGTTCCATCCATTTGCCTAAGAATTTCATGAATTCATTGTTTTTAATAACTGAGTAGTATTCCATTGTGTAAATGTAACACAATTTCTGTATATTGTTTTTAATAGCTGAGTAGTACTCCATTGTGTAAATGCACCACATTTTCTGTATCTATTCTTCTGTTGAGGGACATCTGGATTCTTTCCAGCTTCTGACTATTATAAAGAAGAGTGCTATGAACATAATGGAGCATGTGTCCTTATTACATGTTGAAGCATCTTCTGGGTATATGATTTTTTTATGATGATGAAATAATGAGCCCCTCTCTCTTCCTATGTAGTTCTTAGGAGATATCTTATTTGTCAGGACTTTGGAAAAAATATGTTGCCTTTGCCAAATGAAGGCATTACTTTCAAAATGCCAGTGACTTCTGAATAAATCTTTCACTATTTATAGTTGAAAATTATGTTGCCCCATTCTCTGCGAGGGAATGTGTATGGAAAATGAGGCTATTCATGTCTTTTTTTTATATTTTTTTTATTTTTTATTTGACTGAATCAATACCATATAACGATGATAGCTATGGCACTGCCACATCAGCATTTTAGCCCCCACTAACACCATGCAGACAATTAACCGACTAAATAGATATATTGATAAATCCATTTAATCAATTGAATGAGTTAATATAGCATATGATTTAATTTCCACCAGCCTTAGGGGAAAATTTACCTAAGGTACTGACTTCAAAATAAAAAAGGGTACTTACAAGTGGCCTGTCTAATGGTGGAGGGGGTGACTTACATTTCAAACTGAAATACCACTGAGATTCTTCTTGCATTGAAAGATTTTCATGGATTTGTGACAAAATTATGAAAAGAAATCTCCTGGGAGATTGCTTGTTTCTTTTTTCCATCCATAACAGTACTGCATGTAATATATTTTACAATAAAGTATAAAAAAGAGAGTATTATGTGTAAAATTCCAATGTAATTGAACAACAGAGCTTAAAAAATTGATTCTATAAGTTTATGTTGGTATCTATGAGCTAATGGCCAGTTCTATTTTTTCAGGTTTATATTCTATACACACAAAACTGAATTAATTTGCAACCAAAACAGCTAATTTATAGGCTATTTTGTGTAAACAGAAGTCAATGACAGCCTATAATATAAATATTTACTATTCATTTTAGATAAATAATATTTTATATCTTGCAGTTTTATTATTTTTGCTTTATGATTCTGTTTTATTTTTAATGAGTTAAGCAGTATGTAGCAAAAACAGCTTTCTGTAGCCAAAGAGGTAGAAATCAGGTGCTTACACAAGAGACTCTGGAGCTTGCCCCTGAGAAGCTGGTTAAATATAGCCTTGTGGAGCAAGCAGTAGGATTCAAGGTCTCTAAAATTTTGCATGGGTGAATGGCATTGCTAAGGTACATAATAGCTGTTCCTACAGGAAGAGTAAATGTATCCACTACATAAAAGCTATAAATTCAGGTCAGTGCATTAGTACAGAAAATGTTATTAGCCAGCTCCGTTTTCACTTCCCACTTGAGGTAGTCATTTCTTCTTCCTCAGTGAGTTTCTGTTTTTCAGAACGTAATGTGCAAATACTAATTCAGAACCATACACAGCAAATTTTCTAAAATGAAATAGTGAGACAATGAAAGCAAATGGAACTTATTCTCATGACCCAAAGAATTGAAAATCTAATCCTTTTTAAGAACGTGGAATCTGAATTCCATTGTTTATAAATATTTAAAATATTTAACGTTGTTTGAAACATGTTCATGCCAGACAAATAAAGCACTATAATTACAGTTGTTCTTAAAATACAGGATATTTATTTTTGCTTTTCCTTAATGAAATCACCAATGCCAGTTTATATATGCCTACACAAGGTTCTTAAAGACATGTTTTTGGCCAGTTTACATTGCATTATTCTAGAAAATGAATTGTTATGGTAATTCATAGACCTGCAGAACAGTCTAATTTTTCATTACCAAACCAGCTAAACAGTGATAGTAAACACTTTGGTAAATACAAACAGGAAGCAAATAAATTACTTTCGTTAAAAAAAAAAGAGGTTGATTGATTTAAATTATGTGAGAAAGATGATAACACCCATGGTTCTTTGTGACCCAGACTATTTTGCTATGATGATTCTGTGAACTGTGAAAGTTATTGACTTAGAGTATTTTGTTTATAATAAAAACTAAGCTCTTTCATAGTAAAGTAAAGTGGTCTGGGATAGTGTCCTGGAATGTGAACTAGAAGCATGCATTTGTTCACTAATGATAATTTGTGGAAACCAGTGTAGGGAATTACATGGCTGTTTTTTCATTTAGAAGTAATTCCTAAGACACTTTCTAAAGAAATAAATTGATTTCTACTCATTTCTATACTTTGCAATTGAAATGCTTAGACATCAAATAAATGCTTTGCATAACAGTCCATTTGAGGCTTATTGGGTGATAATAGCTATTCTTTCTTATTGATTGCCAATAGAGGGTTCTTATATTATATTTTACTATACAAGTCAGTTTAGGTTTCCATTTGAACGGCTCATGAATCTATGCTTACCACATCTCTGGAAAAAAAAAAGAGTTTATTCATTGTGGGCCCTATCTTGGGTTGTAGGAACCTGTTTGCCCTGGGTATTAAGGCCAAATCATGGTCACACAGATTATCTCCAACCACTATTTCAACTCAGAGTGCAATTCTTAATTTTTGGCACAATCTATTGAATGTCAGTCCCAATTATTCAGTGATGTATGTTACATAGAACAATACTGTTCACTGAGCAAATCCAAGTCTTGCTCAGCCATCATCTGGAAAGATTCCTCCTGTAGCTGATGAGAACAAATACAGAGACCCACAAATATGGGGCAGAGAATAAGAGATCTTAGAACACTCAGTCCTAAAAGGGATGTCCTTTTCAAAGGTAGCAGAGGCAGAGTTTATGTACCAGAGTGAGTAGGGGACTTCAAGTAAACAAGCTTCTAAGTAATAGGATTGACACACATAAGAGCTCACAAACGCTCGAGCACCATGTGCAGCACCAGATCGGGTCCTAGAGCTGAAATGAGAAGAGGATAAATGCCTGCATTCTGAATCCAGAAGCAATATCCAATTGATAACCACTTGCAGATGCAAATACAGTTTTCTTCAAGGGAGTCTCACTGGGGAAACCAATTACCTTTTATTTTTCAAAGTACTAGATAATATTTAGTATTTACTGTATTTAGTAGAAGAAATACATATATGTAACTGAAATAATACTTCTGAAGAATATGAGTGCTCTAGATAAATGAAAATATGGCTAAATAAATCCCAAAGCAAACAGAATCTAGTGAAACTCAGAAAAACGTTTAATTGATGATGCCATTATTCCCATTTGACCCTTTAAATTATTGTGTTCTATGGTCCTATTGAAATTCCCCCATCGTTCCTTTTGTAACTTCTGTGAGTATTCTAAATTAAAAAAAATATATATTTGAAAATTCAAATCTATCCTCCACAATGAAATGAAACATCTTTTAGCCATTTACTTTAGAATCTTGTTTTTCTTAGCCGAATAAATGTATAAATGTAGCACACTTTTTGTTTAAAATAAATATTTATTTTTTCTCATATATTATATCCTGACCTAAATTTCCGCAATCTCCATACTTTTATTATAAACATCTAGGTTGTTTTCATTTCCTAGAAATGAAAACACATGAGTAAGTTTATTAGTCAGGATACTCTAGGGTAACACAGCTTGTAGAATTATTCTCTGTCTCTCTCTCCTCTCTCTCTCTCTCTTTCTCTCTCTTTCTCTCGCTCTCTCTCTCCATATATATGTATACCATATATATAATTATAATATAATTATATATATAATATAAATATAATTATGTATATCTGTGGGGGTAATAGATTAGGATGACTAAAACGTCAGTCCAGCTAGTCCAGCAATGGCTGAGTATGAAAAGAAAGTCTTAAGAATCCAGAAGTTGCTTCCTCTATTAAATTGGATGGCTCAACTCATCTTCAGAAACCTGAAATAGGCTCTGATGCCAATAAAGGAATGGATTTGCTAGCTAGGTGCAAGCACACAAAGAACAAACAACAACAACTTCCTTCTGCTAAGTTCTTTTGTAGACTTCTAGCAGAAGATGTGGGCTAGATTAGAGGTGAGTCTTCTCGCCTCAAAAAATGTGGGTTAAAGGTGTGTCTTCCCTCCTAAAAGATACAGTTTAGAAGTGAATCTTTTGATTTAAAATTAAGCAAAGTCCCTCAGTCATACCTGTTCCCCTCCAATTTTTGACTTTTGTTACTTCCGGATGAAGTCAAAAAGCAACGAATAGCCAGTATAGTATCTTTGTAATACAATATGGATTTCCATGGATAAATGCCCAGGAATAGAACAGTTGTATGATAAGGTATATTTATTTCTATTTCTAGTCTTTTGAAGAATTTCAATACTAATTTCTATCCTGGATGCACCAATTTATATTTCTAAAAATAATAAACACAAGATCCTTTTTCTCCATATCCTCACCAACCGGTGCTGTATATTTTAGCCTCCTGCCCCTCCTTTTTCGTGAAAATAGATTCTTTTCTCATACTATATATCCTGAATGCAGTTTTTCCTTACTCTACATTACTTAGTTCTTCCTCATTGCTCATCCCACCAGGATCTACTCCCTAGCTGTCTCTCATTGGAAAAGAACAGACTTCTTCTATAGAACCAACAACAAAACATAACAAAATCAAGTATAGTAGATAAAACAAACAAAAAAAAACCCCACATTTATGCTGGGAAAAAACAACAGAAGAAAAAGAGCCCAAGAACAAGCACAAGAATTGGTGACTTACTTGTTCCCTTATTCGGGAGTCCCATAAAAATACTAAACTGCTACAGGGCTCCATTCCTTGGAGTGTAAACAAGCCTTTGAATACACACAAGACCACCCCTTCTGCTCAGAGGAACCCACCCAGAACCATCAAGACACAGGAACCAAGCAGAGGCCCAGGACATGAGTCTTCCAGTTTCCCTCTGCGCCCAGAACTGATCCTGTGCCACAGTGCTACATAAACAAATACCACCAGGAGAGAGCTGGGCTCCTGGTAGAGGCAACACAAAGGAAAGCGCAGGTAAGAACACCATTTCTGTTCAAATTCCTGGATGAAGAGGGACCCTCCTAGAGCCATCAGGACAAAGGAACCAAGAGAGACCAGGGGACAGGATCCTTCTGGTTTCTGTCTGCACCACAGAGCTGACCCAGTACCACAGTTCTTTATACCCAAATTCCTTCCAGAGAGAAGTGGCCTCCCAGGATTACTGACACAGAGGCTTCCAGGAGGGACAAGCCACAGTCAGAGGCAGCAAGACCAGCTATCACCAGAGATAACCAGATAGTGAAAGGCAAGGGCAAGAAAATAAGCAATAGAAACCAAGGCTACTTGACATCATCAGAACCCAGTTCTCCCACCACAGTGAGCCCTGGATACTTCAACACACCAGAAAAGCAAGACTCTGTTTTAAAATCACATCTCATGATAATGATAGTGGATCTTAAGGACATAAATAACTCTCTTAAAGAAATGTAAGAGAACACAAGTAAATAGGTAGAAGCCCTTAAAAAGGAAAACAAAAATCTCTTAACGAATTATAGGAAAACACAACCAAACAGGGGAAGGAATTGAACAAAATCATCCAGGATCATAAATAGAAATAGAAACAATAGAGAAATCACAAATGGAAACAACCCTGGAGATAGAAAACCTAGGAAAGAGATCAGGACTCATAGATGCAAACATCACCAACAGAATACAAGAGATAGAAGAGAGAATCTCAGGTGCAGAAGATACCATAGAAAACATTGACACAACAGTCAAAGAAAATGCAAACTGCAAAAATCTCCTAAACCAAAACATCCAGGAAATCCAGGACACAATGAAAAGACCAAACCTCAGGATAACAGGTATAGAAGAGTGTGAAGATTTCCATGAAAGCTAGAAGGTCCTGGGCAGATTTAATACAGACCCTAAGAAAACACAAATGCCAGCCCAGACTACACTACCCAGCAAAACTCTTCAATTACCGTAGATGGAGAAACCAAGATATTCAATGACAAAAACAAATTTACACAATATCTTTCCACAAATCCAGACCTACAAAGAATAATATATGGAAAATGCCAACATAAGGAGGAAAAAGCAATAAGCAATCTTCTTTCAACAAACTCAAAAGAAGATAGCCACGCAAACATAAAAATAATATAAAAAATAACAGGAAGCAACAGTCACTATTTTTTATTATATGTTAACTTCAGTGGACTCAATTCCCCAATAAAAAGATATAGTCTAACAGACTGGATCTATAAATTGGATCCACCATTTTGCTGAATACAGAAAACACACCTCAATGACAAAAATAAAACACTACCTTAGAGTAAAAGGCTGGAAAACAATTTTCCAAGCAAATGGTCCTAAGAAACAAGCTGGAGTAGCCATGCTAATATTGGATAAATCAACTTTCAACCAAAAGTCACCAAAAAAGATAAGGAAAGACATTTCATATTCATCAAGGGAAAAATCTACCAAAAAGAACTCTCAATTCTGAACATCTATGCTTCAAATATAAGGGAACCCACATTCATAAAAGAAACTTTACTAAAGCTCAAAGCCCACATTGTACCACACAACAATAATGGGAGACTTCAACTCCCCAATTGCATCAATGGACAGATCATGGAAACACAAACTAAACCTCAACACAGTGAAACTAACAGACGTTATGGACCAAATGGATTTAACAAATATTTATAGAACATTTCATCCTAAATCAACAGACACAACAAAGAAAGAGAATTTCAGACCAATTTCCCTTATGAATATCTATGCAAAAATAATCAACAAAAATCTGCAAACTGAATCTAAATAAAAATCAAAACGATCATTGAACATGATCAAGTAGGCTTCATCCCAGGAATGCAGGGATGGTTCAATATATGGAAATCCACCAATGTAATCAACTATATCAACAAACTCAAAGAACAAAGCCATATGATCATTTCTTTCGATGCTGCAAAAGCATTTAAAAATATTTAGCATAAGGGAAAGGACACCCTTCACAATAGCTATAAACAATATAAAGTGTCTTGGTGTGACTCTAGCCAAACAAGTGAAGGAGATGTATAACAAGAACTTCAAGACTCTGGAGAAAAATCAAAGAAGATCTCAGAAGATGGAATGATCTTCCGTGCTCGTGGATTGGCAGGATTAATATAGTAAAAATGGCCATCTCACCAAAAACAATCTACAGATTCAATGCGATCCCCATCAAAATTCCAACTCAATTCCTCATAGAGTTAGAAAGAACAATTCTCAAATTCATTTAGATAAACAAAACCCTAGGATGGCAAAAAATATTCTCAACAATAAAAGAACTTCTGGGGTAACCAGCATCTCTGACCTCAAGCTGTCCTACAGAGCAGTGGTGATAAAACCTGCATTGTATTTGTATAGAGACAGGCATGTAGATCAATGGAATAGAATTGAAGACCCATCCTGACTGGTGTGAGATGGAATCTCAGGGTTGTTTTGATTTGCATTTCCCTAATGACTAAGGATGATGAACATCTCTTTAGGTGCTTCTCAGCCATTAGATATTCTTCAGGTGAGAACTCTTTGTGGAGCTCTGTACCCCATTTTTTAATAGGGTTACTTGCCTCTCTGGAGTTTAACTTCTTGAGTTCTTTGCAGTTGTTGGCGAGGATGTGGAGAAAGAGGAACACTCCTCCACTGCTGGTGGAATTGCAGGCTGGTACAACCACTCTGGAAAGCAGTCTGGCGGCTCCTCAGAAAACTGGGCATGACACTTCCGGAGGATCCGGCTATACCACTCCTGGGCATATACCCAGAGACTTTACCTGCATGCAATAAGGACACATGCTCCACTATATTCATAGCAGCCTTATTTATAATAGCCAGAAGCTGGAAAGAACCCAGATGTCCCTCAACGGAGGAATGGATTCAGAAGATGTGGTATATTTACACAATGGAATACTACTCTGCAATTAAAAACAATGAATTCACGAAATTCCTAGGCAAATGGTCAGAACTTGAAAATATCATCCTTAGTGAGGTAACCCAATCACAAAAGATCACACATGGTATGAAGTCACTGATAAGGGGATATTGACCCAGAATCTCAGAATACCCTAGACACAATCAGCATATCAATAGATTTCTAAAAAGATGGAAGGAGAGACCCCTGGTCCTGGAAAGACTGGATGTAGGGGAACGCCAGGACAGAGTAATGAGAGGGGGTTGAACGGAGAAAAGAGGGAGGGAAGGGGGCTTATGGGACTTTCGGGGAGGGAGGAAACGGGAAAGGGGAAGTGATTTGGAATGTAAATTAAAAAAATAAAATAAAATTAAATTAAAAAAAAAAAAAAAAAAAAAGAATTGAAGACCCAGAAATGAACCCATACAGTTATGATTACTGATCTTTGAAAAAGGAGATAAAACCATCCAGTGGGAAAAATACAGCATTTTCAACAAATGGTTCTGGTTCAACTGGCATTCAACTTGTAGAAAAATGCAAACTGATCCATTCTTATCTCCCTATACAAAGCTCAAGTCCAAGTGGATCAAGGCCCTCCATATGATACCAGATACACTGAATCTAATAGAAGAGAATGTGGGGAAGTGTCTCACACATATGGGTACAGGAGAAAATTTCCTAAACAGAACAGCAATAGTCTATGCTTTAAGATTAAGACTTGATAAATGGGACTCATAAAATTGCAAAGATTCTATAAGGCAAAGGACACTGTCAATAGGACAAAACAGTAACCTACAGATGAGGAAAAGATCTTTACCAATCCTATATCTGATAGTGGGCTAGTATCCAGTATATACAAAGAACTCAAGAAGTTGACTCCAGAGAAACAAATAACCCTATCAAAAATGGGGAACAAAGTCAAACAGAGAATTATCAATTGAGGAAACTTGAAGGGCTGAAAAGCAACTAAAGAAATGTTCAACATCCTTAGTCATCAGGGTAATGCAAATCAAATCAACCATGAGATTCCACCTCATACCAGTCAGAATGACTAAGATCAAAAACTCAGCTGACTGTATATGCTGGGGAGGATGTGGAGAAAGAGGAACACTCCTCCATTGTTGGTGGGATTGCAAACTGGTACAACCACTCTGGAAATCAGTTTGATGGTTCCTCAGAAAATTGGACATATTATTACCTGAGCTATACCACTCCTAGACATACACCAAGAAGATGCTCCAACGTGTAATAAAGACACATGCACCACTGTGTTCATAGCAGCCTTATTTATAATAGCCATAAACTGGAAAGAACCCAGATGTCCTTCAACAGAGGAATGAAGTCAGAAAATATGGTACATTTACACAGTGGAATACTACTCGGCTATTAAAAATGATGAATTCAAGAAATTCTTAGGCAAAGGAATGGACCAGCAAACATCAGCCTGAGTGAGTTAACCCAATCACAAAAGAATACACATGGTATGCACTCACTTATAAGTGTATTTTAGTCCAAAAGCTTGGAATACCCAAGGTGCAATTCACACACCTCAAGAAGAAGGAAGACCAAAGTGTGGGTGCTTCGGTACTTCTTAGAAAGTTGGACAAAATACTCATGGGAGCAAATAGGAGATAAGATGCAGAGCAGAGGCTGAAGGAAAAGCCATCCAGAGACTTTACCACCTGTGGATTCATCCCAGATATAGTCACCAAACTCTGATACTATTGTGGATGTTAAAAAAGGGTTAATGAAAGGAGCCTGATATAGCTGTCTCCTGAGTAGCCCTGCTAGAGCCTTACAAACATAGAGGTGGAAGCTCACAACTAATCATTGCACTGAGTGCGGGTTCCCCAATGGCGGAGTTAAAGAAAGGACTGAAGGAGCTGAAGGGGGGTTGCAACCCCATAGGAAGAACAACATCAACCAACAAGAACCCTAGAGCTCCCCGACATTAAGCCACCAACCAAGGGGTCCACATGTTTCTAACTGCCTATTTAGCAGAACACAGCCTTCTCAGGCATCAATGGGAGGAGAGGTCTTCGGTCCTATGAAGGTTTGATAGATACCCCAGTGTAGGAGAATCGAGGCGGGGAGGTGGGAGTGGGTGGGTGGGTGGATGAACATTCTCATCATCGAAACAGGGGGAGAGAGGATGTGATAGGGGGTTTCCAGGATGGGGTTAGGAAACCGGGTAAGGGGATAACAATTGAAATGTAAATTAATTAAAAATAAATAATTAAATAATTAAAATATTGGAGTGCAAGCGATAACATGTATGAAAATGATGTAGTGGAGACCTGCTTTTCCTGATTTTTTTTTCTGAGTTCATATGAGCTTTGCTCAATTGTTCTTCTAGCCCCCTCTACCCCTTCTGGCATTATAATCTGCCTCTTCTTCTGCTGGGTTCTTTGAGCTCTGAGGGAAAGATGGATAGTGCCATCCCACTTAGGACTGTGTATTCTAAGGTCTCTATTCTCTCTTTCTGTCTCTATCTCTGTCTCTCTGTCTCTGTTTCTATCTCTCTCTGTCTCTGTCTCTGTCTGTCTATCTGTCTGCCTCTCTCTCTCTCTCTCTCTCTCTCTCTCTCTCTCTCTCTCTCTCTCTGATAATGTCTGGCTGTGGATTTATTATTTTTATCTGCTGCATGAGGAAGCTTTTCTGGCAATGGCTGAATAAGTCACTAATCTATGAATATGTCAGAATACCATTAGGAATCAGTAATTAAAAATCATTTTTATCACTACATTATCTTTTATCTTTTAAGACAAGGGCTTTTACCGTTTTTCTCTAGGTAAATTAGTCTCTGTTTCTGTCATTCAAGCAGTGGCAGGTATGCATTCCATCTTCTGGAGTGGGACTTAAATCAAATCAGACATTGGTTGGTTTTGTGCCACCATTGTCTAGCACATTTTGTAGGCAACAGAATATTGTAGATCAAAGTGTTGTGGCTAGGTTTGTGTTTACATTTCTCTTTTGGTGACCTGAGGAGTATCTTCCTGTACAAAAAGCACTACAACATATGGGCAGGAGTTCAATGAAGGCACCATGTAGAACATTCCATGTTCAAAGAGTTGTGTGGGTAATGTCTGTCAGTTTGTGAACAACAACCTATTATTTTGGCAAGAGCTGGCTTGATTGGGGATATTTGCAGAATCCCTTTGCTATCAACTGAGGGGGATGTAATCCCATTCCCATAATTAGAAGTTTTATGACAAGTGATGGCCAGTTGGGACATGTCTCCTCCATTACATAAGAACTTCATTAGAAAAGTTTTACTATATTTTACAAAATTGCCATTGCACTAGCAAAACAAACCTAAGGATAGTATTCATGCCCAGCAGTAGATGACCTATACAAAACCAAACCTAATGATATATTTGGAGATTCCTTGTCTCATAATGTCATGGCATGTTTTTGTAAATTTTTCATCACATATGTATATATCCTAAAGATACTTTGTGTATAAATTATAGCTTCTAGTTTATGCTTTTTAATGCAGTTTTTCAATATGTGAACTACTGGAAATTTGTGTCTATATCTCTTATTTATACCTCTTTTGGTGCATTTTTTTTGCTCCCTTTGTTTGTTTTGTCCTATTCTGATGTTTTGGTTGTTGTAAAACTTTTTCAAGTTTTATTTCATTTCATTTTATTTTATTTTACTTCATTTTACTATTATACCTTAGAAGCTTACTTGTTTTCTAAAAAAGAAAAGTAAGGAGGTGAACTTGGATGAGGGAATAGGTAGGAGATGAAAAAAGTAGAGGGAAGAAAAACTTTAACTAGGATACATTATGTGTAGAAAAACTATTTTAAATAAAATCAAAAATGCAATATACTTTATAATAAAAGAAAAGAAAGCCACTGACTATTTCAGTTACAAATTTATCAAACATAATTTTGGTACTATTGTTTATTTGTTGCTCAGTGACATCTCTATAATTTCTATGATTTTTAAATCTTAATTACCTAATTGTATGCATTCTCAACTCCAGATTCTCCCTTGCAATTGATTAATTTTTCTTTCTGAAAATAACTAAAGAATAATGAAGATATGTATATGAATAATTTTTATGAATGTTGACCAAAATCAAAGCCTTTTTGTCTGAATGTGTTCATCAGCTTTTGTCAATGGCATTATATAATTATATATCAGAAATTATCTGAAACCCTTGGATAGATTAAAAATATAAATATTAGAGATATTCAACAAGAAACTTATAATTTATGTTCATGTATGGTTCATTGACCTAGTCACAAAATATTCTTCAGAAATACCTATAAGTGCAAATATTTAAAATTTAACCAGTGTATATGAAGTTCTGTTCAGAAATCTAATCCTCTTAATTTAAAGTTGTGGATATATAATAGAACAAATATTTAACAAACAAAGAAAAGATAATAACAAATTTAGGCTAATGAAAATTTTATTATAAAAGAGGAAAATGTTTATTGAAGGCTAGAAACAGAAGATTAAATCAAAGAGTTAACTTAAGAATGCGTAAGTAAGTTCTCAGTAGGGACAATGAAAAACTTAGAAGTTGAAAACTTCAAGAATTTGAAAAGTCTGTGCAATGAAAAGATATTTAATGAACAGGAATTTTTCTTTTTAAAAATTAGCTTGATTTTCTTCTCAGACCTGCTCTTTCTGTGGCTTCCCGCCATTCAGCCAGCCACCATGGGGAAGCGAGACAATTGTGTGGCCTACATGAATCCAATAGTGATGGCTTGGTCAAAGGGTCCAATCCAGTTTTCAGGACCAACAATCCAGGATTATCTGAGTTGACCAAGGCCTACCTGGGTAGAAGTAAAAGAACAGCTAGAAAAGTAAAAGAAGGGCTCCAAGGCTTTGGCTGAGTTTGAAGAAAAAAATGAATGAGGATTGGAAGAAAGAAGTAGAAAAACATAGAGAAAAATTAAGGAAAGAAGACCTTACCCCCGACACCCTCACCCCCCCCAAAAAAAGGACAGAAAAAGAAAAAAGGAAAGAAGAAATCTGGTAGGTATTCATCTTCACCATTGAGCTCTGATTCTTCCAGCAGTTCTTCAGATTCTGAAGACGAGGATAAAAAACAAACAAAAAGAACGAAGAAAAAGAAGAGACATTGCCATAAGTTTCCTGAGAGCTTGGTGTCATTGTTGGACTCAAACAGCAAGGATGTTTCAAAGAAAAAAAAAAGAAGTCAAAGGATGTAACTGAAAGAGAAAAGGACACTAAAGGACTTAGCTAAAAGAGAAAGATATATGAAGATAAACCAACCATTATCATATGAGTTGCTGTCAGAGCCAGACTGGAGAGGTGCAAGCAAAAAAGAAGAGAAGCATAAAAATATTCCTAAGTTGTCTGATAGTGGAATTATAAACATTTTCTGACAACATTGAAGATTTACATGGAAATATTTCTGAAAAAATTGAAGAAATATATAGAAAAAATGTTAAAATTAGAGATTATCATGGAAAATAATACAGTTAAAATGATAGACATAGAAAACATTACTATATTGTTTGAAAGAGGAATTACAAACATTTTCTGGTAAAATTGAAGATTTTTTTTAATTTTTTTTATTATTATTTATTTTATTTTATTTTTTAATTTACATTCCAAATCACTTCCCCTTTCCCGTTTCCTCCCTCCCCGAAAGTCCCATAAGCCCCCTTCCCTCCCTCTTTGCTCCATTCAACCCCCTCTCGTTACTCTGTCCTGGTGTTCCCCTACATCCAGTCTTTCCAGGACCAGGGGTCTCTCCTACCATCTTTTTAGAAATCTATTGATATGCGGATTGTGTCTAGGGTATTCCGAGATTCTGGGTCAATATCCCATTATCAGTGACTGCATACCATGTGTGTTCTTTTGTGATTGGGTTACCTCACTAAGGATGATATTTTCAAGATCTGACCATTTGCCTAGGAATTTCGTGAATTCATTGTTTTTAATTGCAGAGTAGTATTCCATTGTGTAGATATACCACATCTTCTGAATCCATTCCTCCGTTGAGGGACATCTGGGTTCTTTCCAGCTTCTGGCTATTATAAATAAGGCTGCTATGAACATAGTGGAGCATGTGTCCTTATTGCATGCAGGTAAAGTCTCTGGGTATATGCCCAGGAGTGGTATAGCCGGATCCTCCGGGAGTGTCATGCCCAGTTTTCTGAGGAACCGCCAGACTGCTTTCCAGAGTGTTTGTACCAGCTTGCAATTCCACCAGCAGTGGAGGAGTGTTCCTCTTTCTCCACATCCTCGCCAATAACTGCTGTCTCCTGTGTTTTTGATCTTAGCCATCCTGACTGGTGTGAGACGGAATCTCAGGGTTGTTTTGATTTGCATTTCCCTAATGACTAAGGATGATGAACATCTCTTAAGGTGCTTCTCAGCCATTAGATATTCTTCAGGTGAGAACTCTTTGTTTAGCTCTGTACCCCATTTTTTAATAGGGTTACTTGCCTCTCTGTAGTTTAACTTCTTGAGTTCTTTGTATATATTGGATATTAGCCCTCTGTCGGATGTAAGGTTGGTAAAGATCATTTCCCAGTTAGTTGGTTGCCGCTTTGTCTTTTTGACAGTGTCTTTTGCCTTGCAAAAACTTTGTAATTTAATGAGGTCCCATTTGTCTATTCTTGATCTTAGAGCATAAGCTATTGGAGTTCTGTTCAGGAAATTCTCCCCTGTGCCCATATGTTCAAGGTTCTTCCCTAGTTTCCCTTACCAAGTAACAAAATTAAATCAGGATCAAATAGACCATCTAAACCGTCCTATAACCCCTGAAGAAATAGAAGTTGTCATTGGAAGTCTTCCAACCAAAAAAAGCACAGGTCCAGATGGTTTTAGTGCAGAATTCTATCAGACCATCAAAGAAGACCTAACACCAATACTCTTCAAACTGTTCCACAAAATAGAAACAGAAGGAACACTACCCAACTCGTTCTATGAAGCCACAATTACACTAATACCAAAAGCACACAAAGATCCGACGAAGAAAGAGAATCTCAGGCCAATCTCTCTTATGAATATCAATGCAAAAATACTCAATAAAATTCTTGCCAACCGAATCCAAGAACACATCAAAACGATCATCCACCACGATCAAGTAGGCTTCATCCCAGGGATGCAGGGATGGTTCAATATAAGGAAATCCATCAATGTAATCCACTACATAAACAATCTCAAAGAAAAAAACCACATGGTCATCTCATTAGATGCTGAGAAAGCATTTGACAAAATTCAGCATCCTTTCATGCTAAAGATCTTGGAAAGATCAGGAATTCAAGGCCCATATCTAAACATAGTAAAAGCAATTTACAGCAAACCAGTAGCCAGCATCAATCTAAATGGAGAAAAACTTGAAGCAATCCCACTAAAATCAGGGACTAGACAAGGCTGCCCTCTCTCTCCATATCTTTTCAATATAGTACTTGAAGTTCTAGCTAGAGCAATTAGACAACAAAAAGAGGTCAAAGGGATACAAATTGGAAAGGAAGAAGTCAAACTATCACTATTTGTAGACGATATGATAGTATACTTAAGCGACCCAAAGAACTCCACCAGAGAACTCCTACAGCTGATAAACGACTTCAGCAAAGTGGCCGGATATAAAATCAACTCAAGCAAGTCAGAAGCCTTCCTATACTCAAAGGATAAGCAGGCTGAGAAAGAAGTAAGAGAAATAATACCCTTGACGATAGCCACAAACCTTATTAAGTATCTTGGCGTGACTCTAACCAAACAAGTGAAAGATCTGTATGACAAGAACTTCAAGTCTCTGAAGAAAGAAATTGAAGAAGACCTCAGAAGATGGAAAAATCTGCCATGCTCATGGATTGGCAGGATTAATATAGTAAAAATGAACATCTTACCAAAAGTAATACACAGATTCAATGCAATCCTCATCAAAATCCCAACTCAATTCTTCATAGAGTTAGAAAGAGCAATTCAAAAATTCATCTGGAATAACAGAAAACCCAGAATAGCTAAAACTATTCTCAAGAGTAAAAGAACCTCTGGGGGAATCAGTATCCCGGACCTCAAGCTGTACTACAGAGCAATAGTGTTAAAAACTGCATGGTATTGGTACAGTAACAGACATGTAGATCAATGGAACAGAATTGAAGACCCAGAAATGAATCCACACTCCTATGGTCCCTTGATCTTTGACAAAGGAGCTAAAACCATCCAGTGGAAAAAATATAGCCTTTTCAACAAATGGTGCTGGCTCAGCTGGAGGTCAACATGCAGAAGAATGCAAATTGACCCATCCTTATCTCCTTGCACTAAGCTCAATTCTAAGTGGATCAAAGATCTCCACATAAAACCAGACACACTGAAACTAATAGAAAATTGAAGATTTATATGAAAAATATTTCTGTTAGTCTATGTCTTCTGTTGGGGAATTGAGTCCATTGAGGTTATAAGAAACTAAGGAATAGTGATTGTTGCTTTCTATTGTTTTTGATGTTATATTTATGTTTATGTGGTTACTTTCTTTTGGATTTTCTGGAAAAAGATTACTTTCTTGCTTTTTCTAGGGTTAGTTTCCCTCCTTATGTTGGCATTTTCCATCTATTATTCTTTGTAGGACTGGATTTGTGGAAAGATATTGTGTAAATTTGGTTTTATCATGGAATATCTTGGTTTCTCCATCTATGGTGATTGAGAGTTTTGCTGGGTATAGTAGTTTGGGCTGGCAGTTGTGTTCTCTCAGGGTCTGTATGAGATATGCCCAGGATCTTCTAGCTTTTATTGTCTCAGGTGAGAAATCTGGTGTATTCTGATAGGTCTGCCTTTATAGGTTACTTGACCTTTTTTCCTTACTGCTTTTAATATTCTTTGTTTAGTGCATTTGGTGTTTTGATTATTATGTGACTGGAAGATTTTTATGTGTAAAATTTTCCCATGAAATAGTCAATCTTAACGTGTTTTTTATATATTTCTTCAATTTTATCAGAGATATTTTCCATGTAAATCTTTAGTTTATCAGAAAATCTTTATAATTCTACTTTCAATCAACTTAGGAATATTTTTATGTCTATCATTTTATCTGTATAATTTTCCATGAAGTAATCAGTTTTAGTGTGTTTTCCTACATATTTCTTCATTTTTATCAGAAATAATTTTCTTCTAGATCTTCAATTTTATTAGAAAATGTTTATAATTCAACTTTCATTCTACTTAGTAATATTTTTATGCCTACCATTTTTTCTGTATAATTTTTCCATGAAATAGTCAATCTTAACGTGTTTTTCTATATATTTCTTCAATTTTATCAGAGATATTTTCCATGTAAATCTTCAATTTTATCAGAAAATGTTTATAAATCCACTTTCAATCAACTTAGAAATATTTTTATGCCTACCATTTTATCTGTATAATTTTCCATGATAATCTTCAATTTTAATGTTTTTCTATATAATTTTTCAATTTATCAGAAATATTTCCCATGCAAATCTTCAGTTTTATTAGAAAATGTTTAGAATTCTACTATCAATGAACTTTGGAATATTTTTATGACTACCATTTTATCTGTATGATTTTTCCATGAAATAGTCAATTTTAACATGTTTTTCTATATATTTCTGGAATTTTATCAGAAATATGTTCCTTGTAGTTTTTCAATTGTATAAGAAAGTGTTTATAATTTCACTTTCAATCAACTTAGAAATATTTTTATGACTGCCATTTTATCTGTAATCTTCCATGATAATCTTCAATTTTAATGTTATTTTATATTTTTCTCTAGTTTTATTAGAAATATTTCCCATGTAAATCTTCAATTCTATCATATAATGTTTCTGCCTCCCTTTTCAATTAATTTAACAATGTTTTTTATGTCTACCACTCTCCTTTTTAACTTTCCATGAAAATCGTCAATCTTAATGTGGTTTTCTATATGCTTCTTCAATTTTGTCAGAAGCATTTTCCATGCAAATCTTCAATTTTATCATAAAATGATTTTACTTCTTTTTTCAAATAAAAAGTAAAATAAAATAAAAAGAAGAAAAGCGGCGAAGAATGAGAAAGAACAACAGACAAAGCCAAAAAGAGAAGGAAGCATAAGAAGCACAGCAAGAAGAAGAAAAAGAAGGCTGCCAGTCCAGGCTCTGACTCGCCATTGCATCCAGGAAGACCAGAGTCCTTCAGAGTGCAGTGTCAAAGGAGCTCTCAACTGTGAAGATGATGTCATACTTAGTAACATGGATGGATCCCTTGTTTTTGGACTTGTCCTGGACTCAGCAGTCACCATTTGGATTCCACTGTGTGAAGGGCCATGATTGCTGCTGCTGCTGCTGCTTGAACTCCTTTCCGATTCCAGTGCTTGGTGACTCTGGGACATAGTACTTTGCAGTCAGACTAGTGGTTAAGATATTTGAAATAAAGCTAATACTTTTTACTAGAAGTACTTAATAAATCCAAAGAAACTGAATCTGGATCCATCTTTTAAGATATAACCAGATATGTTCATAGACGCCTTATTTATAATAGCCAGAAGCTGGAAAGAACCCAGATGTCCCTCAACGGAGGAATGGATTCAGAAGATGTGGTATATTTACACAATGGAATACTACTCTGCAATTAAAAACAATGAATTCACGAAATTCCTAGGCAAATGGTCAGATCTTGAAAATATCATCCTTAGTGAGGTAACCCAATCACAAAAGAACACACATGGTATGCAGTCACTGATAAGGGGATATTAACCCAGAATCTCGGAATACTCTAGACACAATTCGCATATTAATAGATTTCTAAGAAGATGGAAGGAGAGACCCCTGGTCCTGGAAAGACTGGACGTAGGGGAATGCCAGGACAGAGAAGCGAGAGGGGGTTGAATGGGGAAAAGAGGGAGGGAAGGGAGCTTATGGAACTTTTGGGGAGGGAGGAAATGGGAAAGGGGAAATGATTTGGAATGTAAATAAAAAAAGAAACTTAGAAAATAAAAAAAAAAAGATGTAACCAGAAATAATGAGATGACTCTCGTAAAAAATTTCAAAGTAGGTATTACATTAATATTTCAAAATCCTTACTCTGTAGATAAGTATATTTTAATTTTCCCCACATACACTTTGATTTACTTGGAGAAGGAGCTTTTTAAGAAGAGGTGGTTGGCTATCTCTTTAGCTGCCTGAAGAGCATGCTTTTGATCTCATACCTCCTACTTTTGTGGACAAAGTAGCCATGCTTCCTGGGAGGACAGAGCTGGGCACTGTCAGTCCCGCCCCTGACTGAGGTTAATGGCATCCTTAGACTCTTGTCTAAGGCATCCTCTGCTTTGAATGGACCAGAGATATCCAGCCCTTTGCAGCATGAGAAAGCCCCCAAAGGCTCTGGAATTTACCTCTACATCAGTAATAACTGAATGTTATTGTGTTACATCATCTGAATTCATTTTGACTATACTTTAGCTTTGGAGAGGGATTTTTTTTACTAGACACTGGTATTTTCTGAGCTTGATATCTGACATTTCTAAAGCACATGTGTTATACAAGTTTTAACCAGTCAGGAGATTTATACATAGCCAGTGATAGATAATTTATGTTTTACATACATTTTTTTAGACTGAATTGTTTAGCTTTTAGGTAACTCTTGCTGTCTTAAGTTCATAACTGTGTTTAATGGCACAATTACATGATATTTAGCGTGGAAAAAGCAGGAGTTTTGTTTTTCATTTTTACGGGCTTAAAATGGAAGCTGAGACTTACCACAAACGAGTTGAGTGGCAGACCTGATATGTTGTATCTTGTTACATAAAGTTATTGCCAGAATCTAAGTAAACACATGTCTTGGGGTTTCTTAAATTTATTTTATTAGATACTTTCTTTTTACATTTCAAATGTTATCCCCTTTCCTGGTTTCTCCTCTGAAAACATCCTATCCCATTCCCTGCCACCCATGCTCACTAACCCACCCACTCTTTCTTCTGTGTCTTGGCATTACCCTATACTGGGGCATCGAGCCTTCTCAGGGCCAAGGGTCTCTCTTTCCTTTGATGTCCAATACGACCATCCTCTGTTACATATGCATCTGAAGTCATAGGTCCCTCCATGTGTACTCTTTGGTTGGTGCTTTAGTCCCTGGGAGCTCTGGGGGGTCTGGTTGGTTCATATTGTTGTTCCTCCTATGGGGCTGCAAACTCCTTCAGCTCCTTGGGACCTTTCTCTAGCTCTTCCATTGGGGAACTTTTGCTCATTCCAGTGTTCGTCTGGGAGCACCCACCTCTGTATTTGTCAGGTACTGGCAGAACTTCTCAGGAGACAGCTATATCAGGCTCCTGTCAGCAAGCGTTTGTTGGCATCCACATTAGTGTCTGGGTTTGGTGAAAGTATATGGGATGGATTTCCAGGTGGGGCAGTCTCTGGATGGTCTTTTCTTCAGTCTGTGCCCCACACTTTGTCTCTGTATCTCCTCCAATTGGTATTTGTTTCCCCCTTCTAAGAAGGACCAAGTTGATTTGCCCAGAAACTTGGAATATCCAAGATATAATTCACAGACCAAACGAAGCTCAAGAAGGAAGACCAAAGTAAACACATTTTAAAAGTTCAAAAAAAAAAACTAACTTGAATGTTCAATTGCATGGATTGATGAATAAAAATTAAATGAGAAACAGATTTTTTTTTTCAAAAATTCAAACTGTTCAAGGAGAGGGTGATGTTTTATCTTACTGTTAACATTACCTCATACTCAAATCTCTGGGTATTTCTCAAGAGAGATTCTAGATTGCATTAAGGTGGGGAGAAACATCCTAACTACTGGACTGTATTCAAAGGGAAAGCTATCCATGCAGCAGAATTCACCCTTCTTTACTGCGGGAGCAATGTAGTTAGCACCCTGTTCATAGGGTCACACATTTCCTGCCATCATAGAATATAAGGCTTAGAACTTTGAATTAAAGCAAATTCTATTTTCCTTATTTAATTTGATTTCAACGGGTATTTTGTTAGCAACAAGACAAGTGACATATTGTTAGGAATATCATGAAAAGTTTCAGGACCCAAGTGATTATAAGACTAGTGAGCAGATGCTGTCTCCATGCAATTATGTAAGAGATGTGGGGAGAAGTCAGGGGTTAAAGCATTTGCTTTCCCACCTTCCCTGGATTCCACATGCTGCTGATGACCTTTTGTGGATGCTGGGTTTGTGCTGGAGAGTAACAGGTATTTGATTGTCCTTTCAATCCAGAATGTGTCTGCACTGGAACTACAGGATTTTCTTTCTTCTTGGTAGATACATCTTAAGAAACTGCAGGTTGTAATTACACCAAGCACCTCATGAAACTTAGCATGCCATCATGAGAGATGCTTTAGAAAAAAGTCTATGAAGGAATTCAATAGAAGAATATAATGCACTTCTTTATTCTCAAGGGAAAGAGCATACTTTCTTATATATACATACTTGCCTATAATGTTTTTGTTGTACAAAAGCTAATGTTGTTTATATTTTAATAGAGAATTTTTAATGAAATAAGGAACTTTTTATTATCTAGTTTACATAAAATATCAGGATATTTCCTCTGTGATTTTTAAAGCACATTAATATGCATTACTTTAAACAAAATTGTTTCTTCTTTCTATATTCCAAATATGAAGTAGACTTTACCATTTTGCACAGATATAAAGTTAAACAGCCAATAATTTAGTATATTATTAAGTAAACTATTTAATGAAAAACCAAAATGTCTTATCAAAATCTAAGCACATAGTGTTGGCTAATAGTGTTAGTTTTTTATGTGATATATATTATTTTAAATTGAAACTTTTATGTCTTAGAGAATAGAAGGAAATATCACACTGCTACTTATTATTTTAAAAGATCACATTGGGAATATTTCAGAGATATAAAAATAAATTGAATACTTTCAGGGTGTTCAACTAGCCTAATGGACCTCTTCATTTTAGAGAAGTCTTCTTATAGTTTCAACTTCATTGCATGATCCTTTTAATTTAGAGACCACAAATGATGAGTTAACATATGGGTGATTATTATCATGTTTACTGAATATAGTTGGCATCTCTGTAAATCTGTGTATTTTATAGAATACTTACCTATACCACATAATGAAATAATTTTTAAAATCTTTGAATTTACTATTTCAGAGTACATATATGAATGACAAAACTAAGAGTATGAGAAAAGAGAATCAAGAATGATTGAGAAACAGAGTTCTTTATCTCTTGCTCATTCATCTGTAGCAACTGTAACTATTTTTCAGAGTGCTGACTTCTCCTATTAGTTATGTCACTGAGCCTTAATTGGGAAACCATCTTCAGACGTTTCACTCATTTTATTGAACATATTATTCATTATTGCTGTCTGTTTTTCTTTCTTTGTTTAGTCTGACTTTTTTGTACTGTTTCTAGTATGGTTTTCTTTTTTTTGTTGTTGTTGGTAATTTTTATTTTGTTTTTTTTTTATGTTGCTGTTTTTGTTCATTTGTTAGTTTGTTAGAGACAGGGTTTAGTTTATGTCACAATGTACTCAAACTTACTTTTTATCCAGGATATTCTCAAACAGAAGATCCTGAGTCCTTTGTGCTTGCATTGCAGCTACACACCAGCATTTGAAAACCAAAAGATTATATATATATACATATATATATAATTTCATTGAGAGAGAGAGAGTGAGAGAGAGAGAGAGAGAGAGAGAGAGAGAGAGAGAGAGAGAGAGAGAGAGAGGTGGGGGAGAATGAGAGGAGGGGGGAGGGAGGGAAGGAGGGAGGGAAGGAGGGAGGGAGGGAGGGAGGGAGGGAGGGAGGGAGGGAGGGAGGGAGGGAGGGAGGGAGGGAGGGAGAGAGAACAAACTATGTATAAGCATGAATAAAGGTATTCTCTTGTCCCTTGGTTTTGAATCTGAATGAACAAAACACAGCATTAGTTTTTTAAGACACAACAGTGTGCTAAGAATTTAAATAGTAGGACTTTTTTTGTCTAGTATCTGTCAACGGTGGACTGTAACCTGGAATTGCGAGCTATAACAAACCCCTTCTCTCTGAAGTTGCTTTTGTCCAAGCCTTTACCATCTCACTAGAAAATTAAATCAAGGCATCTTGCCTGAAAATAATCAAACGAATAAAGAACAAAATAGGACGGTAAATAGTGTTAAAACAGCAGCAGCAGCAGCAGCAACAAACAACAATAACTATGCATTTCTTCTGTCTGTCCAAACAGATGCAAACTCAAATGTGTAAAAGGATATAGAAGAACATTTGCTACACAACCACTAAATGCAAAGTATCTTACATATTTTAGAATTGAAATGCAGAAGTCTCATTTCCCATATTTTAAGAATATCCAAACAAGTTTTAGTGAGACCAAGAGCAACAAGGTGTTAAGTATTAAGTAGTATGCTAAAGGCCAAATGCAGAGCTGTCTGACCTTAGAGAACCTAAAGTAACAATCCACTTTACTAAACTGCCATGTGATTGTAGGAGGAATAGTATCGTGCTCATAATGCTTACTGATTATGTGTCCTGGCCAAACACTACTGCGCCGTGTGTAAGGCCAAGATTAAGTAGAGATGGAAAGTGGATTTCAACATCACATCACTTGAAGCAAGTTATTTATCATATTTAAATGCCTCTAATGTTCATTCTGCTTTTCCTTCACAGGAAATGTGGTATCACTTTGCAAAACCCTTAATGCTCTACACATAAAAATTGGGAAGCATTTCCTCCTGCCTGACTTCCTTCTTAGAGGAAGGGATAGAATTTAGGGTATTTTGATAATGTACGTGACTATAAACTTAGAGATAAATGGATTAACCTATAATAAACCATACCATAAGTAAAGGCTCAGGTGTAATTTATAGTTAATATTTTTCATTAAAATAGTTTTTATTCACTTCATATTCACTTCATATCATTGTCCCTATTCCACTGTTATCCGCCACAACCCTTATCTCCTCTGAGAGAGTGGAGGCCTGACCCCCAGGTATGCTCCAACCCTAGTACATCAATTTTCTGCAGGGCTAGGGGCTTCTCCCAGAGGCCAGACAAGACAGTTGAATCAGGTAAACTGATTCCACAGATAGACAACAGCTTTAGGTATAGCACACAGCTCTGGTTGTTCCAAAATCACATAATGACCTAGACACACAACTGCTACATATATGCAGGGGGCCTAGGTCCAGGCTCGTATATGTTCTTTGGTTGGTGGTTCAGTCTCTGAGGACCACTAAGGGTACAGGTTAATTGACTGTTGCTCTTCCTGTGTTATTTCTATCCCCTTCAAGGCCTTCAGTCCTTCCCGGAACTCTTCCATATGATTCCCCAAACTCCATCCATTGTTTGGTTGTAACTCTTCCATATGATTTCCCAAACTCCATCCGTTGTTTGGTTGTGTGTCTATCTGAGTCAGCTTCTGTGTAGAACCTCTTAGAACACAGCCATGCTGGTCTCCTGTCTGCAAGCATAACAAAGTATCCTGAGCAGTGTCAGGGATTGCTAATTGCCCATGGGATGTGTCTCTGGTTGGACCAGTTATTCCTTGGCCATTCCCTCAGTCTCTGACCCATCCCCTCTCCCTGAATCTCTTGTAGGCAGAATACATTTTGGGTCGAAAGTTTAATGTGTGGGAAGGAGCGGGGTGTTGGTATCTCTGTCACTCTACTGAGGTTCCTATCTAGCTACAGAAGGTAGACACTTTAGGTTCTATATCCCCACTGCTGTGAGTCTCACATAAGGTTAAGGCCATTGATTCTTGAGAGTCTCTTTTATCCCAGTTCTCTGTCAGGGACTCAAGTTGTCCCCCATGTCCCCAGCTACAGATTCTATTCTTTCAAATGATCATCAGACCATCTTTCCTGTCACTCCCCACACCTAATCCTGAAACCCACCCCACTGCCATGCCCTCCCCATTCCCTTCCCCACTCAGTTCCCTCCCTCAATCTCCCTCCCACAATTATCTTATTCACTCTTATATATATATATATCCCCTCCATTTCCTTTTGTTGTATTATTGCTCTGGCTAGAACTTCAAGTACTATATTGAAAAGATAATGAGAGTGCAATAGCTTTGTCTAGTCCCGGATTTTAATATATATTGTTTTAAGTTCCTCTCCATTTAATGCTATGTTGGCTATTGGCTTGCTGCAGAATGCTTTTGTTTTATGGGACTTTCGGGGAGGGAGGAAACGGGAAATGGGAAATGATTTGGAATGTAAATAAAAAAAACTTAGAAAAAAAGAAAAAAAGAATGCTTTTGTTATGTTTGGGTAAGTGCATTTTTTTCTTTTTTTTAAATTTTTTAAAATTTTTTTCTATTTACATTTCAAATGATAAAACCTTTCCCAGTTCCCCCCTCCCCCAAAACTCCCAACTCCTCCTCCCACCCCCTGCTTCCAAGTATATGTCCCTGCACCGACCCAACCCCTCTCCCCCTCACCCCGAAAGGGTATGTGCATTTTATTCCTGATTTCTCTAAGATTTTTAACATGAAGGGATGTTGGGTTTTGTCAAAGGCTTTTTCAGTGTCTAATGGGATGATTATGTGATTTTTTTTTCAATTTGTTTGTATGGTGTATTTGAATATATGGAATTATCTGTGCATCTCTGGAATGAAGCCTACTTGATCATGGTGAATCATGTTTTTAATGTGTTCCTGGATTCAGTTTGCAAGTATTTTACTGCCTATTTTTGCTTCAAAGTTCAAAAGAGAATTTGACCTGAAATTCTCCTTCTTTGTTGAGTCTTTTTTTTTGGTTTAGGTATCATGGTAACTGTGGCTTCATAGAGGGAGTTTAACAGTGTTCCCTCCGTTTCTATTTTGTTGACTAGTTTGAGGAATATTGGTATTAGCTCTTTTTTTTGAAGGATTGGTAGAATGCTGCACTAAAACTATTTGCCTTGGTTCTTTTTTGGTTGTCACATTTCAATGGCTGTTTCTATCTCCTTAAAGGTTACAGGGCTGTTTAAATAGTTTACATGATCTTTATTTAACTTTTTGGAAGTGATATCTGCCTAAAAACATGTCCATTTCTTTAATATTTTCCAGTTTTCTCATTATAGGCTTGTGAAGTTAGACCTAATGATTCTTTGTCTGTCGTTTTGCCTCCCTTTTCATTTCTGATTTTGCTTATTTGGAGACTGTTTCTCTGTCTTTTGGTTAGTATGGCTAAATGTTTGTCTATCTTATTGATTTTCTCAAAGAATGAGCTCTTGGTTTCATTGATTTTTTTTTATTGTTTCCCTTCTTTATAATTTATTGATTTCAGCCCAGAGTTTGATTATTGCCTGTTTTTGGTTACTTTGCTTCACTTTTTGATAGAGTTTTCATGTGTACTTTTAAATTGCTGGTATGAGAATTTGCTAATTTCTTTTTGGAGGTACTTAGTTCTATGTAATTTCCTCTTAGCACTGCTTTTATTGTGTCCCAGGAATTTGGATATGTGGTGCCTCCATTTTCATTGACTTCTAGAAAGTCTTTAATTTCTTTCTTTATTTCTTCCATGACCCAGAGATCACTGAGTAAACTCTTTTTCAGTTCCCATGAGTATGTAGGTTTTGTGGTGTTCCGCTTATTGAAGTTCAATTCTAATCCATGGTGGTTTGATAAAATACAAAGAGTCTTTTAAAATTTCTTGTATCTGTCAAGGTTTACTTTGTGATTGATTCTATCTTCAGTTTTAGAGAAGGATCTATGAGGTGCAGAAGTAGGTATATTCTTTTCTGGCTAGGTTTAATACTCTGTAGATGTGTGTTAGGGCCATTTGACTCATAGCATTTTTTAGTTTCATTGTTTCTCTGTTCAATTTTTGTCCAGATGACCTGTCAGTTGGTGAGAGTGGGTTGTTGAAGTCCCCCATTAATAATATTTGGAGATTGATGTGTGGTTGGGATTTTTGCAGTACTTGTTTACAAATGTAGGTGCCCTTGTGTTTAAGGCATAGATGTTGGTAATTGAGATATCATTTTGGTAGATTTTTCCTTTGATTAGTGTCCTTTCCTATCTCTTTTGATTAATTTTGATTGTAAGTCTATTCTATTAGATATTAGTATGTCTGTGACATGTTTTTTCCTTGGATTTGTTTACTTGGAAAACTTTTTCCAGAATTTTACACTGAAGTAATGTCTACTTTTATTGCTGTGTTATATTTCTTGTATGGAGCAGAATGATAAATCTTATTTTCACACACATTCTATTAGTCTACACTTTTTTAATTGGGGAGTTGATTCCATTGATTTAAGATATATTAATGATCAGTAATTGTTACTTTTATTTTGATTTTTGCAGTCTCTGTGTGTGTGTGTGTGTGTGTGTGTGTGTGTGTATGTGTGTGTGCTTCCCTTGTTTTTGCTGGTATGGAATTGCTTATTTCCTGAGTTTTCTTAGATGTAGTTATGCACCTTGGGATCATTTTTTTTCCTTCTAGTATTTTCTATAGGGTTAGATTTATGGCTAAATACATTTGAATTTGGATTTGTCTTGAAATATCACAATTTCTTCATGTGTTCTGATTGGCAGTTTTACTGAGTATGGTAGCCCAGGTTGACACCTGTGGCTTTTTTTATTTTGCAAAATATCTGCCCAGATATAATTCTAATAGGTGTGCTTTGTATGTTACATGGCCTTTTTGCCTTGCTTCTTTAATGGTCCCTGTTCTATATATTATATGTTTCAATTAACGCATGGCAGAAGGATTTTCTTTTCTGCTTCAGTCTAATTGGTATTCTATGAGCTTCTATTTTTTATTTTTTCTACGAGTTTTTTTTTTTGTTTTTTGTTTTATAAGCATCTCTTTCTTTAGGTTGGGAATGATTTGTCTATGATTTTGGTGAAAATATTTTCTAGTCAATGGAGCTAAGACTCTTCACCTTCTATTCCTATTATTCTTAGATTAGGTCTTTTCATACTATCCCAAATTTTCTGGCTGTTTACATCAGAGATATTTTAGACTTAACATTTTCTTTACCTGATGTTAAAGACTCAGCAGGGAGAGACGATCATGAAACAACATTTGAATTTTTGTCACTTTTAAAAATAATATTAAACATGATAGTTGTTACTGTGTTTATTTACTTATTTAAAACTCACTAAATTCCACTAAAGAAATTGCTCATCTCTATTCAAAACACCAACACAGAAAGGGTAACTCAAGTGGAATTACTATAGTTAGTCATGCATACAAGTCTAATCAGATATAAAGTATAAACTCTATCAGATATGCAAGTGCTGTGACTTCAAATGGATAAACAAACATTTCAAACTAAGAGAAAAATGTTATGAGACTTTATAGAGAAATTAAAAATGAAAACATTCCTATGACCCCACATCAGTATAAACATGCACCTAATTTCTACCTTTAGGAGGAGAACAGTCCCTTCCAAAATGGAATGTGCAATATCCTCTTCTTTGAAGGGAAAGAGAAACAGTGTCTCAGCCATGACAGTGTGGAAGTAGATCAAAATTGCTGGTCATTGAACCCGCTAAATTCTCACTATGTCCAATTTGTGAAAATAAATACTTGATTATTCTACAATATTAAAGAGTCATTAGAGGACAAGCATACTATCTGAGGCCTTGTTTTAGATGGGCATTTTAATTATCAGGTGGAAGTCAAGGAATCAACATCACCTGTCTGTTCTTTTTTTTTGGTTTGGTTGCTATCTTGTATTTTAAAAATATTTCTGTTGGGGATTTTCAAACAGGCACATAATATTTTTGGTCATATACAGTTCACATTGCACCCTTCTTATGTTTAAACCCTGCCTCCTCACAGCCCCACGCCCAAGTTCTATTCTTTCTATAACCTACTGGATTCTGTTAGTGTTTTCCTTATGTGTGTGGCCATCTACTGGAACAGAGGCAATCTTCAAGATGAACACAACCACTAAAGAAAATTGACTCTCAACTATTCATCAACTGTCTGTCGTTTCTCAGCTAGCAGAATGGAGTCCAGATTTCTTCTCCTTTCCAAGGGCAATTTTGTTTGTTTTGTTTATTTCTTTTGGATTGTTTTGGATGAGACATTGTTGTGAACATGTTGGATGAGCAACCACAGCAACTCTGAGTTCCTTGGTTCAAGGATGCTCCCATGTCTAGAAGACATTACTTCTCTGAAATCTGATTCTTAGTGAAGCCTCTTTGAGGAAAGTATTTCAGTTAGAGCCAAATTTTCATGGCAAATTCAAATTGAAATATGGTAAGAACTACTAACCAGAATACTTAGAACTAAACGCCATAAAATTTTGACATTGTGAATAAGATACTGTGTAGATATTTAATACTAGAAACAAAATAAGTGAACAGCTGAAATGAGATTGTGGATTCATTTTGTAGACAACGTTTTTTTTCGAATTTTCATTTAGACATGTTTGTCTTATTTTTCTTTTTGTTTGCATATTGTGGTCTCTGATTTAGTGTTCTTGTGGGTCTGTGTGTGTGTGTGTGTCTGTGTGTGTGTGCAAGAGAGAGACAGAGATAAAGGTTTTATTGGTTTGGTTTGGTTTGTTTTTTGGCAAGTCTGTTATATCATGGCTTAGTTCGTGGAGAGGTTGTGGTGCTATATGAGGAAAGGATATGCTATCAGAATATATTAAATGCTCGACCTCGTCATTAAAAGGGCTTATGTGAGAAGCCTCATCCTTGGTGACTAGGATACTGATGGTAGGTTTCATACTGTATTGAGCTAATCATCAGTATGAGAACCTATTCTCATCTACATAATTTCTCTGGGTAGGATGAACACAAGTACTGATAACTGATCTTTATAGTCTTACTTTATGAACAGGATAATTAAGATGAATTGGGTTAGATGTAAGAACATCAGTATATGTTATTAAAGAGAACAATCCATGAAAAAAGATATAATGAAGCACTATGGACAAAAAGAGCCAGATAGAGCAAAATGTAATAATACTACATGACATGAATGGTCCATTCTTATTAGTGAATAACCCATCTCTGTTAAAATATCTATAAAAAGAACTTTATAGTTAAACATTATCATCTATCACATATAGTTAGCAGATACCCCCACAGTCTCCTATTAAAAACAAAAATTGGACACATATTTTCCTCAGCATACCATGTATTCTCTAATACAGAACACAAGGCTATAAAGCATATAAAACAAAAATAGCCAAAAGCATGCCTTTACGCTATTATATCATAGCTGAATAAAATAAAAAATTAATAGCAATATAATCTCAAAGAAGCATGTGAATAAATGGGTCCTGAAAAATATATCAGCCCATGTTTTGCATATATCCCTTTTTCTGTGAGTTTCAGTATGTATGTGTGGCTCTGCGTGAGCATGTATGGATACAGGATTAATATAATTCACATGTGAAAGTCAGAAGACTTCATCTTGAATAAATTTTTTTCTTTTATCACATAGGTTTAGGAGACTGAACTCAGGTCATCAGGCTTGCAGTGCCTTAATCACTGAGATATCTCATATCCTCTTGAGGAATAAACACCTAAATAAGTAAGTCACTGAATAAATCACACTCCTTTTTATAAATTCATGAGTCATGTAAATATAGAGGCACAATAACTTAAAATTTAAAAAAAATGTTACTATGAGTTTTTATATTAAAGGGGGAAAGAAAAAAAATAAATACTGTATCCCCAGTGAGCATAGTTGTAGACAATTATTATAAGACTCACAATACCAACCAAACCTCATGTCAAGAAGATGGTGCACCATGATACAGTACAGCTTATCAGAGCGATGGCAAGACAGCTTAATAAGCCCTAATCTACAAATGTGTAATTCATCACAGCAAAATGAAGGGTAAGTGATGTCTTTTCAAGAGAAAAGAGAACTGGTAAAAATAAGTACAATCTCATGTTAAAAAATCAGCATACTCCATGTAGGAGGCACACACTTCAACAACGTATATTTTGCTTAGGACAAACCACAGTCAATATTATTCTGAATGTGGCAAACTTTAAATTGTTTGTCTTCAGATCTAAGAAAAGATATAGATACTAGCTGCCATCAGCATCTTTCCTGAAAGTTCATGTAGCAGATTGTATAAAAGAATGAGAAAAGTAACATATGCAAATGAAAATGAAGGAAGTTATCTGAATTTGCAAACAATGCTATTTCATACACAAAGAATTCTAAATCTATAACAGACACATGTTAGAGGTGATAAGTAAATTAGTATTCGATGTTGTAAAAACCCATGTAAATTAGCAGAAATTTAAAATTAAAAAAAATAATTTAAATTTCAGTGGTAACACTGGGTCAGTGTACAACACAATTCCTATACTAGTGATTCATGAAACATCAAGGAAGATAGTGACAAAAGACTGTAAGACTCAGAGAACCAGAAAATTCCAATGAAATTGTCTCCTAGAAGTGATAGGGAAGCAATATCTGTGATTCAATTTTTTGGCTGCCTAAACGAGACTTAAGCTGAAGGGCAGTGGACCATAAGAGGAAGCCTGGGAAGGTTGAGCTAAAGGCTAAAAGCCCCAGGAACCCTGAAGGGATGGTAGGAGCTTCTCCCATTCCCAGCACCAGGCCTGTTACATAACCACGCCCCGCCACCCCCACCCCCCCATACAGAGATTTGTGGTCATCAGTTATGTAAGGGCAACACCCAAGTCCTTACACATGTAGATGAGGCATCTATAACATCTCAGACCAAGACAACAGGAAAAGAGAAGTGATCACAGTCATGTAGGCCCAAAACAGACTTTTCTATGCTAATGAGGTACCAAGAGGCCTGGAGGACTTAGCAAATAAACTTCCCTTTCCAGACATTCGTCCCTGAAAAAGGTGTTTAACCTCAGGCCCACCATGAGAAGTGGGGGATGGTTTTATGCATCCATTTTCTGCCATGACAATAAACTGTTTGGAAACATAGACTGCCTCTTTTCATCAATATTCAGAGTGGGGAGCCATGAAGAAGACCTTTGCTTAGAGAGCCACAGCCTAATCCCCCAATAAAATGCCTCTCTGAGCGCCCATCTATAAACTCCACCAAGCCTGCCTCCACCCAGCTAAGGAAATCAAGTCAGATGTAAAAAGCCAGAGCAACAACCCCAGCTGGCAGACCCCAAACTCTGTTCTTGGCTCTTCTGTGACTCCCAGTGGTGCCTGAGATATCCAAGAGTCTGAAACACCACAGCCCAAGCCTCATCTCATCGCAGGCTTGGGAACCCCTGAACCAGTTCTTGCTTTCCTACACTGAAAAGTAGGCTTTCTATACCCCCAGAGCTTTGCCTCCATGCTTCCCTATAGCCCAGCACACAGTCAAACTCCATGCGTTCTGCCTCCCCAAGAGGCCATGCCCAGTGGCAGGGCAGATTCAGGCCTATAAACCTATACCAAGCAATAACAGTATCAATAGACAAACTACTATGTGAAAGAGACATATTATGGACCATCTCTATATAAAGAACTACAGGTAACTAATGACTGCCGAGAAGAAGAGAGTTGATCTTTCCCAGGAAAGAGTCTTCAAACTGATTATTTAAAAGCAACCAATCAGCCATGAAAACATAAACATGTGAACAATACTAATAGCAGTGTTAACTTACGTATTTATGTGTATATATATATATATATGTATTTAAATATATATATGCATATGTTACAGTGATAATAAAGAGGTACTATCAATTTGATAGAAAGAAAAGGGAGTACATCAGGAATTGGACAAAGAGAACATAGGAGGGTTTGGAAGGAAGACCTAGAAAAGTGGGAATTACAAATTATATTTCAATTAAAAATTTAATTAATGATTCTCTTATGAAGAGTAAAATAAAATAAATAATTTATTTACTTTCACAATTCACAAAATAATCTAGAAGAATAAATCACATCAAACTTATACATATGAATAATTACTTAAGGATATGAATGATCTGAGGAAAGAAGATTACAGAACATGGATAAAATAAATTGAAAAGGACACACAAAGATGCTCCATTTCTTTACCAGATAATTAAAAGCTGAAGGTGCCAAAATTTTGTTGTTTTACATTTGACCAAGTTTCTATAAACAGGATGCCTTCAGTTCAAATTATATTTGGTGGTTTGAATCAGTTGAGATCCTCGGACTCCTTCTGTAGACACTTCTTAGGCAGTGGTCATTATGATCTGAGAAACTGCTCCTGAGTACCTGAATGAAGGGAACACAATAGACTTTCATAACTGTAAAGAGCTGAGAAATTTTACTGTAAAAACAATAAAAATAAAAACTTTGCAAATGAGATCTCTCTTAGCAACTGGAATGTTAGAAGTGTTCAAATGATTAAAATAATGTGAAGAAATTTGCAATTGCTCTTGTAGCTTTAATGTCTGTAAGAGATGAGGTGATCCTCTGAAGCCAAATTCCTTATACTATAAGAAGCTAAGAAGAGTCACTCAGGTTACTCTAGCTTTGACAGAATAAAAGGAAAGTTTTGATGACTATACAAGTGAGGAATCTACAGTCACTCAAAATCAGTGCTGATTAACTCAGTGTGAAGTAACACCAGGGATTATGCCTCAGAATGACAGGAATGCAGAAGTCTCTCCCAGCAGGGAGAGAGAGACTGCTTGCTTTGATGTAGTTAAAGCAGCCTAAAGGGGCTGAAAGAAGTTTTATCTGGATTACTGGCCCAGGATGCACTGTGTATTGTCATATCTAAACCCAAAATTCAAAGTAGGTACATTGCAGTATAGCCAAGCTAAATGTCTGGTATTCAATCCTATGGGAGTAAAAAAGAGCAAATAAGATAGCAGAGGAATTTATTAGCAAAATTAAGAGGGCAGTTTTTTAATCAATTATAAGAGATTGTACTATTTAATTAAAGGGTGCTAACTGGCAAGTTATATTCAGTTAAGAAGCATTTTTATGAAAGAACATATATAATCACAAAACCTTTATAGTGAGAGAAAATATAAGTTGACCTTGATAATATTAACTTGTGGGTCACAGTAACTTGGGAAGCACAAATAGGTCTAATATTGCAGCTTAGTTTAGAGAGAACAGAAGTGCACAATGAACTTCCTCATAATTAATCAAGTGTTGTTTCTTTTCAAGTGAATCAACCTCACATCAACCTTTTCTTATACAAATGCAGATTACTAAACTGTAGTTAAGCCCCCCAAATCATTGTTTTCTGTTTGCCAATATTATAAACAAAAAGTTAAAACTAGCTTTTCATGTAGTATACAATAGATATTCAAGGATCTTAGAATTAATATATTAATAAAGATAATACAACATAAAAACCCAAACAACAAAACACAATAACTTCAATAAATAATTTTGGGGGGAATAGTCATTACAACCATGATTATACCCATATCCATGAAGAATGAATTCTCTATTGCTTACAACAAGTAGCTAAAGTCTATAAAATCACAGTTTTTGTGACTTATGATTTATAGCTAAATCTATAAAATCGCAATTTTTGTGGCTTATGATTTTGATGGAACATTCCGGAGACTTGCTTGAAAACCCATGTTTAATGATGAATTATGCTGTTTTGGCTGGATCCTCTCTTTGCTAAGTCAGTGAGTACAGTTCAGTGTGTCAGGTTACTGGGAGACTTCCTGGTTTGATAGGAATATTCAGCTATGAGTAGGGTAAGGTTGGTCTTTACTAATCTAGACTCAGCTTCTCAAGGCCCTAATAGGAATTCCAAGCTACTTTCCCTAAGCTACTGTGAGCTACACTAACCTCTCACAAATCTCCCTTGTAAAGACAGGTACAGGAGTGTGCTTATGCCAGGGAATCATGGGGAGTAAAAGGCCTTTTTTATTTGTTGTTTGACATGATAGAGATTAAGTTTTATAAGTCTATTCAAGAATTTCTATCTCATGTGCTTAGCAGCCACCACATTGTATGATGATTCCCAGGAGTATTTCTTCATTGCCTCTCCTTTGTCTTTTTCCCACTCATTCAAGTTAATAATGTTCCTTGTTTTCACATAGATAGCCCATGTGCATTATTATTGTATTTTTAATTTTAAACAAATTATTAATGTATTTAGGTTTAGGTAAAGTATTTGGAATTAATTATCAGATTATGCATCTGATTCATCATGTTGTGTTTTAGAATATTTAGCAGATATATCAATACCATGAAATTTTTGTTAGAAAAATGTTACATACTGTAAATCCAGTATTTGAGGTGATTTTCTTTAAAATTGGAGGAAAAACAATTCTTCATGATGCTATACATTTAGAAACAGGTAAACTAATTAATAAATAAAAGAGTCAATAAGGTAAAGATTTACACGCTAAAATTTACATATATACACAAAAACTTCAAGCTTAAAACTATTTTATATGCTTATTTATTTCATAAAATAGTCCTGTGAAAATGGTGGAATCCAATTTCTGCACTACTGAAAATCTGCTGGTACTCAGTTAAGAGCATAGGACATTGGGTTGGGAGAGCTATGATTTGTCAAGGACACCTGTAAGTACTGGTGCTTCTCAGTGTTGGTTCACAGGACACAGAGACATTTATTTTTGTCTGAAATAATTTGGACAAACTTCTGTCATGATCACCAGGATAAGTATCAGAACTTCTTAAAGTCCTTATTATCTCTCTTATATTGGGTTTAGGGTAAAGATTAGGTCAGCCTTTTGATATCAGTATAGGTGAGCTACTAAATGTATGTTCACTTGACCCTTTTAAAGAGATTTGCTATGCACGTTGACTTATTCTTCCTATTTTAAACCTTTTACTACATCTGGTGCATAATACTGAAAATCTTCCTTAACTAGTGACTTATAATCATTGTGTTGGTTGTTGTGACTATATCATTAACCTGCTATGCATTGTTGTTGTTAAACAGTGTGAAAAGGAAGTCAAATAATGTTTGTTAAAATTCAAAACTCTTAGGTAGATTGTTGTTTCCCCTTCTGGCAGTCATTTAAAATTCCGTGACACTCAGATTTTATGTTGTAATGGAACAAAATACAGTTATTTAGGCAAAGATAAATATTCTGCTTGAAACTCAGATGTTTGCAGTATAAATTAGAACTGAAATGAGAATGTGGAAGGACTTGTACATGGACCACAGGCATGCTGTGCCTTTCCGTGTACTCATTCATCATCCAGCATCAACTATATCAGCAGAATAATGCAGAATCTCTAGACTAAAGTAACTTACAGTGTGAAGAATTACATACATTGGGAGACTACTCTTACAAATTTTAAACAGATGGTTTATACCCAAGATTTTTATAAAAACAGACAAGAAATATTTTTTCATGGCCAAATTGTCTTTAATTGTGCAAAATTCAGACAACTCTAGCATATTGAATATGTTTATCTCTGAAATTATTTCTCATAACTTATTAACGTATATGTGTATTTTTCAAATCCTGAAGTTGTATTACAAGTTGAAAATGTTGATTTTTATGACAACTTATTTGATAACAATTTTCCATGAATGTTAAGAAAATGATTGTTTTTTTTAAAAAAAATATATTGCTGTAACTTTCCTTGGCAGAAATCTGTATGCAAGGCTTAATTTCATTGTATTGTGAATCTAGGAAAATGGATTATTTGGAACACTGAATTAAATTCCATTTGAGTGTTCAGCAACTAGAAGTTAAAATTGAATAAATTCATATCAAAGAAATGCTGACATAAAATATGAAGTCTAAAGTATCTTTAGAATAATATGGATTAGAAATATTAATGTAAGCTAGGAAATTTTGTCATGCTGTTGTTATTGTTAAACATACAGTCTGAGAAAAGTGAAACGCCCTTCATCACAACAATATAAAATCATAGTTTAAATTATATTAAATAACATTCCATCCTTACTGTTAAATGCTTTTAAACAAACATTTTGGTGAATAGAAAAATGATGGTTTGTGGCTGAGAACACCCTTACTCTACTTAATAAAATTCTTCATTGATTTATTTTCGTTCAAATACACATTGATGAAATGTTTCAAAAGGCATGGTAAGAAAGACATTGTTACATAAATGCACTTGCAGTATAATATGAACGTCTGACTTGTCATAATGAAAGGCAGTAACAATAAAATGATTCTCTAAGAATTATAAGCTATAGTACAGGAAAACGTGAATAATACAAAGAACATATTACATGAGAGATGTAGGTTCTCCTCTTTTTAGAAATAAATATAATGCTAAAATGTTTATAAGGGAAAAACATTGAAAGGAGAAATATTGATAAATAGGAAAATGTCTACATTCTGATTTGATATACATTGGATATTTGCAATTACATATCAGTGTCAATGTTTGCATTTAGTATATATATATATATGCATCATATATATATATAATATATCCTGTTCTGTCCATCTATCTATAAATGCATATACCACATATACATATACATATACATATGCATATCCTGTTTATTTTAATTTCTACATTCCTCAGAAGCTATTTTCTTGCTATTTTATACATGGCAAAATAGTTAATAGATTAAACTTCGGGCCAATCTGAATGGTATGTGCCCAGGCCATTATATTTATATATTAATCCGTATGGAACAGTGGTTCTCAATCTGTGTTTGTGACTTCCTTGGGTGATCAAATCTTCTTCACAGGCACTGCCTAAAACAATCTGCTTTTCAGATATTTACATTACAATTCATCAGAAGGGCAAAATTACAGTTATGAGGTAGGTAGAGATGGAAGTAAGTTTATGTTTGGAGGTCACCTTGCAATGAGGAACTCTATTAAAAGGTTGCAGCATTAGAAAGGTTGAAAAACACTGATAATAGAGAAAAAACATGCTTAGTTTAAGTTCTGAGCCTGGGCTTGCAGTCCTTAATTATGTATCTTAAACTGTCAAATCATATAGAATTTCCATGTACTCAACCTTGACTCTGTTCCTTCTATCAATATATTTTTTTAATATTTTTAATCAACTAGGTTTTCAATGAGTCTTTATAAAAATAAAACATTTAACTTGTTCTACAATTAAAATTTTCCTTTGTACATGAATAGGACTTTATCTTCACTTAAATTTATGTGAATTCTACATAAAATTGCTTAGACAGATATATGAAGTTTACAGTTTCTATTTTCCTCAGAAATTATTTTTTTTCATTCTCTACATGTGACAGAATACATAGTAAATTCAACTAAACATTTGGCCGACGTGAACGATATGTCTCCAGACCATTTTATAAAACTCACCCTGCTGTGCATTCTGCTGTAAAATGCAGATTTACAAAGTAACTAAACTAGTTCTTTCTACATGTTTTTCCAAAACTGATTATCATATGGCTCCAAGAACATATCATGGATATATTTTCATGTCAACATTAAATGTGCATAGAGTTTCAGTATTAATTATGGAAAGGGGAGAGCATTAAATATGTGTAAATCTTAAAAGCCATTTACTTCAGGGAGAAAGAACACATGTTGTAGCAAATATTTGTAATCCTATACATGAGTTTCTAGACCACAATTTTGAGTCTTACATGTCACACATGGTGGAATCTTATCTTCAAAAGTAAGTAAATAAACAAAGGGAAAAATCACTTTTGTGTATAATTTATAAGTATTTTATATGATAAAATTGTGAAGTAGACTAGGGGATTTTTAATATTAATGCCTTTTGCCCATGTGAGATATTTTCTTTTTTTTTTAACTGAAGATTATCATGGAAAATTTTATATAGATATAATAATGGTAGACATAAAAGTATTCAGAAAGGTTTTTCATGTAAATCTTTGATTTTATCACATATTTTTAATTCCACCTTCAATTACTTTAGAAAGGTTTTTATGTCTACCATTTTATCTGTATAATTTTCCATGAAATAGTCAATTTTCACATGTTTTTCTATATGTTTCTTGAATTTTATCAGAAATATTTTCCATGTACATCTTCAGTTTTAACTGAAAATGTTTATAATTTCACTTTCAATCAACTTAGAATTATTTTTTTGCCTACCGTTTTTTTCTGTTTAATTTTATATGATAATCTTCAATTTTAACATGTTTTTCTATATATTTCTTCAACTTTATCAGAAATGTTTTCCATGTAAATCTTCAACTTTATCAGAAAATGTTTATAATTCCACTTTCAATCAACTTAGATATATTTTCTTAATTATGCCTGACTCTTAATAAATTTGCATCCTCATATATAGCCAATTCTTTAATTTGATGTGGCAAGGATACTTATATTTCATAATCCAATATTTAATCAAATAACAACATACAAATATAATGATATACTGTAACATTTAATTTTACTCAACTTATAATTACATGTGCAGAAATGGCAAATAAATAAAACATACTAGTTTTCCTTACGTCATAATAAACCTTTTATATTTCACTATAGAAAAATGACTGAAATCTATCAGAAGAGTAATAAGATATTAATAGAAAACAATGTTTAAAATGTGTCATAGAAGAAAGCATTCTTTATCCAGTACAGTATTCAAAACTGATTTTTTTCTTAAGTAAAAAAAATTCCATTATTAGTACCACAGAGGATAAAATTTAGTTTCTGGAAAGCATATACAGGTTAATGAACTCAGAAGCTTCATAAGATATATTATATCTTATATATTAAATACTCAAAAGTTCACAATTACTTGAATTTAGTTTGTGACACATTATTAAATTAAAAATATATAGTCTGAGAATTCGCATGATTAATTTTTAGATGTAAGTGAAGTTGAATGTTAGTTATGACATAAAATGTCCAGTATCAGGAAATCATGCATATGAAATAAGTTTGGTGCTATGATAACTTATTTGACATAAATACATTTTAATATTCTAAAATGTCCACCAAAAATATGTGTGTGTGATCTCTTCTGTTAGAGCAATTAATTTCCAACTTCAAATGAACAGTATGACTAAATGTGAGGGATAAAATACAGCCATACAAAATTATTGTCTGATAACTAGCTACACAGCTAAGAATAGAACTCTCCCTGCTACTGTTTTTGTTGTTGTGTTTTTGTTTTTAATCATGCAGGACGTGGAAGTTTGAGAAGTAGGCCACCTTCTAAGCACAAGGAGAGTCATATGTAGAAGAGCTGTAACTAGCACAGCCTCCCATTCAAGAGCGCTGCTCCAAGACTCCATTTAAAATTATCAGGGGCACATTATCTGGGTGCACAACAAGAAGCAATTACTGGTTTAATTAGCCAGCATTCACCACATCGCCCTCTTTCTCTTTGTTCTACTGCCAGGCAATTTTCTGCAATCATTAAGCAGGGGACTATAATTCCACAATGACCCAATCCACAGTTCCTTCTTATCACATTGGAATATGTTAAAGTTATTTATGACTGTCCTCAATAAGAAGTAAGTCCACTGGGCGTTAAACACTTCAGAGTTAGCAAATCAATACACATTGCTATAATCTAAATCTTGATTATGCTTAATACTTTTATGTTTTAATACATATATATTTGTCATGAATTAGATTAAGAATATTGGATTGAAAGGGACTAGATATGAGGGTTTTCACAAGTTTTAAATATCAGCAAGTCATTTATTTTCTGTAAGAATTCATAAATACCAGTGCAATTATAACCCCAAACTTAAAAATGTTAATAGGAAAATACAGATCTAAATATGAAAATGTTAAGGGATTAAAAATGCAAGTTACTGTAAATTAAAGCAAGACAAGTAGATACTATATGAAATATTTTTATCAGTCAAACTGTTGCAGATGTGGAGAAAACAACTAAACAAAAATCTTTTTTAAAATTTGTTCCTTACAGGAAATATCCTATTCTAAGTGTATAAAATAAAGATTATTTAAAAGGGATTAGACTTTATAAGCTTTGAAGCTGTCATTAATATAGATAGCTCTGTCAGCAACATTGTTAAAAGAGTGTGTGATATATAATAAAAGTCTTGAAGCAGGACAGGATCATGGATTGGTCTACCTTTCTACCCTTGCTATTGTTATCTACTAGTCTGTAAGGCCAAAATATTCTTCAAAAGTCTATATCACACAGAGACAGAAACCAATGTACAACTTCTATGTGGAAACTACAGGGCAGGAGGACTGACACATTCTCAACACATAGCAATTAATCTTCAGCGGCTAGGAGGGACTTTGGTAACCAACTCAAATCCCACTGTTTCTCCACTTCTTCCCCAAGTTAGAGAACCTGTTTTATGTATGCATGCATGTATGCATATGTATGTATGTACTATGTATGCATGTATATATGTATGTATGTGTATATGTGTGTATACATGCATGCATATGTATGTATGTATTTGTATGTATCCATGTGTGTATATATGCATGTGTGTATGCATGAGTGTGTGTTTATATCTATTCATGTATGAATGCATGCATGCATGTTATAAGATAGCAGCAACAGCAATAGCATCAGAATTGCATATCATCAAAAATTTATAGTGTGGAGTTAACAATACTCCCTTGTGTTTCTATAGCTAGGTCAAACACCAGAAGCTGAATTTAGTAGATTCCAGATACTATCAAGATTGTCAACATTAACCATGACTGTGTGTGCTTTGTTTATTGTTACATTTATTTTTGTTTTTCAAGTTCAAACCCAAAACCTGTGTATACTTGGCAAACACTCTGCCACTAAGCTCCGTGTCTTGACCTTATATATGTGTCTTTATGCTAATCCTTATTCTGTTCTTCAAAGAAATTGTACTGACTCCAATTCAATATTAATATGGAAGTTCTTTCATATTCATACATTTTCTCCAGCTCTTAGTGGCACGATTTTCATTAATACTAAGAAGTATTATAGCTAACCATGTGATCTGTTGTGTTCACTATGAAGACACCAAGAGTATATAGATAATCATGTATCCAAAATATATAAGAATAAAGGTCCTACAATCTTATGTTTATATGTATATACATAGAGCATTTTTAATATTGGACTTATTACTATGCTAAATTTGATTATTTATAGATAGCTAAATATTTATAAAGTAAGGCAATTATCACTATATATAGATTGAATCATGTATTTGTAACCAAATGGGTCCCTATTATATTAACTGTAGTTGTGTTTCTTCTGCTACTGATCAGAACATATCCATTTGTACTTATAGTAACAAATGTTATAATAAATGGTAATAAACTCTTGCAAACTAGAGATTATCTTATATTTGAGCATGGGTGTATTAAATTTTGTTGTACATATTGTCAAATTATAGCTTGTATATTGCAGTTTTTAGTTTATGGAGTTTATTAAAATTTGTTTTTAAATTAGAAAAATTTACATATATTTGATAAACAATGTATAATATAAATAGCCAGGTTTTTTTACTAGTGTCTACTATACATAGATTTCTATGGTATCAAATTAACTATTTCCTTTACATTCTGAAAACCATTTATTCTACTAATATTTGTTTTGACATTCTTATACATAGTGCAACCAAACAGTATGCAGTATTCTATTCTTTGATAAAATGTGGTGCTAATAAAATTCAGATACCTTTCGAGATGAGATGTTTTATTTCGTATTACTGCAATACTACTTTCTATTTTTAAATAACTTGATGTCACTTCCTTAATTTTATTTTCTTACTTTTTTTCACTTCCTTGTCTTTCCATCTTTCTTTAACCAATGTTGATTTGCACACTCTTTTTCCTCTTCATTATTTATACAATCTTTGCAAGTCTAACATATGATGGTGTAATTGTCACCCTTAAATGTTTAGCACTTAGGACTGACAAAAGGAAAACCACATTGTCAATAAGTCTTAAAATAGTTTCATAGAATCAAATAGGTTTGGAAGGCATTTCTCACCTGTTTTCTAGTTTCTGTAGTCATGAAGAAGAGAACAAGACACTATTTCGTTGCAAATCTATTAAAAGAACCAGTGCTGCTCTATAATGTGACCAGAGCTTCAACTGTGCCTCAGAAGCTTGGGATGAACACATTCAAAGGTTTCACTTTAGATGAGTGAAACTTACCGAATGTACTCAGGTGTCTGAATCTTGGCAGATGGTTAGCAAAAGATATTTTCCTGGTTACAGTTTTAGGTGAATGTTTTTGATTTCTAATTAAAGGTTATATGTAAGATATGAGTTATCCAGTACTTCATGACTATATATGATTTATATGCCAAACTTAAGCTTTATTCTTTGAAGTCATTTTCTCAGTACCTTTTACTAACATATTGATGGTATGTTTACTTAAAGGCTATAAGGTTTTCACACTCTACAGATCATTTGTGAGGATGACTCCATAATTATAAATCTCTTTCAAAGATTAAATTAGCTGAATTATATATAAATATGCTATACAATATTTGATACACAGTATACATTTGAGAAATTTTAGGTCTAAAAATCATCATTGTATAATTAGTATTCTCATTTCTGTGCATGCCTTGCTAAATTATCTCAATTAGTAATAGTTTATGGCAATATTTGCCATTCAGTGCTCAGAACCATAAAACATGTTGATGGTAAAGTTATAAATCATAGTGAATGGAGCCTGGTAGTGGTGGCCAGCCCATGCTGTTAATCCCATCACTTGGGAGGCAGAGCCAAGTGGATCTCTGAATTTGAGGACAGGCTACATAGAGAGTCCATAAAGCCAGGACTGAAGTGGAAGTTTCTGGTAGTGTCATGTGATGCAGACTCACATGGTGTTTTGCTGAGGCAAGATCCATGGGAGGACATGTGATATTTGGAGAAATTATAAATTGGACTCTACAGGCAGTGACATCATGCTTTAATAGCTATCCTTGCGATGCTTCATTGTTCTTGTGTCTTTGCTGATCTTAACTTTGTTGAGCACACTGCAGAGAACTTCTTCCAGCTTCCAGGCTGGTTCTGATTGCTTATGCTGATTCTGTGGAGGCCAGGCTCTTTCTGCTGGAATGTGACACGTCTACAGATTTGTGTTCAATATCTTGACGCTACTGAACAGGACTGCTGGTCAAAGAAACAATGTAATTTGACAGACTGGAATCACCCCCAAAGAACTACTTCTAAACAGGTCCACATTTCTTTGTCCTATTTACCATCTTTTCTCTTCTACCTCTGGATGGTGGGCTAGAAAGGGGGTCAAAGTGATTGAGAACCCTTCTTAATAGTAGATTTAGAAAAAATCTGAGCCTACACAGGGTTACAGAGAAAATAAAAAGGAAGATGTACTGTGGTCCATAAAGTTTAGCAGTTGTGTATGGATAATGAAGCAAATATATGGAAATTAAAAAGTAAGATGGCCTTCTAAGTAAATCATGCTATTGAAATAAAGAACTCATTCCTCATGTCAAGACAACTATTTTTTAAAAAAATCTATAATATTACATTTGGTGTCAGACAAAGGAAAACCATAAATCTAGGATTTTGTTACTCAAAGAAACTGGAGCTAAAAGGTCCCATTTAGAATAAGTCTTCATGTACCCTATGTTGTTTTGTGCTGAAAGAGAAATCCTATTGAATAAGGTCATAAGATGTAAAAGCATACACACCATCATGAGAAGACTACAGTAGTAATATAAGTATATGAATAAAAATGAGAAGAAAAAAATAAAAAAGTATTGAATAAAAAAGACAAGTTAAAAGATGACACTCACTATGGCTTAGAAGAATTTAGTGCCTCATATAAATGAGGATATTTCACAATGGTATATTTATGACAAGCATATTTATTAAAGTGCTCATCATTTTATTTTTTTTTTATTATTTTATTTTATTTTTTTAATTTACATTCCAAATCACTTCCCCTTTCCCGTTTCCTCCCTCCCCGAAAGTCCCATAAGCCCCCTTCCCTCCCTCTTTTCCCCATTCAACCCCTTCTCTTTACTCTGTCCTGGCGTTCCCCTACATCCAGTATTTCCAGGACCAGGGGTCTCTCCTTCCATCTTTTTAGAAATCTATTGATATGCGGATTGTGTCTAGGGTATTCCGAGATTCTGGTTCAATATCCCCTTATCAGTGACTGCATACCATGTGTGTTCTTTTGTGATTGGGTTACCTCACTAAGGATGATATTTTCAAGATGTGACCATTTGCCTAGGAATTTCGTGAATTCATTGTTTTTAATTGCAGAGTAGTATTCCATTGTGTAGATATACCACATCTTATGAATCCATTCCTCCGTTGAGGGACATCTGGGTTATTTCCTGCTTCTGGCTATTATAAATAAGGCTGCTATGAACATAGTGGAGCATGTATCCTTATTGCATGCAGGTAAAGCCTCTGGGTATATGCCCAGGAGTGGTATAGCCTGATCCTCCGGGAGTGTCATGCCCAGTTTTCTGAGGAACCGCCAGACTGCTTTCCAGAGTGGTTGTACCAGCCTGCAATTCCACCAGCAGTGGAGGAGTGTTCCTCTTTCTCCACATCCTCGCCAACAACTGCTGTCTCCTGTGTTTTTGATCTTAGCCATCCTGACTGGTGTGAGATGGAATCTCAGGGTTGTTTTGATTTGCATTTCCCTAATGACTAAGGATGATGACCATCTCTTTAGGTGCTTCTCAGCCATTAGATATTCTTCAGGTGAGAACTCTTGGTGTAGCTCTGTACCCCATTTTTAATAGGGTTACTTGCCTCTCTGGAGCTTAACTTCTTGAGTTCTTTGTATATCTTGGATATTAGCCCTCTGTCGGATGTAAGGTTGGTAAAGATCATTTCCCAGTTAGTGGGTTGCTGCTTTGTCTTTTTGACAGTGTCTTTTGCCTTGCAAAAACTTTGTAATTTAATGAGGTCCCATTTGTCTATTCTTGATCTTAGAGCATAAGCTATTGGAGTTCTGTTCAGGAAATTCTCCCCTGTGCCCATATGTTCAAGGTTCTTCCCTAGTTTCCCTTCTATTAGTTTCAGTGTGTCTGGTTTTATGTGGAGATCTTTGATCCACTTAGAATTGAGCTTAGTGCAAGGAGATAAGAATGGGTCAATTTGCATTCTTCTGCATGTTGACCTCCAGCTGAGCCAGCACCATTTGTTGAAAAGGCTATCTTTTTTCCACTGGATGGTTTTAGCTCCTTTGTTAAAGATCAAGTGACCATAGGAGTGTGGATTCATTTCTGGGTCTTCAACTCTGTTCCATTGATCTACATGTCTGTTACTGTACCAATACCATGCAGTTTTTAACACTATTGCTCTGTAGTACAGCTTGAGGTCCGGGATACTGATTCCCCCAGAGGTTCTTTTACTCTTGAGAATAGTTTTAGCTATTCTGGGTTTTCTGTTATTCCAGATGAATTTTTGAATTGCTCTTTCTAACTCTATGAAGAATTGAGTTGGGATTTTGATGGGGATTGCATTGAATCTGTGTATTACTTTTGGTAAGATGCTCATTTTTACTATATTAATCCTGCCAATCCATGAGCATGGCAGATTTTTCCATCTTCTGAGGTCTTCTTCAATTTCTTTCTTCAGAGACTTGAAGTTCTTGTCATACAGATCTTTCACTTGTTTGGTTAGAGTCACGCCAAGATACTTAATATGGTTTGTGGCTATCGTCAAGGGTATTATTTCTCTTACTTCTTTCTCAGCCTGCTTATCCTTTGAGTATAGGAAGGCTTCTGACTTGCTTGAGTTGATTTTATATCCAGCCACTTTGCTGAAGTCGTTTATCAGCTGTAGGAGTTCTCTGGTGGAGTTCTTTGGGTCGCTTAAGTATACTATCATATCGTCTGCAAATAGTGATAGTTTGACTTCTTCCTTTCCAATTTGTATCCCTTTGACCTCTTTTTGTTGTCTGATTGCTCTAGCTAGAACTTCAAGTACTATATTGAAAAGATATGGAGAGAGAGGGCAGCCTTGTCTAGTCCCTGATTTTAGTGGGATTGCTTCAAGTTTCTCTCCATTTAGATTGATGCTGGCTACCGGTTTGCTGTAAATTGCTTTTACTATGTTTAGATATGGGCCTTGAATTCCTGATCTTTCCAAGACCTTTAGCATGAAAGGATGCTCAATTTTGTCAAATGCTTTCTCAGCATCTAATGAGATGACCATGTGGTTTTTTTCTTTGAGATTGTTTATGTAGTGGATTACATGGATGGATTTCCTTATATTGGAACATCCCTGCATCCCTGGGATGAAGCCTACTTGATCATGGTGAATGATCATTTTGATGTGTTCTTGGATTCGGTAGGCAAGAATTTTATTGAGTATTTTTGCATCGATATTCATAAGAGAGATTGGCCTGAGATTCTCTTTCTTTGTCGGATCTTTGTGTGCTTTTGGTATTAGTGTAATTGTGGCTTCATAGAACGAGTTGGGTAGTGTTCCTTCTGTTTCTATTTTGTGGAACAGTTTGAAGAGTATTGGTGTTAGGTCTTCTTTGAAGGTCTGATAGAATTCTGCACTAAAACCATCTGGACCTGTGCTTTTTTTGGTTGGAAGACTTCCAATGATAACTTCTATTTCTTCAGGGGTTATAGGACGGTTTAGATGGTCTATTTGATCCTGATTTAATTTTGATACTTGGTATCTGTCAAGGAAATTGTCCATTTCCTCAAGATTTTCTAGTTGTGTTGAATACAGGTTTTTGTAGTAGGATCTGATGATTTTTTGAATTTCCTCAGTTTCTGTTGTTATCTCTCCCTTTTCGTTTCTGATTTTACTAATTTGGATACTATCTCTGTGCTCTCTGGTTAGTCTGGCTAAGGGCTTATCTATCTTGTTAACTTTCTCAAAGAACCAACTCCTCGTTTTGTTGATTCTTTGTATGGTTTTATTTGTTTCTACTTGATTGATTTCAGCCCTGAGTTTGATGATTTCCTGCCTTCTACTCCTCTTTGGTGTATTTGCTTCTTTTTGTTCCAGGGCTTTCAGGTGTGCCATTAAGCTGTTAGTGTATGCTGTCTCCCGTTTCTTTTTGGCAGCACTCAGGGCTATGAATTTTCCTCTTAGCACTGCTTTCATTGTGTCCCATAAATTAGGGTATGTTGTGCCTTCATTTTCATTAACTTTCAAAAAGTCTTTGATTTCTTTCTTTATTTCCACCTTGACCAAGTTATCATTGAGTAGAGCATTGTTCAGCCTCCATGTGTACGTGGGTTTTCTTTTGTTTTTGTTGCCATTGAAGACCACCCTTATTCCATAGTGATCTGATAGGAGGCATGGGATTATTTCTATCTTCTTGTATCTGTTGAGGTCTGATTTGTGACCAATTATATGGTCAATTTTGGAGAAGGTACTATGAGGAGCTGAGAAGAAGGTGTATTCTTTAGCTCTAGGATGAAATATTCTATATATATCAGTTAGTTCCATTTGGTCCAAGGCTTCAATTAGATTCACTGTGTCCCTGTTTAGTTTCTGCTTTCCTGAACGATCCATTTCAGAGAGCAGGGTGTTGAAGTCACCCACTATTATTGTGTGCGGTGCGATGTGTGCTTTGAGTTTTAGTAAGGTTTCTTTTACGAATGATGGTGCCCTTGCATTTGGAGCATAGATATTCAGAATTGAGAGTTCTTGATGGTGGATTTTTCCCTTGATCAGTATGTAGTGTCCTTCTGTGTCTTTTTTGATGACTTTGGGTTGAAAATCAATTTTATCCGATATTAGGATGGCTACTCCACCTCGTTTCTTGGGGCCATTTGCTTGTAAAATTGTTTTCCAGCCTTTTACTCTGAGGTAGTGTTTGTCTTTGACACTGAGGTGCGTTTCCTGCATGCAGCAAAATGCTGGGCCCTGTTTCCGTATCCAGTCTGCTAGTCTATGTCTTTTAATTGGGGAATTGAGACCATTGATATTAAGAGAGATTAAGGCATAGTGATTATTGCCATCTGCCATTCTTGACGCTATCTTTATGTTTGAGTGGTTATCTACTTTTGGGTTTGATTCAAGAAGGTTATTATCTCATTTTTTCCAGGGTGTTGTTTCTCTCCCTGTATTGGAGGTTTCCACCTATTATCCGTTGCAGGGCTGGATTTGTGGAAAGATATTGTGAAAATTTGGTTTTATCATGGAATATCTTGATCTCTCCATCTATGGTGATTGAGAGTTTTGCTGGGTATAGTAGTCTAGGCTGGCATTTGTGCTCTCTTAGTGTCTGCATGAGATCTGTCCAGGATCTTCTGACTTTCATAGTCTCTGTTGAGAAGTCTGATGTGATTTGTATAGGTCTTGTATGGGTCTCCTTGTGTCAGCTGCAGGACATTTGCAGGATCTGTTCCTCTTGTTCATACTTCCTGTCTCAGGTACTGCTGCCATCTTTGTATATCATCAACTGGCAAAATGCCTCTAGGAATCTCAAAGAACACAGGTGGCTATTTTCGCATTCTTGTAGTTCAAACGGCATGCTACTCTTTTTCACTGAAAAAAAAAATCTTTTTCCCATGTCCACATATCTGTGAATGAGTGAAAACTATGCTGAAATAACCTGTAAGAAGCCTAACCTATTGAATATTTTTAATATAAAGTTTTGCTATATTTTGGAATATGAAGAATCTAAAATATTTAAGACCCATTTTATTCTATGATGCATTTATAATTATTTTTCTTAGAAATAAAGACATCTTATCTTATTTGTTTATAATTTATGAAACTATTTTATGTTTATTATGTGGAAAAATATTATATATACTCTATACCAAAAAGGTGATCAGAGACATTTCATGGACAAACGGTTACTTTATGTATTTTTCTTATCTGTCTTGTACAACACCCAACGTATTAAAGGAAATCTGACATTTTATCCTTCTTCTCTCCTTGCATATATAAATATATATATATACATATATATGTATATATATGTACACTCTCATATCTCTGCTCCAAGATATATAAACAAATTTTAAATAGCTTCTTTATCAATATATAATACTTTGCTTAAACAGTGTCTCCTTTCAGTCAATATATGATCAATACAATCTGATCATATATAGTGCTACACACTTCTTTGTATGCTCATATTTTTTATGAAATTACACATTCAAGTTCCTAAGTTGTATTGCCTAGAATAATAGGTGACACTTGTTAGAGTTCCACAAATACATGACTGAGAGAAGAAATTACATTTGAGTAAAATTTAAACTTATAGTGTTATAGTATATAACCTTCCATTATTTGCTAATTAATATTAGTCACAGTTATCAATGACTTGCATTTTTGTGGTTATTTATAGATTATTACTAGCAAATACTGACCTTCCTAAAGAAATGTGTAACAGAAACAATGTAATTTGCTTTTTTTGAATAAAATTTTAATTATAAATATATATATTTTTTACTAAACCAATTATTAAACTAGTAACTTACATTTCAAAGTGCTATTTAGTGTTAAGTAAGGTTGGTCATCAGAATCCAGCTGTTTACTAAGGATTTGACAATACAATACCTGTAAACATACAAATTATTATTCTTTAAATGTCTAAAACAATGTAATATTATTAATCATGTTGAAGAATTCTTAACAACTTACAAACTCAGATTTTTTTCTAAAGGTGTAAGAAAATAAGTTTGCTTAATTCTCTTTGTCAATAAAGTAAAACTAATTTGCAAAAATTTAAGTGAAGCTAGCTTTATTTTGTCCATGGTACTACTCAGAAAATAATTGTATATAATAAATTTCTTATTGAATTATTTGTTGTGATGATATTCATAATGTATATAAATTTCTCAGGAAGCAAATTTTTATCCAGCCTACACCTCTAACTATGTACAATGACAATAATGTTATATGTCTGAGGTTCTGTTCAGTTTTATAATATGTGAAGAACTATCACTTACTATATAGTATGATGAATAATGAATTCACCTATAGATGTAAAATATTAGTCAAATGTTTTATTAAAAACTAATACGAGATTTATTTTCCTACAGCAGATGCTGAGTGGACCATTCTTCTAGGACAAGGACCTGGGACACAGCCATAGTAATGCATACACATAATCTGTAATGGTGTTCAAGGGAACATCAAACAGTATGTTTAGATTATGATAAACATTAGTATGAAATTCTTAATTGAGGAACAGATGGTTTTGTTGAAAGGTGCAGCAATAAATAAGGATACCTGAAATGATCACATATTCTGTTGTTTTTAAATCTCAGTTGCAATTGAAGAATTTCAGAGCAGTGGTACTAAATATGATTTATATCAAAGCTTTCACATAGATAGAAATTGCCTTTGAATTTTATTGTTATATGTAGGAAAGTCCAGCTGAGGATAATTACAAAAAAATGCTTTCCTGATTGTGGTGTTGATTATAGTTTAACAACAAATATGATGACTGTTAATGATTTCTATGGATGACAGTCTCAGTACTTCAATATAGCAATTCTAAAGGACAAAGTAAATGCTGGTATTAGATACCAACATGATGAAGTTAAAGCCAGATGTTAAATCTGTGGCTAAGTTAATAGCCAGATAATGGATAAAGCATACATACATATATTTTTAAATTCAATATGGGTACTTTTAGTTAGTCTGTAATCTACATCTCTGAACTACATATAGAAGAGCTGTATAATTAAAAATAAATAAATTGATTAATTAAAATTTAATGTGAAAAGGAAGTTGAAACAAAGAGTAAATTTCCTTACTCCCTCCTTGCCCCAACACATACTCTCTTCCTGCTCTGTCTACTTCTACCACATAAAATAAAAAAATAATTAATTCTATACATAGAAGTCTAAAACTTTAAATTTGCAAATGGAGAAATATTTCAATACATTGTTTTATTCAAATAATTAGGAAAGAACGGTATGGTATTGATTCACATCAACCTATCTATTGTGGAACTTTCAAGCCTGTTTCTAATCAGATTGAAACTTTAGACCCCTGTAAGTTACATGCAAATTATATTAGTCATCATAGTCATTGTATCCCTTTTAGAAGTGATTATTGTTGTTTACCCAATACCTCCTGTATGACTAAAAAATACTGATTAATTAGAATAAGAGGTGATATATGACATTTGCTTTTATATACAGTATGAATATATAAAACTATTTAATCACACAATCATAAATCTCAAGTCTGATGGTCATAAAGGTCATCTCATCCAATCATCCCGTAAGACTTAAGACATATATGCAAGTAAATCCGAGTTATATTAACATACCTGCCCTTTTATTTAAGAAATAGCATGCTTTTATTTGACAAGAAACTGTTTAACCTTTACCAGAAGAAGTAGATGATTTTAGAAAAATATTTTTCATAAATTGAATTAATATTGCTTCAGGAAGAAAGATTAGTATTTAAAAGTAATATATGAAACGGAACATTTATCATTTACTTATTCTATTTGGGGCACCGTTTATCAGCCCAGTTTCCCTCATGTGCATGTAAATTCATTCTTGCCTTTCCCACAGCATTTGGATCTAATGATATATGTTAACCTAAGGTCACAGCCTACTAGAAATCTTAGACATGGTGTCAATAGCATGTTAAGAAACACATAGCTGCTTAATTGAGGGTTTTCAACTCATGTCCCTAAAAGTATGCATCAAATTGAATAAAGTCTGACATGTTTTCTACTGTTTGATTTAACTCACTGTTCTTTTACAACAGCCTTCATACCTTATCTAACATACCTCCTCAACTTTCAAACCCAGCAATGTTCTAAATTACGTATTATCTGAATCTCAGAATACATTTTAAATCAGGAGCTTGTGCTATTACTTTCTAACCATTACAAGTTATTTTATATGATTTAGTAATAAACTTGATTATTATTTACGATTTTAGATTTTTAATGACAGTAAACACAGATATTTAATTGGAAAACTAGTTGTATGTAGATTGAGCATATCCACCTATCTTTCCTCAAAGTATCACACAGGCCACTTTTCTCATCCTTTGTTTATGTCATATATATTCAGACTCCAACAAGGTAGATAATTTCATGATATGAAAGAATGCACAGCTTGGTAAGGGAACCCTGCAGGTATCTAGATAGAGAAGTAAACTGTGAACAAGTAAGAATGTAAACTGAATCCAGAATGATTAGTCAATCTGAATCAGACTTGGGGAATCTGATGCTGTAAAATTCATTGTCAGCATATTAAAAATACAATAGAATGTAGGAAAAAGTTTCTTGGAAACAATCATTCCAATTGCAGATGTATGACAAAGCTCAAGGTGTGACTACTTAGAAACTCCTTTACAAATATGTGTGGTTATAAGGGTGGGTTCAGGCCTTGAGTGTAGGTCAATAGCATAGAAATCAGCAGGCTATAAAATCCATGCCATCTTCCCTAAGGATGAGGTCTACTAACTCAGTTGAAAATAAAGGTCTAGGGAGGGAAGAGTCTGGGATACATATTCTGAATAATGTTTGCCTCTATAGCACAAAGTATGTGAGGTCAGTCTCCATAGATAGCAAAAAGGTCACCAGGTCATTAGCAAAATCCACTCCTGATTTCTAGGCAGAAAACAGTTATTTCCTCTTTGGAATAAACACCTCTTTGTAAATAACATCCCTGATTTCCCTAGTGATCTGCTGGCCAAAAAAAAAAGACCTTCAGGCCCACAGTAGCTTGGCCTTGGTGTATATTTGTAAACCAAGCTCTTGAGATTTAAAATTGCAAATTTGAGATGACCCTGAACTACAAAGTCAGCTCTAGGATAGACCATACTGAAGAGAAAAACATTAAAAAAAGTAATTAAAACCAACCAAACAAAGGTATTATATATAATTAAAAAATAATTATATAATTAAAAAATATAGTTATATAATTAACAATATAGTTATATAGTTATTCACATATATTTGCCTGCATGCTAATCAGTTCTCACCCAAATACAGACATTTTGCATAAAATGTACAAAATAACATACTCTATTGTACATAGGTTTACCCTTTCATCCTTAGCAAAGAACATTAAAGTCTTAAAAGTTTCATTATGGGGCAGTGGTGGCGCACGCCTTTAATCCCAGCACTTGGGAGGCAGAGGAAGGCGAATTTTTGAGTTTGAGGCCAGCCTGGTCTACAGAGTGAGTTCCAGGACAGCCAGGGCTACACAGAGAAACCCTGTCTCAAAAAAAAAAAGTTTCATTATGGTTTCCAGTTATTAGACTGTAATTTTTAGAATATTTTATTATTTGGTTTACAGCATATTTCACTAAATGTGATGATTTTGTGTATCTGTGGGAAAACTAGATGATGTCATTGATCTGGGCTAGGGACATGGAATAGCACATGCTGTTCTTAACATTAAATTCTCTAGCAGGCAAATTAGGAGATTACAAGCCTGTTGCTTCAAATCTCAGAGATCTGAAGTTCTCTCCTGACATTCCCAGGTAGGGCCCACATGTATAAAGACATACAGACACATATACACTAATACATATGTGCCGAGGGGCTTAGACCAGTTCTTCTATACCTTTGGGTTGGTGGCTTAGTCTCTGGGAGAACTGAGAGATCTGGGTTAGTTGAGACTGTTGGTTTTCCTATGGTATTGCCATCCCCTTCAACTCCTTCATTCCTTCCTCCTAACTTTTCCGTAGGAGCCCCCGTGTCCATTCACAGTCTAATGGTTTTCTGTAAATATCTGCATCGTCTCAGTGTCTCAGTCAGCTGCTGGTAGAGCCTCTCAGAGGACAGCCATGCTAGATTCCTGTTTGTAAATGAAACACAGTAACAGTAATAGTGTCAGGCTTTGTCCCAAAAGGATCCATAAAATGGATCCCATGTTGGGCCTGTCACTGAACAGCCTTTCTTTCAGTCTCTGCTCCATTTTTGTCCATGCATTTCTTTTAGACAGGAACAATTCTGGACCGGAAATTTTGACAGTGGGTTGGTAACCCTGTCCCTCCACTTGGGGCCTCTCTATCTCCTAGAAGTGGTCTTTTCAGGTTCCCTTTCCCTATTGTTGGGCATTTCTTCTAAGGTCACTCACATTAAGTCCTGGGAGTCTCTCAAATCCCAGATCTCTGGGAGGGCCCCACCTCACCCCCCAGAAGATGCATATTTTCAGTCATTCTCCTGGGTCTCTAGGCTTCTCTCCTGTTTTCTCCCCATACCTGATACTGCCTCCCCCTTTCCCCTTCCTCTCCCCTATCTCTTCTAGGTCCCTCCCTCTCTCTGCCTCCTATGATTATTTTATTTTTCCTTCTAAGCAGGATTTAAGCATCCTTACTTGGGCAAACTTCTTGTTATACTTCCTAAGATCTGTGGGTTTTATCATGGGTATTTAGTACTTCTTGCCTATAATTCACTTTATTAGTGAGTGCTTACCATGGATGTCCTTTTGGGTCTGGGTTACCTCAGTCAGTATATTTTCTAGTTCTATCCATTTGCCTGCAAAATTCATGATGTCCAACATTTTTGTTGTGCAAACAAAATTTAAGAAGTTGAATTTCTTTTTGGTGTTATATAAATTTATATTAACATCTTTCAGATAATTTTTCTCAGTTTTCAATGAATTATGCTAATGTGAGACATTTATTTATCTTATCACATTTATTATTTGAAAGAATGTATGCAACCTATAACTTGTATGAATTAATGAGTGACAATTTAAGTTTTGAAGAATATTTTCTTAATTTAACAAGTTATATTAAAAAGCTTATATATATATTAATTAACATACTCATAAAAGTAAATGTTCATGACTATGTAATAATAAATATATATGTGTGTATGTATGTATGTGTATGTTTGTGTGTACATGTATTCAGAGGTAAAAGCAACATAAACAGTAAATTATTTTTAAAGTATAATAATTTTTCACTATAACTTACCTTACAGATATAATTAAGAATGTGTGTATGTGTCTGCACAAATATGTGCAAGCATGTGTGTTTGTGTGTGCCTGGATCATGTGTGTACATATGTGTGCATATTTGTATGTAACTGGCAGCTTTTGTTCTTATGGCTTTTCTGAGTGATCTGAAAATCAAGCACTATGTAGAAACTCCACAGCAGAAAATTCACAAGTATAATCCAAAGCTGTCTGCAGATAATTTTTTTATCTCAGTGGCATATCCCTGTTTTCACAATGGTAAAATCCAATAAGAGATATTAAAGATATACTACTATAAATAAATTGTTTTTCTTTTTTTATCCATCATACTATAAAAATTTTGTGTTTATGTGATAAGTAAAATTATTTGGAAAGCTATTTTATCAATTATTTGTAAACTATTATATTTTATTAATACAAATAAAAAAATATTCTTGCTGTTTGGTTTGTCTCTTGTTTTGTTTGTTGTTATTTTTTTCTGTTTGTGTGTGTGTGTGTGTGTGTGTGTGTGTATTTTACTTTGTTCAGTAATCCTCAGTCTTTCCTATTTACTTTTCTGTTGCTGTGATAAATCAATGATAAGAAACAGCTTTGGTAAGAAATGGCTCATTTGGCTTATATAGGCTAACAGTGAGGGAAATCATGAAAGAACTCAAGCAGAGAAATAAGAAGAATGCTAATTATTGGCTCTCCTTTCATGTTTCCTGACCTTGATTTTTCACACAGCTCAGGACCTCCTGTCCTCACCTACCATCACCTAAAGGTAGTGGGCTTTCCCATATTATTCAAGGGAATATCCCACATACTGGCCTACAGCGCATGCTGATGGAGGCTGTTCCTCAGTTTAGATTGCCTTTTTCCAGTTGATTCTAATTGTCATCTTGACACAAAACCACTTCTCAATTACACTGTAACCTTATTTTTTTTTTTGTTTATCCACAAGATCTCATGATAATGCTACAATATAAAACATAGGGCAACTTTAGCAGTACCACAGTATTTAAAACAATTTAAGCAGTTCAATTGTTATAACTCTGTGTAAAATATCTAAAATATCTTTATTGTTGACTCTTGTAAGATCGAAAGCAAATCAAATATCTTTTTACTTCCAGAGTAAAGAATCAGTGCACAATTATAGTTAATCAAAATCAAAATCCAGTATCACAACTAAACTTCTCCCACTCAGTGTATGTATGTCATCTGATAGCCGTGAATGATCTTCTGGGCTTCAATGGTATGGACAGCTCCATTTCATACCTGCTTCTGTTAGTGGTCAGCCAAACATACTAGCATCCCACAAGCTCTGGGTTTTCTAACACAGCAGAGTCTTCCCCTTCACCAATGGCTTTTCATGGTCTCTGTTAAAGTCAATTCTCAATCACCGTTCATAGCCACTTCATACCTTAAAATCCAGTGCCACATAAAGATTCTTAAATATTGCCAAATTCAGCTTCTAACTCAAGATTCAGTCTTGACCCTTCTGGACCTGAATTTTTGTATGCTAACTCAAGGAAAATACTCCCTAGAAAATTTCACCTCCTGATAGTCACTTCTTAATCATAGTTGATTCTTCAGTTCCAACAAATAACTTGCATTAACACTGATTGTACCATAGGACAGGTTTTACTTCCATAGACGCTAAGTAAAAAGTACCACAAAAATTTCCCTCATAGAGTCTTAAAGAAACTCTTAACCATAACTCTAAAATGCTATGAGTCAGGCATCTCATCTTGTCTCATCTCTATAGAATAGCTCCCTAGGGAACAGGCACTCAAGAGCTTCTCTAATCCACAAAACAACACAGTCAGGTATATCCCAGGAATATTGACAAGGTATCCTGAACACATTTCTTTCAAGTTTGTTTCTCCATTGCTGTGAGAGAACACTGACTTAACAAAACCAAAGTGGGGAAGAAACAGTTTGGTAGCCTATATTTCTCCACTAAAATGTATCATTTACAGAGTCAAGGTAGGAACTCAAACAGAGATAATGGAGAGATGCTGCTTACCTAAGAAATGCTCAGCTTGCCATGATCACTTGTGGAGACAGTACATTTCACATACTAGAAAGGGATCTCCTAAATCAATCTTTGATCAAAGAAATTACTCACAGATATGTTCAGAAACCAATCTGGTGGAGGCAATCCCACAATTGAAGTTCCATCTCTCAGTGACTTTGTTTCATTTTGTTGTCAAAGATATTCAGCATTTTTGTCAAGAGTGATGTCAGTATGGGACCATGTTGTTGTTATAAAATTAAATAGAACAAAACAGTAAAAAGTAAACTGCAGTTGCATACAGAAATAAAAGATTAATGTAACATATATAATAATTAATTAAATAAGCCCGTCCTTTAAGAATGCTAGATATTGTATTATCCTATTTTATGAAGTCCCCAAATCAAAACTATTATTAATGAAAGAAATTCAATAGTGATTATCAAAGTAATTGTCAAATATTCTGTACTTCATTAAAATATGGATTTAGAGTTCTTCAAACTCCCTACAGTTATTTTTATTAAACATATAGGAAGCCTTCAGTCCTGCCAGAACCTGGGAGCCTCCTCCATGCCAGGACTCTAGGACTTTGTAGAGGTACTCCCACCTCCCATCCTCATGAGCTGCATATTACCACTCATTCTGCTGACCCTCTGGACTTCTCTCCAGTCTCCCCTTATACCCAATCTTGCCTTGCCCGCCGTTTTCCTCCCCCTCCCCTCTGCACTCCAACCCAGGGCCCTCCTTACCTCTGTTTTCCATAATTATTTTGTTCTCCCCTCTAAATGGGGTGGCAACCGCATAGGACGACCAACAGTGTTGACTAACCTAGACCCCTGGGAGCTTCCAGAGACTGAAGTACCAATCAAACATCATATGTAGGCTGTTCTCAGGACCCCCAGCACATATGTAGCAGAGGAGTACCTTGTCTGGCCTCAATGGGATAGGATGTACCTAATTCTCTAGAGACTTGATGCCCTAGGACTGGGGTATATCCATAGGAGAACACCTTCTCAAGACAAAGTGGAGGGGAAATGAGATGAACTGCTCTGGGAGGGCTTTCTGGGATGCAGAGTAACAGTTTTGATATATATAAATAAAATAATTAACAAAAAAGAAAGTACACAAATATTTTAGCCATTAAAACATATAGAAATACAGAGAGACTAAGAAACATATTAAATGTTGACATACATGAACAAGAGATTTGAAATATAGATAAGCATGTTAGATATATTTTTGCACACTAAGAAATTGTGGCATAGACTATTTCAATGTATCTCAGGAAACAATGGAATTCAATTGAATATTGGCACAGACTCTCAAATGCATGATAGCCTGGAGATATCAGTGTGGGAAAAGTTAAGAAACTGAGCACATTCCCAAAGTTAGGGATCAAAAAACTAACTAACTAACTAACTAACTAACTAACTAACTAACTAACTAACAAAATCAAAAAGCCTATAACATTCTCAAAATGGATACCACTTTATGTCTTTTCTTTACTGAGTCTGGACATAATGGATAGGTTTGGCACAGGGGTATTTGAAAAATAAAATGGGAGGTAGATAGATAATTCAGTGTATAAAATCAACTATTGAAGCATGAGGAAACCTGTTTAATATCTACAATCCACATGTGAAAGGTGTAGTGGTGGGATCCACTTGAAATCCCAGTGCTGGGAAAGATATGGACATATGCCTGGAGCTTGCTGGGCAGTGAGCCTAGACTACTAGAGAACACATCTACTTTTAATAGTGAAATTAAAAGAATAAAACTGCTATGAATATCTATGATGCCATTAATTCTTTGCAATGTGTTTCAATATTTTGTTTCTCTCTAAGCAAAAAATGACCAGAGTATGTCTAGATTCATTTTAAAAGCTGTGGAAATTTTATCCAAATATAAAATCAAAATATATCTAATGTGAGTCAGCTACCCATATAGCAACATTTAAAGAGAAAGAAAGAAAGAAAGAAAGAAAGAAAGAAAGAAAGAAAGAAAGAAAGAAAGAAAGAAAGAAAGAAGGAAAGAAAGAAAGAAAGAAAGGGAGAAAGAAAGAAAGAAAGAAAGAAAGAAAGAAAGAAAGAAAGAAAGAAAGAAAGAAAGAAAGAAAGAAAGAAAGAAAGGGAGAAAGAAAGAAAGAAAGAAAGGGAGAAAGAAAGGGAGAAAGAAAGAAAGAAAGAAAGGGAGAAAGAGGAGAAAGAGGGAAGCCTGCAGTCCAGATGGATTATATAAGATAAGAATAAATTAGAAAAATAGTGTTTAGATACTTTCCAAATGAGTAATTATAACAGGAAAAGCAGTACTTTCCATGCTCAAGGCAGTCAGGATTCTGTGTATTGTGCAAGAGTATCCTTTTAAAAAACTTATATGAAAAGTCATCCACAAGAACACATAATTAGGAGCCTTGGCTTCCCCTCTCTTCTCAGACTTGATGCTTGCTCTCAAACCACCAACACCAATTCACCACTGTCTTCTGAACTGGCCTGGGATGTCTTTGGAACAGATCAGGCTAACTCAGCTCCCACTCTTTTTATTCTCATGACAAATCTTTTGTGATGTGTTTCTTCTTCATATCATTGTGTTACTGTTAAATAGAAAATTTCATCAATAATATATCATAGAAAGAATTATGCCAAAATGGTTCTTACTCTATCATTGGGAGCAGCTTGATCTACTTTATTCTATTTAAATTATAACCACTGATTTTGATCTCTTTTCATTACAACATATGTGAAATTATAAGGGAACATATTTTATGTTTATGGTAATTAACTGTATTTTAAGAATTAACACATAGGTATTATAAAATATAAGTGTATGAATAACAAATATCCAAGGAAGAAGATTACTAACATCTAGGTTTTAAAAATTCTTTCACCTGTTAAAATTTATTCTATGCTCAAATCTCCAAAGTTATTTCTATTGAGTCTTAAATTTAATTGGACTTACTTTATGAAACTGATACAAATTTCGAAAGTATTGTATTCCTTCTTTTTTCATTTTGCATAGAATTCAATATTAATTAAGCTGCAGTCTTTTCTGCTTTTGTTCAATTTTATTGGTTTGAGGCAGGGTCTCACTGTGTAATCCTGGCTGACCTAGAAACTCCCAAATAAACTATGTAAGCCACAAACTCACAGAGCTCTGCTTTACTCTGTCTTCAAAGTTCTAGGATTAATAATACTATGGATGTACTAAAATATCTTTAAATGTTTTTTGAGAATTTATAGAATGATTTTCTTTTTTAATTTAAATTTGTTTTTCTCTCATACATTACCCAGACCACTGTTTACCCTGCCTCCACTTCTCCCAGTTCTCCTCTGCATCTCCCCTATCCCCAGATCCACTTTTCTGCCATTTCCCCTTTAAGAAAAAAAAAGCCATTCCAAAGATATCAACAAAACATGGCTTAGAAAGCTAAAATAAATGAAGCACAAACACTATATCAAAGCTGGGTGAGGCAACCCAGTAAGAGAGGTGGATAATGTGAATGCTGTAGGGTGAGAAATACCCTCATTCCTATTGTTAGGGTCCCCATTAAAAAATAGATAATTTTCTTAGTAAAGTCAACTTATCAAAGTGAAATCAAGATCAAATAACAAATTTAAATCTACCTATATCTTAAGAAAAATTGAAGGAGTAATTAAAAGTCTTCTAAACAAAAAACAAACAAACAAAAAATCCTGACCCATCTTGAAATAGAGAGACAAAAACAGCAACAACAACAACAAAAAAAAGTGAAACAAAAGCAAAACAAAAAAATCAAAACACAAAATAAAAACATCGTTTCAATAGATCTCAAAAATGCCTTTGGCAAAATCCAACATACCTTTACAATAAAAAAGGGCATACCTAAACACAATAAAGCCAATTTACAGCAAACCTTTAGACAATGTCAAACTAAATGGACATTCAAAGCCATTCCATTAAAATCAGGGACAAAACAAGGCTGTCTATTTTCTCTATATTTATTTAATATAGTAATTGAAATTCTAGCTGAAGCAATAAGGTAACTGAGGTATATCAGAGAAAACAAATTTGAAAGGAAGTAGCCAAATAATTATTATATGCAGATAATATTATAATGTACATAAACAATCCCTACAACGTGGGGGATTGAGCCCTAAATCTATAGGCTCAAGATTGTTGTACCAGTAAATGCAGCAAGAACATGTCAGATAATCTCCACCTCATCTGGACCATCATTTATATATTTTGTTAATATTTTTGTACTTCATAGGGACTGAGGTCAAGACCTTACATTCACTATAAAAAGTAAATTAGCATTAAAGTCACATCTCAAGTACCATCCTAGGTTTTTGTTTTTGTGAGATCTTGTGACTTTTACTTACAACCATTGAAATGATGTATGCTATATGTGAGGTAGGACATTTATATTTTTTGGTTGGAAATATTCTCAGCATCTGTATTTTCCTAACAAAAATGAAACATCATATAATTTAGAAGGTCCATAAATTTGTTTGTAAAAATATTCTTGGAATATTGTGCAGATTCATCAGTAACTATTTTTTTTTTACTAATTCTTGAGAAACTTCTATCATTTTCCTTTGATTTAAATCTTAAAATAATACATAATTGATTTGCTATGATTATCAATGATTTAAAGATGGAGGTATGCTTAAAATTTTCAACTGTATTATGCCACACACACACACACACACACACACACACACACACACACACAGGCTTATAGTTTTCTGTCTCAATTTATGAGACAGAAAAACAAAACAAAATGCTATCTTCATATTTGCTTGTAAGTTTAGAGGTAGCATTAAAAGGTTTGGTTACAAACTTAGAATCAGTGTTTGTTGGTCATGCTCATTGATTTGTGGTTTGAATCTTGCACTAATTGCAGAGACAAGAAAGTCATAAACTGGGAAGTTAAAGAACAAGACAGGGTTCATTTACACTTTTGTGATGCCTTGTAAAGCAAAAGAACTTCCTTCTCTTGACATATTTCATCTGCAAAAGCAAAAAAAAAAAAAAAAAAAAAAACCCTACATGCCACTATTGAAAGCATGACTCAAACTTCAAATTACAAAGTGTGAAGAAACAGATGGACAAGTTTTCGGTAGCAAAGTGTTTAGGAAAGTGTCTACTTAAACCTTAATGTTTAAATAGAAAGCGTATGTTGACAGAAGTATAATAGTTTTACAAATTATAATTCGGAACCATCATCATATTGATATTAATGCTAACAAGACAGAAAGACATTCACAATTGAAAAGATTGTCAAGAAGAATGGATTTACCTAAATAACGAGTGCATTTTCTTTCATTTTTAAAATTACAGTTTAAGTATATAATTCCCCCTGCCATTTCTTTCTTTCTTCTATCTCTTCTCACAGATCTTCCCTTGCTGGTTCCCTCTCAAATGTATGCCCTCTTTTTATTTTATTATTATTAATACTCACACACACATACATACATAAATACACACACACACCAATACTCTGGACTGCTTTTAAATATGGAAATATTGCAGGAGTTATTACTTGTGGAATCTCACATTTGTCCCATAGCATGCAGTGGCTGACTGAACCTAGAGTTATGGCATCATTCTGAGGCATGTTGTAACAGGAACTTTCATCAAACTAAGAAAATTCTTAAGAGCTGACTAGATCTATAAGATTTGAAACTATTGGCTAGCATACTTAGCAGAGTCAATTGTAAATTCCCTTACGGTTAATTTTAACATTTCCATATTTTAATGTATTTTTATTTTTATTTACTTTTATTTGTTATTTTCTTTATTTATATTTCAAATGTTATGCCCTTTTCTTATTTCCCCTCTGAAAACCCCCTATTCCATGCCCCCTCACCCTGATCACTAACCCACCCACTTCTGTTTTTCTGTACTGGCATTCCCCTACACTGGGGCAACAAGCCTTTACATATCCAAGGGCATCTCCTCTCACTGATGTCCGACAAGACCATGCTCTGCTTACATATGCAGCTAGAGCCATGGGTTCATCCACGTGTACTCATTGGTTGGTGGTTTAGTCCTTGGAAACTCTGAGGGGACTGGTTGGTTCGTATTGTTGTTCCTCCTATGGGACTGCAAATCCTTTCAGCTCCTTGGGTCCTTTCTCTAGCTCCTCCATTGGGGACTCTGTGCTCAGTTCAATGGTTGGTTGAGAGAATCCACCTCTGTATTTGTCAGATACTGGCAGAGCCTCTCAGGAGACAGCTATATCAGGCTCCTATCAGGAAGCACTTTATGGCAACCACAATAGTGTCTAGGTTTGGTAACTGTATATGGGATGGATCCTCAGGTTGAGCAGTGTCTGAATGGCCTTTCCTTTAGTCTTTACTCCATACTTTGTATCTCCTCCCATGGGTATTTTTTTTCCCCTTCTAAGAAGGACCGAAGTATCGACACTTCGGTCTTTCCTCTTCTTGAGCTTCATGTGGTCTGTGAATTATATCTTGGGCATTCCGGGCTTCTCATAGATGGCACAGAAAATAGTTCTTAGCAGCTTTTCAGGTTTTAACTTATAGTTTACTGATCTCTCAGGCTTAGTTTCCTTGTAAAAGGATTCCAGAGAAACTCTTTTATTTCTCAAAGACATGGTTTTGTATCACCAGTTAGAATTTTGTTGATTAATAATGTAATAACAGAAAAATGAGGTGATTATGATCATTACCAAATTTTAAGAAAGACATATGTGTTTCTGCTCCAGCTTTGTGATTCAAGCTGCCAATATACACTCCAAACCTAGGTATCTGTGTTTCCCATGCATCCAACTTGGGATTCACCTAAATTAGAGAGCCATCCACTTATATACTGGGTATCTGTACCATGATACAACATCTTTTGGACCTTCTTTCATGTCTGTAGATCTTTATTACCCTTTGAACTATATTTCAATCAACATTGAATATAAGAATATCATCAGGGTCTTCTCATTATTTATCCTACAGAGAATTTTCTCACTATCACTTACATTATCAAATTTTCTGATATCACATAGTGAAATAAGTACTATATTTTGTACATAATATAGAGAAAGACATCTGAAATAGATTTTGAGCCATTTTTTTTCAGGCCAAATAGAGATGTGGTTTAATGCAGCTGTGATATAAGAACAGTGGTTTTTTAGAATCTACCTGTCACCTTGTCTTACTCGCTAGTGTTAGCAACAATACAACAATTATTAAATACAACTGATTTAATCAGCCCTGATGTATCAGAATGAATGTGAGTCTAAGCAGTTTTGGGCTGATTTTAGGTATACTGCAGATCCATGTATGAAAATGGGATGACTGTAAGATAAGGCGTTTGAATATTGTCATTATTTCGCTTCTCTGCAGAATTTCACAGAATTACTAAATGGACACAGCTAGCACTGATAAATGAATATAAAGTCTGAATATAAAATATATTGGGTAATAATATGATATTTCAAAATTCTCAATACATAGCTTGACATTTTCAGAATGCTAATTTATTTGATAAAGTAGAAATCACATTTTTATTCTTCTGCATAGAAAAATTTCAAGTTATACATGTACATTAATTGTGTGCAAATGAAATATTTTGATCAAGTAAACATCTGGATAATTTCATGTTTTTAACATATATATGTATATATGTGTATATATATTTGTTCTAGATTGTAAAACAATGAGTTTTGAAAATATTTTCAACTCTCAAAATTGTGACTATAAAATAGGCAGTGTTCTCATTAAAATCCAATTTATGTGTCATAAAAATAGAGAAAAAAAATGGCAACCTATTAAAACATACAGAAATCTTCTGAGTTCGGAAGAGAACAGCTAAGCATTAATATTTGTATTCATGATGTCATTATATATTATTTTTAAATGTTTTCTGACTTTCATGATTATGCTTTGCGTTATAAACTCTATTTTATATCCAAAACTGGTTCATTCTTTGGTAAAAAATATGAAACATTAAGATATCTCTCAAGATAGCTCAAATAGTTTGAGAACTTGTTCACATCAAAAGCAATATAAAGCTGTTGCCTCTTCTGACCAGATATTTCTTCTCTTCTGTCATAAAAATATCTATATGTTGTGATGTCAAAAAAATCCTTTTGTCTCTGTAGTAACTTTTTATATGAGATATTTAAAATCCCTTGACCTTTTTATTATTCATAGCCAGAGATCAGTACTCTGCATAGCTGTACAGATAGTAAATAGTGATGTAAAATAAATATTCAAATAATCAATATGTAATGATTAAAAACCAGCGATGAATTAGTCACTTCATAGACATTGAAACCTCAGTTGGGACTGACAGATACCATGAAGCTGGATGATTTAGGAATGAAGAAGTTTCAGAATTAAATTCTAAATTTTAAAGAGTTCAAAATTTAGATTTAAAAAGAGCAATTAAAATCCTGATTTCATAAACATATTTTGACACTAACCAAATGTAAGAATGACAAGAGGTGCAAAGGACTGTGCTAAAATCACAGTGTGAATGAGAGGAAATGTGAGCTGTTGACTATGGTATAGATGCGGCCAAGAATGAGACTGGAGGTTGACATATTTTCTTGTTCCGTGAAAGCCATTTGACAGTTTTAAGGTTGTTTCTGTTTGGTTGTTTTCTTTGTATCTTTGTTTCAGTTTACTTTGTTACGTCCCTTGGGAACAGTCAATAGTCCTCTTTTTCCTTGGACTACAAAGGATCTCTTGAACCTCAATCTATCATTTAGGATTCTTTGCTTAATCAAACTATGCTTAACATTGATTTTTGTTCCAGGTTACTTTGTAGTTGCATGAAAAAAGATGCAATATAATATAAATATAAATATAATATAAATGTACTTTTATATACATATACTACTTTTATACTTTTATACTTTTATATACTATAATATAAATGTACTTTTAAATTAAATACAGTATAAAGTTACACCATCACTGTCAACTTTGATGGTATATAACAATACTTTAATTCTTATTTTTTATTACAGAAAAACCTTGTTTTTACTAAAAACATTTGTTTTATATCTATATGATATTTACATATATATATATGTGTGTATATATATATATATATATAAATTGACCATGTAACATCTGTACTTGATATGTTGTGACTATATTCACATCCAACTCTAATATATTCTCTTAGCTCTTCACATTCATGCTAATTCCTGTTTCCAAGTTTCACCCCTCATTCCTTAATGTCTCCTCTCTCTCTTTGTCTCTCTCTCTCTCTCTCTTTCTCTCTTTCTCTCTCTCTCCCTCTCTCTCATTTTTCTAGTACATTTTCAAGTTGTCAGATCTATGCTATGTTCATAATCACATATCTACGTAATTGCATCATAATATGCTATTTTGTCGTATTCTTCTTTTTGCTCTGGCTTTTATGCATTTGCATTCCTCTTCTGCAAAGTTCTGTGGACGTTTTGGATGATACTGATGTTTTCTTCGGAGATCAGCACTCATTTGCAATTTATCCTTCAAACAACCATAAAATCTTGTTTGACCACTGCAAAACATGACTCTTCTGTTTTCTCAAGATGGAGAGCTATCCATATCTAAAACTATAAAATTAAATATTTAGTAGGCAGTTTACATATACGTCCACTTAACAAATTACCATGAATTAATGACAGTGTAGTGTTTATGACTCCCATATCCATAAACTTTTGACCAAGCTTATAGCACAAGACAAGTACACCATTCCACGGTCTGGGTTTTCAGATCCAATCTCAAAAGTGTGGTCACCTCAAGGACACTCATGCCATTATTGAGTCTGTGGGCACCTTGTTCAGTTTTGTATAAGTGAAATCTCTGGAACAGGGTGATTGCTAATAATTTTTCTCCACAATAAGATAAATAGCACACTCTTTTGTCTTTCCCCCAATAAGTAATAAAATGCACATCAGCTTTCTTTGTCTGTGTTATTTATACTAACCACTCTGACTACGGATAGATTAAACATAGATGAAACTGCATGCCCCAGGTGGTTAAGGATATAAAATACCTTTCCCCCCAAAATATAATTGGACAGTTTCTTTTTATTATTTTTCTTGGTTTTATTTGTTTCTCTGATATCTTTGAGAACACAAACACACACAGTTGAACCTTTTTTCATCCTACTGTCTAGAACTTAAAGCTTTATCATTATGATTTTGTATACATACATACACACACACACACACACACACACACACATATATATATATATATTATATATATTACCTTTATAATTTATATATATATAATTTATATATATATAATATATATATTATATATATAATATATATATATTATATATATAATATTATATATATAATATTATATATATTATATATATATATATATTTATGTCAATGTAAACATAATGAATTCCATATGGCTTGATGATTAAAGGAAGAGCTACAAGTAGACAGTGGCTTCTCAGAGAGGGAAAAAAATCTGTCTCTCCAAAAATAGTTTAATGTATGCCATGTCAAAATCATGATTATTGCACAGTTCATTATTATTTCTATTATACATTCTACTGCATCCATACATCATTGCATGTGTCCAGGGCAAACCACCTGAGATTGGACAACATATATAGGAATGCATTTGATTAAGAGACTACCTTGCCCTTTCTCAGCAGCCACTATCTACTTGTAGCTCTGCATTTAATAGTTCAGTCATGTGGTATTCTTTATGTTCACATAGACAAAGGTATATACACACAGTAGTCACAATAAAAAAAGTGTTCATAAATTTGTGATCATCCTGTTAAGCATTGGAAGGGGAAAGTGATGGGAAGTTTGAGTGATATAAGTGTAGTGCTCGTATATAAATTTCTGAAAACATAAAATCATAAAGCATAAAAGTCACAAAAAAGAAAAGAAAGCAGATTCCTTAATAATTAATAAATACATACATATTCAGGTAAATATACGAAAGGTAATAAAATAGAATATAGAGCATTTCAATAAGATAAATTCACTACCAAAAGCATTGTAGAAACCAGAAATTAAAAGGAATAAAAATCATGCACAAGAAAGTTCTTATCAACTTCTTTCTGTATCTCAAAAGTTAGAGATAGAAGATTATGTACTGGAGGGTTTAGGGGATATTTGTGTAATGAGTTGGATGATCTCATTTCTGTTTTGTCATTGAAATGGGTCTTTATTCAGCAAGGATCAGATATTTACCAGAGTTAGTTTTACTTTAGTATCTTCTAATTTGCATATGGGAGAGGGGCCTCTGTTCCCCAAACTTATCTCTGCAGTTTTAAATCCTGACCCTCTCTGGACTCCTAGGGTGGTACTTCCTGGAGGGTTATGGTGTAGGCTTGGTGTCTTTCAAGCCCCTTGGACTGAATGGAAACACTATAGTACTCACATATGTCCAGGTGGTCCTGTCTTTGCATTTCAAAGCCATTACCTATAAATCATTCTGCCACAATGAAGCATCTGTGGGTGTAAAGTATTCCACTGGAGGATCTGTGTTCCTGGAATCCTATCATTGAGTTTTATGACACATAGGTGCTGCCAGAGGCTAATCTACAGATTGTTTTCTGTCTTTAAGCCTTGATCTTCAATGCTTTCTCCGTTGATGATTCTTCCTTTAAGGCACTAGAGGAAAAGTTACATTTCTGTTGAAGTAACATCTTGCCAACAAATACTTCAGTTGGTTGACCTGTTTTCTTGTGACATTCTAGAACTTCTCCAAAGAGAATTTAACCAGTGTCAAGTTAAATCCATGAGTATTCCCCAATTCGTGATTATTCCCTGTTCTCTGATCTTCTGTATAGCTCAGATTTAGACTTCATCCTAAATATGGTACCTGCAAAATGCATTTGGAGCCTAGAAAACTTCTTTCCACTGGTGATTCATTGGTTAGTTTTTGTCACTCTGACACAAGTTAGCCAGTTGAGAAGGAGGGCTGTCAGTCTTGAAAACAATTCTGATAATTGCCTTATAGTCCGTTGGGTGTGGTGTTGATTGATGGTTATATGGAAGGGGCTAGCTAACTGTAGGCTCTGCTACCTCTGAGCAAGTGCTTCTGACTTATACAAGAAAGTCAGAGTATTCAATGAGAACAAGGAAGTAAGTCCTATTCCTTCATAGCTGTTTGGACCTCTAGGTTCTCATGCTACTTTCTTTTGCTGATAGATCTCAGTTTTAGAGTGTTGTATGAGAGTTGTAAGATGGAAGAAACACTTCCCTCCCCAAGTTTCTTTCTTTTTTCTTTTATATGTTGTATTTTATAATAGCAATACAAATCTTATCAAAGATAAGAGATCCATTTTGCTAGAAGTAAAACCTACATCTAAATTTGAGGTTTGTGAGAGCTGTGAGCTTCTCCTATGGCACCAGTCACTGGTCACTAGGCTATCCAACATCTCTTTTGAATAAGTCTCTGCTTCCCCTCCCACTGCTGGCACTTTCTGGCTAGAACCTAGTTCAGCTTTGTTATTATTTGTTTGTTTTGTTATTTTGTTTTATTTTTTATGTTCTTTTGGTTCATGGTCTTCTCATTGCTGTGAAGCATTCAGCAGTGTGTTTCCCATCATTTTTTGAGTTCCTGCTATATAAAGTAAGGACATAACCACTCCAAGTGATGCTTGAAGTGGTGGTTTTTATTGTTTATATGGGGGAGAGTACACCCAGATACATTGAAAACCCTCCAGAGCAGGGAGTGAAAGAAGTAGATTAATCATGGCAAGTAGACTAAAAATAGGGAGGG